>CAMRHE010000563.1:0-622500 GCA_947044405.1 Leptodactylus fallax | reverse complement strand
GGACCGACTCCGACTCCCAAAATATATAATAAATTGGTACAGTTAGTAGTACAATGCAGTATGTGCTGAATATATTTTCATAAGAATTTTGGAAAATGATGAAATGTTGAAAATGATGAAATGTCCTGTAAAGGTCTGTTCTATTCCTCATATAATGATGGGACTGAGTTCTGAGTGAACCTATAAGGTTTAGCAGTGCCAGGGCTGTGGAGTCGGAGTCGTGGAGTCGGAGTCGATGCCTATTTTGGTGGAGTCGGAGTCAGGGGAAATTGAGGAGTCGGAGTCGGGGCTTTGGCGTATCGACTCCACAGCCCTGCTCTTTAGCTGAAGATTTGTTTGACCAACACCTATTCCTTCCTACCAATACACATGCATGCTTGGACATAGCAATATATACAGTACATACTATTCGTAACACTTTCTCTTGCTTGGCTAAAGAGGCCATTGAGGCCGCGAGAAATCAAGGAAGGATTTGGGGGTATGTGTCACTTATCTGAGGGTATTGAGAAGGGCGATTTATAAAAAAAACATTGAAAAATGACATTTTGAGAAGAAACAGCAAATTATTTGGTTGTAGAAAAAGGACTGAAAATGAAGGAACAGAACGGACACTGGGCACAAGCAGGGAATCATTGCTGGACTCATGAAGATCTCAGCAATTAGTTGGGAAAATTGGCTGCTTGCATGCAAATTTCCATCTCGGACACACAGTATAATTTGCCATATCATCTGAGGCATAGCTTCCTGTGTAGGACAGGCCAGCGCTGCCCGGCTGACAGATGTGAACCGCGAATTTAAAGGAACCAGAAAATCTGATCTACACAATTTATCGAAGTGAGGTTTATATAAAGAGATCATTTACTATCATCCCACATATGTAAGTAAATACTTCAGGAGCTTCTCAGAAACGTAGATTTAGCAAATAAAATACAGGTCATGGGGCAGGCATTTTTCTGGACCCTTATAAGTTCAGCAATACGAAAGCTAACTGTAGACCTAAAATAGCCATTTCAGCTGACATCCATCAAACAAGTCTGCTCAGGTTTGTCACAAGAGCAGGTTCTCTCATTAAAAGGGGTTGTCTGTGGTGCAAAACTCACCTCACTGATCCCTGGCTGCTCCCATGTCAGTGCTGCTTGGGTCCCCTGCTGGTCTCCATTGCCTGGTTCGTCTTGACAGACAGGAAACGGTTGCTTTGCCATCGCTGGTCACAGCGGTGTGTGACCTTAGCCAGTGACTGGCACAGTGGGCATGTAATACTTGTTGAGACAGGGCCAGAAGTAGATACCAAAGAATGGCAGTGGCCAGGGAATCGATGGTGATGTATGCACAGATAAAAGATTAAAAAAAAAAAAAAAAAAAAAAACCACACACCAACATGTCACACCTCTTTAGAGGAGGAGATAAGCAGATGTCAAGCTTGAGCACCACTTATCTCAGGATAGACTCCAAACCATCCATTTTCTAGTTATATTACACTCCTGACCTCTGCAGTCACATGCTACAGCAGCAGCTCAGTCCCATTCACATGAATGATGTGGAGCTGCAATACCAAGCACAGTCCTATGCAATATACAGTGATAATATTCACTGAAGATGTTACAGCACTCAAACACCACAGCCTTTTCAACCAGATGATCTGTGGGGGTGTCCTGGGTGTCTGATCCCCCACATATCACATATTGAAGACCTACAGTCATGGCCAAAAGTTTTGAGAATGATACAAATATTAATTTTTACAAAGTCTACTGCTTCAGTTTTTCTAATGGCAATTTGCATATACTCCAGAATGTTATAAAGAGTGATCAGCTTAACAGCAATTACTTGCAAAGTCAATATTTGCCTAGAAAATGAACTTTATCCCCCAAAACACATTTCAACATCATTGCAGCCCTGCCTTAAAAGGACCACCTAACATCGTTTCAGTGATTGCTCCATTAACACAGGTGTGGGTGTTGATGAGGACAGGGCTGGAGATCAATCTGTCATGATTAAGTAAGAATGACACCACTGGACACTTTAAAAGGAGGCTGGTGCTTGCCATCATTGTTTCTCTTCTGTTAACCATGGTTATCTCTAAAGAAACACGTGCAGTCATCATTGCACTGCACAAAAATGGCCTAACTGGGAAGAGTATTGCAGCTAGAAAGATTGCACCTCAGTCAACAATCTATCGCATCATCAAGAACTTCAAGGAGAGAGGTTCCATTGGTGCCAAAAAGGCTCCAGGGCGCCCAAGAAAGACCAGCAAGCGGCAGGACCGTCTCTTAAAAGTGTTTCAGCTGCGGGATCGGGCTACCAGCAGTGCAGAGCTTGCTGAGGAATGCCAGCAGGCAGGTGTGAGTGCATCTGCACGCACTGTGAGGCAGAGACTCTTGGAGCAAGGCCTGGTCTCAAGGAGGGCAGCAAAGAAGCCACTTCTCTCCAGAAAAAACATCAGGGACAGACTGATATTCTGCAAAAGGTACAGGGAGTGGACTGCTGAGGACTGGGGTAAAGTCATTTTCTCTGATGAATCCCCTTTTCGATTGTTTGGAACATCTGGAAAACAGCTTATTCGGAGAAGAAGAGGTGAGCGCTACCACCAGTCTTGTCTCATGCCAACTGTAAAGCATCCTGAAACCATTCATGTGTGGGGTTGCTTCTCAGCCAAGGGAATCGGCTCTCTCACAGTCTTGCCTAAAAACACAGCCATGAATAAAGAATGGTACCAGAATGTCCTCCAAGAGCAACTTCTCCCAACCGTTCAAGAGCAGTTTGGCGCTCAACAATGCCTTTTCCAGCATGATGGAGCACCTTGCCATAAAGCAAAGGTGATAACTAAATGGCTCAGGGAACAAAACATAGAGATTTTGGGTCCATGGCCTGGAAACTCCCCAGATCTTAATCCCATTGAGAACTTGTGGTCAATCATCAAGAGACGGGTGGACAAACAAAAACCAACAAATTCAGACAAAATTAAAGCATTGATTCTGCAAGAATGGACTGCTATCAGTCAGGATTTGGTCCAGAAGTTGATTGAGAGCATGCCAGGGAGAATTGCAGAGGTCCTGAAGAAGAAGGGTCAACACTGCAAATATTGACTTGCTGCATTAACTCATTCTAACTGTCAATATAAGCTTCTGTTACTCATAATATGAATGCAATTATATTTCTGTATGTGATAAAAACATCTGACAAACACACATAAAAACCAGAGGGCAGCAGATCATGTGAAAATATAATATTTGTGTCACTCTCAAAACTTTTGGCCATGACTGTATATATGTATACAGAAATACAAGTCTTGAAAAACCCCTTTAGGCTAAGGCCCCATGGTGCCGAAAAGCGGCTTTTTTGTCACAGCTTTTGATGCATTTTTTTTAGCCAAATTCAAGCTTAAAAAGAAATATATAAGAAGTTCTTATACTTCCCTTCTGATCAATCCACTCTTGGCTTTGGCTTATAAAAACACAGCAAAATCTGTGAGGGGCCTTTGCCTTAAAAGTGTTTTTTTCCAGGCCAAACAACTGATGACTTATCTTCAAGATAGGTCATCAATTAAAGATCAGCAGGGGTCTGACACCTGCAGGGTTCAAGTGAGTGCTGCAGCCTCTTCAGTGCTTACAGAGCACAGAAGCTGTGCTAGCCGTCACAGTACAGCCCACTTACTTGAATGGGACTGAGCTGCGACTAGACCACGTGAACAACGAACGTGATGTCACATGGCTTGTGAAGCGGAAGTAGCACTCACTGAGAACTGCTGTCGCTTCAAACAACTGACCCACTATCCTTCCTATAGGTCATCCATATACAAGTACGGATACAAACTTAAGGCTGTGAAAATTTGGTTGTCTCTGATGGACTAACCTAACGCATTGTATGAAATTAAATGTAACCATGTAGTATATGAAAGAAGAAATTCCAAACCCACTAAATGTGAAACGCTCTTTGTAGCCTTCTCTAAGAGTGGTGAGGATACCATATACTAAATTGTACCAATTCCATCTACCCATCTTATAGTCTACAACATAAAGACCATCATGAATACAGTAGAATGACATTGTAGGTCTCACCTGAATGAGCCAGCAAATGCATTCGAAGTCGCAAGCTGTCCAGAAACCTCTTTCCACACAGTTCACAGCCGTACGTCTTCATACCACTGTGCAGCTTCCTAAAAGGGGAAAAAAGGGGAACAAAACGGAAAATAATTTCTTTATATTTTAAGTAGAAGCATTACCTATACAGTATAGAGATAACATCTTTACGATCCTAATCGGATAATCTTAAAAGCAGCATTAAAAACACATATTCCCTAGTCAATAATTTACACGTAATTCTCTTATACTAGAAGATTTCAGGTAAATCTCTTGAAGAATGATGTAAAGTATTTTATACCTTCTTATACTTTGTACCTGATCAGATACACATTACAATCAGATAACAAGAACTAAACCATATGACATAAGACTACTACATTGCCGAGGGCAACTTTTTGAATGCCTTCATTGAAAGAATGAAGACGACAACCCATCCGTGGCGATGTAGCTCGAGATTATACATACGGGCAGTTAAACACTTTAAGAGCATACACTTGTTTTTGTATTGCCCACATGATCTTGGACAGAACTCTACAAAAACTTAATTTTAGGTTACCGTTACCAGTACCTTGAAAAGTGTAAAGGCTCTAAAAACAACAGGTCAAATGGTTGGCAGCGGCAGTAGTGTGTGACAAAACACTGTGTACTCTGCTGCAAGAGAAAGTGTTGGCAGCGGTCAGTAGAAATTCCTGTCTCTCTGCCAGACATCGCTGAAACTTCCGAAGTTTTAAAAAGGAAGAAAGGAAAACTAAAAACATCTACAGCAGATCCGTGTCCGTCCAGACTGGGGGCAAACAGTCCAGGCAGCAAAAAAAAAAAAAAAAAAACCCACCTCTAAAAATGTACTTCTGGTCTTATAGAAAAAAAAAAAAAAAAAAAATATATATATATATATATATATATATATATATATATATATATATATATATATATATATATATATATATATATAACTGGAGACCATTCCAAGGGCCCTCCATAACAGGATCTGCCTTTGTGGCTAATACTTGCAAAACCTGATCAGAATTATTTCATGGGAATAAATGTATGGTACTGTTCCTCTTATCCCTCCTACAACTGTAAATTGACAACTAAGAAATATCATTATCTTTGCCAAAGGGGTGTGTCCCTGCACAGTCTGGCACTGTGAATTCTAATTGAACAGCATTAAGAGAGGAACATGGACACAGACAAGTAGCAAAGATCCTCCAATTCACAAAAATGCTAGTGATTGACTTCCTATGAAAGTAAATAGGCATCTAATTATACAATATGAATAATTGTAGATCATTAAAAATAATGAAGTATTCAGTAAATCTTGAAGTCATAGTAACTTTTTCTGAATCTACCCAAAAGTGGTCTCCACTCAGATAAGAAAATATGGCTGTTTCCATCCAGGAAGATCCTAACTACAGGTTGTGTGGTATTGCAGCTCAGCTTAAGGGTTTTAGGCTGTGCTATCTGACAGTCCATGGTCAAGAGTGTTAAGTCACCATATAGGCCCTAGCCTTGCAGCCAACAATATTAAAAGTCTGAGACAAGCCGCATGAACAAAATGTGTGCAATTGTCTTTTATAGAGTTGCAAGTTGGATGTTTGTAACCTACGATGGTAAAGTCACATACGACTTGCTACTAAAACCTAGTAGGTTTGGGTTTCTTGAGACAGTCGTGTTGTGGTCATGTTACATTGTGCATCCCAGTGTGACCATGTTCACATTCGTTACATGTGATGTTGCCAGCCATGTTATACTGTGATCTTCATGTCATGAGACCACAGCAACCAACCAGGCAGTGGCGACAGGTATACCCAAGGAGATATTAAGCTTCCTCTCACAAATTTGCTCTTGATCTGCTATGGGCACAGTTTTACCGAGACAGCCCAGACAAGCAATAATACCCTTTATTAATAAGCCATTGCTTGCACTGTACTCCTGTGCCTGCACAGCAAGCAATGGCCAATTAAAGCGTATGGCATCCAGGGACCGCTCCTTTCGCCCTCTATTCTTATGACAGGTAAATAGAGCAAACACAACAGGTTTCACAAAAGGACAAAGGACTTTATCAGCACAATAAATGGAAACAAATAACAGGATAACGGGATCTACTTGTCTCAATTAACTGATAAACCTCGCAGATTACACTGACAGATCTGACTGATCTATCTGCAATTGCAGCAGAGCCATGAATAATAATCATGGATTAGGATCTAGAACGCCCCACTGGGGAAGAATCAGAAAGCACTAATGATTGAGGAAATAGCTACAATTTGGAAAGCGTTCCTGCAGTAAGTATCAAAGCCGCCATAGCGTATGTATACATGTAGCAGAGCTGAATTTGTCATGTAAAGCCTCTAACCATCCTGGATATCCCCACAGTTAAGACAATGGGGCAGGGTTACTTGCATTCCTTTAGAAAGCCACAGATCTTGATAAAGCATACCTGGACACCAATTCACACCTAAGCTACATACACTACACAATTTATTTTCCTCTTGTAAGTCATATAAGTCATTGTTATCTAACTAGAGATTCGCAAATTAATTTTTATTGATCACATTACTTAAATAAACCTTTAATCTAAATTACACCATTAACTGATCTATTGATTTATATGTTACTTATATAGCACCAACATATTCTGCAGCGCTTTTACAGACATTGTCAGTCACTGCCCCATATAGGGCTCGCAATCTACATTCCCTATCAGTATGTCTTTGGAGTACCCGGAGGAAACCCACACAAACACAGGGAGAACATACAAACTCCTGGCAAATGTTGTCCTTGGCTGGATTCGAACCCATGACTCCAGCGCTGCCAGGTGACAGTGCTAACCATTAAAAATCCAACTGCAGGCTACATTATAGAGCAGCAGATTAATATATAGATTTATGGGAAAATTTTAAAATGTGTGTTTTATTCATTTACATCCCTGCTCTTTCTACATTTAGGAGTCCAGTGGGCGGTCCCACTCAGTGATTGACAGCTCTTTACAACGTATACAAGTTTATGATTAATATCACTTCTAGGTCAACATTTCTTTGAAGTCTTTTAGCCTTCACCATTATTTTTGCTGGAATCTCTGCTGGCCTTACACATTAGATACTCATCGGTCAACAAGCATCTCTTTACCGACGCCCCCATACATACTGTATGTATAGTTGAGCATGCATGTGTTCTCAGTAGGGAGCCACTAGCAGATTCCTCTTCCAGCTTATCTTCCCAAGATTGGGCAGCTGAAAGCCAAATGCCCGATCCTCATCTCCGACATCTACCTTTAGTGGAGAGTCTATACTGGCAGGATTTTATATGACCAGCTTAAAAGTTGGCCACTGATACAATATTTGCCAGTGGACAGAGGGATGGAGTGAATCATGTGGTGCACTTATCTCATGGAAAACAGAATCATTTGGGTTAAAATCCAACCAGTCCAACTCCAGATCGCCAATGGAGATATGTCGGGAGAAGTTGGGCTGCCCACATAACCATGAGGTCAGGTAAACAGTCTCGTAAAAGGTGCGTACCATGAACACTTTTGAATAGTGTATTTTGTCATTACTTCTTATCTTTTCTTTAAATTAGCAACTTTGCACAAAATCAGGTTAAACAAATAAAAGTAAAGTCCAAACTCCTTTATTACAAGGTGTGCAAACATCTTCGAGACAAGGTCAGTCAATGAATAATTTTACAGAAACCACCATATCTCTGGCCAACCTAAATGAACTATTGTGAGGAGTCTGAAGTTTTATCTTCGTTTTACTCTTTACATACAGCAATTTAACACTTGTCCATCATCTACTAGAAAATGTTTATTGGCTAGGGGGAGGAGAGGGAAACATTGTGGTGCTTGATGGCTTCACGAGTCAATGTAGTCACACCTGAAACTTACAGCCATAACAAACATTTATAGACTGCAGCTTATCACTGAGTTACTAGGGGTAGGTCCTTTGGTTTTCAGTCAGTGCTATATACTTCTACACAGGGAGGGGAGTTTTCCAAATAGACTTGGCTGGCCAATTTTGCGAACAACACTTTTTTACCTACAACACCCCATGGCTATTAACGGTCATAGTAGTGGTCATGGAGTTTTGCTTAGCTGTGGAGCAGATAGTGGGGTCAGAGTTGGTGAATTGACCTATTGTTCAACAGCCTGACTGACAGCCATGGACAGTCAGAATCAGTAAAAACCCTCTAATTCAGTAAAAAAAACGAGAGACTGAAACCCTATGAAAGTAAATATGTAATAAGTTATGTAACTAATTAAATTTTGAAGTTGGCAACCTTTTCTGACTCCAACACCTAAAACTAGTCACGACTAGGACTTTCAAACTCTGACTCCACAACTACAATTCTTAAAGCCAGTATATTGGGTTGAGGGTTTTGGCCACCACAACCAGGTTCAGCTTAACCAATTGCAGAAATTCTGGTTAACTCTGCTACACCTGTATACAGCCAGGTCTCATCCACTGAAACTGACATCTATAGTCATGGTTGGTTAAACTAGAGTGTGTGTGTTATGGGGAAACCAACTGGGCCGCTGGCTGAAGTCATGCCATCCTTTGTCTTCTCATCTGTAGAATAATGGCCACTATTTTTTGAGAAAATCCAAAACATAAGAAATTTGCAACCAATGTGTTTCACAGTGAATCGATTTGATCATTTATAGTCTCCTGACAAACTCATCACAGGATGTCCTGCCACTAGGAGGAGAATACATACTAAATAAGCTGTGATCTCTGGAGGAAGATGGCTGTAAGTGTAACATTTCCCTGCACTGCCACCACAGGATGATCAAAGTATTACACCATCTGTATTACGATCAGTCTTTTCATGTTATGCATGGATATGCTTGGTCCTCCTTAGCAAGAAACACTCTTTAGAGGCATTCTCGTGCAGGACTATAGGTCAAAGTGACTGAACACCCCATATTAACCCAGAACTTCCTAATAACCATTTTCCGAAAGCCTCGCTCAACCAGGCCACCCCATCAATTTTGGCATAAGGAGAACCTACAACTTAAGAAATGTTAATGTGGTGACCCATTCTAGTAACCATTTAAATGTGATGTATGGTCTTCAGGTAAAGGAATATAGGGGGTTATGGCAGCTCCTAATTTTTATTATTTTTTTAAATAACCCTTTCCATTTGGGAAGAAATTGTGTTTTTTGATGAATCGGACATTAAATAAGCTGCATGTATTTTGCCACTTGACTAAGTCACACTGAACCTGTTCTGCCGTGCTCCGATGGATATCTCAATGCGATGTTGAGGGGTTCAGGACACATTCCCTTGCTGCCAAGATTAGTCGGATTGCGCACTTGAACATGACAGATGCAGAGGCAGATACGGCAGCTGCAGACATGAGGTCGGGAGGTAACGTACCAATCAATACCTAGTTACAGGCTTCAGTCTGTAAGCAGGAGGAGATGAAACATGGCAGGCAGAGATGCTCTATGAGAGTCTTACAGCACAAACTGATATTTGCAACAGAAAATTCCACATGTGTAATCTCCGGACACATACAAAATAAAAAAAAAAAAAAAAAAAATAAAAATCTGTTTTTCTACCCATGTGACCAATAAGATCACAAGTCGACAGCATCAGAGAGCTGCACATTATTATGGATTCAGTGCATTATCAATATATAGATGTAGCAGAGTAAAGTTTGACATTTGGCGCAATGTATGCCGGAACTTTTTTTTTCTGCAGCTTTGTATACAGTATTTTTTTATATACATTTGCATAATCTTTACAGCAAATATTTGTATTGTAGACACTATACTGAAATAGAAAAATTACAATTTTTTTTTTATTTTTGTTGATTTTTTTTGTTTTGTGTTTGTTTTACTACATTTTAGGAATATAATCATACAGACGGCTTTCTTCAAAGCACAAGTTTGGACTTTATTCATCTAAACTCGTAGAATAAAGTGGAAATTTTTTTTCCCCCTCCACAACGCACAGCCAGAACAATGCCGAGGAAGTCTGACAGAAACCTATTTAAGGTCATTTATTGCCTTAATAAGCACCTTTGTCCAACAGGCAGTTTTTGACAACAGTGATAAATTCCAAATTTATGTCAAACATAGCATATGTTTAACAGCTCATTTCTAAGCAGAAGCAGCAGGCTCCCCTATAAATCACAGCTCGGGCTGAAATGAAAGCAGATTATAGGGCTGGGGCTATTGAGAGAAATATAAATCAGGACAGTTTAACTCTTAACATGGCACAAATTAACTAGATTGGTTGGGAAAGTTTGCTGGCAGCCAAAAGGCTAATTATAAACCACCGAACTGGTAAGGTTATCGCAGGTTTAACCACACAATGGACAATCTAAAAATGGCTCTCAGATATTACATTAAAAAAAAAAAAAAAAAAAAAAAAAAAAATATATATATATATATATATATATATATATATATATATATATATATATATGTGTGTGTGTGTGTGTGTGTATGAGTGTGTATGAGTGTGTATGTGAGTGTGAGAGAGAGAGAAACCCACACATATACAAACACATGTAATATCCCCTTCTGAAAACCAGTTACCAATATGGCCACCATTATGTGACAATAGAGGTCACTGAATGGTCATCCTAAATTACAAAACTGTCCAGCCATACACAGATATGTATCCTTGAATATGGGTATATTCACACTACGAAATTTGTAGAGGAATTTGAATCGGTCTTCGATCTTGGATTCCTCTCCAAATTCTAACCCTGTGTAACACGCGGTGGAAAACCAAAGTTCTGCTTTGTTCGCCAACTAGCCTCTTCTACTGTACAATGGGGCTGATCTACGGTAGTCTTGTGACGCAAAATTCATGGACAGATCTAACAGGATGCTGATTTTTGCAGCTTCCTGAAAATGAAGAGTCCGTCACTGCCTACCATTGAAAACAACGAGAAAGATTCCAGCCAGAATTTGGAGCAGATTTAGAAGTGGAATCCACCTTAAAAATCTGCAAATTTCTCCATGTGAATGGTCCCTTACCAGACTTGCAAACTAATATGCTCTAGCTACACCTTTTGGAAGTTAGCTCCTAATAAATCAATGGCTAATGATACAATCTAGGATTTGGCTTCCAGATCATGGCACTTGGCCTCTTGAAAATTGGCATTGATCAAGAGCAGCCATCCAAAAAGGTGTCGCAAGAACAAGTTTTTCCACCTTTTTGGGTTTATTTACACATCTTTTACAAAACTCTTACAGACCATACACGTTCTGCTAAGACTCTGCACACAGAGAGACTACAAAGACAGTCTCCTTAAGGACACAGTACCCAGTTAGACAGGTTAGGAAAATGACAATATCCACAATAAAACTGGTCTGGATCAAAAATTGTAGCCTCAGGGTCAGCCAGAAATGAAGGAATTCGGTTGACCTTCACCTAATGTCCATGGTCACCTAAAGGTGACTGAGTAGTAAACATGGCTGGAGTCTGAACCCAAGCAGGACAGCATATAGCGTTTCTATAGCCTCCTCATGGACACATGGGTCCAGTCTTAATTCAGGCGCACCTCACACCAGTCAAGGCGGAATTTATTAAGAGTCTCCGTTGCGCCAGAATAGAAATCTGCGGCAGTCAGGAACTGATGTAGACTTCCTTTACAACTCGCACCAGTTTTCTAGTGTGAATTTTAATAAATATGTCTGGCCGAGGTGTCCCCATCCCGGCCTGCACTGTTCAGTTATACAAAAAGTGGCTTGCGAGGCACACAAAGTGGTGCACCTTTGGCGCAAATGAGAATAATGTGCCAAAGATATGCCACCATTACATGCCAGAAAACTGGTATAGATGGGTTAATAAATTCCCCCAATATTTTCTTTAGGTAGCCTGGTTCCCATCTGTAACAATCCAATTCTGTGCTTGGGAAACAGAAAATTTGATGTGCGGAAGAATATAAGTGCACTATCTGCAATATAACCAAATGATCCATAGTAATAACAGCAAAATGATCAAAGCCCATGAAATAGGAACATTGCCTTTGTCAGAGACCACCCAAAAAGATCCATTAGCCCAACACCCAGCTCTTCGCTCCAGCATCCACATGGGTTCATACAATCCGCCATACGTTACATTAACCAGTCATACACTGCACATCAAGCCACCGTGATGTCAACGCGGACTGCAGATTTTTCACTGTGCTCCGTCTCCCTCATACAATTCTAGAAGGTTAGCAGTATTATGAGAGGCCAGACTATAAAAAGGCTCGGAGTGTAAGTATTTCCTTTCCTATAAAATATTCATTACCCCGTGTGTGAGCCAAGTAACTGAGACCTCAAACATTTCTAACTTTGTACTGCAGCAATAACTGGCTTTTATTGAATTCTTCTCCTTTTATTTATACCCGACTATAAATATAAGGTTATATGGACACTGGTGAGCGCCTACACACATGTATAATGTATAAAACCTTCCTGTGCTGCTTTAAAGCAGATGAGTAAAAATATCCGGTTTTATTTCCCGAGAACTGCCAAAAAAGATTGTGCACTTGGCCCTATGACTTTAGCCTTGGGGTGCGAGTGAAGACAAACATAACCCTTCGTAATCTGCAGCACAGGTGATCTCTAGAATAGGAATTGCAGCTGAACGATGGCGTCTGCATTCACAGGTTGCATTGTGTAAAATAGTAAAATAGGGTCCTTGTAAAAGTAATTTTTTTTTATGTTTTGGTTTCACTTATAGCATATTTTTACAGAGAGTCCTCTTCTCTGGACATGTCTGTTTTAGTAAAGAATTGTGATAATCATAGAGATTCATTCCTTCTCTGTGAGCTGTTCCTCTGTTATTCCTCCTAGAAATTTATGAATAAACTTGATAGCTGTGTGTTACCAGTTTCCACACACACACACACACACACACACACACACACACACACACACACACGTACACACAGTGGCAGACGGTAGGACAACTCCTCTTTAACAAGGGATAAAAAAAAGTGACAAGTTGTCAATTGATACATTGCCTGGCAGAGTAACAACACAGTTGTAAGAAAAGATTCTCCAAAATAAAAGTTTTCTAAAAAATACTAATATTTAGTAAGACATATATGGCCAGTTCTCCTGACATATATGACTAGCGTTCGGCTTTAAGGTGTTCAGGTCTGCATGGGGACCCGATAGACGGAGAGCATGTCCGCTTAGAAAGTGGTTACCAGCGGACTCCATAGCCTATAATGGGGTTCATCAGGTATCCGTGCAGTACTTTTCTCTCCGCCGATTTTAGGTGGAATCTCCTATGGAGACTGCAACACAGATGTGAACCTAGCCTTAGTAAATACTTCCAATTCCCATCAAAATTGCAATCTTAGAGTTCTTTTTCTTCCAACCGTGCATGGTGACATTCCTCAGTTATTCCTGCTGGAATTTTATGAATAAATTGTATCCCAAGTCTGTATCTGTCTAATCAGTGGCGACAATGTTGGCCTGGGTATCGCCACGTCCTATTGACAAGAGATCCTGTTGTCACCTTTATGTATTTCCAGGAGGGATAACAGGGGACGTGTATAATGCAGAATTCTAAGACAATATTGTTATTTAGGCAAGATTACTAAGGAGAGACATGAATAGAGAACTTGACAGGGCTAGTGCACAGGAGCAATAGATAATAAGTCATTTACTATCATCCAGCAAGTTATATCAGTTTCCTGGAAAGTTGTGTGAAGACCAATATGGATAGATTACCCAGCAAAGCAAACAGTTGCTACTATTAGTAATGTAGGACAATCTGCCAACCTCTGAACTAAAAACAGAGCAGAGGACCTATTGAGTACAATCCAAAAACTTGCTAAAAAGGACCCAGAGACCCTTCCCTGCCATTTACAGCAAATAACTCAGGTATATTTGCATGCACCCAATCCTGCAGCCACAATAGACAAAAATCTCAGAGGAAATCCACATGTAGACAGATTATGGATTATTTACGGTGCATTGGGGGTCATCTGAGCACAAGGCACCCCCCCAAAAAAAAAAAAAAAAAAAAAAAAAAAAAGCAGCAAGCAACCCCAGCCTATAACTAAGTGAATGAAAATACAGGGGAAACAGTCAAATCCACAAAGCTGGAGGAGAAAGCAATTACAGGGTAAGTATCTGGCAGCTGGATTCCCAATGCTTGCCAAGTTGGTTTAAACGTGATATAATGTACCTGTCAGATGCCACCTAGGACTAGGCCAATAAAGGGAGTGTAAAACAGATTATGCATTTGGAAACAGGCAAGACCGTGAAACTCATATACAAATTATATATCTGGCATGCAAGATTATAGATAATAGACTATATATGTAGCTCAGCTCTGCTACATCACAATGCCAAACAATTTGTTATCCTGTAAACCTACATTACTGTAACTGAGGACTGTGTGCCCGTCCTATTGTACATGCAGTCCAATTTGCAGACTTTGGGGCAAATGTATTAAGACTGGCGTATCATACGACAGTCTTAATAAATAGCCAGACTGACTGTGACCTCTTCATAAGTCTGTCAGCCCTCTCTATGCCAGAATGAAAACCCTACACCATTTCTATTGCAACTCACGCCAGAAAACTGCTGCAAGTTATAATAAACCTGTCGGACTGAGGCATGGATGCCTTAGCCCTCCCTGATCCATGCCTTGCCCACCCCATTGTATGAATGTGGGTGGGGATTGGGGAGAGCTGAGGCATCTGCATTCACACAATGTGGCGGGTGAGGCACAGATCGGGGCTTCAGATGTACATTTGGCGCAAGAAGAGCCCTTGCACCAAAGGTGTGCCTTTATATCATTCCTCTATGCTAGTTTCCTGACTTAGAGGGATAAATTTGCCCCAGTATGTTCTAAAGCCAGAAGGAGTAGATGGATACGTGAGAAAATATTCAGTATTACTTATTTATTCATTCATTCTAGATTTAGGAGTCCAGTGGGCGGTGCAACTCAGTGACTGTAAGAGTGTACATCCACAGATAATGGAGTCACTGGGTGACATCTGTACCAGGCTATTACTTTTCCATGCAGTTAGAGTTGCCTTACAGTGTCCTAATAAGCGGTTTCATTCAGTGTCCTGCATGGCTAGGAGGCAGCAGGCGACAGCCATTAATGGCGGCCTTTACGTATGGCATGTCAGTTAGCTTGAAAGATATATACACACATATACACGAATTCAGTTTTACTCGCCAGTAATGGTAATTTGGAATATCACCTACACATCTACATAGGAATGGAAGATAAGCCTGGGACTTCACAGGCTCTATTCACACACTGTGGTCATATGCAACATTCTGCAAATATATACAATATATAAAGATATATGCATCACCATTGCTCCCCGAAATGGTCAACTAAAAATAAAATAATAATATATATATATATAAAATAAATAAATCAGACATAACTACAAACTTGTACAACTCCAATCCCTATAGAAGTCTATGGGAGAACAAACCGTATGAACAAAGCCTAACATTTATATGGAATTCAGGTACGAAATATCACCATCACATACAAATATATATGGGCGGGGATGGGGGGATTATTAAATAATCCAATGCAAGTCGCAGACTATGACGATGGCTATAGTTAAAAACCTCCCCCCTATTAGGAGACAAAAAAAAAAAAAAAAAAAAAAAAAAAACAAACACACACCACACCACACCCCCCCTTCCCTAACAAAAGAAAACCACACAGTCAATTAAAAGGCAACATTCTGACAGAAAGGATAAGTCTTAGATTATTAAGTTACCAGGGGTCAAGATGGCAAAGAACCATTCAAGCTCCGAAACAATTGTGTCTCTACACTAGAAGTAGTCCCGTAATACTCGTGCAAGCGCCACAGCTCACATTAAGAAGAATCCGAGTCGCCGCACACAGCAGGCGATTCAATTATTAGCATACTGTAATCATTTGTATTCTTTCTGCCTGGACGGGAAGATCTGCAAAGCTCTGATACATTTCCCCCTTCTAGAAAACTCATCTCTTATGCCCAGCGGCCATTCTTGTGTCTATAATTAATCCTTTAGTGTGTGGGGTGGTGAGAATTGTGATTCTGTCAACCGGTAATCGTTAGATACAACAGCAACAAAATCCTCCCCCCCCTCTCTCCCCCAGCTTGGGCGACATTCATATTATAAGCTTGAAGAGGTACGGCCCTAGACAATAGCATGTAATGTGATGAATCCAGAATGGGACCACAAACTGGGGGGGGGGGGTGTTTTTCAGGGTTTTTTTCTGCCATTTCCAAATTTTCCAACAAGTCCTTAGTTTGATTAGACATAACGCCAAAATGTTATTCAATTGTAGCAGAACACACTGGCTTATTGGGTAGTAACGCTGCCTTGTGTTGGGGGAAGGGAGGTCTATATCTATGATGACAGATTTAGTAGTGGAAAGTGCGCAGTGGTACACATAAGGCTTTGTTCACACCTGTATCTGTTGCGCCATTAGGAGCCACAGTCGCAGATTTGTTCAAAAAGCACGGATTTATAAGCTAGCAAGCTCCACCATTTCTCTGGAAAAATGGCATGCACCATAATGGAAACCTGACGAACCCCATTATAGTCATTGGGGTTTGCTAGTGGCCATCAGAAGATGGATCTGACCCAGCCAATTTTTTTCGTTCTTCTGTAAGAAAACAGACAACCAGGTGGAGAAGCTTTAGCTAGCCAAATTCATTGCACTTCAGACATCTTCCATGAGGCAAGAGTCCAGTTTTGCTGAAGAGAAGTGTAGTGTGGACAGTGAGCCGCGGTATACTAGACAATGATGGTCCTACCAACATGGCTGGCTTGCTAGGCACAAGAAGTGGAGAAAGGCAGAGCCGTGGGAGGTAGAAGACCTGGCTTTTGGCACTCACTCGGTTGGTGGTGCGCAGTTCATTTGAGAACAGGGTGTACCGAGCAGAAGCAGACGAAGGAGGATCAGAGCCCAGAGGAATCCAGAGAAGAGTCCCAGACAGGTGGTGGATGGAACCGATTCTCAGTTCTCTGCATGTGAGCAGTGGAATCCACAGTATGGAAGTTGACTCCATGTCAAGGAAACCCCCTATCCCTCTAATCAGCCAGGCAGATTTAGATCATCAGTGTAAAACATCCATGTTTCCAGTTTCTTTGTTCTCTGCTGTTCAACATTCCCAAAAGTAACAGTAAAAACAACTACAACCTGGTGGTCATTTCTATACCCATTACCTGAATGTTACAGAAGCATCAGGCAAGTTGGTTAATGCTAACAACATACCTGCTGCTTTTGTTCTTGTCGAGACAAGCCACCACCAGGGGGTTTGGCAGAAGCTTTATTGCCTCTCCCTAGTCAGAACAGAGTGTGCATGTGTACAGGGGAGAGAAGGCCTTTAGATGAACTAGCATTTGGCCAACAGGTATCTTATGTTTATGGCCAGCTTACTAGAACATCACAATCTTACCTGTGGACTAACATAGAACTGCATGTACAGTAGATCTGACTGTAGAGCTGTGCAAACAAAAAAAAAAAAAAAAAAAAAAATTTTGCCCATCAGCCGACGAGGAAGGTTTTTCAAACTTCTCCAGAACCTCAGAGGTTAATAAAAGTCCCCAATTAGTCTCATTTCTGGGAGCAGCTTTAACAGTGAACGTTGCTGATTGAGAGAAGACTGCAGTTATTGGTCTAAACCAGTTCCTTTCACTTACGCACCAGCAGAGAAAAACAATTTTATCAGCAACATCCCCCTAATTACATGAGCCGGCTTTCAGCTGAAATACTGGGGTTTTACACCAGCGCTTAGCACCATGTCGGCTAATTCGTAGCATCTGCATGGAGTGGGATCAATACAAACAAGAGGACCTCGCTGGTTGGACGCATGAGAGCATTAAAAGGGAAGATATACTGTATGTTTATTAGAAATAAGAATATGAGATAGGACAATATGTAAATCACGAAAAACAGTCATTCGTGAAAAATTTTCAAAGGAGTCATCCACTTTAGAAAATCTATTCTAAGTTTTTAGAGGGGTTTCCAATTTGGGATCTTCATCTCTTAGGGTAGAGAGCAGTTAAAGAGATTTTTTTCGCTTGCAGGATACAGTTGGGGGGGGGGGGGTAGCACAATCAAAAAAATAAAGCTATAGTGCATTAGTCCCATCTTGCCTTACCCTCAGGTTAAGGATATAGGGCCTCATCTATCCAAATAAAAACCAAAAAAAAAAAAACAAAAAAAAAACCACAAAGCCATCTATGAAAGTGATTCAAATTACAGAGCCAAAATGTGGTTATAGGGGGCGCTGTACTGTAGTTACAAGAATAAGAAGAGTGACAGATACAGGACACTACAAAATATAGCACTATGGGAGAACTATTGACATTATAACGATTAGGACCATCTTAAAATTTGGAAACCCTTATCAGGTCTTGGCCTTTACCCCCTTTAACAAGTAGGAGGTGACCTTAAAACACTAAAGGTTTAGCATGTAACGTAAGGACACTGTAAGCACCAGAGGCAGAACCTTAGGTTTATCCACCCAACGAATATGGTTGCACACTAGAAGAAAGAGGGGCTTCAGAGTTAGGAAATGTTTGTGCCATTTCGGTCAAGAGAAAGGAAATGACTCACCTGCAGTTCAGTCACACGCACTCACCTCATTACTAGAAATCAGCTCTGATAATAAGAAAGAGAAAGCACCGAGCAGAGCAACAGTCTTTCAACCGTCTAGTGTGGGTTTCATGCCTGCCTTAAGTAGTGTTAGATTCACAGGACTTGTGAAATGAGAAGCTTGCAAGACTCATGGAGAGAAATATAAATAAGTTATATAGCTCTTTCCTAGTTGGGTTTCCCAGGTCTCTCAGAATCGAAACTTTACCAAAACTTAAGAAAAAAAAGACAAAAACAAAACCACACCACAGAAACACAGAGGAGGGCAAGGGAATCTCCATCTGTTTTTACTAGGACCTGACCAGCCAGAAAATAATGTCCAGGACTCAACATTAGTCAAAGATGTTACAAATCCAGAGATTGCCGCAGTCAGAGAAGGGTCCGTGCAGCACATCTGACAAAACTGCCTCCCAAGATGAACTTCCCCAATGACTCACTAGGGTGGTTAGCCTCACAGTTTGAGAAGCACTGCCCCAGTGGGTCCCAGATTCAGACACAAAAATGGCTCCATAGAGGATGGCCAGTCTATTTCCTAGACACACACTTCATATACACTCAATGGCTCATCTCCTAGACCTAGAAGAGCAAAGTATCAGGCATGTTGAAATCATCTGTCAGGGAAGGGTCAAGAGGCCATCCCATACACAAGAGAAATGGTGGCCAAACCTTCTCATTGGTCATTATCTTATCTGTGTGACAGGCGGGGGCCCCCATGTACAAAAATAAAAGCAATCTTTATGGTGCCATAAAAGAATGGAACCAAGGGACAAATCTAAAGTCTAGGAATATGTGAGATGGGTCAGTGGAGTAGCTTGTCATTTGACACTGCACATGACAATCCAGTTTCTGAATTTATGACCCTACAGAAAGTTCTTCTGACTCAACCATACTGGATCCAGTATGGACAGGACTGAAACATGATCTATAGGACACGATCTACACATCAAGTTGATATTTATGTAATTCAAAAGCTCACATATTATAAGAACACGAATCGACTATTCGAGAAACTTTAGTGGGAAGTAAATCCATGGAGTTTCATCTTGGTTATTTTGGGTAATCCAATTATGCAGCTATCTTTAACCCAAGAGTTGTGATGCACATTTAATTGTTATAGACCTACATCTTTATCTGACTGCGCAAGCTATTCATTACTGCATCACACGGTCTTCACTGTACGTCAGTATATAGCATGTGGGTAAATACTAGATGGTACTCCTGAGGCTGAAAAGTCAAGATGTGGGGGGACAACTACTGACTCAACTGCAATAAAAAAAAAAAATGTGCCTTAAAGAAGATCTACTCAATTTATTAAAGCAAGCATTTAAGTACTCGTACATTGTGATATATGTATCCTGAAGCAATATAGTCAGATCTCCTCCACTGCAAATAACAGAGTATCATAATATACATATCATGAACATACCATATTCAGGAGGAGGTGAGGACATAGGATATCAGAATACTTAAGGTGGTTACACACTTTAGAATAATGTCAGCCATCCTGCAGAATCCATCCAAATATCCAATGGGTATAGGATTGTCCAGACTTTCCCCAATTAGCAGAGGTCATAGAAAGAATGATCAGGCATGTTGGACTTCAACATGCCCAATCCTTTTGTCTCACAGCACTAGAGGCAGGAGCTGACTCCCCAATATTGAGGTCAATAGGTCAAACCACAGACTGGACTATTTTTCCAATGCCCAACTCCTTCATAAATGGCTGAATCCAGTTACACAATATCGATAACTGTTTAATGTATATTAAAATAACTAATCATTTTATTTTCAAGCAGGAATCGGTAACAATTTTTCCGATTCCATCCGAAACTGGCCCTAACTCCATAGCCCTCATACTGTCGGAAATACATGCATGCTAGGCTGCAGGGCGTTGGGAAGAATATTGGTTCTGCTGTACTAGATTACAGATAATCCACAATGTCAAACACCAGTGTAAATAAAACACCAAGTTAGTGGCAAATATGAAGTCTGTCGGAAAACAAACAAAACACAAAAATAAAAAGAAACATAAAACCAGACAGTGACAGTCACAAGGTTTTCTAGATGGATGCCCACCCCCCTCCCAATCTAACCCCAAACACAATAGAGCAAAAAAACGCCATACAAATGCATTGGGTCTTTTGTAGTTCTAAACCTTGCAGTTCTACATTGGAATTTCATGAATTCTTACTGCAAAGAAGGTTGAATACAATAGATGTGTGACCTAACAAAAAAGACATAACTGAAAACCCGCACAAAAAAAAAAAAAAGTTATTAAAGCTTATTCTAAATGTTCCGCTGGATGGCAGATCCCTGGTCCCTATATAGACAATGTAAATAATTTCATATAGCTTGCACATGTAAATGCTAGTGCTGTGAAGGGTGCCAGAGATCAGCAAATGAGTCTGCTTCTCGCCCTAGGAAAGTCAAGAGGTGCCTTGCAAATTACAGAGCTTTTAAATTATACTCTTAATGAACGCAAATAAAGCACAGTTAAAAGACAATTTGCTCTATAGGAGATAAATATTTAAGCACAGCAGGTCAAAAAAGAAAAAAAAAAAAAATTAAGCTTATTTAAAGGGGACCCCAAAATAAATTCAGTAGAAAAATTTATATATATATATATATATATATATATATATATATATATATATATATATATACACACACACACATATACACACACACACACACACACACACACACACACACACCCCATTACCTAAAATGCACAGATTAAGAACGAATAATAAAAAAAAAAAAAAAAAAAAAAAAAACACACACCACACACACACACACACACACACCAAACTCTATGCTCTCCACAGTTCCTGCATTTCAATGTTGCTGGGTACCTGTGCAACTATATTCACATGTAGCCATTGAGGTGCAGTTTAAACAGCTTTTTAAAGAAAAAAAAAAAAAAAGAAAAAGCTGAATGTGGTTTTCATCTTAGTTTCCAATGCGGTTCTGATTTTCACAAGGTAAAACATGTTAAATAAGCAAGTTTCAGCTACAAAAACTGCAACCACATTGGAAAGAGCAGCAAACCATATGCATTTTTATTCAATGTGGTTTTGATGCTGTGTAAACTACACCAAAGTATGACCCTGGTACTTGCAAGGCACCTTTTTTCAGGCCTCATCTTTTTTTTTTCCTTTTTTATTTATTTTTGTTAGTAAAAACCATGAGATTTTTTTTTGTTTTTTGTTGAAGGAAAAAAAAAAAAAGTTTTTGGCAGCACTTTTTTCATTTCATTAGTAACATGTATATTATGGCCATTTTCCCCCATTGGATTCTGTAATGGAAAAGGCCAGAAAAAAAAACAAAAAACAAAACAAACACCCCACACACACACAATGTTCAATTTTGCTGTAGCCAATGCATTAATAATTTAAATATAAGTGTATATTATATAATATTATATATAAAAAAAAAATGGGAGCATTTTATTCCAAAGGAACTAAAGCCATTGTTACACAATACCAGGCATTAATTGGTCAGACAGTAAAAAAAAAAAAAAAAAAAAAAAAAAAAAAATAATAATAATAATAATAATAATAATAAATGTTTAGTAATCCAAAATAACAGAAAATGTTAATTGTGGCAATATGGTTAATGTTTCTCAAAGCCACCAAAAATATTCATGTCCTGTTAGACTGTCCAGGTGTGTACAAGAGTCAGTCAATAGCTGTACGGCTGTACAGTAGAGCGCCATCTGTGTTCTCTATAGGCAGCTTGTGACCCTGAACCTCCAGGTGCACACTGTTCACATTGGGCCAGGCCTAGCAGGAAGGTTAACTCCGCCGCACTAAAGCTTGTTGTGCAATTTTAAGAACCACTTTTATTTTAAAAGCCATCATGTGTAAAGGCATTAGCGCTCAGAAATTGCATTCTAGAGTTAATTAAATGGACAGTCTTTTATCCATAAAAGAGAAAGAAAGCAATTAAAAGCTAAATGAAGAAAAACTGCCATAGCGTGCTGCCTAGCTGGGCCCGTGAAGATTTGTATTAGCCGAGAGGACAGGCAGGAATATCAATGGAGTTTGTGGCCAAATCTCTTTTTACGATACCCTGGGTAACTGTAGCAGGAGAATGTGCCATCCTTCTGAGGCAGACAAACGCCGATCACTGGAACAAAAGCCTCACCAGGGCCCAGTTTATAAGCAAACAAGGAAAAGACAAGAAATAATAAGGCGAGGTGTTAGATTCGGCAACGTGGATGTCGAGGGGTGAAATCTAACACAAACACACAATGGGAAGCAACAAAAAAAAAAAAAAAGATACACAATGCTTCAGAGACAGACTGTCAGAAGTCATGCAAAGGAAGTGAGAGGCAGATGCGCACCTTGTCAGTCATTTACTGACTGCAAAAAATGGAAGACATGCAGAATGAGGCCTAGGGGCATGAGCGATGAGCAAAAACAACGGTTTTCAAAATGGCAGGGTCATTGGTATAAACTGGGGCATCGCTGGTGGTGGTGCATTCTCTTGGATGCTGGTTTGTGAGGATGATACCAACAAGCCACTTTTGGCCCCACGTGGTGTAGATGCCGCGGTTAGGCTGTGGCGCAAACGCCACGTAAAAAAAAAAAAAAAAAGTGGTTTTGGAAATCGCAGCTTGTCAATTATCCCTACAGAAACACCGGCAGTTTCCTTATAGGTATAATGGAAGCAGAAAGTCCACAGAGGAAAACTGTGAAGGAAAACCCTTATACAACGCCGGCTATGGCTAAATGACTTGCCTGCTCTATACATAGTGTTGCAGGAGATCATGGAGCCCTACTGTAGGACGACTTCATGCTAAGTCACCGTGGCATATTACAGAGCCATCTCCCTCTAGAAGCATTGCTTATAACAGACTCTCTCAGTAATACAGTACACTATACCATAGCATACAGACTGACTACATCTCCATAGTACAAAGCAACAGGGTCTGAGTGTGTGTCTGTACAGTCTCTGTGCATACGCCTCTGTGTGTGAGGCCTTTGTAACTCTGAGCTCACATCTGCGTTGTCATTCTGTTCACATCAGCGGTTTTCTGTTCCGTTAGAGTAGAAAATTGAAAATGGTAGAGAAACCAATACCAATGGCACAAGATGGACCTCAGTGACCTAGAATGTGGTCCAACAGATTTAGTCAGTGTCCAATATCTTACCACAAATGAAAAAAAAGTGTGCTACATGGTGTGTGATCCTTTACTAGCAATTTTGACAGTGTAGGATAGAGGCTCCTAATGGATGTAGCCTAAATGTGCCGGAACGTTCGAGGATCAGATCACTCTAGACACAGAGCTAGACACAATAGAAAAATACACAAAAAATATAAATAGATATTGCATAGTAAATCCACAGTTATTACACTACACATATACACAGTCACATACAAAATAAGGCAGCACCAGTAGAAGGAAAATGATATCCCTATAGCAAATACATGTATAGACAAATACCAGTGTATTTTACGCACAAGTTGTATAGTGAATGGAATAGCAGGGAATTCCCGCAGCCTTGTTTGACCTTTCCATTGCTATTAAAATGCAGGTTTCCCCAGTTTGCTTGTACAAAACACTAATGCTCCAAAAGGTCTCTGTACTTGGCAATCCTCCAAACATCACATCATTATATAGAATGGGTAGGGAGAACAACGCTCCATGTGGCCGCTCACACACATACACACAGTAGACTCAGGCTATATTTATACGGATATGTTTAAAGCATAGTCATCAGAGCCTAAGAGCTTTGAACAAAATAGGCAAATAATGTATCGTGTAGATTAGCACCTACGAAAGAGAGAAAGAGGGTGGGAGGGGAAGACAACAACATTACATCAAATCTATATAGAGGGATCGCAGCTTTCTCTTCTACCAATTCAGATCTATACCCAATAAAAACAGAAATATATTTTATATTTTTAATTGTCTAGGAATAAAAAGGAAAGCTGGCAGAATGGTATAATATAGGATCTACCCTGCACAACATCAGAGGTCCCAAAATTAATGGGCATATCATAACCAAGGGGATGGATTTGGTAGACAAAACCACCAACTAGTGATTGACTTCCTATAATAATACATTTTAAGCTGAGTCACAGTTGGAACATTTTTCCCAAAATTGACCCAGACTCTGGCTCCACAGTCCTGACAGTCACGTCACCAATACCTGTAATTCTAGCAGCACCGCATTACTTTAATCTAGGTAGCCCCCAACCCACTTTATCGTTTTGAACGAAGCTTCAGACCTTTGAAACGCAAAGCAGGTAAAGTATATTTTTGCAAAACTTCAACCAATCCATAGCTCGCTACATATGGTCTAAGATTTTTTGTGAAAAAAAACCCCAAACATTTTAACACTATTTAACCTTTAGCAGCAACAAGAACAAGGCATGACCACATGGTCACAAAAGGGTTACTGAACACAAGGGAGGAAGGCTAAAAACTTTTCTGTAGACTGAACAGAAAGGAATTTGGCCAGAGGTGAGAGGTCAGCGTTACCTCTCATCATGTTCCTTAAAATGAGCTGATAAGCAGTGAAAACATCCTGTGTGCAGTTTATATGGCTCTAGGCTCCTGTCAACAGCACTCACCCCCTCTTCTACCTTTTACCATTGTAACTCTTATCCCTGGGCTGAAGAATGCACAAACAAGTCAAGGAGAGACCCGTATACAACCTGACAAGTGTGGATTGTTATGGGGGCTTACATTTGGGGAGAGTGGCGAGAAGGAGATAAGGATTTATTGGGAGATCCAACACCACTTCACTCCTTATTACACATGGTCCAGACATGGGGACATGAAAGAGGCCAAATATAGGGATAATGAGGCTTTGTAAACACCACCAATATACACAGGCACAGAAATCAATGCAATGTAGAAAAAAAGCAGCAGGACAGAAACCAAAGGGAACAAAAACAACATAAATTTTATATTACACATGTTGCATTTTTCTGCATTCAATGTCCTTATGTGAACCTGGGTTTATGGATTTAACAGATCCATTGTGTCACAGGGGTGCAAGGTTTTTTTCTGTGGTAAGCGCAGCAGTGCAGTGATAACATATAGTGCAAAATGACAGAGGAAGGGGGAAGTAGAAAAATTAACTAGGAATATTGAAGGGTCTATAGATGACTTTTTTCCGTGTGAAGGAGATGCAATAAGCTGGGTCATTCACAGCAGTAATTCTTCACGATATTAGGATCATAGTTTCCGCCATAATCTTTGACATCAGATGTAAGTTTTTGCATTGGGGCCCAAGTGCCTAATCCATAACAGATCCCTCACTTACCATGTCCCATTTATAACAGAACTTATGTAAAAGAGGGGCAGGTGGGCCCCCCTCTACAACCAGGGCCCATGTTAGACCACAACCCCAGCATTGATATAACATTTTGACTCCACTTGTCCGTTTTATTTAAAGGCATTTTACAATGGCTGCCGTATCCTATAACAAGGCAACAGAAAGCCAGGTCAGTTATGGAGGTGATAATTGGAGCAGCGATAGTCGCTGTAACCAGATCGCCCTATAAACATTTCAAAGTCATGATGCCTGCACTTCAACGCGATTCGTGGCTCTCCTCCCTCGGCACAGAATTTCCTCCATTTAAAATCTAAAGGGTTAACAGCACTTGGACATACATTTTTCAGGAATCGGTCAATCAGCGGGTTGAGAGGAAACAGGGCTTCCTAGGGAGGCTGGTCTCGGCACGTGCCAGCATCCTTGTAGTAAGCAGCAAGCGGTAGCCCAGCTGCCAGGGGTCCCACTGAGACAACCCTGGCCCCGTGCCCAGAAAAGCATGTTAACCCCATTACAGCTGTAACCACCATGCAAGTATAGAGGGGGAAAACATTTATGGCCATGCAACTTTCATTCAGAAGGATGCTGTACTCTTTAAGACGGTAGATTATCTTCTGTAACAACAAGGTGTAAAGAGTCGGCAGTTCATTAGTGTAAAAGAAAATCCTGCATTACACACGCAGCCGTGATAAAGAGCCTGCTAAGTAATCGTCAAAGTTTACCCTAAAGCACAACATATCTTAATGAGTACCATGTGGACTCGGCACACATCTGAGAAAACTGGAAACTTTAGTGTGTAGGCTCCATAGATGTACTGAAAGAGTTAAAAAAAAAAAATAAAAAAAAAACACCCACATTCAATTTTTCTAGTTTCCACAAATCCACCGCATGGAGTCTTACTAGGGCAAGTTGTACAGTACAGATCCCAAACAATACATTTATACCATAACCACACAGTACTCTGTAGGGTGGTGGTGGTGATAAAGATGTATATGGTAACCCCCCGGAGGAAGAGTCCTCATTTCACTAACCGGTTACTTGATTTGGGCAAGTGACAATTCTCTAGAAAACAGGATATAGACAAGAGTGAAATAAAGTAAATACATACAAATATATATATATATATATATATATATATATATATATATATATATATATATATATTTATTATCTATCTGTGACCACTAGAGGTGCTATTATTTTGCCGAAACAAATACACAGTTAACTTCAATTATAGTGAAGCAAATAATATTAAATTTTTTTTGCACGTTTTATTAAAAAAAAAATAAATTATGGGCAAACATCTATATACACAGATTATATATACACAAACACACAGTATATATATATATATATATATATATATATATATATATATATATGCGCAGTACATTTAACTTTTATGCACCGAACTAAACACCAATTCAAGGCAATATCCAGAAAACAAACAAAAAAGGGGAACAGAAATCTTCTATGCCAACCAAAAGGACATACAAAAGAGGTTAGCCAAGTCCCAGAGACAGATTATACACAATAGTCTACATACAAGCCAGATACTGTACTTGAAACATAATAACTGGACAGTTCTGCCCCTCTCTTCAAGTGTTATTGCCCCCAATAAATGCACCCTGGCAGGAAGAACAATTCAATTCAAAGCAGCCATGTATGAAAGAGTCTCCAAGAGGGCTGTAAGTTTACACACCTTCTTGGTACATGGATTTTAAAAGGAAATTTGTTGGCCTGGGTCACTTATTGCTTTGAACAATATGGATGGTGCCATTTGCCTCATGTTTTAAGTACCAGAGATGAAGTACATTATAGGACATTGGTGATTCCAGCTGCATGAATCAGAGATAGGGAACTATAAATTCTCAAATTCTAAATTATATATATTATACACACACACACCAAACACAGTGGGTACGGAAAGTATTCAGACCCTTTTAAATTTTTCACTCTTTTGCTTTTAGCAAATGGCTGCAATGAAACAAAGTTCTTTTATTTCTCATTAATGTACACTCAGCTCCCCATCTTGACAGGAAAAAAAAACAAAAAAAACAAATGTAGATATTTTTGGAAATTAAAAAAGAAAAAAACTTAAATCTCACATGGCCATAAGTATTCAGACCCTTTGCTCAGTATTGAGTAGAAGCCTCTTCCTTTTGAGCTAGTACAGCCATGAGTCTTCTTGGGAATGATGCAACAAGTTTTTCACATCTGGATTTGGGGATCCTCTGCCATTCTTCCTTGCAGATCCTCTCCAGTTCTGTCAGGTTGGATGGTGAACGTTGGTGGAGCCATTTTCAGGTCTCTCCAGAGATGCTCAATTGGGTTGAGGTCAGGGCTCTGGCTGGGCCAGTCAAGAATGGTCACAGAGTTGTTCTGAAGCCACTCCTTTGTTATTTTAGCTGTGTGCTTAGGGTCATTGTCTTTTAGGAAGGTGAACCTTCGGCCAAGAGCACTCTGGAAGAGGTTTTCTTCCAGGATATCTTTGTACTTGGCCGCATTCATCTTTCCTTCAATTGCAACCAGTTGTCCTGTCCCTGCAGCTGAAAAACCCCCCCATAGCATGATGCTGCCACCGCCATCCCATCACTGTTGGGATTGTATTGGGCAGGTGATGAGCAGTGCCTGGTTTTCTCTTAGAATTAACGCCAAGAAGTTCTTATCTTCGTCTCATCAGACCAGAGAATCTTATTTCTCATAGTCTGGGAGTCCTTCATGTGTTTTTTTGGCAAACTCTGCGGACTTTCATATGTCTTGCACTGAGGAGAGGCTTCCTTCGGGCCACTCTGCCATAAAGCCCCGACTGGTGGAGGGCTGCAGTGATGGTTGACTTTGTGGAACTTTCTCCCATCTGCCTACTGCATCTCTGGAGCTCAGCCACAGTGATCTTTGGGTTCTTCTTTACCTCTCTCACCAAGGCTCTTGTCCCACGATTTCTCAGTTTGGCTGGACGGCCAGGTCTAGGAAGAGTTCTGGTTGTCCCAAACTTCTTCCATTTAAGGATCATGGAGGCCACTGTGCTCTTAGGAACCTTGAGTGCTACAGAAATTCTTTTGTAACCTTGGCCAGATCTGTGCCTTGCCACAATTCTGTCTCTGAGCTCCTTGGGCAGTTCCTTTCACCTTATGATTCTCATTTGCTCTTACATGCACTGTGAGCTGTGAGGTCTTATATAGACAGGCGTGCGCCTTTCCTAATCAAGTCCAATCAGTTTAATTAAACACAGCTGGACTCCAATGAAGGAGTACAGTAGAACCATCTCAAGGAGGATCAGAAGGAAATGGACAGCATGTGAGTTAAATATGAGTGTCACAGCAAAGGCTCTGAATACTTATGACCATGTGATATTTCAGTTTTTCTTTTTTAATAATTTGCAAAAATATCTACATTTCTGTTTTTTTTTCCTGTCAAGATGGGGTGCTGAGTGTACATTAATGAGAAATAAAATGAACTTTTTTGCTTTTAGCAAATGGCAGCAATGAAACAAAGAGTGAAAAATTTAAAGGGGTCTGAATACTTTCCGTACCCACTATATATTTATTTTATTACACACAGCTCATGTACAGAACCCAATGACTATATTAGAACCCTATACCAGGCCATATAACGTATTAAAACCCCCACACCATATTTAAGAAGTATGGTGCTCTGTCCCCATAGTATGGTCCCATACAGTGGCACCACAAGTACTTAGTGCCCACAGCTGTGTTGCACACAAGAATCTATAGTTGTAAGGCCCACATTGTCAGTAAAGCATTGTGGTCTCTCACAACAGCCACACTATGTACCACTTTGGTTTAGACCCTCAAACTAAACCGTGACTAATGTCATTCAGTAAGGATCACTTGTCACCAGCTACTGATCATTTCTAAACTTACAAATACCATCTCAGGCTTCCCTTATTTCTAGGGGGAGGGGCACTATTGCAAGCAACTAATACTGCGCACTGGAGGCACTCTATACAATGAGACCAGGATTAGCGAGCAACTGGTTTTAATCCCAATTACGACTCAACCACAAAATCCATAGTAAAATTTCACAAGGTAGGCAGCACAGTCATCTTGTGCTTTCCATCAATAAGTAGGTGAGTTACTCATTTCCAGAGTAGAGTAAAATAAACCTAGGATTTCGTAACTTGTTGTTTGCCAGATGTGAAGTTAGTTTTCTTCAAATACTGTATTAGGTTAAAATACACAGAGTCTTTTAGTATATTAGTATTCTGACCAGCAAGGCTTACAAAAGATGCCTAGTTATAATAGCAAATACAGTGGTAGTGGAAAATAGAAATAGGAGAGTCTACCAAGCACCAAAACCAGTCAGAGTTGGAAACTGAATTGTAAATGGTCCTATCATAGAATCTTCTTTTAAAGTCACAGCAAAGTAGACATTGATTTAATACCCCACATATGTAAGATCCAAAACCAAAGATTTCAGTGGGACCAGCCTACTATCTTATGTGGATCAGAGAGGTTTAATGTCCAATCCTCAGGAGAGATACGCCACTGCCAGAAGATCAGTCACCTAAATAAGTGATCAGCTATTGAAAGTCTATGACCATCTTACAATGTTAAAATTTTGAGCAACAACAAAAAATACATACATAGGAGAGGGGAACCAGGAGAGATACAAGATACAAGACTTTTCCACTCAGGAAGAGGACATGAAACAATCATGATCACGATTCTCGCTCAGCCCAAATTGTCACTTTCAAAGCCTTCATGCCTAGGTTTCCACCTGCACAGGTTTTATTTATAAGTCATGATCTGGACCAACTCAAAGTTCAGACCTCAGGATGTAGACCAGAGGGTAGGGAATGATTATTAAATAATGCACTCAAGACAAGTTTAGATAGGTATACTGTTGATAATAGAATCTTACTTCAATTTATAGAGATCTGGTTTAGGATGGTTTTGCATGCAGAATTTTTGAAACACACTAAAGCCAGAAGTGGACTCAAAGAATGGGAAGCGTAAGAAGGACAGACATATCCTCTCTTCTGGACCTAATTCTGGCCATGGTTCCAACAACAGAATCAAAAACTTCAGTTGTGTTTTCCAAAAATCTCTGTGTGCGAAACCACCCTTATTCTAGAGATACTGCTACTGGTCAATCTTAAAATACATATAAAAGTAGGCATTTGGAATGAAGAGGTAAAGAATGGCTAGTCAAGGATCTTCATTAACTACAGGCTAGCATTACTCAAACCCCATCCAGTGTTCCCTCCAATATCCTTCATCAAGCCCATCCCCATCTCCGTCAAGCTTGACAAAGTTACAATAAGCTCCTTTGGTCCACTGCAAAGCCCCCCTCCCCATCATTGTACACAGTCCGGCCTGTGATGGCCTGAATGAGCAAACACAGTGCCCTGTGCACAAGGCCCTACTCATCAGCCTCCCCTTTCAGTGGGGGCAGTGAAAGACCTACTGTAAATAATAGATTTCATGAGGGAAAGGCTTTTCATGACCTATGGCTATTGTCTAGATAACTGCATCCAACCAATGTACTGTTTCAGAACCTATTTGGCATCGACGGAAAACGCATTTCCACCAGTTAAAAGACAATGGTGATCTTAACGTAATACACCTCTAAAGCACAAAAAAAATAAGAAAATAAAAAAAAATTATATGCACATTTCTGAGTACAAAAATAAAATATCAGATCAATAGAATTAATATGCTGGGGCTCTACATAGAAATTATTTTAGTTTTCCTATTGCTTTCCCCAATAACACTTAGATGAAAACCAATCTGTATAGGAACTGCAAGTCTGACAGTATTAGACCTACTATGGTGTAATACACAAAACCTGACTGCCAAAGTAAAAAGTTTTAAAAACAAGGAAATGTTATAGAAAATCTAAACATCATGTGGCATAGGTATTACAGGTGTGTCCTTATGACCTCTAGGATATGTGGGTGTCATGGAGGGAGGGGGAGGCAGGGACACTGTAGGGGAATGACCAGACGGTACAGCAGACGATTTCGAGGCAGATTCAGTTCAGTAAAAACTGGACAGTAAGAACTTTTTGAACTTCAACACATACTAGGCGGTCTGTAAATCAACAACTGAGGCAACCGAATTTTACGACCATTGGTCAACAAAGATTCCCACTGAAGACATGTAACTAAATATATACCTACTATAGATGCTTAAAAGTATCCCCGAACAATCCAGGTCAAAAGCGCCATAAATATTTACTTCAAGGGTCTAATTTTTCTATGCATTTTTTTTTCCTTCAACTTTTTACGAAAAACTTGGATTCCTGTCACTAGAGGGAATTTTTCCCCCCCCCCCCATGCACACATTCTCCACTTATGGTACCACTTCTGATTTCAGCAAAGTTGGCCACAACTCAATTTTGACAAACAAGGATCAGGCATGTTTATTTCAGAGTCATTATTAGCAGTGAGCATCTGAGGAAAGAATACCAGCAACAGGTCAAGAATGGCCCATTCCCAATTCTCTAAAGATTATCCAGTTATCGTAGCTCGGGTCAAGTCACTCAAATTGCAGATCTCAAAAGTTGAAGTAAACCACAATCTATAAAATACAAATGGTTTACATGTTAGAAGGGTCAATGGTAGTTCAAAGATGATACAAAAGGTGTTGAATTGGCCACAGCCGGGGCAATGAAATTGTAAGATTTTAGGTTTTTTTTTTTGGTTGATGACAAATTTAATATCTGCTGGTGATATTTCTAGGAATATTATGAAAGAAAAATTTCTGAGAAAGAATATACAAAAAAAAAAAAAAAAAAAAAATTTAAACCCATTACAAAAGATGCCACAAGAAAAGAACTGTAGCCGTTAGTAGGGGAAAGAAAAAAAAAAACAAAAAACAAATAAGCATAGAAAAAAAAACCAACCCATAGCTCCTAGACTGTAGTATTTCCTACTACTCCCTTTGTAGCAATGCTTACAGATTTCCTCTCCAAACCACAACTATACATAGTTGAGTGGGGGAGGCCAGAGGGCCCGAGCCTAGTGCTGAGATAAAGCAGTTTTTAGAAGCGGGTATGACAGGAGGAAGAAGAGTATCAAACACACATACATCTAAAACTTATTACCCAGCTTACTCTAACCTACGCACAGACCCAACGCAACTACACAACGTGCGTCAACCACAGAGATATCTTCAGGTAACCACCCATGACAGTTAACCTCTATTAGGAGGCGACCAAATTAAAAAGTATAGGAGATGAGACAGATTACAGCTATCTGGCCTGGTCGTGGTAACAGAGACACACATTATCACCCTATTACCCAAAAGTAGAGCAATACAACTGACAAACCGCTCAAAAACATACAAGTATAAGACAGATCACGGCTTCAGATTGCAATGTATATTTTTTATCAAGGCTCCTTGGGTTAGGAGGCGATATTTACAGCCACCATCTCAAGTTATAAAAACAGTTGAAACCGCACAATAAAATGAGCGGCATGATTGAGACGTATTACTTTAATCAAATGTGCTCCTTTTTGATGAATAACAAGGCTCGCCACCAGGGGTGAAGTTCTAATATAAAAAGCACTGGGCCATTTCACGATTAATTCCCTATAAAACGTGACTGAGAATGTTGATAAGCATTAAAAAGAAAAAAAAAAGTTGCTTTCCACCAGACTTGAATGGAGCAAAGATGTGACGAGCTACTTTATTTAGACTAAAGCTGGCCGTATTCTGTAGATATGGGACAGACAAAACACACTTGTATGACCGAAAGCTATATTCCTCCTGACCCCCTATACACAAGCAGGGTTGAACCGGGGTAGGGGAGTACACTGATGCCAGACATTTTCAGGGTGGCTTACTCCCCCCCCACCCAACATCTCCCTAAAGAAAGGGGTGGATGCCACCCCAAACATCAGTGGATTTGGCCAACTTTTTGTCTTCTAGTACTGATATCTTACATGTCGTGATGGTCTCAGGTTACTGGGCAAAGACATTCAAAATCATAACTTCCTGCCCTTGTGGTTAACTCGGCATGCAAGCGATTAGATGTGTGTCAAAAATAGTCTAAAATTATGAAACATTTATTCTAACTTACAGACTGCTGTCCATTCGTCTTCATCAATGCAAAAGAGTTAAGTAAGGGCCCTACAGAACAAGGCTTTGACCAACAATGTGGTAAAATCATAAGGAGGAACCAAAAATTACTTTGTTAGACTGGAAAATCTGCAACACAGAAACTCCATCACTTACTAACACAATCCAACTAGATGCTTGTATATTCCTATAGGTGAAATGACAAGATATGGGATCCTAATAACCTATTCTACCATTCTAGAGAAAAGTCCAAATTGTGTTTTAATGGAAGTTGGCATCCACTTTACCAAAGATATACAGAAGCTTTTTAACTTTTTGATGTACCCATTTCTGGGATACAGTTGTATCACCCAGATCCTTGTGGTTCACTGAACCAACCAAACCCTATGGTGATCCAAGTCCAGTTCAGAAGACGATATGGACGTTGCTGCTCGTACATCTGTATGCCAATGTGCCTGGCCAAGTGTCATTCTTCACTGCAGTTCTAGCATTCTATTCATACATCTGGAAAGGTCAGGATGAACAGCATTATAGATCCCGTGTCTGTACACCTGTACATTAAACTATTGAATGTGGACCATGCCATGTACAAACCCTTCTAAATATCTAACTGGTCCCAAAGTCTGGTCTCACTTCCTCACCTTCTTTATCTGTATAAACAGCTGTTTTACTACCTTTAAGCCCATTATAAATCCTTACGTTTGGGGTTTTTAGAACCTCGCAATGTGACATAATACAAAAAGAAGCCTAGTGTACCTAGTAGGCCCATTACAGGAAGCGGCATGAAGTTATCTGTTAATGCTACACCTCTCCAGTACCGCTACCTTCTACAAATGGCAAAGTTTTCGTTTTCTTACTCATCATACATTATTTATAATGAGCCAAATTAGAAGGAACGTGCTAATGAATCATCCTCCTCCTCTCATTAAGAACCGAAAGCCTGAGACATTAATACAGCCGAGCTATGCCGAGGTGTTACACATGTAAAGATAGCGTGTGCTAAATCGAGAAGCGTTAAGACTGTGGGAGAGCAGAAATTCTAAAGCACAGGTGTCTGAATCAATTCTACCCAGAGATATAAAAGAGCGTGAGCTTTAATTGTTTTACTGAGCTAAGTGGATAACTTTGGTCTTCGGAGAGATATACTCCGACTTGGAAACAGTCTTCCCGCAGACAGAAGACAACGGGTTGGGGGCTCTTCAGAAGTACGCCTCAGGGATCAGTGATAGCACATGTGAGTGTACAGTGAGGGGAACAGATGTAAACTCAAGGAAAGAAAAAAAAACCACAATATCATAGTAAAGAACAACAAAGAGTTATCTGAGGACAGGTTAGCTTCACATCTAGATGCCCGGTAGGTTTCCTTTGGACTCAAAGGACTCAATGGACTCAAAAAGTGGAGATCAGTTCTTTAATATATTATCAATGTGGGTGGGGAGGAGACAAAGACATAACAGAAGGAGGTCTGGAGGAATACTGAAGTCACACCATGGCCTATTGAGGTTTCTTAAATCTTATTTATTTTAAATTTTCTGCACATGTCCTATGTTTTCTGCAGAAACAATTCCAACAAGAAATACAGTTTTCCTTGCTACTGACTTTTCTGTGTTGTGCCAGAGAGACTTGGTGTTCTTGTGCTATAAGACACATATCTGGGTACCAAGAGGACAAATTTGATGTAGAAATTTTGGCAACTAAATCATAAAAACATGTATTTGCTGAAGAGACAACCACATTCATAAGGATGACATGTCTGTTTTAATATCCAACAAACATGATCAACATTTGGAAGTTTATAAAAAGTATGGGATGAATTATGAAAAAAATAAAATTATATATTCTATATATAATTTAGAGATATATACACGCATACATAATTTTTATAATAAATAATTATAAAATATATTATAATAAATATACAAGATGCTTGCGCAAAGTAAAAGTTAAAATACAATTTTTAGATATATTTTAGCTCTATACCCAATATACTTATATGGGGGGAAAAAAAAACAAAAAAAAAAAACAAAAAAAAACACACACACACACACACACACACACACACACACACACACACATTTCCCCTTTTCCATACTCTGATGTACCACTATACAAAAAAAGAAATAACTCAAACAATACATAAAAGATCACAATCTTATACAAGGTATAAGATATGAGGTAAATATATGCCAAAGTTGTGTCCTTGGTGTAAGTTTGACAGATTTATATCTGGACACCCTTTCTAGATGGCGCTGGAAAGTGTAGTCCTCTATCCATTCACATCACCCACACCCTCAAACTAACATCAAGGGATTCCTGCACCCGTCAGCATCACTATTAACTGCCTTGTGCCCATTTTCCCCCTCCATCTACATACAGATTATATAAATATACACATATATCTCTCCATCTCAGAATTGAAGCTTTGTGTTATAGAATAGCTGCCTGTTATCTGTCCTGAAGTGTCAGTAAACATGTCACACAATTAAGGCTTGTATATCACCCACAGGAAGTTTTTGCAATGGTTTAGATATACAGAGGGTGATGACAAAGTGGCCGGCTAATTAGCTGCATGCCCAGGGATGAGAATTCTAGATTAACCCCTTCACCTCAAAACGGTTCTTTTAAGATATTCATAGCGCCCTAGAGCTAGAGTTGCACAGCAGATTTCTGTCCCGTCCGCTATATGAAGCTCATCTATACCCTCCTCTGCCCAATTTTTGAGTGTTTGTATTCTGAATATTAACTGTGGTAACATGTCCACAGATGTCTACTTACCCAAGACACAGTGATCGATGCCAGCAGGGTAAGGACTAGGCAGCTACTCAACTTATACCATAACTTTCTGCAAGGCATGTATTCATTCATATGAAGCGCTGTCCCAATCATGCTGCAAAGCCAGGCACCAAGAAAGGGCACACAGTGCAATTTCACAGAGCACCAGAGCCAACCTCTTACCCTAATGTGCTCTTTTAGGGCTCGCCACAAAAATGGCTGCAGGCAACTGACATTTGTGGTGGAATTTGAGTCAAACAGCAATTTAAATAAAGAGGTTGAGGAAATAATCTAATATAAATAAAATATAATATATATATATATATATATATATATATATATATATATATATATACACACATATACACACTTTTTTTTTTTTTTTTTTTAAAGAAGTGCTAAAAGCATACAAACTTTTTATAGTACCTTCATCTCAGCTTTTGTTTTAAGTGAGAATATCCCCCTCCCTCACCCCCACAAGTGGTTGTTATCTCTTTAGAGTGAGGAATCAGAGCTTGAACAGCATACATGCATCAGATTGATTGATAAAACTGACCACAAGCTTATCAGTTGACCTTTTAAAAAGAAAAAAAAGAAAAATTTATACACACAACAAGAACACTCGTCCAAAAAAATAAAAACATTAGCCAAGTTACAAATGCTTGAAGTTTTTTTGTTTTGTTTTTTTAAACAAAATTTCAGGGCACAACCTGGATCCAACCAAAAATTGTTTTATTTTTTTTTTTTTTCACCGATAACCTTGAAGAATTCAAAAAGTTTACAAGAGAAAAAAAACAATTATTAACCTTTAGTGTAACACTTCTGAAAGGAATGAAAGAATAACGGGCACATTAGCAGGAAGAGGTTTACCAGCACCTTAATCCATATAACCAGAAGACCCCCACCTCCTCCTGCCCGATCTGGAAGCAATTACAGACCATTAAAGTGAACTGCCTGCCACTAAATTTAACCCCAAACACCAACACTTGCCACTTTACCCAAATGAAACAGGATTAACTATACCAAAATACTATACCAACCCTCTACCAGAGAAACTCTAGACTCATCTACTCGTCTTTTGTTTGTACCCATACAGGCCATAAACAAATGGAAGAAACAGCTAACAATCAGGAATACTTTAGGTCAAACAATCTGAACACGAAATACAGAGAGGTCCTTATTGATAAATATATAAAATAATCCAAAAAGGTAAATCAAAGTTGCTAAAAAGAAAAAGCAGAAGACTTGATGTAGCTGTTTAACATTGTAAAAAACTTCCAAAAAGATGATCTATAAATAAAACCGAGTTTGGGACATAAACCGTTTTCACGAGCGAAGTTACATTTCAAATAGGTTTGGGAAAAATATGTTCACGAATTGGTTTTGTCTACTAAATGTCTCCTTTTACCGTGACAGATCAATAAGTCAAAATCATACAAATGTGTGCACATATTCATATAAAATCCAGATGGGATGTAACCAGTTAAACAACCCCCCATATCCTTCTTCTAACAGCCCATAAATAAGTCACCTCAGCCTATTAGTGCTCCCTGCTTCACTTCAGTATAGGAGGCCCTGCTCCAAATCCCAGGAGCCTCTGACAGGGCACTGGCAAAGGTTACCCAGCTCAGGTCAGCTGGGAGGGGAACCTTCATTTCCTGAGCCAGGCCAAGGGCCGAGAAAGAATGAAACAGACTAATCACAGCCTTCCTCACAAAGGGAGTCCAGGCCAAGGGACTGGCTTCCATTACGGAGACTCTCATACCAGGTGCCACCAATAAACAGAACCATTCTGCTGCTGGCATTAATCAGGAGTTGCCGCTAAAATAGAAAGCTATATTAAAACCACTTAATTCTTAATTTACCTCAACACTATTGGTAAAAAACTGCACCTTCTCCAGGCTCAACATGCCATTCAGTACTTCTGGTAAGATGATCTCCCCCTTGGTCAGTAGAAGGGTACGAGAACTCTTACAGTGCAGATTTAAGACTTTAACAAATACAAGACTGACCCAAAAAACAAATGAACGTCCATATAGAATCTCTACTCCTCCTGGTTTGCAAGGAGTCCAAGATCACCATACATTATTCAGAAACACCACATGCTCTACAGCAAGCCAAACAATCCAGGCCAAAGAGATTTTACTGCAAAAGCTGGCAAATGCAGTAAGATGGAGACCATCAACAACTGCCAATGGTCATCATTGTGCTGAAGAAAACTTCTTAATGCACTAGTGCCATAGGCTTAGTTGGGTCTGCATAGAATGCCACATTGGAAATTTGCCTGGTCTGTTTTTTCAGGCAGCAAACTATATAAAAAAAAAAAAAAAAAAAAGTTCCACTAAAACACGTGGTCAAGTAAAAATATTCAAGAAGTTTAAGCTGGCCATAACCAAAAACAAAAGGCCCAAGCATATGTGAAATTTTACATGCTTGATCATCCATTCCCTCATACATCATCTCCTGGTGTAGAGGCAGGACACCCATATAGACATGAAAGATTTGGCATGGCTCTAAGATTGGCACACAAACTAATGTGCATTGGCATCTTAAGCTTATTTGGGCTGTACATAAAATACAACCCAAATGTAAAGAAAGATAGAGAAACATGGCTGTCTTCTTGCAAAAACAGGACAACCTAGATTGTAGGTATGGCTGTAAACAGGAAGGGTTGGAAGATGGAAGTTATCTAGCAGAGGGGTGCAACTAGAGGGTTACTACCTGGCACTTGAGGTCAAAACCTATTTTTAATCAATATTTTTGTCTCATTTCATGGTGAAAACAAAAAAGGGCCAACAGAACAAAAAAAAACAAAACCTATAATCAGATTTTATATATTACGTTGCTACCAAAAGCTAAATATATCGCTGCGTTGCACAAGATAAAACAAAAAAAAAAAAAAAACGACCACTTACCATTACAGAAGTGTCAAAAAGCAAGACAAAAAAAAAAAAAAAAGTGAAGATTACACCTATTTATTTTTTTTCCCCTCTTTACTGATGATTCTGAATTTTTAATCTTTACATCTTCAATTCTTAGCCACAATTGTTGTTTAAACAGAACCAAAATGTGGGTGGAGGGAAGTGTAGAGAAGGAAGATATGACTGGTGCGTGTGGTGTTCACAGGTCTATCGAGGACTGCTGGGTGACAATTTTTTTTTTTTTTTTCTTTCATATATTCAAACATGCAGTTCTGCACCTATAGCACTGACTGTTCAGAATTTTAGTAGTAGCCACTTTTCTTCTGGATCCAAATTTGCTGGAAAATTTTGGACAAATGTGTCAATTTTTGTTAATTCCTGATCTTATTATGTAATAAGTAAATGTAATGCAGGTTCTGCTAGACATATTACAGATTGACAGGCTATATATCCTCTCTCCTTTCTGATGTAGAGGTGGTCTTCTATACAAGTGGTCCAAATAGACTGAATGACTACACAAGCACCAGGACAGATACCATTTCTGACAAACAGACTTGATATATTTTTTTTTCTTTTTTTAATCAAAGTAAATTTTGATACAGATATACTATTTGGAACAGCAAGTTACACTATCCCTATGGAATATTTATTTGAAAGGCTGAGGAACATGCTGTAGACTGAGGTTACACAATTATACAAACAGTGGGGGAGAAGTATTGAGCTGAACATGACTCAAACTGTGATGCTCAGCTCATCTCGAATGGTGGCGACAAGAGTCTGCACGAGATGAATCAACCCAGTAATTAAGACCACCATCTTCAAATCAATCTATGCAGGGAGCCCCTCTCCTGAATGGAAGATCATATGCATAGTTATGCAAAATTTCAAGAGTTAAACATAGATCATCTTTATTTCAGGTCCAGCTCATAACAGATCGTGAGTCTTACATGACCAGATTATGGGCTCCAAGAAGGACTATCATTGGTTGAAGACCTCTCAAGAGCAAGCTCAAGAGCAAGCTCAAGAGAATTCAGGAGTCTTCTGATAGGACAAGAGTTAGCGGCACCTTGTATTTCCCAGAGTACAGTGCTTCTGAGAACTTGTGATCTAATGAAAGACCAGTCTACTATGGCTGTATATAGATCTTAAGCCTTCCATAAATGTACAGACAGTCTTTATGATCAGGTTTACATAACTAGTCGTCTTCATTTGTCTAAAAGAATTAAGGATTCTTCAATTGTAACCTAGAAAAGACTGCATTCCTTAACCCAGTCATACCTGGACTGTACAAATATGTAAAGAGCTGCTGTACACAATGTAACCACAGCTATAATAAAAACCTGACTCAGTCTGCAGGAATCTACTGTAGTCTACTGTAAGATGACAAGGTGAACACTACCTCATTCCACATCTGAGAACACAGAACTGTAGCGTGAGTAACGCGCACAAGTACGCAATTACATGAAATCATGAGAACTTCTGCCACCATCAAAAGGGGGGAAAAAACTAACATGCAAAATTTAACTTTTTCTGCTAATGCAGACAAAAGTCTTCCCCTCCCTTCCTAGTATATGCACTTTCAAAAACCACTTTTTCTACTTTCATCACTTGGTTTGCAAAGCAGCATTTTAATGCGGGGGCAGAAAGAGGACATGAAGGCCTCGGTACAAAACTTTTTTAACTTGCACTACACAATGATATTTGCTGTGAAATATTAGTAAGCGGGTGTTGCTGGCGTTTATGTCCTTGTTTATATATTGTCAAATAACACATTAGCAATAATTCTGTTTTTTAAGGTTTTTTTTTTTTCTAAATAAAATAGCTAAAACATTTGGCATTAGCAGTTGATGACCAAGTATGAGGGCACCAATTTTATTTTATGTTGTCCATCAATACCAAACTACAGCAACAGACTAGAGATCACAGGATTCCCAAGAATCGTTGTATTAAGGCTGTATTGCATTGGCCGATCGTGACAAGGAGGAACACAGATTGATGAGAAACATGTCAATTGGCGCTCGTTTGCATTGGCCTAATTATGCAGATGGATAAAAAAAACCTGCGATCGGCATATGCATGCAGGACTTTGTCCACAAGTGGCTGCCATCATATTAGAAGACAGCCTTTTTCTAAGTAAAATATGGAATCCTCCCTCCAATGACTGTCTGCTCGGTAGTCAACAGCACAATTAGACAGGGCAATTATCAGCCATGAGCATTCTTAGTAAAGATTATTCCCGACAATTGCCCAGAATATTGACCCTCAATATTAGCAGATGAGCCACGTTCCATAACAGAGCTGTTAGCTTGAGAAAGAAAACAGGAGGAAAAAAAAAAAAAAAGTGGTAGAGTTTTTTTTTTTGTTTTTTTTAATAGAAATAGAAGACTCAACCATTTTAATAACTACAAGTGAAGTATCTATTTAAGAACGTGTTCTCCCTACTATAATAAAAGATCCCTTTATATCTACTTGCTAAATTTATTAGCAATGAAATATGCCTATGGCTGTTTATGTAGTGATTAATCTTCTACTCTTGTCTTAAGACTCTAGAAAAGTAGGCTGACACACACTATAAAGTTTACTAGCAGTTAGAGGTTGCACAGAGTTCTAAAAACATGGCTGCTTTCTTCCTGAAGCAGCACCACATGGGCCCCTGGATTGTATCTGGTATTGCAGCTTAATTCCATTGAAAGTGGATAGGACAGCTGCAATACCACACTCAGCCTGTGGCTGAGTGTGGCACTGTGTGTGTGTGTGTGTGTGTGTGTGTGTGTTGTTTTTTTTTTTTTTTTTTTTAATATAAAATAGACACACTACTATTACTTACTACTACTAAGAGCTACTACCACTATTATTATGACTATTACTTCCACCACCATTAATGCTAGTATTACTAACGTTACTATCACCATTATTTTTATTACCACTACACTTAATGTTACTTTTATTTTATGACTATTACCACCAATGACTACTACTATCACCACTACAAGTCACTAAATCACTTATGTTACTACTACCACCAACACCATTACTTTATTACTTTCACTACTATTATATTATTACTACCACTACCTTATTATTACTACCACCACCACTACTACTATTAGAATTATTACCACATATACATAAGCTTTTATTCCTGAGCACCAACCACATACAGGTCAGAGTTGTCCTTTATATAAAGGACCTCTTCTTGTGGGCTGTGCTGCTGCCTATACATTAAGAGTACATTTCTCTGCCTCTCCTTTGACTCATAGATTAAAGCAGGTTTCCTTGATAACCTAGTAATTCAATGTACACTAGGAGTAAACAGGCAGGCAATGATGACAGTCAGTCGGGATGGCATGCATCAGCAGTCAGAAGTAATTATGTACAACCACACCCACAAATGTTCACTGCTGTACTGTACCTTTAATCGCCGGGTACTGAAAAGAACAAAATGTTACACACACACACACACACACACACAGTACGCCACACCTCACACGTGTGGCAAGCCTGCTCTTCTATCCCACACCTAGCACCAGCTCATTATGCAGCGCTCTGTGATGATTAACTTTTGTGAATGGCCAATAGGCTCCTGTGTTGTACTAGTACATTGTGTCCTCTTACAGTTCCCTGTTCCCTATGATTAAGATCTGGAAGTTTGTGCAAATTATCTGTGATGTGACAGTTTGTACTGTACAGATGAGGTGGCAGACTGGATTTGGAAACCGGTACAGACTGCGTGTGAGAAAAATAAAGAAGGTACCTAGATTGGCAAGGTTATATAATTGGCACAGATCATTGGCGTACACTGGAACATTTATAAAACAGTACACAATTAAACGCCATTGTAAGGGGACTCAGAAATGAGATACATTAGAGAAAATTGCAGGACAAGTTTTGAAGAGATGACGCGGGCGGCTAAAAAGCTACAAATTCTGTCTTATCGAGAGCCATTTACCTTCCATCTAATGCCAGCAGCAAAAAAGATGAATGAAAATAAATCTTAGCTCTTATATGCTTTACATGTTTAGAGGAAGACTAAGCAGGGCAGGCTATTTTTGACAGTGCCATAGACTTTGAATGGGGCCAAAAGGTGCATGCCCATCCAGTGCCCTATCCAAACTCATCCCAAGAAGGTCTCCAATTCTGGCATTTGGTGGGGCCCCAGTAGTAAGACCCTACTAAATCTGTGAAAAATATAGCAGCCAAATTGGGGAAACTATGGCAGAATTCAGGAGTATATTAAAATGCCTGCAACATTCAGTTCAAGGCTTTGTTCACACTTGCCTTTGTCTATTGGTTACTCTGTTGAGTCACTTTTTAGATAAGCAGTAAAGAAATGTTTCCATTAAAATTCCTATGGATTTCAAAGGTTTTTTTTGTTTTTTTTATATGACAAATGTCATCTAAGTCTTTAGATTTCTTGAGACACATAAATATATTACACATATCTCTCTCTATCTTAACATGCCCAATGCTTAGCATGCAGTGACACCTGACAGCTTTGGTATAACCCGAATACTCCTATCTTCTATATATGGCTATGGAACTGCTGTCCGTATGTGACAAGTTGCCATGACCTGCATAGAAACTGGCACTGCAAATAATTCAGATACATCTGCGTAGAAAAGAGTGTTAGTTCACGTACAGCTAACCATGTGGCCATAAACTGCAAGGGTGGCCCATAAAATGAAACCCATGGATCTCCTGAAAGGCCCTGACCACTTGTAAGTTCATCCAATTCAGCCTACCGTCCTGCAGTTTTGATCCAGAAGAAGGCAAAAACACACCTGTGAAGCAGAAGACAATATTCCTCATCTTAGGGAAGGAAAAAAAAATATTCCTTCCTTATCCAACTTAAAGTCTGGTAAACCACTGGCACAATAAGCCATCTTGAAAAATCTAGTAGCTGTAACTTGTACTATTGCACTCAAGGAAGGCCCCTGTTTAAGACTTTTAGTAAGTTCCCCAAGACAACTTCCTCTGGCAGAGAGTTCCATTAGCTCCCTGCTGTTATAGTAAAGAACTCCTTCTGTATCAGTTTAGAAAACCTTCTTTCTTATAGACAAGGAGGATGCACCCTTGTTATAAGGTCACCCCTAAACTGTCTTTTTATTGAGCTAAAACCCCCTAATTTTGATAATCTGAGTACTATAGTCCACCCTTTCCATGTATAACTTTGGTTGCGAGTAGGACAATAGTGCAACGGTTAAAGGGACTCTGTCAGATTCATTTCACACCAACAAACCACTATCAATAACTCTCATGTCTTTGAGATGGTGGTTTGAAGGGTGAAGAGGAGCCAACATATTCCCTTTATACAAAAACTACTACAAAAAGCTGTGTGACTCCAGGCCAAGACTGGAAACATACATGCACTTTTTTTGGCCAAAGACAGAAGTAGATCCCCCAAGAAGGAGAAGCACAAGTCCTTCTTTACAATTCCCATTTCTTTTGAACCTGTTCTTTCCTATATCAGATGACATTCTTTACCATGTCTGGTATTGTTGCTCATTCATTTAAGTGAAGTGAGATCAAGATGAAACACCAAACAAGACCAATAAACTAGGATGGTGCCTGTTGTTAATCTTGGATTTTATTTAATATATTTTTGCCTCCTTAGGCTAGCAACACACGGGATGAATCTATAGCAGACATCCCACAGTGGACCTGTCTGACTGGCTGTTTTTTGCTGCAGCTTTCACACCAGATTACCGAGCGGCTGGCCCAGCTTTCAACCTTTGCGTTGCTAACTTTTTCTGCAATACGTGGCTGGATTTCCTATCCACTACATAGCAACAAGTTAGCCATCGGCAAAATCAACATGGCTAACCCACTGCAAACTCGTACCATGTGTTCCGGGCCTTAAGGTGGTTTCAAAACAGGCCCAGATTTACCATTTGAGATGTGCCGAGAAAATGGCCACAAACATGTCTCAACTGGGGACACCATGACACATCTCTTCTCCTGCCCCCACTCGCCACCCCCCCCCCCCCCAGACAGTGGAAGGAGCAGGATAGAAAGCTTGGGCACCCAGTCCGCCAGATTTACTATAACTCCTGCGAGAAAACTGGCTTTAGTTGTACCACAGATCTATACCAGTTCCTAATTGGAATAGATTTGAGGTCAGTTGCACCTACGTGTGCCATATTCACTAAGTGTCTGGAGCTGCTTAGAGATTCTGGCGAGTCTTGAGCCTGTCAGGGAATCAATTAGAATGGACAGACTTAATAAATTCCACCATAGTATTTAATTTAAAAAATCACCAAGTTAAAATACTTTTCCTTCCTGCTGGATGAATCCTGTGTTTGGCTCAAAAAAATAAAGATAAATTCCATCAAACTACAGTGGCATTTCTCCAACAACAAAAAAACGAAACGGAGTTTGACTAGAATCACACATGCATTTTTGGTGTCAGTTTTCAATGCAGTTTTTTGAGCCAAACACAGGCCTGGATCTAATGGGTAGGAAAAAACTAAAGACTAATACATTAGTTGATTCAGCCCAACATCCTCTTATGTATTAGAATAGAATAGGAATTCTTCAGTTTTAAACAAAGCACATACAGAAGAAGAATGTAAATGTCTATAGAACAATGAGATAATCTTAAGCAACTCATCTGAATTCGAGCTAATTTCTGTCTGTTCGGAATTATCGTGATTAACTTTATTAGTCAATCACAATGAACATACAGTATAAGAGACGCTAAACTCTACAAAGACTGAGCACCATGTAATTATATAACCTTACCTGTGATGTTCGACAGAGTCATTGTCAGGAAGATGTGCTCCACACACACTGCATCGCTCACTTAGGTTTCTACCATCATTCTTCATCCCAGCTGCAATTTCACCCAGCTTGTTAAACAACTCTCGCTGAATGAAGCCTTGGGGAAGAAGTCCACCGTAAGCACTGAAGTCCATTGACACAGCCAGTGCTGGCTGCATGTGAAGAGCAGAGGCCATAGATGTTGGCACACTAATCAGCGATTCACCCTTATGGTTTGGTAGGACGGAGTAGACACTAAGATGTTTCTCAGCATGGGCAATTGCATGATCTTGTCCAAGGCTAAAACCTTGACTCAACTCCAAAGCCTGATCAGGATTCTCATCACGGTTAAAGTTGAGGTCTCGAGCACTTGTGATGACACTACTTCGAGTTGGGGTTCCTGGACTCTCCTTGGACTTTTCATCAGATTTGTCTCCACTAGATGCACTGGATTCTGCAGTTGGGCTATCATGGTTGGTTCCTTCATCAACTTGCATTACTTCAGTTTTCACCTCCGAAAGACCTTGAAGTCTGCTTGTGGAGTGCAAGTCTAGTGCATTTTGTTGCAGTGCTCCTTGGAGCAATGACTGACCAATGGTCATTAAACTATCCACAGCAGTCTTGGTTGGGCTCATACCAGAAAGTCCATATGACGTTGACACTGATGGACTTTGGTCCACCAAGCTCTGATTGCCCATGCTGGCATAACCACTTTCTTCGCTGGAATGCTTTGCGTTCAACATGTTTTTAATAAATCTTGATTTTCTGTCCTCTTCTTCATCCATGGCCCTCTCACTTGTACAAAGATCTCCATCATTCTCTTCTGAAGCTTGAATGGTTTCTAGAATCTTCAGACATTGCTCTTCTAAATACTCAATTTCTAGAATTTCTGCTGCGTACAAGAGGTCATCCAAATCTTCCACCTTGGCCTGCAGAGTGGCAGTGTAAGCATACTCCAAAATCTGTTGAAAAGTCTTTGGCGACAAAAAGTCCAATGTGTAATGCTGGCTGCTTCGGTGGAAGAGTATTTCAAACATCTTACTAGTACAAGCCAATACTGTCCTATGGGCATGAAACTCTTGAGTATCCACCATGATAACCACATCACAGAGCGTCCCTGCCAACCGCATCTGGTTGGCTTTAAGGAGAAGCCCCGTGGGGTGATTGGGGTTTTGCAACTGTATCATACCCATATTAGTCAAATCCATAATTCTCCTGGGGTCTAGTCATTAGTCTCTCTGTGGCTTGATATAGTGGGCCAAACTCTGAAACCAATGGACCTATGAGTAGAAGAAAAACAAGAGTTCAGTCAGTATGATAAGCATAAATGTAATACACAAAAAATTCAAATAGGTCATGTATTTAGCAACATTTTAACCAGACAATAACTTTATATTATGCAGCTACCAAGGCTGGCTTCAGGGGTCTACGTCACTAATCACTGACAGGGCACCTATCTCACCAAATCTATAATGGCAGCTCAACCGCATGCAATTTAAAGGGTTTGTCTGGGACTATGATATTGAACTTCAATGCCTTTTCTCAGACCATTTGTCACATAGCCATACTGCAGCTCTGTCCCACTCAAATGAACAGGACTGAGCTGTAATACTCAGTAAAGCCACCATACAACGAATGGCCCTATAACTGGAAGAGAACACAGCAATTATCATAGTCACGGACAACCCCTTTAAAGGGTTGGCCCACAGAACAAGTGGAAAATTAATGCTCACTGGGGGCTCAACAATTGGGAGCAATACTGATTACAAGAACAAGAAGTCCATGCCAGCAACCAAAATGGAGCAGTGGATCAGGCATGCATGCTACCACTCCAATCTGTATAGGATTGATGGCAGACTAAAGCACTCCTATCTCTACCAGTCCCTAGAGATTGAATGGGGTGGTAGTGCACATGTGTGACCGCCATTGATCTCCTTGATCACCTCCCCCCAGTTAATGTCTTAGTTTATTTATGACACCCTTATTGGTATATTGTATTATTTGCTTACTATATGGACTATATACGTCGGAGTCAATAGAAAATAATACACAGGGTGCCAAACAGCCTGAATACTGCACCATAATGCAAAGCCAAAATAACAGTAAGAGTCACTAAATATTAACCAAGATCTGTTCCAGTTGTTGTAAATACTAAAACTAAATATATTAAGACTGAAGAACAATGGAGATTTCCAGCGTTATAACAGATCTAAAGAGTTTTTTCCCCTCTTGGTTGACATTAGTTCAAATAGGACCAAAAGTTTACTTAACCAAGAGTGACCTTATAGTCTGTGTCACATGACGGGACTTGAAGATAATGCTACAGACATAAAATCTGTTGAAGGACAGGGGTCAAGAGTTCTAGTAGATGCAAAAGATTCAGAGGAAGAAAGGTTAGTAAGTAGAGATCCAGGGGGATTTCTGCTAGGAGCAATGGTGTGTAATATCTTCATTAGTGACAAATGATGGAGAAGGAATGTATCCCCCCATCCCCACCAATGGTAAAGATCTTGACATTCCAGGAGGACGAAACCAAAATAATATTGGTCAATATACAACAAAGGGAGTGACAAAATTAAACATGCACAAGAGGAAATGCTACAATGTTAAGGAATAATGTTAGGTTTATGGGGCTATAATAAACCAAGCCGCATTAAATAGGAGTAGGGAATGAGCGAACACCAATGACAAATACTTTGAAGATGAATCAGTATAAGGCACAGTTCACATCCGCTTCGGAAGCTAACCAACATGATAATTCAGCATAAGAAAGCTATAAAATACAACAGCTAGGATGTAAAAAAGTTTGCCACTTAGGACAATGGTTTCACATAAGACTGCAGGTCAACAGGAGGAATGATCCTAACAATATACAAAGTAACCTCTCCAAAAAAAGAGAAGAGCACCCCTCATCCAGACCATATCCCCAATTACACCACATACTGGTCATCCACTTAGAGAAGACGACCCTCCTAGAAGACCACTAGTCAGTGCTATAATTTTGTGTTCATCTCAAAGAGGTTTTACTAGGATACATATCTTAAGGTAAATACAGCTCTGCTACATCTGTATATAAAGTCATCGCTAGTAGTCACAGTCTGTTGACCACTTTTATTCTATATTTGTCCATCACCTGCCAACCTATTTGATCTCAATCATAACCATCGGGCACCATTCTAGAAACACAAGATACCATGGCGCCCTTTAATGTGAAAGAAAAACCTAAACTTCAGGAGATCCTTCCAAATGCTATATATAATAACTTACTATCAAATATACTCATTTAGCCTCTAAATGGTATCGCCTGATTTTTTTCCACTCTTCCACGACTTTCTATGGCTAACACGGTACAACATTACACTACTCCCACAACATGTATCTAGCTACTAGTCTCTGAATGGAGTAGGGTCGTGTTGGAGGTTACAGCCATTAAAAAACACTTAAAGAATAAAAAACTACAAAGCTATATTCACACGACAGTTTTGTTGCAAATATTTCTATAGTTGAAAATCTGTTCCATGCATGAGAATGGGATTGCATCTACAGCAGGCAAATGGATTTCTCAAAGCCCTATTCAGATGAATGGGACAGTGGCAGACAATTCTGCACCAAATCTGCTGCATGTGAACTTACTCCTAAAGGTACAAAGCAAAGCCTACATATAACTATTTAGCTTTTAGTTGGTGGAGGTGGTAAGGGAAAGGTGAATTAAGCTTATTGTTCCACTGAAGTACGCCAAGTGTCCAAAACTCTATTGTAATGTAGACAGAAGTGGCAAATGAAAAGCATAAAATGTATGTCAGACATTTCCATCAACACACAGTAACAGTACATCAGGCATCAGAGTTTTACGGTTTCTTTTCATACAATGGCCAGCGAGCAACTTTCTCTTTTATTATGTTTGATGTTAAAAACTGAATTTTAAAAATGTATAAAAGCCATAATGAATAAATAACACCCGGTTTGGGTATTTTTGTGTATCCAGTTCTCCCACACGCAAACCAGAAACAGCCATAAACACAGGTTTGCTTTCCTCAGTAACAAAAGAACATGCAGTCTGGAGGGATGCTTTATTGGACTTGTCAGACTCCGAAGAATGGTGACAATTGAAGTTTGTGTAACAAAAAGTACAAAGCGTAAAAGCTTTAACATTAAACCTATTGTGGAACTGCACCTCGGGGAAAGGGGTTAATAATGTCCCATGTGCATTATAGAATTATTGATGTGCTCTAAAACTTTAGAGGAAATCCTGGGATGAACTGATGAGACAATGTATGGTGGCATACCGTGGAAGCGCAAAGGTTAAATATGCACACCTCAGAATAATAAAGATAATAAAGATAGCCAGATTGCATACATACACATACTTATATTTGTGAAGGTATATTGAGCCTGGGGACTTGGCAACATAGCAAAAATCCCCCAACTCATAATTATAACAAAGACAAAGATATAAAACCAATGAATGTCCTAAATAAAGCAGAAATATCACACTATGTTAGAAGTTAAAGGGACAGTGACCTTTAAGAGGCAGAACTGAATATTCATATACCGCATTACAGATCAATATAGGTCATCAGTGAGCAGCACATCCGTCACATTACAGGCAATCATCTTACAACCTCCTTGAAATCTTTGTCAAAATGGTCTTCGTTTTTGCAATATGACAACATAGCCACCAACGTTAAGCATTCAGTCACGGCAAGTATTACTGGCGCTTTTAGATTATGATTTTTTTTTTTTTTTTTTTTTTTTTAGGTACTGTGCCTTTAATTGGCAACATTTTCTCTTAAAATACTCCCAAATGTAGTACAGCGCCTCCTTATGGTCACATAAGCAGCAATATAGTCAATTGCCAATCCCTTTAATTAACTTTACATACAAACCAATAGAAGGGTCTAGTAATGATCATCAGATTTAGTCTGCAAAATGTGATATTTATAGGAAATTCAATGCACATTGCAAACACTCTGTATTGTTCTAGAACTGTATGGTTTGCAGTGTAGCCCCAAAGCTCTGCTACATATATAGGATTTCAAGATTTAAAAAAAAAAAAAATAAATAAATAAATATTCCTAAAACTTTCCTTGTAGACATCAGCAATGGATGAAGGAAGGAACATGTCATCTTCAGATATACAGAATATTCCCCCCAGATATGACCTGCCCTAGAAAATGACGCCCAGATAAAAAAAAATGCCATTGCAATATGGCATTGCAATATGACTTGACAGACCCTCATACATGGAGCCAAGCATTGATATTCTCCTACCTTCATAGCTCAAACCGCCTGGTTTACATTCACAACATGAAGCCAGAATGTATTGTGTCTCAAGTTAGCCAACATTCCTACAGGTCCAAGTCAAACACTATCACGTCTATCCGAGATATCAAATCCACAATGAAGGACGCTTTATAAGCCAGGGAGACAAGCCACAAAGATGGATCAAGAATGGAAAGAAAACACAAATAAAGTCAAGATAAAAAGGGGGTTAAGAAAACAGACACCCCTTCCCCAAACCACCACCACAATAGCGGCTGGTCCTATTGTGTGGCCAAAGGCAAGAATGTTTTTGTCTGTAGTAAAGTACAAGGCAGTGCTACAGTGTGGAGGGTCAGGAAGATGGAAACCGGAGCTGGCCCCAAAATTTACAAAAAAAAAAACCCCTCTGTGATGTCACCCGGAATAAAAGCAAATATTACCTCTGGCACTTTAACATACCTTGACACCTGTAATGCTTATCAATCAGTCCAGGAGATAATACAGGGCAATTGGTTACTGATAGAGGAGGAAGCTGTCTACAATCCCAGTATAAAAGACCCAAAAAAAACAAAAAACCAAGAAAAAGTGTTACGCCTAATTTATGATGTGTTAAAATATGGGCTACAGTTCAGTCCCATCCATAAAAGAATTCTATTTCTGCTCCAGTTTATGGATGTGTAAGCAATTCGACAAACAAACTGTTAGGTCCCTGTTAAAAAGAGATACAGGCACAGCAAGAAAGCACCAGACAATGGCAACAGCAAGTTATAGCAGAGCCAAATATCATAGCACCCTATCAAAATATACAGGGGACAAACAAACTATATGTATTCCCAGGACTGAGATTTCTCTGTAGCTGGGGTTGTGTCCATTGACAGAGCTCCCTTTGATGACTTGGAGGGGTTAATTAGTCAACTATTAAAGCCCTTTATCAGCGCTGTATTGCCCAGCCTCAACTAAACCTTAGGCAACTAGTTTGGGGGGAAAATTATACAAGAAAAATATATATAGATCAATGTCAGCATTACTGAAAGATTAGATGATGGGAAGGATTAACCCTTAACGACATAGAAAGGTAGAGGATTGCTTTACAAAAATGATACAGTGGGCGAGAAGAGGTAAATCATGTGCGGAGACAGCACAGGCTGCTTTACATTCACACACACAACACAGGTTTCTAATGTGTTTTTCGGATCTGTCTGGCAACCACACCAAACGAATATCTGAATATTAAGCGTCCAGTCTACACTGCTGATAGTGGTCAGCCTGGACTGATACATACAGCATACAAAATAACCAAGATGGGGGGGATAGAGCTACAATTTTTTTTATAATGAATGAGGATACAGCAAATAGACATAGACAATAGTGGAGGCTGGGGGTTGCATAGAGGAAGACTGTGGAGGTGCATACAGGATGATAAGTTAGGATACTGGGGTAAATCTAGGAAGGAAGAGGCTAGGGGAGCATATAGGAGGACCAGGATGCATATAGAAGGAGAGAGACTTGGGGGTGCATGTAAGGAAACAGTGGAGGCTAGGGGTGCATATAGGAAGACAGGTTAGGATAGGGGTGCATGTAGGAACATAGTAGAGGAGAGGGGTGCTTATAGGAAGACAGTGGAGGCTAGGGGTGTATGGTGTATATAGGAAGACAGTAGAGGAGAAGGGTGTATATAGGAACATAGTGGAGGAGTGGGGTGCATATAGGAAGATCACACAATGAATCAATACACAAGACTCCAAATTCAACAGATGACTAGAAAGGCAGGCGATGGACTAGCACACTGTAGATTTCCTAGCCTTCTGCCTCCTCCTTGCCCTTGCCCAGGTTTCTTCTCTTTCTGCCCTCAGTCTTAGCAGACATAAACAAGTCATAATTATTCCTGCCACATTGCACTGTCCCCTATCTCCCAGCACTGGGCTGCAGGAGGAATCCAAATAGCAAACCTACTGTCTGGATACAAGACAGCTTCCCATCTCCTACACTAGAATAACCCATAGCATTACCGCATGCGATCCTGTCCTGCTCCTCCGTGCGGTAATTGAAAGCGGAGATGAACTTACAAGTAACAAAGTAACAAGTTGTGTTTACGAAGTCCGCAGGATGGATACAATGTAACACTAGCCAGCAGCACAACTAGGGAAACAATGTGACAATGTCTTCTGCTACTGTCAGGGACTACTGCCTGGTGATGATGAGAGTGATAGTGATGATTGATATTCCAGGCAGCGGCTGCACTCGCTACTCTGTATGAAGTTGCAGCAGGTTACTGGAGTGCACTCACCTGTGCGGCTGGAGCTGTCTCTGCAGGCATGTATGTATATATGTGTACGTATATATATGTGTATGTATATACTGTATATGTGTGTATGTAGATGTGAGCGAGGGCAGATGCGCTGTTAAAGCAGCAGCCGGCTCCGGCAGTTCACAGTGCCCGCTCTCATGCTCACTAGCTCCTCTCTTCTTTAAGGTTAGCAAATCAACACAGCGGTGACGTCACGCTCGGCGCCTGGAACACATGCTTCCCCCCCCCCCCCCTCTCCTCACACATAATGGATCAGCCCCACCGCCATGTTTACTGCTGGCAAAGAGGGGCTTGATGCTGAGTGCCTGTCAGTCAGGAGGGCAGCGCTGCCTAGCAGCTCTGGGCACATAGGAAGGAGCTGCAGATGGGGGACTAAAAGTCTAAGGATGCTATGGAAAAGAGTGGGCATCACCTGGTGTCTAGGGGCAGTGTGTAATCTTGCTGGGACTTGTGGTTCAGCAAAACCCAAGGAATGGGCTTTTGGACGTCACATAGGGACAGTGTGTGGCTTTGCTGGGACTTTCAGTTCAGCGAAAAAATTAGGGTAGGAAATAGACTGGTTGATGTCACCTGATGCTTAGGAACATTGTATAGCCTTGCTGGAACCTGTAGTTCACCAAAAGGGAAAAAAAAACCTTTATGGAAAAGAATTAGCTGGTGACATCACTTGGGGTCTGGAGGGCAGGGTATGGTCTTGCTGGGACCTGTAGTTTAGCAATAGGTAATGCTGTAGCTGCTGTAGAACTACACGTCCTAGCATGCCCTATACAAGGAAAAAATATAAATGGAAAAGAATGGGATGGTGGGTGTCACCTGTATCTAGGGGTAGTGTCAAGTCGTGCTGGGAGTTGTAGTTCAGCAAAAAAGAAAAAACACCTTTATGGAAAAGAATGGGGTATTGTATCATCTTGCTGGGAATTGTAGTTCAGCATTAGGTAATGATATAGCTGATGTGGAACTACATGTCCCAGGATGCCCTTTAGAGGAGAAAAAAATGTATGGAGTAGAAAGGGCTTGTGGGTATCACCTGGTGAATAGGGGCAGTGTATAGCCTTGCTGAGACTTGTAGTTTAGCAATAGGTAATGCTAAGAACTACAAGTCCCAGGATGACCTTTACTTTAAAAAAAATAAATAAATAAAAAAGAATGGACTATTGAGCGTCACGTGGTATGGATAGAACATAGTCTTCTATAAATAATGGGCTGGTGAGCATCACCCTGTATATAGGATTGCTGGAATTTGTAGTTCTGCAGTAAATATTATTATGTAAAAGAGTGGGCTGGTGAGCATCATTCATTGTCTATGGGCAATGTATAAGCTTGCTAGGACTGGTAGAAAAAAAACCTTTATGAGCATGGGCAGAGCACTGTCTTGCTGGCACTTGTAGTTCAGCAATAGGTTTATTGACTGATAAACTTATATCTAGGACAGAAATGACTGGTGGGAAGATATTTTGGGGAAAGCAATGAATATAATGAATTATTGCATGTGATATTTATAACTGGTAATGACTGGTATCACAGTATATTGTGCTGGATATGGGGCACTATCTATTGGGATATATATATATATATATATATATATATATATATATATATATACAGCAGATCTGCACTGTAAATGCAGTATATGGACACACCCCTTAAAGGACTTTTCCATGATTTTTCTTTTAATAGCACTTCATTAGGATATGTGATTGCTGGGGGCATACACCTGGGTAAAGTACTGATCAGCAATTTGGCACTGCTGCATAGTATAGTGGCCGTTCACTGTTACTGCAGCTCTGCCATCATTGAAGTGGATGGAAGTTGTGCTATAATAGCGCAGCCTGACCATTATACAATATACTTAGCAATTTGCTTCTTGCTCTGTACACTGTAGTACTTGGTCCAGCAGCAAAATATTAGACAAATCCGTTTTTGCACAGATTTGCAACCTTTTTTTTTCCATCTTTCATCATCCACAGCATTTTTCTGGAAAGTGGCCAGGGCTTTGATGAACGCAAATTTACTATAATTTATGCTGAAAACTGGAGTAAATGATAGGTTATATATATGCCAACTTTTAGCCACCTGCTTCTGACTCCATACACTTCTCCGAACAGCTGATTTGTGGGGGTGCCAGGTGTCAGACCCCCCACTGGTGTGATATTGATCACCTATTCTTAAGGATACACAAACAATATCCAGTGAATTCCATGCAGGAAAGATGAGGAATGTAAACCATGTTCAACAGAGAATACGATACGAGGAGAATATTATTGAACGTGAAGAGGAAACTCAAGTGAGAATGAGGGGTTAAATCTAAAATAGTCAGTACGGGCCTTCTCCTTAGCCTATCTGGTGGTCAACTTAAAGAGATTTTGTCATCATTCTTATCTTGTCAGTTTCAATAAAACCAAGAAATAACTTTTCTGGATTATCTTTTCTCATAATTCTGTGTTGTGTGGTTGCTCTTTTGTTCCTCCTGGAAATTTAGTAATAAATTGACAACTATCAGTTGGGATGTGTCCTTACATTCTAATATTGTCCAATCAGTGCTGACAGTATCAGACTGTGTTGGGACACACCTCTTTGATAAAAGAGTTAACACCCATTTGTCAATTTATTCATGAATTTCTAGGAGGAGTAACAGAGGAATGGCATGGCCACTACACTATGTATGGAGACATCTCCTTCTGGCTCTACTAAAATTCTACTTGGAAATGCCCCTAAAATAGCAGGATTGTACCCTTTTTGGAGCACATTGACATAAACCTTGCCTCTCTGCAGTCTGCTTTAGGACGGGGGCCCCACGTGGCGTAAAAGCCACGGTTTGGCCACGTCCCTGCAAATCAAATCCCATCCACACCTTGCAGAAAAAATACACCCAGCAGAAATGCTGCGATTTCCAAAATTGTTGTGTTTTTAGGAATTGCAGAATGTCACTTATACCTACGGAGACGCTGGCGTTTTCCCTATAGGTACAATTAAACAGACTTTCTATGAAAAGTGCTGCAGGAAAAACCGTAATGCATTTCCGCCATGGTATTTCCCGCAGATTTATTTAGCTGCGGTCCGCTACGTGGGACCTTAGCCTTAGAGGACTGTGAAAATCAGGATTGTTGGCAAATATGTGATCAATAAATGGGAGTCTTAATATGTTATGTGATAGACACAGAGGTGCCCCCGAGAGTCGTGCACCTGACATGGCCATCACATGACCAGAACAGATTTTCTGTGGAAGAATCGGTCTTCCTCGAGTATAACCAACCGACACATATGAATTTTAATAGGTTTTGAATGTGGATTGAGGCCTAGTTGGTGTAGCCGGTTTAGCCGGTTTTACAGTATATGTGTATACTCTCTGCAGGTTTTCCTTTCCTTTTCTGTAAGCTGGATGCTGTGATGTAAATAAGACTTGTCCTCACTTCTTCTCCCCCCACTGAAGAGACTTGACAACAATTCCTGACAGGTGACAACAATCACACAGCAGTCATGAGATGGGTAATTTAAATTCATTTTTTCTCCCTAAAACCACTGCTGCCCAATTTTACATGGGTAAAAAAAAATTCTTTGTGTGTCTATTGAAATGTTTAAGATCTGATTTAGTTTTCTGTATTTCTTAAGACTCTTAACATGATCCTGTCAGGTGATTTCTGTTGAAAAGCGGAGCTCTGTGATATATAGGTTTAGAAGATTTAGGACTCTCATTGTCAATCACTGTGTGTGGGTGGGGCAATCAGGACTCTCACTGTCAATCACTGTGTGTGGGTGGGGCAATCAGGACTGTCACTGTCAATCACTGTGGGAGGAGTAATCAGGACTCTCCCTGACATTCACTATGTGTGGGCGGAGTAATCATAGCTCTCACTGTCAATCACTGTGTGTGGATGGGGCAATCAGTACTGTCACTGTCAATCACTATATGTGGGTGGGATAATTAGATCCCTAATTGTCAATCACTGTGTGTGGGCGGAATAATCAAGACTCTCACTGTCAGTCACTGTGTGTGGATGGGGCAATCAGGACTCTCACTGTCAATCAATGTGTGGGAGAAGTAATCAGGACTCTCACTGTCAATCTCTGTATGTGGGTGGGATAATTAGGACCCTCACTGTCAATCACAGTATGTGGGTGGGGAAATCAGGGCTATCACTGTCAATCACCTTGTGTGGGCGGGGTAATCAGGACTCTCACTGTCAATCACTGTATGTGGGCAGGGTAATCAGGACTATCGCTGTCAATCACTGTGTGTGGGCGGGGTAATCAGGACCCTCACTGTCATTCACTATGTGTGGGTGGAGTAATCATAGCTCTCGCTGTCAATCACTGTGTGGAAGAAGTAATCAGGACTCTCACTGTCAATCACCATATGTGGGTGGAATAATTAGTTCCAATGTATGTGGGCAGAGTTATCAGGACTGTCACTGTGTGTGGGTGGAGTAATCAGGACTCTCACTGTTAATCACTGTGTGGTTGGGGTAATCAGGACTCTCACTGTAAATCACTGTGTGTGGGCAGAGTACTCAGGACCCTCACTGTCCGTTAACTATGTATGTAATCTGGATTCACACTGTCTCTCCTAGGAGTCCTGTCACAATTGAATTTGCTTTTTACTCCTGCTCCAAATTGCTTAGGACTCTCACTGTCAATCACTTGTATGTGGGCGGGGTAATCAGGACTGTCACTGTCAATCACTGGTTGTGGGCGGAGTACTCAGGACTCTCTGTCATTCACTATGTATGCAGGGTAATCAGGATTCTCACTTTCTCTCCTAGGAGTCCTGTCAACATTTACTTTGCTTTTTACTCCTGCTCCAGATCCTATGAACCTTCATATCACTTATAGCTCAGCTTCTTTCCATTTATCTTAACCTGCTCTCAGGTAGAGCAGGATAAATCACTTGACAGTTCACTTTACTCTTCCTTTCGCCGCCTGTGATATTCTTGTACCCTATAGATGCAGATCCTGAAAACTAGGCTATTTGCCCATGTTCAACACTAGTATCTGACATGCAGTTTTTTGAGTCAAGCTCTGGTTGGCTGTAGAAGAGGTGCTACAACATAAAGGTATAGTTATTTGTTCTCTTTAGGCTTTACACATCTTTTCTTGTAGTTTTTATGTGAAATGAAAGAAAAAGCATAAAGGAAGTAATTCACACAGGGCAGAATTGTTGCAAAAATTTCTGCAACTGAAAATTATGTTCCATTCATCTGAATGGGATTTGTTTCTGGAGGATTTCTATAAGCCCTATTCAGATGAATAGTTCAGTTTCATAAATCTCTGCAACAAATCTGCTACATGTGAATTATTTCCATATATATATATACAGTATATATATATATATATTTATAAAAAATTAAATTATTATAAAATACTATAAAAAACAAGACCAGAAACCAAATTGTGTACATCAGGTGTCCCATGTTAATAGTGACACTAGATGTACTGTACTATGTGGCGCCCCTGCGGTTCTAGTGAATCAGATTTGGACCATCACATTGGTCTTTAACCAGTTAAAGATGTGACCTAGTTGTGAGTTCCTGACATAGCCATATGTGAGCTTATTTTTTGTAGGATGTTGTATTTTTTTATAGTTTTCACTGGTGTTTTTAGTTACGCTAGGTTCACACTTGTGTTGGGGGTTTCCATTCTTTGGGTCCGCTTGGGGACCCCAAAAAACGGACAATCTGCTTAAAAAGTGGTTACCCGCGGACCCCATAGACTATAATGGGGTCCACCGGGTTTCCGCCACCATTTTTCAAGCGGAATGGGGGACGAAATCCCCAAACTGAAATCGATCACAGATGTGAACCTACCCTTACTTACAACTTTCTGAATTTTATTAATTTAATATTTGGAAGGTGGGATGAACAAAAAAATACTTATCTGGATTATTGCATTTTTTTTTCTTTCTTTTATCACTGTGCAGGATAAACAAGGTGTTAATTTATAGTGCGGGTCCTTTTGGACACATCAATATCAAAAATGTTGAGTTTTTTGTTGTTTATTTTTTCTGAACTTTTGTCTTTGCTAAATTTCTTAATTCTTTTTCAGCTTCCACTAGGGGGATCACAAGCACGTTATACTGTAATACTGCTGTATTGTTGTGCTTTATGCCTGTCACTGTCAGGCAGCGTAATAAGTTCTTGTGAGTAGCAGATCTCTGGACCAGACCCTTTTCTGCCAATAGTATCCTGTAGTCAGTTTTGGGAGTGTTTGTCATGTAGCATGTACATGTAAAGCATATAGGGCTGTTTTGTCATGGCCTCTTGTTCCCTATTTTCAGTGAAGGTGGTTGTACAGCATTTTCTGCTAAATTTAATCAGTTGTGGAAACCTGTAAATGAGCAATAGAGCAAGACCCCTATTTTTGGGAGCTGATTTTCTTGACTTTTTATATTATTGTTATGCTTGTTTAACCTTTTCCCGTAGTGTTTTTGTTGTACTATTAAGTTAAAGTTACTTTTTGTCTTTACCACACATTTAGATGCAGAATTTATCTACATCAGAAGTTGCATAACTTTGGAAATAAATTGCATTAGTGATCCTGAGCTAACAACCAATATTAAAGTCCAGAGCTGCAATCTCAATTCTGCAGGCTTCAGAAACAGATGGGACATTGCAGTTTTCGGCCAAAGCTTGTTCTACTAAATTGTATTCCAGGAAGTATAGCCATTACACCAAACACTATACAACACTGTCCCACAGCAATATAGGACCTCAGCCTTGTTACTCAGGGGTGGGGCTAAAGAGTTTGTTGTCTGTTTGACAGTTTCCTATAGTTACCCAGCAGAATTGTGCTTACAGCTCTGAATCTGTATCGGAATTACTCAGCTATAGTATTTCTGTAGATCTATAAATAAAGTACAAATACGGCTTGAGTGACTTCCTGAAGAAGGAGGAGGGCAGAGCAGGAAGTAATTTATACAAAAGAGTGTATTGTGGTAAAAATGTACATATAACTGTAAATCTCACAGAGGCCATGACACTGCAAAAAGTGTGACGTGCATCATTGGCGTACCAACTGTACTAATCCACAATAGAAATTTTATTTTTCTAAAATTGGTCTCTAGTGTAGGTGTCACTTGTCTCTCTAAAGGAAAATCGATGTCTCTCTTCATATGTGTATTAAACATGACATAAAATATATGTAAATGTGATAGAATATCTCATCGGCCACATGTAAGGCTCCTCAACTGAATCTTTATCAAATGGTGACATTTCTGGTACAATGACAGCCCCCACCCACTGGTTCCTTTCTTCTTTCTGAAGACTTGATCACATTATCCAGAACTACTCATATTGACCATCCATGATGATTAAAGAGGAAATTTTCTACAACATGATCTCAACCTTCCTTCCATTCTGTCTGTTGTCTGCCCACTCACTATCTGTAAAGAGAAGCGAGACGTTCTTAAAGGTCAGTTACCAGACGGCTTCTGGGTCTACGTCTTACTGTTCTACTTTTTGACATACGTGTACGCTGATTGTGTTGTAATAACGTTGCATTGAAACCTCTAACCTTATAATTTAACTAAAGTTGCGCAATAATAGTTTGTAAGATTATATGTATAGACTAAGTAGGATCTACAGTGTGGGTATACAGCCTACGTAAAGGGAACATGTCACATGGAACATGCTGTTCAATCTGCAGGCAACATATTATAGAGCAGGAGAAGGTGAGTAAATTGATGTATAGGTTAGTGGGATAAGGTTAGGGTTCAGCAAACAAATTCATAGCTACAAATTTTCCAAATATTTATGGTTCGGCCAAAATTAAAATTTTGGTGGTTTGCCACCCATGAGCCAGTATGATGCTCTGGGGTCTCTTCTGACCCTAGAGTATAATAAGTGGAGGTTGAGGAGAGGTGAGTAAACATAAGAAACAGTCTTACCTATCCTAGGCTTCGTCGCAATGTCGGTTGTGGGTCCCCATCCTCTTCCAGCCTTCTGAATGACGCCAGCAGCCCACCGGGACCACTGAGACATGTGATTGAGCCTCAGTGGCCATATGATGTCATTCAGAGACTGTAAGAGGCCCAAAGAAGACTGGAACCTGTACCATAGTCCAGGAAAGGTGAGTAAAACAGTTTGTTATGTTTACACAGCTCTCTATTCTGGTGCCGGGTGAACTTCACAAATATTTATGAGACAAATCTTCAGAGGTTCACCTAACACTAGAGGAGATTCATTATAACCTGTCATTGAGCTATTGAAATCTCTTTAGGATAGGTCATCAATTGAAGTTCGATGGAAGTCCGATGACCAGGACCCCCAAAGATCGGCTGTTTGAAGCGACAGCCACACTCCATGAGAATGCCTTCCGCTTCCCAAACCACATGACTTCAGGTTCATCAGTCACATGACCCCATTCAAGTAACCATTTGCAAAGCCAAGCCATGTTGCTATATAATGTACAACGCTGTGCTGGGTTTTCAGTGAAGAGGCTACAGTGCTTGTCTGAACACAGTGGTCTCCCCAAACATCTGAACTGCAGGAGTCCTTGCTGTTGGACCCTCGTTGTCCTATGGTTGATGACCTACAGCGGTCACAACTGCAGCAAAAATTTGGCTAGATTTTTAGGTGGTTTTCAGATGCAATTACTAGCCAGTTGGCCCTGAAAATACTGAATACACACTTTGCGCTGCAATTTTTTCCTTAGGCTAGATCTATCTAGAATCTATGACCAATGGGGATCTGACTCTCGGGACCCCCGTTGATCAGCTGGTTGAAGGGGCTGCAGCATTAGGGTGTGTGCTGAAGCCTCTTCACTACCAGGCTGAGTGCTGTGCATATCGTAGGGCTGTTCTTGGTATTGCAACTCAGCCGTCTTCACATGTATGGGACTGAGCTGCTGCTGTACAATGTGACCAATGAAAAATAAAATAATTGGCACAGATAAGAGGCTTCTTCAAACAGCTGATCAGGGGGTGTACCGGTATCAGACAGCCACTAATCACATATTGATCACAGTACAGGGTGTCGGACCACCACTGATCACATATTGATCGGAGTACAGGGTGTCGAACCACCACTGATCACATATTAATCGGAGTACAGGGTGTCGGACCACCACTGATCACATATTGATCGGAGTACAGGGTGTCAGACCACCACTGATCACATATTGATCGGAGTACAGGGTGTCGGACCACCACTGATCACATATTGATCGGAGTACAGGGTGTCGGACCACCACTGATCACATATTAATCGTTGTACAGGGTGTCGGACCACCACTGATCGCATATTGATCGGAAAACAGGGTGTCGGACCACCACTGATCACATATTGATCGGAGTACAGGGTGTCCGAGCACCACTGATCACATATTGATCGGAGTACAGGGTGTCGGACCACCACTGATCACATATTAATCGTTGTACAGGGTGTTGGACCACCACTGATCACATATTGATCGTAGTACAGGATGTCGGAGCACCACTGATCACATATTGATCATAGTACAGGGTGTCGGAGCACCACTGATCACGTATTGATCGGAGTACAGGGTGTCGGACCACCGATGATCACATATTAATTGGAGTACAGGGTGTCGGACCACCACTGATCACATATTAATCGGAGTACAGGGTGTCGGACCACCACTGATCACATATTGATCGGAGTACAGGGTGTCGGATCACCAATGATCACATATTGATCGGAGTACAGGGTGTCGGACCACCACTGATCACATATTGATCGGAGTACAGGGTGTCGGACCGCCACTGATCACATATTGATTGGAGTACAAGGTGTCGGACCACCACTGATCTCATATTAATCGTTGTACAGGGTGTCGGAGCACCACTGATCACATATTGATTGGAGTACAGGGTGTCGGACAAACACTGATCACATATTAATCGGAGTACAGGGTGTTGGAGCACCACTGATCTCATATTGATCGGAGTACAAGGTGTCGGACCACCACTGATCACATATTAATCGTTGTACAGGGTGTCGGACCACCACTGAAAACATATTGATCGGAGTACAGGGTGTCGGACCACCACTGATCACATATTAATCGTTGTACAGGGTGTCGGACCACCACTGATCACATATTGATCGGGAATAATATCTGACATCATTATAACTTTACCATCGGCCCACTGAAATTCCTAAATATTGTTTGTTTGTTTTTTTTGTTTTTTTACTATTTTTTAGACCATTCCATAGTAACCTATTATTAAGTGTTCATTAATTTTTTATTTCATGTTTCTAAGTAGATCTGATTGATGACATCAATAAAAGAAATTACAGGGCTTTTTTAATATTTTTTACTTCTTCATTTTTACATTGCCAAACTAAAATAATAATAATGTGAAACAAAAGTCATTTGTTTTATTTGTTTAATTTGCAAATCCAGATTGATAATCACCTGCAAATGTGTCACCGTCTCATTAAAATAATATTTTACGCTTGGAACAAGGACTGTGAAATACTTGTTTACCCTGCTGGCTATTGTTCTACACTTAATTCCAAGAATTGCTTGTTTCAAGCCTTCTTATAACGGAGAAATCTGCATGATGATATGCATCTAGATCTTTAGGACTAATGTTTACGACTAATATTGACTCAATTCTTGTCTCATACTTAGGGTTAAAAGGGAACCTATCAGCAGGTTTTTAAACTTTTAATCTGTATGAAAATGAGCTGCTCGGAGCAACTGTGACTACATCTGTCAGAGCACTACTTTGTAGCTGTGGTCGCCACCAGGTATCACCTCCCAACATAGAGATTGCTCCCATTGTCCAGCGTCCACATTGGTTTCCAGTTGCTCCTCTGTGCTTACCAGTTCATTTGCATATGGATTACAGGTTGATTTTCTCAGCAGCAAAATTTTCCTTTAGCACAATAAAGGTATGTGCACTATGTCAAGAACTGGCCCTACAACAGCATACAAGTGGCTTAGAAATCATTTTGGTGCTGGTAGACTATTTAAAGTAGCCCTCATCAGTAGAGTTGGGTCGGAAAAATGTTACCGACTCCAGCTTTAAAATAACATGATTATTTTTAATTATATTATGTAATTATTAATACTGTATAATTAATCAGATGTATAGTGTTTTGCATATTTACTTTCTTAGCAATTTAGTTACTAGATTTTTCATGAATTAGATTATCTTTATTGCTTCTGTCTAACCGTGGCTATCAGCCATTTATGAAGGAGTCATAAAGAATATCTGAAGAGTTGCTGGATCAGTGAGAATTTTTTTCAATTTTATTCATGCTCCTTAGTGAGAATGATAAGTTGTTGGTTTCTTGGAGTCATAGGAGTTCAGAGCTCTTACCTGAGTCATTATCTGGAGTTACACCACTGAAGACCGGCGAAACCCTGACACCCACTTAGGGTTATCAAGGCAGACAGCTCTTATATAAATTACAACCACTGTTTGCCATGGCTAAACCATGACTCTTTTAGATTGAAGATCCCTGTAACAATGGTCCTTCCTGTCAATACAAATGGTGTCTGATCTGAAAATATAAATCATTTGTTCACGTAGAAAATATATAATCAGCGGTCAGTCAGTCCTTTTATACTCATAAAGGATAAAAATGGATCACAAGCTTGTCATGTTACTAGTGAGCTACGTAACGTGAAAATATTATATTGGTATGATTGCAAGTTTGCATTGGCTTGCATAGAAAATTCTTTTGAAATTGCAGTTTAGAAATGTATCACTAAAGGCCCTATTTTTTCATTCCCAATAATCTGCCTGTCTAATCGGTGATCACCCCATGAACAATTGTTTGGCCCATTAGGCATATGCCAAGGGAAAAGTGACCATTCCTCCTGCATGTGCTCGGCATCGGCCTGTGTAATCTGGCTGGTGCAGAATGAATGTTGATCAGCAGGTTTTGTAGCCATTCAGAAAAAAAAAATTGTGCAATAGGACCTTAAAGGGGTTGTCCAGGCAAGGCAAAAAAAATGATTTTTTTTAAATCAGCTGGGAGAGGTGAAAAAAAAATCATACTCACCCTTCTCTGGTGCCTCCCAGCGCAATCTGGTCCTCCTGTCCATTGTCTTCTAGCAGAAGTCCCCACCGCACATGACCGCTGAGGCCAATCAGCGGCCTCAGCAAAGGGCATGTGACGTCACTACCTGTGACATCCTGGAGTCTCTTCCTAAGGCCACTGATTGGCCTCAGCGGTCACGTGACCACTGAGGCCAATCAGCGACTTCAGCGTAAGGTATCCAGGAAGCCGGGAAGCAGTTTCACTTTGAGAAGACACTGGAGCAGCAGGACCGGATCGCGCTGGGCGGGCACCGGGGACAGGTGAGTATGATTTTTTTAAATTTTTTTGAAGGCCTGGGCTCCACATGGCGTTTCCGCTGCAGTTTGGAGCGAATCCCATCCACACATTGCAGAAAAGTGCACGCAGCAGGTTTTGAAAATTGCAGCATGTCAATTATACCTACGGAAATGCTGGCAGTTTCCCTATAGGTATAATTGAAGCAGAAAGTCTGCAGACTTTCTGTGAAAAGTGCTGTGGGAAAAACCGCAATGCGTTTCCATTATACCTATAGGGAAATGTGGGGTCTTACCCTTAAAAAATATGTTTTTTGCCTGGTCAACCACTTTAAGGAAAAAATGTCATTAAGAAAATAGTAACTTCACACCCACAAGGCTGGGAGTTCAGATGCAACAGATAACTAGCTGCATGTAAGTGCTGGCTGGTGCTTCAAATTGTGCTGGGATTTCTTACTTTGAGAGAGACAGATAGAGCTGTTAATGTAGGCTGCAATCAGGCTTGAAATTTTATTTTTTTTATTTTTTAAGCCAAACACAGCAGTGGATTCATGAAGAAGAAAATGTATAAAGGAATGACTGATACTTCTTTCTTTTGTATTCCTTCCTGTGTTTAGCTAAAAAAAAAAAAAAAAAAAAAAACTTCTTCAAAAATGCATGTGTGATTCCATCTAAGTGTTTGAGCATAGGGTTATTCTCATGATCCAGAGTGAAACAGAATTGGGAATGAACTTTGTTACCTACACAGTCAATGTTACAGTCAGTGCTCGCCTAGATTACCACCTCACTCTGCCACTGACTAAAAAATGGCAAGTAGGGTGCAGGAGATGAGATGTACCATCATGCAGCAAAAGGCACCAAGCTTAGGCACATTCTTGGCCACTTTCTAGGCATAGTGAGGTAGTAATTTTGGGACACTGTTTTACCCAGACTTTTTTGTGGGTCATATAATGACAGTGCCTCTTAGGCTGAGGCCCCAAGTTGCAGAAACGCAGCTTTTTTGCAGATTTTGCTGCGGTTTTTTGAGCCAAAGCCAGGAGTGGATTGAGCAGAAGGTAGAAGTATAAGAACTTCCTATATATTTTCCATTCCTTTGGAAGCCAGTCTTAGCTTTGGCTCAAAAAAAGAAACACAGCAAAATCTGGAACAAATAAAGCTGCATTTCTGCAATGTGGGGCCTCAGCCTAAAGAGGTTTTCCCATTAATGACATTGATCCCCTATCTAGAGCCTCATGAGGTCAAAGGCACGAAAGTTCCCCTGAATGTTCTATGTAAATGGAGCGGGGTGGCACATGCATGGCCACTACTCTATTCACTTTCTAGGTCTGCTGGGCTGGAGGTCTCCAGTAGCCAAACATGCACACCATTACTCCATTCACATGAAGCACTCGGGGGTACTTCTGATAGGTGGGGGTCCCAGTGCATCTGGCCTATGTCAGAAATGTTATTAGAGGGAAAAGCCCTTTAAAAAAGTTTCATTCTTCTAGACCATGGTGATGAGAAACAGACACCAATGTCTGGAGTGTAATAAAAGAACTAGAAGGAACATTGCTCCGTGCGTGCATTCTGCGTGCATTCTGTGTAAAGCTTCCCAAATACACAGCCATGGATACATGGAGGATTCCTTCTCTCTTCTGTCAGAGTCAGTAACTTGTTACCCCAGGTATATGGTATACAGGGCAGATTGGCAGTAAGGGCTGAGATTTAGGCTCCTTCATGTCATATTGCATAGAATAGAGATGTAGAGGACAGAAGCAGTGGTAATGACCTGCCGTTATTAAGGTGTCGTTATGTCTTGATAGGCACAATATTAATTTGCATTTTAATGAATACATGAAAAAAAATGCATAAAGTAGATGGATGTTTTTTGGCAGCAAGGTTTATTTATGACTTGCTGAATGGCTTGGCGGTTACAGAGTGCATAATGGAAACATATCATATTAGTATATATGAATTACTGAGCAGATTAATATCCCTTAAAAAGCTGGAGAGCCGCATGTTCATTTCTCTACAGGGCCGGGTCATCATAGGAAGTGTTAAAGTGCATCTGTCAGACCATGGTGCATCTTACTGTAATAAATTAGAAAGAGCGAGGCTGTACCGTCTGTCCCTACATCATTTACAGGGGGAGACAAGGAGGCAGTAATATCTGTGTCTACATAATTTACAGGGAAAGACAAGAAGACAGTAATATCTGTGCATTATCATTTATGGGACTGACAGTAATATTTTTGCCACAAAATAGACAGGTATAGGACCTATTCTGAGTTTCGCCTTGGGCACTCGGCTGCATAAAAAGGCCTGTGATAATACACAGGTGAAGAAACACTGCTAGCATACTGAGAAAGCACATGTTGGTGTGCATGGAGCCTTATAGCGAGAGACAAGGAAGCAGTACTATCTATGTGTCATCATTTACACGGAGATACAAGAAGTCTGTACTGTCTGTCCCCATATCATTTATGGTGAGAAACAAGGTGGCAGTGCATATATCATATACAGTAAGAGAAAAAAAAAGCAGTACTATCTGTGTTTCATCATTTATGTGAAGAGACAAGGAGGCAGTACTTTCTGTGCCTACATAATTTACAGAGAGAGACACATGGAGGCAGTACTATCTGCATCTATGTAATTTAGACTTTATTATGTCTTCATGATGAAGATTTACCAAAACTGGTGCAAATGAAAATTGGTGCCATTGCAAATGGCAACCAATTGGAACATCCTTTCAGTGTTCAGAGGATTTTTGGAAAATTAAAGCAATAGCATAGACTCTGACTGTTGCACAACACACAGACCTTGCTTGGTACTTAAAGGTTGTCTGGAAAAAAAAAATTTTTTTAAATAGGGAGGGAGGTGAAAAAATTACAAAAAAAAATCATACTCACCTGTCCCCGGTGCTCCAGTGTCCTCCAAGCGCGGTCCGGTCCTGCTGCTCCGGCGTCTTGTCAAAGTGAAACTGCTCACTGGCTGTGATGTCCTGGATCCCTGCCCATGATTGGCCTCAGCAGTCACGTGCGGCAGGGACTACTGCCAGAAGACAACAACGGACCAGGAGGACCGGACAGCACTTGGAGGAACTGGAGCATCAGGGAAAGGTGAGTATGATTTTTTTAAATTTTTTTACTGACCTGGGCGGATTTAAAAAATAATTTTTTTGTCTGGACAACTCCTTTAGCTTATTACTATGATCAATGCGCCAGCCTTAGGGTGACTTTACATGTATCGGTTTTCTTTTTTTGTACAATGCAACCATTTTCTATTACATTTTCCATGTAATACCATGTGACACGGTATCAACTTGCTCCTGCAGCAGCTTTCACCAGCAGTCCATAGGTGTGAACAGGAATGTATAAAACTTGAAATATTTAGCTGCAATGCAAAAAATTATGAATGAAAACTAGATCAAAAATGAATGGAGCCTAACCCATAAAACAATGGTGGAGGCTTGTATCTATATGAAATACTTATTTCGTTAGTAGAGACGCTATACACAGAAGTTCTGGTGTGACCTCGAGCGAAATGTGCTCTGGCTTTGTTACATTCTCCATACACTAATTCATTCTGTGCAATGATCTTGTAGATGTCGCCTTCGAGGGGGAGGGGGTCCACGTTAGTGTTTGTTTACATACACGCACTATGTGGATCAGTATGTCCATAGAGATAGGCACTATAGCAACTTCACCTTGCTACTGACATGCAGTATAATACAAACATAACACATTATGGAAATCTACAGATAACATTTTTAACACCTGCAATTTTTTTGATATTTTTGTCTCTGCTGGTATATACAGACTATATCAGAGCCACTACGGTGATGTCTATTCACATTATTCCTAGTTTAACCTGACTTGTAAAAATAAGTATTATCCTTGTGTAACCATTCTCGACGGAGTAAGAGTGCTCATAGCTTGAGATGTACAAGGTGATGCCGAATTCCTCTCCACAGCTCCCTCAGTGCTGGACAGCTCAATGTTACTCCTCTCTGCCAACAACAAACATGGAGGAAAATGCTTTTCACAATCAATGAACCAGAACCAATGCATTCAGTTAAGGCTTAAAGCTGTATCCCCTGTGCCTACCCATCCCCCTTTCTCCCACCATAGCAGTGCCTATACACTTTCCAGGATTTAAAGAAAAGCCCCCCTCTCTCTATAGTAGATTCCACTTGGAGAGAAATTCCACACATTTTCAAGGCTGATCTCTCAAGTTAGTGCATTGATGTAGAGCTAAAAAGAGCACCCCCCACTCACACACCCCACACCACCTTTTTATACTGATCACATCTTTGCACAGTACAGCACAATAGGGGTAGTGCTGTGATGGGGGGGGACAGGATTCTATTCATGGATTGTAGGAGCACTTTAAAAATAAGACTTTAACCCCTTACACTAAAAGCCTTTGTATTATGGCACGTTAAAATATAACCATTTCCGTATATGTTACTCACGTGCTAAAAATTTACCCCCTCCCTAAAAAAAAATTATATTTATGCAATATTAAATAAATAATATATATAAGTGCAAAAAATAATACTTTATTACTATGTATTAAAAAAAACGAAAAAAAAATATTGTCATTCAAAAAAGTGTTTTTACTAGTAGTTTATATTTTTTATTAAATCCTAAATATGTTTCTTTTTTTTCTCTTTTTTTCAGCTATGGCTAGGTGATAACTTTTTGTGTTCTGCCTAAGGAGTTTCATTTATTTCAAATACAAAGTATACTAGGTATATATTTCATATACTAAGTATACTAAGTTCATATACTTCATATATGAAGTTCTCATGCACACTATAGAGCCGTGTCCAAGGAGGCACACAGAGTTCATGTACAGCTATTTGGTGCCCCTGTAGGGGACTGTATGAAAGACTCTCCCATAGCAATGCCTTTATAATAAAATACCTCTGTAATACTGTAGGTAATGGAACATGACACAATTTATCTGCATTAATCTGACCAAAGTAGTAATAGGGGGGGAGACACAATTTATCTGCATTAACTGACCAAAGTAGTAATAATAAAAAATTCTTCTGAAATTGGAGGTATATGGAAGTACAACAATTCCCTATGCATTTCTATGGGTAGAATAGTGCAGCCTAATACAATTCAGAAGTTGTATGGAGCTATAACGGGGCCATGATCATAAGATTTATTACACTGGTTTTTTGCTTTTTTGTTACAGGATCCATAAAACTCAGCATTCTTTATGTATTGTGTTGAAAAAGTTATCAGAAAATGTATATTATTTTATACACTTGTAATATCGGTTTCTATAAAATGTTTCCATGGATACAGGAAAACACTAGTACATGAGATCTTTATCTCATGAGAACACAGATCTGAAAAAAAGTAACCTTTTTTGGGGTTAATATGAACTCCCTAAAATGATTGGGACTCCTACTGTGTCAGCTTAGCCCCATCAAAGTATACAATTCTAAGAACCTACCATCAGTCTATACTGAACTTGAGCATGTCCACTTTTAACCCTTTGTTTCCCCATGCCTTACTTCTGTATAATGTTGATCCCACACCCACAGGAGCTATAACCCCATTGTTGCCCTGTAATGCAATCGAGGTGTGCTGAAGAGTGGTGGTGGGAGGGCTAACAAAGGTCTGCCAAGGTCATCTGCCTCCTGGGGGGACTGCTAAAATTTTACTAAGAAAAGTTCCACCAGCCCCCGTCCCCCTCCCACCAAAAAAAAAAAGTGTATTCCAATTTTTAGTTAAAATATTTTATTATTTTAAAAATACTTCATTCTAAAAAAAATATGTATTTTGTACCCCTACAATCGCAATAACCAACAAAATAAGATAACTTGTTATTTGTACTGCACTGAAAACAGAAACAAAAAACGATGGCTGAATTACTGGAGTTTGTGCATTAGTGTATAAAAATGATTTAGTAACTTATACGTACTCCACAATAGTACCAATAAAAACTTCAACTCCTCCCATAAAAACCAAGCCCCTACATAGTTGAAGTCTTGGAGATGTTTGTGTGAAGAACAGATAAGAGCAGAGCGGAGTAGGAGGTCTTTGGAGGATTGGAGGTTACGTGTGGGCAGGTATCGGGAGATACCTACAGCTGCCCACAGCGAATAAAGTTCAAACTACTAATGCTGACATACAAAGCCATCTACAACCTGTCCCCTCCATATATCTCCGACCTAATCTGCCGCTACCTGCCCACACGTAACCTCCAATCCTCCAAAGACCTCCTACTCCGCTCTGCTCTTATCTGCTCTTCACACAAACATCTCCAAGACTTCTCCTGTGCATCCCCCATACTCTGGAACTTATTACCAAGACACATCAGACTGTCCTCCACAGTCCCAAGCTTCAAGAAGGCCCTGAAGACTCACCTATTCAGGAAGTCCTACAACCCCCAATAACACTACTGTCACCACACCACCACCTGAGCAGCCTCTCCCCTCACCTTCTGTCTCTATCCTTCTTCCCTCATAGATTGTAAGCCCTTGCGGGCAGGGACCTCTATCCCACTGTGCCAGTTGGTCACTGTTAGTATTATCTGTTTTGTATATTTTGTGTACCGTATGTAAACCCTCAAATGTAAAGCACCATGGAATTAATCTAATAATGTACAGCACTATGGAATTAATCTAATAATGTAAAGCACCATGGAATTAATATAATAATGTAAAGCACCATGGAATTAATCTAATAATGTACAGCACCATGGAATTAATATAATAATGTAAAGCACCATGGAATTAATCTAATAATGTACAGCACCATGGAATTAATCTAATAATGTACAGCACCAGGGAATTAATATAATAATGTACAGTACCATGGAATTAATCTAATAATGTACAGCACCATGGAATTAATCTAATAATGTACAGCACCATGGAATTAATATAATAATGTAAAGCACCATGGAATTAATGGTGCTATATAAATAAAAAAATTAATAATAATAAAATAATAACGTTATGGCTCTGGGAATGCAGGGACACAGGAATCATTGTTTGCCATAAATCAGGTAAACAGTGAAAAAACTGATGTCTAATAGTGTCTTTTTGGTGACCACCCTGTCAAAATGTAATAAAGTTAATCAATAAATTACATGTAACCAAAAATGGTGCCACTGCAAAACTAGAACTCATCTAACATAAATCAAGCTCTTTGGCAGTCTATTCAATGCATTCTGAAATGCACCAATTTAAAAAAATAAAAAAAATAAATTATCTTTAGGCTAAGACCTCATGTTGGGGAAAAGCTGTTTTTTTTTTTGTTTGTTTTTTCTGTTGCAGAATTTGCTGCAGATTTTTTTCAGCTAAAGCTAGGAGTGGATTGAGCAGATCTCCATTTCTTTCATAGCCACTCTTGGGTTTGTTTCAAGAAAAAGGCAGCAAAATCTGCAAAAAAACAACAACTTTTCTTCAATATGGGGCCTTATCCTTAAAAAGGTATTCCAGCCTAAGGCCGGGGGCCCCACGTTGCAAAAACGCTGCAGTGTTTTACAGTACCTGCAAAGTGGATGGGATTCTGGCTAATCCCATCCACGCATTTCAGAAAAATATCTGCAGCGGAAATGCAGTGATTTCAAAAACATTAGCGTTTTTGTAAATTGCAGCATGTCAATTACACCTACAGAAACGCTGTCATTTTCCGTATAGGTGTAATAGAGGCAGAAAGTCTGCAGAGGAAAATTCTGGAGACTTTCTGTGAAAAACGCTGCAGAAAAAAATGCAATGTTATCTTATGCAAAAATCTTACTCTTAAATTCTAACACATTATTATTGAAGTAACTCATAAAAATTGCCGTTTGCCGCAAGTGATGGGCATATCAGGTGCCATTGGGATATCTTGCCGAATTGTTTTTGAATTAGAACCTTGGTGTACTGAATTTGTCCACTTTTGTGGCAGACAAACCCAGCCCTGATTGTTTTTTCTTTTTTTATATACATGCCAATGTAATACAAACAAGACGTCACATGCTTCAAAACTGTAGGAGAAATGATCTCTCGTTCGGTTACAGACCGCATTGCCTGCCCTGGATCTTAGACATATGCCTTATTGCGCTGTTACTTGTGTATGAGTTTCTAAGTGGAGAATGTCCCTGGGGAGAGACACTTTTCCCACAAATGCAAATATTTGTTTCCTATACAACCACACAAAGACAAATGATAGCTGTGAACAGTAACACAAAATGTGGACTTGTTTACACATAATACACATGGTTCAGATTTAATGTCAGTAAGTTCAGTAAAAATAGGGTCCAGATGAAGTGCAGTTTTTAATGGGGTTACCCATTGCAGCTGAATGAGACCCAGGCTGACATGTGTAATTACAGAGTAGTGCGAGAATATGGCATATGTAAACAAGGCTGAACCTTTTATTGTATATCAGCACAAAAATAGCATTTTTCTCTGCAATTTTCTCTCATTTCCGCAATTAAAGGAAGGGATAATGGCAAAACCAGAGGTGTTTCTGTATCTGAGATACATGGATCCATGTACATTTAAGAGATCTTTTTTTTTTCTTTTCTTTTAATTATTTAATTTGGACTTTTTACATTTATTTAGATATTTCTGTTATTGTTATTATTTTATTTTGGTAAATTTAGAGATAATGAGATATATATATACTGTACTTATAGTTTCATTGCAATGTTGGGACTGGTCATCCATTTGATGTATATGGAAGCCTCCTGACTTCCCCCAATGGTAGATAGAAGGATCAAAGTATACTATACTGAGGGATAATAATGTTGTTGGATTTTAACATCCTTGATCCTTTTGTTGTTAGGGAAGACAGGCTGATGCCAGTCTCACAAAGGTTTACAATAGGTTCACACCTGCATTCTGGTTTCCGTTCTTTGGGTACGCTTGGGGACCCGAAGAACGGAAGCCTAATCCTCTTAAAAAGCAGATACCATAGACTATAATGGTGTCCGCCGGGTTTCCACCCGGTTTCCGCCCAAAAAACGCAGAAAAACGTGTAGAGAAAATCCTGCTTGCAGTGGATTCGGGGACGGAAACACCGAACGTAGAACAGGCGCCGGTGTGAACCTAGCCTTACTTCCCTATTCCAATTGAAGATACATGCAGACACAGCCAAACTGAGCATACATGTGTATGAGGGAGTCGGAAGGAATAGATGTTGGTGGAATAAGCATTTAACTGACAGCTAACTAAAATGTATGACCAGCCTTAGAATTGCACACAAATCATACATAGTTTCCCCCAGATTGTGCCCTCCAATAAATATGAACTTTAGGCTAAGGCCCCATGATTTTGCAGAATTTTTTGTGTCAAAACAAGTAGTGGCTACAAAAGTAATGGGAAACATATAGGAAGTACTTATACTTCTCCCTTCTGCTTAGTCCAATCCTGGCTTTGGCCCCAAAAAATGCAGTAAAATCTGCAACAAAAAGAAGAGCTTTTACGCAACGTGGGGCCTTAGCCTCAAAAGGCTTTTCCAGGCCCCTGAGCACTTTTAATATAGATGTCCTATCCTCATTATTGGCCATCAGTATCTGATCGGTGGGGATCTGACACCCAAATACCGATCAACTGTTCCAGCTGTGTCCAGGTGTTGAAAGCTATACAAGGTTTGGTACAGAAGGCACAATCCACTGTATATGAAGCTTGCCGGAGTACTGCAGCTCTGCTGCTTCTATATCCACCACCATCCCCTGTATATCATTCTATGGTTGGAGGCAGCTGCAACATCTGGACCCAAATGATCAGATAATGATGGCTTAGCCTGAGCATAGGTCATCCATATGAAATTTTTCTTGGGGTTCTGAAAAATGTATTTTGGGAAAACTGTGGGCAATAAAAATCCATTTATGCCTAGATTAGGTACATGAAGCAATACTTTTCTCTTTAGTGTTCTTTGAACCCGATGTTATGAACTGCCCCTTAATGCCCCAGGTATAATACAGTTTATCCATTTTGGGAATGTTCCTTTAAGTGTAAGACTTTAAATTCTTAGCTTGCAGGGCGCTTGGAGACTGTTATGTGGATTACGGGTGCAGTCACTTCAGATTAGACATGTCTACTCTGTACTAACCCTTGTTTGCAGTGTTGCATCATTACAGGAGTAACAAACATAAGACTGACAGAAATGGAGAGGAGTATGTGTATGGAAATGCATGACTGGTCCACTAGTAGACACAGATCCATCAATTCCAGAATGAATGGCGGTGACTTTAACCTGTTGGCTATTATGCCAGACGTATTACCATCCTATGAAGGTGTGTGAAAAATTGGATTGTGTGACCCCCCCCCCCCCTTCTCCAGGACAAGTGTCAAAGTGACATAAGGCAGCAATGGCAGGATTTAACAATTTATGTTATAGTTTGTGCTGTTGTCCTGAACCACTGGGGTCCTGAGCTTGACTCTGAAGAAGGACAACATCTGCATGGAGGCTGTATATTACCACAGTGTTTTCTTAAGTTTCCTGTTATGTACTTCAGTTCCTTATCCAGTCAACCATAAAACAGTAGTTTACAGTCTGGCATCTGGTTTGGATAATATAAGGCAGTTTTCTAACTTCTGGAGGGGACCGTATATGCATATTTTTTCCATGGAACATTGCCTGTAAATCGTCTCACCAGAGCACCAAAAACATAGTAATAAGTTGAAGGACTTAAAGAGTTGAGCTGGAATATTGGGCACAACCATGGCCAAGAGAGGCACTCTTTCTCAGAAAAGCAGACCTATTTTTGAAATAACTGATAGCCCTTGTACCTGTCTTTCTAAAAAAAAAAAAATGCCCCAAGTGTGTAAGTGATAGGAAATTAGATTGTGACTCTAGTGATGGCGAACCTCCCAAGATTTAATTCTGGTTCAGGTGGCTTGGGTTCCTGATTTGTTTTGGGTTAAACAAGTTCAGATAGAACCAGAAGTGAAATTATTATACTCTGGAGTCTCTTCAGATCCCATACTATATAGGGGGGGCCCAGCGGGTTGTAAAAAAATATACTCACCTTCCCTCACCTTTTTTTTTGGCCTCTCGGTCTGCTTGGTGACATGTGCCCAGGGTCACTGCTGAGGCCTGTGAACATGATGATGCTCTGCATGCCAATGTGACCACTGTGTACCAATCACAGGTCTCAGCAGTGACCCCAGATGCACAACGTAAAAACAAACAATTTGGGATATTTGGGTCAAACCAGGATCGTGACGAACCAAGATCTCTAATTGTGACCTTCACTGGGGACAGGGACTCTCTCATTCTTGGTCCTCAGCATGGCTTCCCTCTCACTCCTCATCCACAGCATGACCTCTTATTCCTGGTACATGGCATGAGCCTCCACCTCATTCCCATGAATGGCCTCCTATTTTGGGTTGACATTATGGCTTAGCCTCTCATCCCTGGTCAACAGTGTGGCTCCCTTATTCAGCAGTTGTGTTGTTCAGTGCATTATGACATCAGCTTTACACTCCCCTGACAGCTTCACTCCTCCCATTATGACCTAGAAATCCTCTTACTGCTATGATATGGACATCTTGTCAATCATTTATTTGCTTACTTATATAGCACCATCTTTTTCTACAGCACTATACCAATTATTGGCCCGTATAGAGCTCACAATCTACATTTAGTACATACAAGTTTTTAAGAGTGGGAGGAAACCCATGCAAACACGGGGAGAACATACAAACTCCTTGCATATGTTCTCTTTGGCAGGATTTGAACCCAGGACTCCAGCACTGCAAGTGCTAACCACTGAGCCACCGTGCTCTCTCCTGATATCCCTTGAAAATCTGCAGCCCACTCCAATCCAGATTATGTGAGGCAGGACAGATACTTCACAGTGAATATGTGTCCAATATCAGTCTTTTCATACAGGTTCCTACATAAAAAAATACTCAAAAAGTGGTCTTTGTTGAGAATAGGAGCGGGGTAGCAAAAAATAGGAGTGGGATAACAAAAAATAGGAGCGGGGGAAAAAAATTGGTCTGGAAGAGTCTTCTAAAAATGGTGGTTTTATGGAGAGGTTATCACTGTATATCCCTTGTATCATATTCTGCTCCACAATTCAAAGCAGCGATTTTTACCAAGCTGATTTCTAGATACAAAGTAAAAAGAAATAAAAGCAGTAAAAATAGCCAGTGCATCAGTTTTACTGAAGTTGGAGAAAAATCGTGTAACCAACCTAAATACACATGTTTTATTCCTGTAATTTGTAATTCAGGAATATACTGCTGAGCTCACACAGTGAAATTAACTGGCACATCCCAAATTTGCCACTCGGCATATTGTGTCTTTCACTTCCAGTCTGACAGGCCTCTTTCACATTCAAATGAACTTCTTTTTTTCCTGCAGCATTTTCTAAGGAGAAATAAACATTTATCAATGCAGGCGGTAAAAGTGACACTTTAAGCCACAGATATGGTGCACAGGAGAGAGACAGATGGGACCCGGATGGACAGCAATGTGGACGGTCACACATCATACATTTACATCATAATATACCATAATGTATGCGTTTTGCCATATTATAAGGCTCTGTTTCAGGAAAAAAATGGTAGACAAAATAGTGCATCATGACGGAAACTTGGCGGACCCCAGTATAGTCAGATTCCGTTGGTGTCCATCATGTAATGAATCCATCCATCCTATTTTTATGTTTTTGAAAGAACAGACAAGCATAAAACCTTATGTAGATGTGAACCCAGTCTTACATGTAAGTGCATACAATTTATATATCAGACTGGGCCACAAGGCAAAATCTGTTATGGGGTCCCTACCTACCATGTGCCATGCAGAATAGTGGTATATTTTATATGGCAGAGAGACCTTTAGGCCCCCTGCAAGGTCCAATTGTGACTGCTACCTCTGCATCCCCTATAGATATGCCTATGACTACTCAGAAGGAAGTATTTACTGTATGAATATGGAAGAGAAGGATAAGAGACCTGAAGTGGTTACTAGTCCTCAAGACATTTTGCTACTTTGTCTTTAAAGAGAACCTTTCATGTCCTCATCGATGTGCGGTATTATATACTGCTAGAAGGCTGACAGTGCACTTCCCGGTATGTGCCCTGGTGCTAGAGATATCGGTGCCGTTAATTTCTGCACTGATATCTCCCAACTGTCATAGCCCTCCCCCCCTGTACAAAGCTATGGAAGACTAATGTCGGTGGACGTTCTTCACAGCCAGACGATCTTCACAGCCAGACCGCACTGCCTTGCTTTCTAGCGGTATATAATACCGCACATCGATGAGGGCGTGAAAGGTCCTCTTTACAGTTATGTCAAGGAGATAGATTTATAAGCCCTTGTGGGCAGGGTCCTCTCTACCATTGTGCCAGTTGGTCACTAAAAGTCCTATTGGACAGGCCAATACTCAGGGCTACAAGTGCTCCTAGGAATGCCCAAGGATAGCCCTGTCTAATAGTTCGCTGGTCCGCCGATCACATCTTTTATTTATATTAAAGTTTTTAAAATATAACAAGAAAATAGTACAAAAACCACAGACACGTAAAGCCAAAGAAATATTCAGAAACTGCAGCGGCAAACGGCAGAAGTAGACCCACAATGGGGAATACATCAGTCCTGTGCAACAACATATCATAAGGCAACAATAATGAGTCCATGGTGAAGCCCAGACTGCAAAGACTGATAAAAACAGCAGGAGAACATGGACTGCTTCGCCTGGCACAATCACATCTTTTACGCAGGTTAAAAGATGCAGATTATTGATGGTACATCGCCAATATTAAGCAGAGCGATAGTGACGGACATGCTTGCCAGATTATAAAGTAGGTAGTGTAGTTATTTTGGTGGTACAGGCTGCATCATGCATGGCACATCTTTAGACACTTGTCTAGCTTTATACCACTTATTTGTAAGTTTCTTTTTCCTGGGTGTATGATGTCACTCACCTCTTGAACCATGTCTCTTTCTCTAAGCCATGTCCCATTGTTCGACCAAGCACAAAAAACTGTCTAAGGCTGAGGCCCCACGTTGAAGAAACACAGCTTTTTTTGTTGCAGATTCTGTTACAGTTTTTCAAGCCAAAGCCAAGAAAGTCTACAGAAGGAATGGGAAACATAGAGGAAGCTCTTATACTTCTACCTTCTGCTCAATCCACTCCTGACTTTGGCTCAAAAAACTGCAACAAAATCTGCAACAAAAAAAGCTGCGTTTCCGCAATGTGGGGCCTCAGCCTAAATGTGGTGCAAGGCATGTACGCCAGTGTTTTTGAGTCAATTGCTCTTGAATTTTTTGGTGCACTTTCATTAGCAGACTGTGTTGACTTTTAGGCTAATGCCCCACATAGCGGGCCGCAGCAGAAAAGCGCTTCTGTTATACCTATAGGGAAACCACCGGTGTTTCCGTAGGTATAATTGACAAGCTGTGATTTCAAAAAACGCAGCGGTTTTGGAGATCGCAGTGTGTCCGCTCAGCGTATTTTTCCGCATTGTGTGGATGGGATTCACTAGAATCCTATCTACTTTGCAACGACAGTAAAACGCTGCTTTTTTTTCTGCAGCGTTTACGGCACGACCAAGCTGCAACGTTTACACCACGTGGGGACCCGGCCTTAATGGTGTCCATCACATTATCATTTTGATGGCAAGTTTTTCATTACAGACTACTCTATTCTTGCAGTAAAAAATTCCAGAAACCCCAGTGACATGGAACAAAGTGCAAGTGTGAACAGAGCCTAATGGATGTCATGTTATTATGTTATCATATTAATAAGTATCTTGTTATCTGCTGTCATTATTTATATGAAATATGAAGTACTGTGTTATATACTTCATTGGAGTTTTGGAGAAAATACTCATTTTCCAGTTGCTTCATCTTTCATGAACTTTGTTTGCACATTTTTAGATCTCTCCGCTAACACTGAATGCTGAGTCTCGGGTTATTTACGGGAGCTAAACAGATGTCTCGCAGCTGCTGGGTCAATGCTACATGATTGCCCGCTCTTGTGCGAGAATTATTGTGCAGTACTATGCCTCTAATAGTGCAGGGCAATTTTACTTTTATTGATGCAGCAGTTACTTCTTCCTTTGCAATGACAGGTCAGGTAAGGATGCACAAGTGACTTCCAGACCATTGGTGGGCTGCATTGCAAATAGATTCCAGGGTCAATTCATTTGTCTTTTCACTATAGTCCTGCTGTTTAATTCAGTCTCATGCCGTGATTGCAAGTGTCTGTTGGGTACAACCAAGCCAGGAAAGTGTCCTGGTTTTTCCTCAAAAATATCTCCCCAACACCTCCCTTTTTGACTTGACTATCAGGTCTAGTGTTTTTCATGTCATTGTCAGTGCCCTTGAAATTCTATGCTTGTGCATGCTTCAAATGTGACAGAGAGTGGAGCACAGAAAATAGGTCAATGTGTATGTGCCACCTCCAAAATGCAAGACACGTGTAAAGTGGTGCGCATACACACCTTGAACAGTTGGACTTTTGCACAGGGAAGGGCTAATTCCAGTTAGTGTGCCACAATTTGGTGTAGTATGGTTTATGGGTTACGTTGTAGAATGTTTTGTGAACTTGCCCTTGTAGTATGTACTTGCACTAAGTTCTATGACAGGGGTCGGCAACCTCTGGCACGTGTGCCAAGAGTGGCACGTGAGGCTTATTTCCCTGGCACGGGAGTCCTCACCCAGCAGTTTCGATCAGACCAAACACGGCCGAAGCGAAACTGCTATTATTATACTGTGGGGTCTCTTCAGACCCCAGAGTATAATAAGCGGAGCCCCCAGGGAGGTGATCAAACATAAAAAACGATGTACTCACCATTCCATGCTCCGCAGCCGCTGTGTTCTCTTTGGGCGCTTCTGCGTCTGGCATCATTACGCATAATGATGCGACGTGACCCATGAGACCCAATCAGCGGTCGCTGACTACAGGTAGAAGCACCCGAAGAGAACACAGCGGCTGCGGAGCGAGGAATGGTGAGTACATTGTTTTTTTTATGTTTGTCACCTCTATTTGCCCTCCACTTATTATACTCTGGGGTTCTGAAGAGACCCCACAGTATAATAATAGCTAGTGAGTGCCACAAATTGGAATATTATGAAAGTTAGAATATTATACCGTGTGCAAGGAAAAAAATTTACACTCTGCCATCCTGCCAGTCCACCCAACCTGCGTTGGAAAGAAAAAAAAGCTGCAAAATTGTCCCTCATGCGGCTGACAGCAACTGTAGATCGTGGGCCAGATTCGTCAAGACCATGTAACCCAGACTCCAGTTCCTGGGTGTCAACTGGCAACGGTTCCCTTGTCAGCAGGAAGTTATGGAGGACCACGCAGGCTTTCACAACGTCATCCACAGATTCTGGCTTCAACTGGATAGCAGTGGTAAAAATTCGCCATTTCGAAGTGAGGATCCCAAACGCGCACTCCACAAGTCTCCGGGCTCTTGATAGTCTATAGTTGTAGATTCTTTTCTGAAAGTTGAGTCCATGGCTGGAGTACAGTTTCAGAAGGTTTCCACACATCTGGAAGGCCTTGTCGCCAACAACCACAAAGGACATAGGAGGTCCATCAGTTCCAGGAAATGGCTTTGGTGCTGGCAATCCGAAATTTCCAGAATAGATTCTCTGTGCCATGTCAGAGTCCTTGAAGATTCTGGAGTCGTTAGTGCGGCCATATGCCCCAATGTCCACAGCCAAAAATCGATACTGGGCATCAGCAATGGCCATCAGCACAATGGAAAAGTATTTCTTGTAGTTGAAGAACAGGGAGGGGGCCACTCCTTGCAGGTTTCTGGATACGGATGTGGCTGGTTGCCGCGGGGGTCGACTGCTCCTATCTTACTCAGTTTGGAAAACGTGTCACCTCCCAGAACTTTTCTGCAATGTCCTTCCATTGTTCGGTATGATGGATGTGGGAGAAATTCTTCTCACGAGCAAAGGGAGGGAGTCCCACAGGGCCTGGCAAGTATCCCAGACGATGTAGGAGATGGTCACAGGACCTTGCCAACGCGGAACTGGAAGTGCATGGAGGAGAGCGAGCTCTCGCGGGGGTCCGGCCTGTTGCCAGATACCTTGAAAAAAAATAAAAACTAAAGTAAGTGTAAATATATATATATATATATATATATATATACTGTATATATATATATATATTTGTAAGTATGTGAGCCAGAGGCGCGCTGTTGAGGCCCCGCGAGGGAGGGCGCTGGCCCAGGCCAGGCCAGAAAAGGCTCTCAGCCACACCTTGTGGAGGGGGGTGTGTATCTCCAGAAGGCTGGAGAAACCTGCATGGAGCAGGAAGATGATGGACCAGCCTAGGACAGAGAGGCAGTCTGTCCCAGAGGGCTTGGGTCCAGAGAGGACTTATGGAGACTAAGTCAGGCTCTTGTTGCCCCACAGGCTAGTTAGGGGCTTTATGAGTGAGTTAGGGCCCTAACGGCGGCCTAGGTTTTGTTTGTTGTTTTGTTATGTTGCAGTTAAGCTGAATAAAGCCACGTTTATTTTACACTTGGACCGTCTAAAAGCTATCTTTCCGGCGTCCAGTACCATGAACCACCGCTGTCTGGACCAGGAAAAGCCGCCATTTTGAGTTTAATTCCCCAAATTATCACATATGGTGGAGAATGGCGCGCATAAAGAGATCCACGCAAGTCCTGGAAGACAAGTGTTTGGTGACTGCAGTACTGCTAAGTGTGCATTGTGGCCTACAGCTGGAAGAAATCTGTGATTTCAACTGAAGAAACCCAGGGAGGGGGTGAGTGAATTGCAACATAGCAATGTGTTTGTAAAACCTGGTGAAAGTAAAACTCTGGAAGAGGAATCCAGGGAATGGACTTTGTGTATACTGTGGTACAGAAGTCTGCAAAGTGCTTGCTGATGGCAAGAAAGTAAGCAATGTGTATAGAAGATGGATATTGCAAACAGTCTATGTGAAAGGCTATGGTGCCATGTTTGTGTTTTCTGTGGAAGACAGAAGAAAATGCTGGTTGTTGTAGTGCCACATAAGTTAACTGTGTGAATACAGGTGACTGCAGAAGATAGCAAAAAGTTGCTGCCGGTTGAACCCAAGGTTGCTGTGGAATATTGTGTAATCTTGTTAGTAAATCATGGGCAAGAAAAAGAGAATTTCAGCTTGTAAAAAAGCAGAGAAGTCATGCACAGGTTTATTAGTGCAGCAGTCTGAATGCAGAGAGATACAAAACCCGGAGCAGATCATGTGGAATGCAAGTAAAGATAAAGGGTTGCATGATGGTGACTCAGTTTTTCTAAAGCACCTCTGTTCTATGATTGAATATGTCCCTACTGACGGTATGTCTCATAATGGAGTGCATGAACGCACCAAAGATGAAAATGTTATGGTGCAGCAGCTTCAAGATGAGAATTAAACCATCAGGTGCATTGATGAGGATAAAATATCTGATTGGAAATGGCAACTTGAGGTATTAGAAAAAGAGAACCTTAAGTTGAACTTGAAGTTAAAGAAAGATCTTGAATCTATGAGGAGTTCATATTCTAGTCATTGTGAAAATGTGGTACTGGGTTTGCCTGGAATGGACTGTGTCACTAAGAAGGAGTTTGCAGAAATGAAATGTGTTCTATCTAATAAAGTTATACAGAGTGTGGAGCAAAAGCAAGTGCTTGAGAAGCAATTGCAGGATTTAAAGGAGCAGCATGTTCAAGACTCCATTGTCAAAGAGAGTGTCATTGAAAAATTAAGAGATGAGCTTGATACTGCTAAACAAAGAGAAAGGGAACTCAAAGCTAGAATATGTAGCCTGGAGAGGGCGCTGTCAGGATCTTGTGAAGATAATGAGGCGTTGTCTGTTTTGGTGCAAAATAAAGACAAAGAATTGAATAATGTCACAGGGCTTCTTTCTCAAGCAGACAGCGAGTTTATCAAATTTTCCAAAGATTTTTCTACACTAGAATCTCAGCTTCAGGACACTCAGGAACTTTTGCAAGAAGAAACTTGTCAGAAGCTTGACCTTAGTACAAAACTAAAACAAATGGAAGATGAGAAAAATGGTTTCCTTGAGCAACTAGAGGAAGAGGAGATAGCAAAAAGAGATTTGACAAAGCAGATTTCAACACTACAGGCTCAGGCGACTGATATGAAGAAAAAAGTGGAGGATAGTATTGGATCCTTGGACTCTGTTGAAGAACTAAAGGAAAAGTTGCAAAAGGAGCTAGAAGCTACAAATCAACGGTTTGAGGAGAAGTTTGCTGCTTATGACAAACTTGAGAAGACGAAAATTAGACTGCAGCAGGAACTAGAAGATGTAGGTGTAGATCTTGATCATCAACGTCGGATGGTGTCAAATTTGGAAAGGAAGCAGAAAAAAGTTTAATCAGCTGCTTGGTGAAGAGAAGACTCTTTCTGCTAGATATGCAGAAGAACGTGACCGTGCTGAAGCAGAGGCTTGTGGAAAAGAGACCAAAGCTCTTGCCTTGGCTCGCTCCCTAGAAGAGGCCCTTGAATTGAAGGCCGAGTTAGAGAGGCTCAACAAGCAACTGCGCACTGAAATGGAGGATTTGGTTAGCTCCAAGGATGAAGTTGAGAAAAATCTGGAATCTGTGCAGATATTGTATGAGAACAAAGCTAATGCTTATGAGATGCTGGAAAAGGCCAAGAGAGAATTGGACCTCCAGACAGAAGACATGAAGATTCAGTTTGAAGGAAACCTGTCTAATTTATCTGCTGAGATTGTAGATCTAAAAATGCTTGTTGCTAAACTAAAGGTGCAAGTGAACCAGCAGGAGGAAGTTGCACGCATCAAGAAACAGCTGGAGTTTCAGATGGATCACGTGAAGCGCAAGTCAGAAATAAAGTTGGAAGAGCGCACTGTTCAGATAGCACAGTTAAAAACCGAAGTGGAATCTAACAGAGAAGAATTGGATCGATTGCAGCAGTCTCTATCCAATACTGAACAGTCGGCATCTGCCCTATCTTCAAAGCTGTCAGCACTAGAAGCTGAGAAGGATTCGCTGCAGAGACTGTTAACCTCTAAAGAATCAGAGCTGCAAGGTGCACTAGTAAAGACTGAGATGGAAGCGGCACAGAAAAATGTCGCAGTGAAGAAAGTTCTGGAGCTGGAATCAGAGATTTGTGCGCTACAGGAGGCGTTAGAATTGGAAAAAGCTGCCAGCATAGAGGCAGAGAAAGGAGAATCATTAAGTCAGACAGACATGAGTGACCTGTCCAATGATGTGACAGTTGTTAAAGACAGGCCAGAAAATGTAGTTCAGCGTGAGCTATTTTGTGCCTATTCTGCCTGTGCACAGAATGGCCAGGATCTTGGCGTAGCAGTTAAAGTGATGAGAAAAGTGATGAGAAACCGGAAGTGTCAAGTAACTGGAATCTGGAAGAAGAGACCACCAGATTGGGACTTCTGGAGAGATACTGGACAGGCATACTTGGTTGAAGAGGGACTTCATCATAGGATGTCTCGTCCCATTGTAGCTCACCCCATGGGTAATGAGCTGAGGGGGAGGGTATGTAAGTATGTGAGCCAGAGGGCACTGTTGAGCGACCCAGGCCAGGACAGAAAAGGCTCTCAGCCACACCTTTGGAGGGGGTGTGTATCTCCAGAAGGCTGGAGAAACCTGCATGGAGCAGGAAATGGTGGACCAGCCTAGGACAGAGAGGCAGTCTGTCCCAGAGGGCTTGGGTCCAGAGAGGACTTATGGAGACTAAGTCAGGCTCTTGTTGCCCCACAGGCTAGTTAGGGGCTCTATGAGTGAGTTAGGGCCCTAACGGCGGCCTAGGTTTTGTTTGTTGTTTTGTTATGTTGCAGTTAAGCTGAATAAAGCCACGTTTATTTTACACTTGGACCGTCTGAAAGCTATCTTTCCGGCGCCCAGTACCATGAACCACCGAACCATACAGTGTTGATACTCACCGAAGGGTCACTATCAAGCGCTCCTCTGGTGTAACGCTTCTCCTCAAGTGGGTGTCCTGCCTCTGGAGTCTGGTTGACAGCCAGCTGGGAATGGACATACGCAGATAATCGTGGAACTTCTCTGGATGTTGTCGCAGTTCTCCATACAGGCTTGAATATACTCCCCTTGTCATGCAGGTGGATGTAATGGGATGGACCCAGAAGCGTTGCCTTTGCCGCCGCCTCTACCTTCTCCACTTCGCCCTCAGCCGGATCACCTCTAGGTCAAATAAAAGAGATGGAGGAATCATTTTCTAAAAATGACAGCAGCACCACAAGAAGAACTGGGACACAGGAACGATACTCTCCTCTCCAAAGTTGGCTCCAGACTGAATTGTCAGCTCTTTTTTCTGCTTTTATATTCTCTCTGTCGTCATTCTGTGTTTATGGCAACCAATTAAGAAAAAAAGACGGACTAGAAATTAATGGACATAAACGAACACAAACGGACACAAACGGATGGTTTACTGTCCGTTTTTTATGTATTTTTAACGGATTGAGTTTAACGGATCCGTTAAAAAAAACAGACACGTAGGTATCATTTACTGTCCGTTTGTGTCCGTTATTGTAGGTGTCCATTGTTTTTTTTTTTTTAACGGACACCTTCATAATGGATTTCCAATGGTAGTGTGAACCCTACCTTAGACATCAGGTGATTCAGTGAACTGGTATACCTAAGTGACCATCTGGTAGCGTTAGCCCTGGTGTGGGGTGGTGAGCAATGCATCCTCCGCAGCAGTGGAAGACTATGTTCACATCTTTGCAAGAGTCTCCGCATAGAGGACTTTTTCCTCCCCTGGTTTCAGTTTAAAAATGACGGACACCTGACAGACCCCATTACAGTCAATGGGATCCACCGGGTTCCATGTGTTACCGCTATTTTAGCGGTCCGCCTCACTTAAATTACCTAATCAACAGAGAGAGGCTAGTGTGAACCCAGTGTAAGCTTGTTATTCTCTGCCAGAGCCCCAGAAACCCATAGAAATTACAATTCTAAAACTCACTGTGAGAGTTGTCTGTGTGAGACCCTGCTGTATTGTAACATCTACATGATCAACAGTGCGAAGCCAGGTGTTGTGTGTGTCCTCTCTCAGCTGGTGGGACTCCAGGTGACATACAGGGGGTGGTCTAGGCGTCGGCTCCATGAGGGGTTGTATGGAGGAGGCACATTGTCCATGGTGAGCAGGAAAAGCAGTGCCGGCTGTGTGAGCGATATACTGCCTTTTGACTTTAGGCAGTTTGACAATTCAGATACCTACACACGTGGACAAAATTGTTGGTACCCCTTGTTTAAGGAACGAAAAACCCACAATGGTCACAGAAATAACTTAAAAAAGCCCGACTGGAATTTTCCAAACTACATGTTGACAAGCCACAAAGCTTCTGGGAGAATGTCCTATGGACAGATGAGACAAAAATTGAAATTTTTGGCAAGGCACATCAGCTCTATGTTCACAGATGGAAAAATGAAGCATATCTTGAAAAGAACACTGCCCCTACTGTGAAACATGGAGGAGGCTCTGTTATGTTCTGGGGCTGCTTTGCTGCATCTGGCACAGGGTGTCTTGAATCTGTGCAGAGTACAATGAAATCTCAAGACTATCAAGGGATTCTAGAGAAATGTGCTGCCCAGCGTCAGAAAGCTTGGTCTCAGTCACAGGTCACGGGTCTTGCAACAGGATAATGACCCAAAACACACAGCTAAAAACACCCAAGAATGGCTAAGAGGAAAACATTGTACTATCTGAAGTGGCCTTCTATGAGCCCTGACCTAAATCCTATTGAGCATCTTTGGAAGGAGCTGAGACATGCCGTCTGGAAAAGGCACCCTTCAAACCTGAGACAACTGCAGCAGTTTGCTCATGAGGAGTGGCCAAAATACCTGTTGAGAGGTGCAGAAGTCTCATTGACAGTTACAGGAATCGTTTGATTGCCTCAAAAGGTTGTGCAACAAAATATTAAGTTAAGGGAACCATCATTTCTGTCCAGGCCTGTTTCATGAGTTTTCTTTTTAAAAAAATTCTGTTGAAGCATGGTTGGAAAGCAATGACTGACTTTCATTTGTTCATTTTCATAGAATTTTTATATATTATTACTTTTGTCAGATTCAAGTTATTTCTGTGACCATTGTGGGTTTTTCGTTCATTAAACAAGGGGTACCAACAATTTTGTCCATGTGTGTATGTCCATAAAATACCAACCTACCAAAACCTATCATATATCATATCCTTATCTGAAAGAAATTATATTTTTGAAAATTAACGGGGCCTAGATGTGTCTATCATGCAGTCACGGAAAGAGTACCACTAAGGCTAGATTCACTGGAGACTCCGCCACAGAGACCATCAAAAATCGTCGGGGAGAAAAGTCCTGCAGAGAGGACTTTTTTCCTCAGATGGTTTCAGTATAAAAACGGTGGACACCTGATGGACACCCAGCGACTCCATTAGCGCTCCAGTTCTCCGTTGTTTGGGTTCCCCAGCGAACGAGACCCATGCGCAGATGTGAACCTAGCCTAATAGAAAATCTCCCTTTACTAAGTCAAGGGGGTCATCCAGCTTTTAAAAACTGATGGCTTATCCAGAGTGGCCAGCTCCTGGCAAAGTTTACCTTATGGGTGCTGTTCTTCTCACTTGCTGTACTTCTACTAGCTATGAGTATTGCAACAGTGTCCTATTGAAATCTATGGGACACTGCTGCAGTACCGATAATCGCCACTACTAAAAGTGCAACGAGTGAGCAGTGCAATACCCGCCACGTAAACAATGTCAGGAGCTGTGCGCCCTGGAAAACAGCCGATCTCTTAAGTCCTGACAGTCAGATTTCTGATTATCTAGAATTGATTGCCTATCTTTAATCATGAGGATGGAGTGCCCTACCTAAACCCAGAGAACAGAGAGACTGTTGTCTCCCATAGCTAGAAAATAGGTGCTGTGGCTGTTATTTATAAGGCAACTATGAATAAGAACATTTTTGCAGGAATGTAAGGAAGCTTATTCCTGTTTTCCTTTGCTGGGATGCAGTGTCTTTTTTGGGAAATATCTGAAAATATGCAGATGAGATCTATCTTTGTATCTTGGAACTTTATTGAACTTGATTTGAATTCCAAATAATCAAATGCTGCGAAAATGCAATGGAAAAAAACGCAATGCATTTTCGCCGCAGTTTTCTCAGCTTTTTTTGCTTTAATTCACTACGTAATCCAAAAATTGCACCACAGTTTGTCAGTGGTTATCACAGTTGCCTTGCAGCAGTAAGGTCCTAGGTTTTAATCTAACCAAGGGCAAAATCAAAATGGAGTTTGGAGGTTTACGTTGGTTTGTTATGAGTACCCCAGTTTCCCACCAACCTCCAAAAACATAAAAATGAATTCATTGGAAAAGTAGACTGAGCTTCCTATTAGGGAACAGAGACCAATATGAGTGATGACCATCTTTGTACAATGCTATGGAATATGTTAGTACGATAAATAAATTATAAATCGGATGTGGAGTCAGTAGTTCCACAAATACGACTCTGACTCCTCCTCTGACTCCTTCATAAATGGCTGGCAGCCAAGGTCAAACATAAGAAGTAAATCTCCTAATTCAGTAAAAATCTAGTAAATATGAAACAAACTGTATCTGATTGATTATACAATATTGATTAATGTATAATATATTTATAAATAATAATTTTATCTTGGAAACATTCAAAATTGGTCGTACCACTAACTCCGCGATTCTGACTCCCCATCCCTGGTGCGCACAATAATGGGGAATTTATTAAAGACAGAATTTTTTTTTATGCTGACCTTAATCTGTTTCATGCCGGAATCACCACAATTATTAGGAGGTACACAACTCTTAATAATCTTGGCACATCTTATGCAGTCCCATATACCATACCTAAACTGTAACCTATGCCTATAGTGTTGGAGCTGACGTGCATTTCACTTATAATCTGTGCCAGTTTTCTGGCACAAATTATAGTAAATGTGTCGAGCAGTGGAGGCCCTTCCCTACGTTGTCCACGTCTTTCAAAAGTTTTGGAAAAAGGGTCAAAATTTGCACATTTTTTGCACAAGCTACATAGGTGCCAAAAAATCTTATGCTAAAAATTGAATCTTAAATTCCTTCTTTCTACAGGTACATACAACACAGGCAACACATGAATATATCATTGGTAACGATGAAGATGAGAATATGGTGGAAGGTTGGACTCCCCCACACTGTGCATTTCGTTATCTTACATACATAGAGCTCCATGTATCCTCTTTCTCCTCTTATATCCTGGACTAAAGAAACTTTTTGCACAAAACTTTCTTCAGTCCATTTCTGTCTGCAGTAGCAGGAAAAGTAATGAAAGAAGCCAGCACTGGCCGGCCTTCATGGCTCCGATCCTAATTTTGACAAAATATATATATTTGTTCTGGACGTGCTTAAAAGACTACCTCCATACAACATTCAGAGGCGAGGAGGGGGGCGGAGTATTAACCAGCATGCAGCAAAATTAATCATATTTGCATAATGGAGCCTGTTAAGGAGAGCCAAGAGCTGGCTAAATAAATGTGAGTCACAGTAATATTTTACCATTTTGACCAGTCGGATTTGGTCTATTCTTAGAACATTTGGCAAATGAAACATTTCAGCTGGCACTTACTGTACTAGAGGAACTGTAAACAGTACACATTGGGGGAGCCGATGAAAAGCACAGTACATCCAGTACAGTAAGTTACAGAAAAATAAGCTGATTGCCTGTAACAACACATAAATGAGATGGAAATGTCGACAATCCAAATGCTAAATACTTCTGGAGATATCGGATGATGTCATCACATTCGTGCCAAGCTTAGTGACTGAGCAACTTTGTATAATAAGAATCATTCTCCTAGAAATGTTATGTCGGCTTTCTATGATACTTGTGGATTTCTAGCAAATGATTTCTTAATTGTGTTATGCAAAGGAGTCAAAATCGATGTCATATTTGCATAGCTGAAATATACAGATGTAGAAAAGTATAACTTGAATCTGATAACTTGCTTCAGCAGGATAACTCCCAAGAAAAGCCAAGTTTATTGTCTGCTTATGTGCCAAGTAAAATGTAGCCACATCTGTAGGTATTAGAGATGAAAGGTCAGCATGAAAATTCTATAAAATGTCTACCCTTGTATGCCACTTTTGACTTATTGATGGAACAGTCCTTCATGACTCCACATATACAATGTGCTAAGGGTGTTATGCTATGGCGATATCAAACCGGGATATCCCATGCAGGGCTAGGGCAGCAAAAGATTCAGAACAATATAACATCTCCATCATCCCTTTCTAATAGTGCTCATTCTATTTCTGACTTTTCACAAATTCTGTCTGCCTATACCTCCTGCTACATGAATATTATCCACATTTCAGGCTAAATGTAGTGTAACAATCAGTGGCTGGAGATGTGGATCCAGAAGTTACAGTGGGGAAAAAAAGTATTTAGTCAGCCACCAATTGTGCAAGTTCTCGCACTTAAAAAGATGAGGCCGGCCTGTAATTGTCCACATAGGTAGACCTCAACTATGGGAGACAAAATGAGAAAACATATCTAGAAAATCACATTGTCTGATTTTTTAAAAATTTATTTGCAAATTATGGTGGAAAATAAGTATTTGGTCAATAGGTCAAAAGTTCATCTCAATACTTTACTATATATCCTTTGTTGGCAATGACAGAGGTCAAACGTCTTCTGTAAGTCTTCACAAGGTTGGCACACACTGTTGCTGGTATGTTGGCCCATTCCTCCATGCAGATCTCCTCTAGAGCACTAATGTTTTGGGGCTGTCGCTGGGCAACACGGACTTTCAACTCCCTCCAAAGGTTTTCTATGGGGTTGAGATCTGGGACTGGCTAGGTCACTCCAGGACCTTGAAAAGCTTCTTACGAAGCCACTCCTTCGTTGTACTGGCGGTGTGCTTGGGATCATTGTCATGCTGAAAGACCCAGCCACGTTTCATCTTCAATGCCCTTGCTGATGGAAGGAGGTTTGCACTCAAAATCTCACAATACATGGCCCCATTCATTCTTTCATGTACACGGATCCGTCGTCTTGGTTCCTTTGCCTAGAAACAGCCCCAAAGCATGATGTTGCCCCCCCATGCTTCACAGTAGGTATGGTGTACTTTGGATACCACTCAGCATTCACTCTCCTTCAAACACGACGTGTTGTGTTTCTACCAAACAGTTCTACTTTGGTTTCATCTGACCATATGACATTCTCCCAGTACTCTTCTGGAACATCCAAATGCTCTCTAGCAAACTTCAGACGGGCCCGGATATGTACTGACTTAAGCAGGGGGACACGTCTGGCACTGCAGGTTCTGAGTCCCTGGCGGCGTGGTGTGTTACTGATGGTAGCCTTTGTTACGTTAGTCCCAGCTTTCTGCAGGTCATTCACTAGGTCCCCCCATGTGGTTCTTGGATTTTTGCTCACCGTTCTTGTGATCATTTTGACCCCACGGGGTGAGATCTTGAGTGGAGCCCCTGATCGAGGAAGATTATTAGTGGTCTTGTATGTCTTCCATTTTCTAATTATTGCTCCCACAGTTGATTTCTTCACACCAAGCTGCTTGCCTATTGCAGATTCAGTCTTCCCAGCCTGGTGCAGATCTACAATTTTGTTTCTGGTGTCCTTCCACAGCTCTTTGGTCTTCACCATAGTGGAGTTTGGAGTGTGACTGTTTGAGGTTGTGGACAGGTGTCTTTTATACTGATAACAATGTCAAACAGGAGCCATTACTACAGGTAATGAGTGGAGGACAGAGGAGCCTCTTAAAGAAGAAGTTACAGGTCTGTGAGAGTCAGAAATCTTGCTTGTTTGAAGGTGGCCAAATACTTATTTTTCACCATAATTTGCAAATAAATTCTTAAAAAAATAAGACAATGTGATTTTCTAGATATGTTTTCTCATTTTGTCTCTCATAGTTGAGGTCTACCTATGATGTCAATTACAGGCCGGCCTCATCTTTTTAAGTGGGAGAACTTGCACAATTGGTCACTGACTAAATACTTTTTTTCCTCACTGTATCAGTGGAGTTGATCTAGGCCTAAACCAAGGAGTCTAAAGATTGGTTGTTCTTCATCCTTAACCTCCACGAGGAGGTAAAGAGTCACCAACCTAAGAGTAGTCTCTTCTAGCAACAGCTGTCATGCAGGTACTCAAGACATGCCAAATTGAGGTATCAACTCTGTAGGCAGAAAACATCTCCAGATGGCTGATGTGTTGAGGTAGGTGGAGTTGAGATAGAAGCGGAGATCATGCTGAGTTCAGGACAAGCAAAAAAAAGTTGAGCCTAACTGTAAACTGCAGGGACAAATACGCACCAAGTTAGGAACCATATAGACCTTATAGCTCAAGCCTCCAGAGTTATACAAGAGAGCCCAATGGAGCCCTGCATGGAAGTTGATTGGCTAGATTCAGAGCCAGAAAGAGAAAGCTTTCATCACCATCATATCTCCAGTTCTGATATTAGGTTTAGTTTTCAAGGGTGAGGAGAGATACCTCCATGGCTTAGGCAGACTGGGACATGAAAGGGCCAAGAAATGGACATCTGTCATCTTCCACAGAAATTGAACTTGGTGTATTCTGGTCAATCGGTCCACATTACTGAAAGACAGCCTAAACTGGACCTTAAATCATGGTCTTCATAAAGTTTTGGGATCTGAACAAGTAAGTATTGTATGCTAACCTGACTCATTTTGCTTGAGGCTCTACAATTGGTGTGTAGAAGTGAATCGGGTCAAACTGTACAGGACCAAAAAAGTTGTAAAAGAGGACATATGCAACAACCTGAAAATGTAAGAGCCACATAAAAAATGTATTGCCTGCTGTGCTATAAGCAGAATACAGCTTGCCTGATGATGGTTTTACCCACCAGCTGTGGGAATTTGCATACTTTACTATTACCCCTATTTATCATTGGATTAATCTTACTTATATACAGACTTACTGCAAATTCTTATAATATGTGTTTAGATCTGAATTAGGCTCTACAAAGGTTATTCTATACTTCCAGGAAAGAGTTGCATTGCTGCTCAGGAGATCAAGATTTGTAATGACCTTGCTGTAAGAATCCATAATAAGACGAAAGGAATTAACCAACTCTTCCCTATAACGGTTTGGATAGATGTCACACAGGTTACATATGAAGTCCCAAGCTGTGCATTTGAGCTTAGCCTCTGGCAGCTCATGTGAATTGGCTGCTCAGTGACATATCCTTTATTGCTCCCCACAGCATGGCTTGGTTGATGGATAGGTAGAAACAGTAGCTGTCTGACTATCATTCCATGTCTAGTAAGAGTCACTTGGTAATTAGATGGCACTGTGTATTAAAATATAAGCCATATCAATGTCACTTCTTGCTCATGCACAGAGGCCCTGAAGGGAAAGGGTATCTTGGCCTGGTCCCATCACCACTGCAAGGAACTTGAGTTTGGAAGTGTAACATATGTTGAGATAGTTTTATTACAAAAAAAAAAAAACAAAGACCTAAAAACAAAGAGATTGGAGAGCCCAAAATAAGTGATTGGGTGATTCAGAGCTAGAAAGAGACATTCTTAAATAATCATAGGATTAAAAGTGATCGTACACATTAGATTCATGTCAATTCGACCCTCTTATGTGAATGGAGGCCTCCCATTTTTTTTCCTGAATGCAGATGTCGAGGTAATAAAAGGACTGGGAGGTTGGATTTCACTATGCTTGATTTATTTGTTCGGAGGGCAGTGAAGCCCCTGATAGATGACATTTCTGCCATATCGTAGTATGGCAGACATTAGCCATTCCTATTGAAGGCTCCCAGACATGTCATTACTATGGTTCCATAAGCAGTGTATAATAGAAGTGAATGGATTTCACAATATACTGCAATACCTTACTATTGCAGTATATTGTATGGGTGAGCAGACCCCCTAGGTTTCATGTCCCCTAGAGGGTCTAAAGATAAACCTTTAAAAAAGTATTAAAAAATATAAATGACCCCCTTTCCTGAGACTACATATAAAAATAAACAAAAGTCATCATTAACATATTAGGTGACCCCGTATCTGAAAATACCCAAAATATCAAATTGTTTATCCGAAAAGGTGAATGGTGCAGCAGGCAAAAAAATAAAAATACGCAAAACACAGTTTTTTTGTTGTTTTACCTAAAAGCCTTTTGAAACACTACCATGACCCTCCCGTTTTTCCTTCTAGATGGCACCATACATCAGGGAAGTTTTTATTCCCCTGCACCCCTAAATTCCCCTGGAATTTAGTTAGGGGGTTATTAGGGGGAACCACATTTACTCTTTCCTCCTGGGGTTTTATATTTTATATGTTTATTTTTCTGATTATATATATATATATATATATATATATATATATATATATATATATATATATATATATTTTTTTTTTTTTTTTTTTTTTTTTTATTTATTTATTTATTTTGTTATTTTTTGGGATTTTTGTTCTTTCCCCTCTCTCAAAAATTGAATAAAAGGTGATCAAAGCTTCATACATTGGTATTGCCGTGATTGTAACAACCTGCAGAATATAGGTAACGTAATTTTTATCCCATGTAAAAATGAAATCTGTCAGAAAATTGCACAATTGCATTTCTCCCAACTACACTCCATTCTGAATTATTTTTCAGATTCCCAGTACAACATATGGAATATTAAATGGTGCAAATAAGAAGTACATTTTATCCCACAAAAAATAAGCCCTCATATGACTGAAATAAAAAAAAAAAAGTTATTGATTTTGGAAGTTGGGGAGGAAAAAATTGTAATATAAAAACCCTGTGTCTCTAAGGGGTTAAACAGAAGTGAGTTGCCTAACAGAAACTTGACCCCTCCCATCATTCAGAAAAACCTGGGACATGCATGTGTCTAGGGGATGGTCAGACTAAGCCCACCTGGACACATGCATCACTATTATATTTACTTCTTCCAGATTTTAGCAGCTGCCCAGAAATTTGATACGTACTTCTAAATCTTAGCATATTAAAATATATAGTGTAGTTCCATTATTTAATATGTACTTGAAGTAGGGCATTGGTATTTCCTAACTTGCACAGTTCACCTGGTTCACAGAACATTATATTTACCTCACATGACTAAATGAGGAGGGCGATAAAACACTGAACATACAGTGCCATGAAAAAGTACTTGTTTGCAAATGTCCCAAATTTATCTCAATACTGGCCTATGATCTTTAAACATAATGCAATACAGGACATAGAGGACCTGTAAACATGTAATAGTGACCCTTTGAACTGGAAATCTAGCTTATGTCTGGAACAGATGCCCCACCAAAGTTTTACTTACCTGTTTGCTTCTTATCTGGAAATCTCTGGGGATTTCCAAGAAATTTTTTTTTTTTTTTTTTTTTTTTTTTTTTTTTTTTTTTTTTTAGGGTTTTTTTTTATTTTTTTTTTTTTTTTATGATTTGTGTGTTTTTGGGTGTGTGGTTGGGTTTTTTTTTGTTTTTTGGGTGTTTGGTTTTGTTTTTGTGGGTTTTTGGTTGTGGGTTTTTGTTGTGTGTTTTTTTGGGTGTTTGGGTTTATTTTTTTGTTTGTTTTTTTTTGTTTGGTTGGTTTTGTTTGGTTTGTTTGGGTTTAATTGGGTTTTAGTGGAAATTTTTTTTTATCTCTGGGTGGGATCTGTCCAAGAAAACTCTGAAAGCTCTGAAGTTGTTTAGTTGTTCGGGGAAGAAGTGTCCTCTTATTTTCTATTCTAAGAAAACTTGGTGGATTTTCTCATCATGCTTTGGGGCTGTGTGGCCAATGCCACCGATATCTGGCTAATTGCTATGATCCTCACATCATCATTTGTTCACCACATTTAATGGCAATTTCTGTGCTGTTGTCAATGCAATCTCCCCTGTATTGGGTTGTCGATATTTGGTACCATCTCTGCTCAACACTTGGCTCCACATTGGTCCTATACTATAAAGTATCACGGGGCGGGGATCATCTGCAAGGATGATGTGTAGTATTGATCTTACTCTTTTATTATCATGCCCATGAATTTCCAATTTTTCCAGTGTATGTTCTTTCTGGGGGATTGCCCTTTTTCTTGACTGTATTTTGGGACTTTGTGGATGATGTCACTACACTATGCCGATTCGTAGGAATTCACCATTCTCCATTGGGATATCATAGCCCTTATTACAGCTCATTGTTACTTTGTAACCCTTTCTAGAATTCTATCTAATAAAAATATTTTTAAAAATTCTCTCTAGAATTCTATCTAATAAAAACATTAAACAAATTTTCTCACCTCTAAGTTTCAGGGAATTCTTCTCTTTGTGTTTACCACTTCACTGTTGTCGTAAGGTTTATAACATCATTGGGTTTATATTTCACGTTGAATCCATGTCTACTATGTTTGTTGTAGGAGTTGTACCTTTACTGATACTTTGGCTTTACTGTTTTTATACCCATTTTGGGTTATTTAATGTTTCTTTCTCCATTGATGGAAATGTAAGGTAAACTGACATGACAGTGACCATACTTGCCTAAACGATGGGAATGAATTAAAAACGTTACACTACATCTGGGCCTGCATAACCCCACTCCTTAGACCTTAGTCTTTAGTATTTTTTTCACTTTGAAGAATCTCTTCACCTTTATGTTTAGTGTTTTCTAATCTGCTGTCGACCATAAAAATTACTTTGATCTTTTTCAAATAGAAATTTATTGAACCAATTAATTTACTTTAATTATGACATTGGCTCCAATGTCTTTGTCCAGTCCACTTACAGGTCCTTCATTCTGACATAGGGAGGGAGTTTCTTTACCCTCTCTGTATTGGCGATATGATAAAGGGGACTGGCTATCAGTCTCATACCAGAAACGAAACCAACCCCTTTCTCCATCCAGATTGATGCAGAGAAAGGGACTGGCTTAGCTAATGAAATGGGCCAGACAGTTAGTCCCCAGCATTACATCACTGACAAATGGGAGTGAGATCACTTTTTAAGAATTAGACCTAACCAGGATCTTTGGACTATTGAGTAGCATAAGTGGGACCCCACTCAAAGATGGCATATTGGGTCACATGGCCACCTGCATTTCATTATATATTTTAACTCATTTTATTTCCCTTTTACAGATTTTATTAAGTGCTTTGTAATTTTCAAAGGCTTAGGCCGACCCTTCGGTCTTTGGATTTATATTTTTTAAATGCCTGGTTTATTTTATTGTTTATCGTCCTTTTAACCATAGAAGGAGGGGGGGGGGGTAATTTAAGATGTTTATACTTGGTCCCTATAGGTATACATTTTGCTAACACTTGCTCAATGCAGATTAAGGGTGTGTTCACATGGCGGAAAATGAAAATCATTTTCTGCTGCCGGAATTTTCGCCATGGTGTGCCGTGACGGAATGCCGATGCAGTGCATCGGCATTCCGTCGTGGCATCCCACTCTTGATTAGGCCCGGATGAATGGGCCTAATCAGGAAGGAGTCTCGAGCCGTGGACACCGCAGGCGGAATCTGCGGCAAAATAGAGCAAGACGCTTCTTTTTTCCGCATCCTGCTGCTATCTCCGCCTCTCATTGAAAAAAATGGGAGGTGGATTCGGGAGGAATCTTCTCCGGATTCGGGGTTGGAATCTGCCCCCAAATCCGCGGCAAATTCCTCCGTGTGAACACACCCTTAAATATCTCCCACTTAACCTCTGTAACTATTTGACAATAGCTGCTCCCAGTCTATATCTTGAAATGCTGCCTTAACTTGGAAAGTTGGCCTTTTTAAAATTGAAGTTTTTTGCCCTCCCAACCTTTGTTTGTTTTTTACAATTTGGGTGGAATCTAATTAGATTATGGTCACTATTGCCAAGGTTTTCACCAACAGTGACATTTCCAACAAGTCCTGCATTATTAGAAATGATCAGATCCAGCAGAACATCCCCTCTAGTTGGATCTTCTACAAACTGGACCATAAAATTGTCCTGCAACAAGCTGATGTATCTCGTCCCCTTTCCAGACGATTCAGAAGCATGACCCCAATCAATATCCAGGTAGCTAAAATCTCCCAGGAAGACCACCGTACCCGCCTGTGCCACCCACTCAATTTCTTTATACAACTATATACAATCTTTATGTTAGAAGGTAGCACTAGGTGACAACCCACAAGCAGATATGGGAACTCTAGCAGATGCTGCCATGTTCCAGAGTCAGCAAACAGCTCATTCGCATCAAAAATAATTTTCTTGGCAGTAAGATTGCACTATGAACAAAAAGGTAAATACACTATGACACTAAAATACCGTACAACAGGTATTTATATATTTATATAAGGGGTTTAGAAGTGATTTTGGTGGTGGTAGACTCCTTTTTAACAGAACTTCACTACAATAGGCAAATGCTCACATGGTTGTACTCCACAAGGCGAATGCTCACACAGTAGTAATCCATAAAATCAGCTGCAGCAAACTAAAGAGAGCCCAGAACGTTACACATGGAAAAGCATTTTAAAGCAAAAAAACATGATATCATGGACAACCCCTTTAAGCAATGCAGTGGGCAACAAAAGCAAGTAACCTTTGGTAGAAGTTTTAATAACTGTACAGAAATGTTTTTAGATAAAGGGGAGAAAAAAAAATATATTTTTTTTTATTAAGTTTTATGTTGAAAGTATTTTTTAAAGAATTTTTGATGATTTTCATTTTTTTTTCAGTATCTTTATATTTTTTTCAAAAAGTACCAAATTCTACAAATTTCATTCTGGCACCCAAGCCTAATAATAGCCTGAATCTTGCCAATCCTGTAGGCTTTTCTTTGGAGTTGTCATTTCATTTACAGCACATGCAGTATTGCAATAAAAGATAACACCTCTGTAGATAACGCTACATAAGACCCATCATTACATCCACAAATGATAATAGATGATGTCATAGCTTATCTACACCTCTCCCTGCACAAAGCAGTCACCTCCAGTGTAATGTGTATCACTAAATGCTGTTAACAGTGCAGAGAAGAAGCTCGGGCAAGATGGCAGCCCCCATAATCATGTACAGAAAATAAAATAAAAAAATTATAATCAGAACACAAAAAGAGATTAGGAAAATGTGAAATTTTAATAAATAGAAAAAAAATGGTGACACTTTCCCTTTAAAGAGATATTTCCATCACATCACCATTCCACAGTAGTTATGGAAACTGGTGTAGTAGACGGGACAGAGCCAAGGGGGGCTAATTATTGACACAGATGCTAAGCCAACTCTTTACTGCCCCCTGACTCAGTATTAGCCTCACTTGCACTGTCGTATATAGTGTAATATAGATATACCGTTTTCCGAAGACCAGAAAGAAAGGGTTACACTACAGCAGCTATTTCTTTCCCAGCAAACTGCACGCTTCTCAGCTCCTGTCCTTTAGGAAACGTTCTGTTCTCTGCTGCTATCAAGTTTTATTTTTTTTGGCTGCTATTTCTGTACACGTTACGCAATTTTCTTGGAAAGAAAGGACTGGACAAGACTTTGTAAACAACGGCTCTTGCTGGATTTTTTTCTTTGCTTACAATTTGGTCTTAACTCGGTTATTTACTAGCAGACGAATGTAACCCTATGAATGTGCACTCCTTTCTTTTGAGAAGTTACAGTGAAATGATCTCCTTTGGATGAAATTTTATTTTTCTATTAATTTTCGAGGCCAAGAGGAAATTTATTTTATTTATTCAGTTTCATTCTAAATTTATTTTCGTAGAAACAGATTTCTATCATCGTAAGAGGGACTTACAGTTAAGGTAGTATCGTGTGTCTTCACCAATATGTGTCCTTGAGCTGAAGACCTGAGTAACCTGTGAAAGAGAAGTAACCTGCATACATTGAACTCAATAAGAAAACAGTATGCAGCAAGCTCCTTAGCTCCCTCTAGTGGTGTCTAGTGGTTACAACTGTCAATTCTTCTGATATATCTGATTTTGTAAATATGTTTACAAAATGGCAATAAAATAGCAATTCTGGAGCACTTTTTTCTCTGACTTTGTGTTGTGTGGTTCCTCTGTTATTCCTCTTGAATATTTGAAAGTACATAGAAAATTGGATCTTAGAAATTGGGAAGAGGGATCTCATGTTCACTGTGAAATTGTCCAATCAGTGCTCACCAGCCTATATCATACTGTGTAGGAACTTAACTTTTTGACAAGGATGGTAACATTGAGTTTTCAGTCTTTCCTAAATATCCAGGAGGAGTAACAGACTGAGATCACGAGGGAGGGGGGAACAGCAGCGTAATTACGTCATCGCACCCCACATGACCCCTGAGGCCCAATCACAGGCCCCAGCAGTGACTTCTGGAGCATGTGACCTCAGTCGCCAGGCAGAAGAGGACCAAGGAAGATGAGGAAGACAGCCGGACAGAGTGAGGATGCCCAGGAGAGGTGAGGTAAGGTGAGTATAAGTGTTTGTTGTTTTTAATCACTTCCCCTGAGCCTCTGCTTATTATACTCTGGGGGCTGAGGCAAAACCAGAGTATAATAATAGCACTGACTCTAGGGGGTCTCTTGGGAGCATATAATACTGTATGGGGGCCACTGTGGAGCATATAATACTGTGTGGGGGCCACTGTGAAGCATATTATACTGTGTTGGGGATACTGTGTATCATATTATACTGTGTGAGGCATATTACACTGTCCTAGTATTGTTTACATGCTGGGTGCTGCACTGCTCATCCACCATATTCTTGATAACTGCAGTTGTGGGTACTATACATTTCAAGTATCTGAGATATCGCTGCAGCACCCGTGACCGTCACTATCAAGAATTCACTCTAGGAAGGGGGTAGGGGGCCCGGGACAAAAGTTTGCACTGGGGCCCACAAGTCTTTAGTTATGCCATTGCTTAGGGCTCCTAGGAACCTATCTATAAACCACAGTGTAGAATACTTTTCGGGCTCCTAAGAACCTATCTATAAAACATAGTGTAGAATACTCTTAGGGCTCCTGGGAACCTATCTATAAAACATAGAGTAGAATACTCTTAGGGCTCCTAGGAACCTATCTATAAAACATAGTGTAGAACAATCTTAGGGCTCCTGGGAACCTATCTATAAAACATAGTGTAGAATACTCTTAGGGCTCCTGGGAGCCTATCTATAAAACATATTGTAGAACACTCTCAGGGCTCCTAGGAACCTATCTAGAAAACATAGTGTAGAATACTCTTAGGGCTCCTGGAACCTATCTATAAAACATAGTGTAGAACACTCTTAGGGCTCCTAGGAACCTATCTATAAAACATAGTGTAGAACACTCTTAGGGCTCCTAGGAACCTATCTATAAAACATAGTGTAGAACACTCTTAGGGCTCCTGGGAACCTATCTATAAAACATAGTGTAGAATACTCTTAGGGCTCCTGGAACCTATCTATCTAATTTCTAGCTCTCTAAGGCAAACAAAGCCAAAGTTGGGTCAAAGTGAAAGTGACATTATTATACTTTGGGGTCTCTTCAGAGGTGTAAAAAAAAAACAAAAAAACATTCTCACCTTCCCTCTCCACTTTTGGGACTTCTTGCAGCATCCAGCACTCTCCTGGTGACATCCGTCACTCTTCTGTGACGTCATGGGCCCAGGGTCACCACTGAGGCCTGTGATTGGGTCACCAATGGTCTTATGGGCACCCCGAGTGTCATGACATGAGTGGTGACCCCAAGCCCATAACGTCACAAAAGAACACTGGATTTCACCAGGAGAGTACCGCACACCGTGCAGAGGTCCATAAGAGGTGAGGGAAGATGAGTATGGCTTTTTTTTTTATTTTTTTCAATTCCCCTGGGCCTCCACATATTATATTCTGGGGTCTGAACAGACCCCAGAGTATAATACAGAAGCTATTTTAGTTCGCTCTAGAAACAAATCTCCATTTGTTTGGTTTTATAAAAAAAAAAACTAAAAATTTGGAATATTTGGGTCGAATCTGGCCCAGTACAAACTGGATCGCCGATCTCTATCATACACTTAAGGTGGTCATACAAATTACATTTGTATCAACCAAACCTTTGCTTTCAGTGCGCTCAAACAATCATCTAATATGACTTTCTCACCTTCCCTTAGAGATGAACTGCTGCCAGAGGAGTCCCCCACACACTCAGCACTGTTACATCCACTTTTCCCCACACTCCGCTCTGTTGCTTCCACTTTACCCACACACATAGCACTTCTTCATCATGTTTTTCCCCCACAAACAGCCCTGGACAGCTTCCATAACAGAGCTATTGTACAACCTCCATTCCTGCATGGACACATGATTGTGACATCATCAAAGGACCTTTTGCAGAACTGCAAAGCACTGATATTTAGTATTGTCGTCAATTTGCAGCCCTGCAGTGTGGAAAAAAAAATTCTCAATTTGACTGCCCCTAGGCGGCCATGATTCAAAGTTTGGGAAACAGTGCTATATATCAATCTACTCTGCTCTTCCTGCTCTATAACATGCTACCTGCAGATTAGACTGTATTTTCATGGTGATAGGTTCCCTTTAATGTTATTGTATTTGTATGTAACATCTGTCAGTGTAGTAATGTATCTGCACATTCTCTATTTTTTATGCATCTATATTTATCTGTCATTGGATGGTGATTGCGCTGCGATCTAATTAGCATTTCACTGTACTTACATTTCCTAATTAAACTTCCTGCCTATGTGTTGTGTACATTCCCATCCCACAAATAACGTAAGAGCGGTCTGACATTTGGAATGCGCTGTTACAAGTAATGAATTTCCACATAGAAATGTAAGAGGACAGCACTTGGCAATTAAAGCGTAATTAGGGTCATACAATTTAGGGGCATTTAAATTATAGCTCAGTGTACAATGCCACATGGCAATCTGAGATAGAAATTAGATCACTTAGCAGCCGTACAAGCAGTGCTGAGTATAAACACATCCTCTGTGTGGACAACACGCATATTTCACAAGCACTTGCCCATTTTCTTATATACTGGGTTGGCCAGATAGCTGTTTCTTGGGATCCATGATAATAACACAAGAAATTTTGTCACAACTAATTTTCAGATTTCCTTATTACTAAGGCAGGCAGAGCAGGCCTTAAAGTCAGTCTGTCACCAGAACCCAGCATATCAACCCAGTCCCGCAGATAGATAGGTTAGGATGGCCTGAATCCAATGGTGTTTTTCCCTTGTCGATCAGTGATTCTGTTGCCGAGTTATCACTCTTTTTGTCAATATAAGCTCTTTGGAAATAACAAGGGCGTTACTGTTGCTCCAAATAGGTAAGTAGCAACACCCTCATTGCTCCAAAGAGCTCATTTTCATATTAACATGAACAGTGATATCTTGGCAATGGAGACAGTGATTCACAAGGGGAGAACACAGTTTGATTCAGGTGACCCCAAACTATCTATTTGCTTTGTGAGTTGAAATGCTGGGTTCCCTTTAAAGACATTTTCCAGAACTATAACATTGATTACCTATCCTTAGAATAGATCAAAATCATCAATATCAGTGGAAGTCCAAAACCTGGCCACGGTGCTTTGGCGAGCATTACTTCCCCATCACAATGAGGACACCTTCATGAGTCCCATGACCTGTCACATTTGAATGAATGGATCTAAAGCTGCAATGATAAGCACGTCCACTAAAAATGTATGACACTGTGTTTAGGGAGTAGTAATAAGGCCACAACAATTATCCGAACTCAGTGACTTCTTCAAACATCTTATCGGTGGGGGGTCCTGGGTGTTGGATTCCCACTGAACTGATATTGAAGATCTATGTATGGTAAGAGATATGTCATCAATACTCTAATAACCTAACCTCATTTATTGCCATATAGTGCACTAACAACTAAACCGTACATTACAGTGTCTATATAAGTGCCATACTGTATTTTTTCTAGATAACAGTGCCATGCATTAGTCAATACAGTATAAAAATGTTATACAGTGCTACCACCATACACTATACAAAACTAATATACTGTACAATGCATAAAGATGGCCAAACACATTAAAAGAGAAGGACCAGTCAATTTTGGCGATTGGCCAACCATCTAATGTGTATGCAGAGGCTTACTCTCCTCTCCCCGTGGAGATCACATGCATACAGGCCATACTGAGCATACATGTGCACAGGGAGTTAGTTAGGAATAGCCATCATCCGAACAACTATTAAAAAGTGTGTAACCACCTCAAGTAGCAATGCCATACAATGCCTACATAAATACCACCGTCAACTGTGCAAATAATACCAACAGAACCCAACACATCAACCATGCAAATAGATAGGTTTGTATCACCTGAACTAACCAGTGTTTTCCCTTTGTGAATTGGTGTTCCTGTTGCCGAGATGTCACTCTTTTTGTCAATATGCAAATTAGCTCTGTGGAGTAATGGGTGTGTTGCTGCTAACCTCTCTGGAGCAATGGCAACACCTTTGTTCCTCCAAAGAGCTCATTTGCATATTGACAAAAACAGTGATACCTTGGCAACAGTGGTACCGATTCACAGGGGGAAAACATTGTTTAATTCAGTTGACCTTAACCTGTCTATCTAGGGAGTCTCGTTGATATGCTGGGTCCTGGATCTGGCTCAAGAGTAGTGGTAGTTATCAGACAAATATACAGTACTATTAATGGTATGTACCCAGTAACATTTTTTTTAATAATTTGTGGAAAAATAAATATGGAAGAATTTGAGAATTTTATTAAAAATCACATAAATAAAATATAGCTAATATGGTTTTAAGTTGTATATATCCTGTCTGCATGTCCAACAACCCTTTAATTAAAACATATCATAATATATCAAATAAAAGTATTATATTTTTATATAAAAAATATTTTTAATTATTTTCTAATAAAATCCATCTAAATTTAGAGTTCTATGGTCTTTTGTTAACATTCTTTTAATGAGTCAGATGAACTTTTTTTTTCCCTCCCAATCCCATGGGTGTTCTTCAAGACTCTTCCGGTGCAAGTTGTATACTGTAAAACAATATAGCTAATTAGTGGCTTATAGCCCTAAGCTATCCCACACTCTAAGAGACCATTGTGACTGGGGTCTCAGAAGGGACTACCTAACATTCCAGCTTTAAATCCTCCAAACAAAAGGGAGTTTTATCTCCTGTGACTTAGTGAGACAAGGTAAAAATGTACTCATATCCCATGTCTTTCGACTAATCTCTTTGCATTTCTAACTAGGTTAAAATGCTCTGATATAGTCACGTTTACCTACATATGTGTTCTACGCTCTGAACCCTGCCGCCTAACTAGTCAACATAGTTCATAACCTTTTTTCCTGCCCAGCCAGACGTCATTGCACTGGGCCCATTTTATCAAGTAAATAGCTTGTTCATAGTATTTCATTCTTCGTAATGTGATTGAAGGGGAGATGTCGGAATATTGATATTATTGTCAACACTGTCTCAAGTAGGGCTCACAATCTAAGATCCCTATCAGTTTGTCTTTGGAGTGTTGATGGAAATCAGAATACTCAGGGAAACTCATGCAGATACGGGGAGAAAATACAAACTCCTTGCAGATGATGTCCTTGGCTGGGTTTGAACCTAGACCTCCAGCACTGCAAGGCTACCATACTGCCCTATATATGTAGGTTTACATCCTTTACTAGATTCATGGCGTTATACAGAGAGGGAACCTTCAGTTATTACAGAGCTATGAACCTCACTTGATAATGACTAGCAAGGGCCTACCAGAACTTCCTACTAGGTGCACTGTTCGAGAAAATTAGCAATTTGAATTCTGTTTAGGTTCCATAACATTATATACATTAGGAAACCTAAGGGGAATATACAATAAAATTAGGGTCCTTGCAGCAACCAAGTACTGACTGTCCTCTTCTCTTATTTTTGAGAGCAGAAGGGCAGCACGGCCATTGGGTGGAAAGCCTTAAAAAGTGAATTGCAATTCCAACTAACTGAAATTCATTGTCCAGTTTTCTTCTATAATAATGCAGTCAACCATGCCTTATAATAATCATGCTATGACAAATTATTTTAACTATGGGGACAGACTTCTTTACACTTGTCGATACTGCCCATTGAAAAATCTTAAAGTGTCCATATCCTTTCGATAGCTGTTAGTCGAAAGATATAGCTCTAGAGTCCCACTAGCACAGATACACTTGGCTTGACCTTCATATATTCTGAACAGGGGAAGAGAGTCTGGTGTCTTATCTCCACTGCAAATAAAAGGATTGGCATGTTGAAAATCAACTTATGCCATCATTCTTTACCTTGGCATCATCTGTTGCAGGATAGTCAAGACCCCCCTTCAAATGACTCAGCCTGTTCCACAAAAATAGTCTATTTTGTCCGTCTTTGCTTTAATGTATATGGAAACCTTTAGAATTATACCTATTCTTCAACATATAGAAGTCCATTGACAGGTGAGCTTGAAAGTTCAAGATCAAAGACCATTCCATACCTTATAAGGGTACAGAGCCCTAAAGGGTTTTCTTTGACTTGCATATTGATGACCTGTCCTTAGGATTGGTCATCAATATTAAGAGGCTGTGGTGCTCACAAGCACTATGGCCTCTTCCCTGGACTGATGACATCATGTTCATCAGTCACATTGTACAGCACGTGAATGGGGCTGAGCTAAAATACCAAGCACAGTCCCTATGTGATTATGGCACTGTGTTTGGTATTAAGTGAAGACGCTCAATCGAACTTTGTGGCTTCTTCAAACAGCTGATCTGTGGGGTGTCAGGTGTCAGACCCCTGCCGATCACATATTTAAAGATAGGTCATCAATATGTAAATCTAGAAACCCCCCTTTAATTATTTAGAGAGGAATTAATGCACACAGTTGACATGATGCCACTTTTGCTTCTTAATGGATTCCTTTGGAGGCTTAAAAGGGGTACACACCGTTACATTTTTAGAAATACATTTTCATGGAATATGTAGACATGTTCTCCATAACTAGCTACAAGTATGACATAATAGCTACAGCATATCCTACAAAGACAAATATTACTTCCAACCTAGCATTTACATACCTGCCCAAAATTTGTTTAGTTGGGTAGAAGGGCACACTGAGTTGTTCTACATGGTTGATAAGTAAGTCCATATCCACATATGTGTTCCTAGAAGAAAATAATAATGATGTGTAATTGCTTTAGAAGGGTAATAGTCATGGACTCACTTTGGACTACTGTCTCAATGTGGTTGTGATCTTGATAAATAACCTCATATATATGATATATGATATGATATGTTGATTTCGAACTGACCCTATTCATTTCTAAATTCATCAGTCATCTGCTATGACCCTCAGCTTTGCTATCATCGATAATATATCAAGGTATTATCTTCTGTGTGCTCAGCCAGGTTATTAGACACTAGAATTGTTCTTAAAGTTGAAAGGCTACAGGGATCTATCATTAAAAGGTGGAATCATGCACGGTTTATCTTCCATCCTGAGCTCTTGTTGTTTGGCGGCCTTTGTTTATTCATTCGAGGAGGTCAGAGTTCATTTAGCAAACCAGAGTGGTTGAGCTGAACTGTATAATCCTCCTCTTTCATAGGCAGTAGGGATTCTTAACTCTTTCATGGCTGGAGAGTACATATTGGACACAGGAACCTTACTGGAACCTAGAGTCTCCCATGATTTCTACGAAAGTCAAATCTTCTACCATTGTAGATGCCCAGTTAAGAACAAAAAATTTCTAATAAAAAGTCTTCGAATTCCAAAATATGAGGGAAGTCATGTCTGTTTGCACCGTATCATGCTTGTTTCACTGAATATACCACATATACTTCACTAATAATAATAATCCTTTAATAGTCCCACTATGGGGAAATTCAGTGTGTTACAGCAGCAAAGATGAGCAATACAAATACAACATATACAAGAATGTTCTAAGATAAAGGCATTTCATTGATAGTAGACAGACAGATAAGAAGTAGCAGAGGGGGGGGGGGGGAATCTCAAACAGAAAGATATTTCAGTTCTCTGTATGGAATGATCTCCGCTTAGGTCGGTGTTGGTTGTACAGCCTAACCGCAGTGGGGAGGAAAGACTTCCGATAGCGCTCCTTCTCACACTTAGGGTGGAGCAGTCGGTCACTGACAGTACTGTCCAGCGCTATCACGGTCTCATGCATGGGATGGGACTTCTTCTCCCACATGGAGCTCACCACGGACAGTATCCTTCTGTCACCCACCACCTGCACTGGGTCCAGTGGGCTCCCCAGGATAGAGCTGGCCCTTCTAATAAGCTTGTCGAGTCTATTCCTATCCCTGGTTGATATACTGCTCCCCCAGCAGGCCACTCCGAAGTAGATTGCTGATGCCACTACCGAGTTGAAAAAAGTTCTAAGTGCTCCTTGGACTCCAAAGGCTCTCAGCCTCCTAAGCAGGTAGAGCCTGCTGTGACTCTTTCTGTACAGGACTTCCATGTGATCTGCCTAGTCCAGCTTATTATTAAGGAGCACACCCAGGTACTTATATGGAAATCAGCCCTCCATGACTTCCTGCTGAGTCTGCGATCAGCAGGTGTTTCTACACTGCAGCCAATATCAAGGGGCGGAGCTGTAGACGGAGAGACCAATAATAAGAAGGAGGTGTGTCTCAGACTACTTGTAGGTCCTGAAGCTAATCTGTACTCATAGATCACAGCCCGAACGGAACTAAGCCAAAAAATATAGAGCAGTCAGCAAACTCATGAATGGACGGATGCTTAATGGTGTTTTCACACATTCACACATCTGGCTCCCCCATACACATGCATGCTTGGCTTGGGAAGAAGTCTGTGATTTGGACTCAGGACTTACATGGGACACACCGAGCGTTATGATGCCGACACGCCCCAAGTGACCTTGGGCACATGATGTCACCCAAGAGGCTGGAAGAGGCCAGATAAGGAGTAGAGGTAGAGAGAAGGTGAGTCTAACTGTTAATTTTTTACACCTCCCCATGACCTCCACCTATTATATTCTGAAGCAAAACATGTGGTTATACCCGGTACGGTAGTTGTATTGAAATAAGCACTCCCCAACCCTCCCTCTATGACATAGTCCAACAAATCCAATGTCCACAGGATACTAGAAACCTGCAGACACACACAGACAAAGGATGAATAGCTCACCTATATACTCACCTTAAGACGTCTTGCTTCTTCTTCCTGCCCTGTTGCTCTGCTGCTGATGGCGGTGGCAGGCAGGTTTCCTCTGCTTGCTTTGTGTCTGCTCCGGAACCTCTGGCTCGCTTTGCGACACTGCACCAAAATTAACACTTAACATGCAATTTTAGGTAAATTTGACACATTTTCAGCGCAGAAAAGAAAAACAAGTCATTTTTTGACTGAAAGGTCATCTATCAGGGCGATTTGGGACATTAAAACACCCATAGGTACTTATGTATTGGGGGTTTAGTGTTCCAAATAGCCCTGTTATAAAGACATCAGTACGCGCAATAAAAATAAATAAGTACAACAAAGTAGCATAAAAAATTAACATCATGATCCATTTTCCCCCAAGTCTGAAAATGCAAAATGCTGGATGAGAAATCTGGCACACCATTAGACTATCTAGCACAAGCTTATAATACAAAATAGTTGGCTTACTTTGCAACAAAAGTTTGCACCCGAATTGTGGCACAATTTTGGTGCACATTGTCACATCTCAGGCCCCCTTTCGAGCATGCTATACTGATTTGCTACTAATACGGAGAAAAAAGCGCTGCATGCGTTTTGCAAAAACTGAACAGAATAGGACATGTTCTATATTATGTGGCTCGGACTCTCAGCCCGCACACTGATCAGTGGAAATCATGGTCATGTGGATGTGGCCATAGAAATGAATGGGTCAGTGTGCTATCTGGGAAAAACACGGGTAGCACACAGATCTCGCCCACAGTTGTCTTCAAGGGGCCTAAGGCCAGTTGCAGACGACTGTGCTGCAACCAGCCTGCTGTGAATTAAAAGCACGGGCTGCACACAGGAGACACGGGGCTGTCCCCATGTGCTACCCGTGCATGCACCATGCTTCCGTGGCTCCTTTCATTAAATGAATAGGAGCCACGGAAGTACGGGCTGCAAAACAGGACAGGAATAGGACCTGTTCTATCTGATGTGGCCCGGACTGTCGGCCCACACACGGAACCGTGAAATTCACGGTCATGTGTAAAGGCCCATAGAAAAGAATGGGTCAGTGCACTCTCTGTGAAATACACGGATAGCACACTGACCCACACCACGGTCATCTGCAAGGGGCCTTAGGCTGAAGCCACACAAGTAGAGTTTGCTGCATGGTGTCTGCAACGGACAGCTCGCAGTAGACCCAGCTGCAGCATAAACCAGCCACAGATGGCCCAACTTTGCAATGCAAGAGTTTGAAACTGTGACCAAGCAAGCACCAATAAATGATAGGCAGTGCTTAAATCCCTTCCACTACACTGCTATACGGTACACTGCAGAGGGGTTAGCTGCCAATCGTTTAACAGTGGCTAGCCTGCCGTTATCATGTCACATTTGTCCCCAGCGTAAAACACATAATAAATGTAGTGCACAGCATGTAGTCCTGTTTTTTAACACAAATTAAGCCAGAATTGTGACACATTTATGCACTGTATTTACACAGTGCAATTGGGTGCAGCATGCAGTACCATTTAGTTTTTGGTGTGGTTGCTTAATTTTATAGGTGAAATGTTAAATAAATTTGTTGCACTTTTACAATTAGAAAACTCCAACAAAAACTACATGTTTTTTTTCAATGCAGTTTTGAAACCGTTTTGCCTGCATCCAACTGCACAGTGTGAATGTACCCTTAAGGCTAAGGCTCCACGTAGCGAGCCGCAGCCAAAAAGCGCTGTGTGAAATATCACGGTGAAAATACATTGCGTTTTTTTCTGCGGTGTCTTTCACAGAAAGTTTGCAGAGTTTTCCTCTGTGGACTTTCTGCCCCTATTATACTGTACCCATACAGAAAATGCCAGCATTTCCATAGGTATAATTGACATGCTGCGATTTTTGAAAACGCAGCTTTTCTGCTGCAAATTTTTTTCTGCAATGTGTGGATTGAATTAGCCAGAATCCTATTCACTTTGCAGGTACTGTAAAACGCAGCGTTTTCGCAATGTGGGGCCCCGACCTAAAGGATTGCCCAAATGGATTTTTTACACTGATGACTTATCCACAGGACCCAGACCCCACACAGATCAGCTTTTCCAACAGCTTCCAAGTGTCGGAAGCTGTTGTAGTGGACAGGGAGCATGTCCCGACTGCTCCTATTCAAGTAAGTTTTCAAGTATTACTTTGAATAGGAGCAGCCTGCATACTCTCCCTGTCCACTGCACCAGCTTCCAGTGCCTGGAGGCTGCTAGAACAGCTGATCTGTTCTGGGTCCAAGTATAAGACCCCCACAGATCACCTACTGAAGACCCATCCTGTGGAAAGGTCATCAGTATGAAAATTCCATTTAGGGGCCAGTAAACCCCTTTAAGTTACTGCCAGAGGGATCTGGGAGCAGCTTATTACTCTCTGTCATTGTAGACAACATGATTGTGTGTCCTACTGAACCAGACTGAGGGACCATTTAAAGGCTTAGGAAACCTTGGCAGGTGACACTGAATTTACAATACTGAACTGAACTTACAATATTCTAATTTTCTTAGATTTGGGTTTTCATTACCTGTAATCCGTAATCAACATTTACAGAAATAAAACACATGAAATAGAAGACTCTGTGTGTAAAGAATCTAGAAAATATAGGAGGTCACTTTTTTAATTTAATTACTGAAAGAAATAAACGTTTCAAACATATTCTAATTTATTGAGATTCACCTGTATAGCTGTGTATGACCTGCTTCAGAAAACACCCAAAATCTCACAGTTTTACACAAGACTTAATGGTCTGTGTAAATTGCTGAAATGTTAAAGTACTGTAAAGGAGAGTTTTGGACACAGGTCTTCATGAGTGTGAGCTAGGTGTCTACATAGGTGTCTACATAGGTGTCTACATAGACACTCCTTACAAAACAAAGGTTTAGGTTGAGTTTTGCAGTGAAAGGGTTCTTCTAAGCCATTCATACAGGGAAGGACCCTCCCAGTATGGAAGCTGTGAATAAGTGCTGTTAATGAGTTAACGTACTGCTAATGAGTTACTAATTCACTGCCAAAGTTATGTAAATCAGGCCCTAAGTAAACAAAACAAACTGCATGCTGACAGATAGTCCTTGCTGGTAGTGCATGGTAGGGGAGGAAGAGCACTGGTTCTGAAAGGCATTGCCACAGGGGGAGGAGGTGAGGAGACAAAGAGCTTATATTTCAGGGAGGAATCAGCTCCTTGATTGGTAGCCAGCTTGACGACTCCATGGGCTTATTAATAATTCCTACCACCCGCATGGGCACTCTTACAAATTCATTATCAGGAGCTTTGTCTCGGGGATACCCTGTAGGGGAGAGTCAGTAAAGATAGCTGTCTTCTTTCGAGGAGATAAACCTTCACACTTCCAAGAATCACTTTCACCTCGAGAATTTTTGTAGATATAAAGTGAGCCTATAGATTTTAGGTTTCTGTAGAAGAAATATTAGAGATTTGTACAAACAGCAATTCCCTAGTGTACTAGTATCAAAGGAATCACTCTCATAGCCAGCACAAATGAAAAGAAGTGACAAGTCTGTTTCTTACAGACTGGAAATGGGATGTATAGACTGACGTAAGCAACAATCTATGGCTCACTGGGAGGAAAGCTGAGAGGTGTTAAAATTCAGCCTTGCTGTCCCAGGAAAGCTGTCTGACAGCTAATAGAGATCCCACAGGGGCTGTTGATCAATTTGCCAGACTCCCGAATGCCAAGTTTTTCTTGTAAAGACATATTCATCCTCCCATGGTTGCCTTGCAGCGCTGGTTAGAATCCAGTCAAGGACAACATCGGCATGGGGGTTTGTATGTTCTTCCCATGTTTGCCTGGGTTTCCTCCGGGTACTCCGGTTTCCTCCCACACTCCAAAGACATACTATTAGGGAATTTAGATTGTGAGCCCTATATGGGACAGTGTTGACAATATTTGTAATGTGCTACGGAATATGATAACGCTATATAAGTAAGCAAAATAAATAAATATCTTTGCTTAACTAAGAAGCTTTGCCATTCTGAAGTCTGAGAAACCTAAGTAGCAACCCATGTAGCATCCACAATCACAGCTATTTCTTGTAGGTACAACTAAGGGTCCATCGCCACAGTCCGATGAATGCCGAGAGAAGATAAAACACGTTGACCAGTGCTTGTTTCCACTGGCCCAAAAAACACTTTATTAGATTACATTAAACTGTTTAATCTCACGAGTGAGAGAATCAATGTCTCCCTAATATATCCTCCATACATCAGCCATATCTAGCTTTAGGCTACGGCCCCACGTTGCGGAAACGCAGCTTTTTTTGTTACAGCTTTTGCTGCGGTTTTTTGAGCCAAAGCCAGGAGTGGATTTAGCAGCAGGTAGAAGTATAAGAGCTTCCTATATATTCCCCATTTACCATACTAGTCTTGTATGGAACATTTTCGTTGACTGTTAACCCCCGACTTTAATGCACTCTAATAAAGAGTTTTTCTAGTGTCTAGTTTAGTGGGTACACATTTTTGGTCTAAAATTTTTTGGACGCAAATTTAAATATTTCAAGTTTTTTGTATTTGTTTTCGCTGGCCTTTTACACTGGCCAATGCATCTACATGGAGGAGGATGATTCTATCATTCTTCCCTCATACAGTTGATCATTGATATCGGCAAGTGAACCCTGTTTACTCCAGGCAATGTGCTTCCAAATATTGCTTTTATGCCATATAAATGATACAATTGGCCAACAAAACAATCGTTCACTCAATTGTTGGCTCATCAGGTGGACACAGGGTCAGTAATCGGAAACAAGCACTCCTGAGAACGCTTTTTCCAAATAACTGGCCCAATAATTTGCCTATGTAAATAGGTCCGAACCAAATGGAAGTCTTAAGGTGGTCATACATAATACATTAATGTCAGCCAAATCAGTTATGGTGGACTGACCATATATATGTATATGGTGGTTTCTTAAATTTCCCCCAATGGCAAATGCTGAGGGAGAGGAGGATCAGGCTGTTGGATTTCAGCATGCCTAATCCTTTTTTTTTTTATTAGTGGATAAAAATGACTCTTCCTATTCAGAACACATGCATGCTCAGCCAAGCTGAGCATAAATTGTATGCTCCATTCATTGTTTTTGATGCTAAACATACACGTCTCACACATAACTGGAAAACATCGCCACTTGTGGGCTGCTTCTGGAATTACAGCTTCTGACCATTGAAATATTTAAGGCTGAGCTGCAATACAAGGCAGTGTCCATGAAGAAGAGTGTTGCTGTTTCTGAATACTATTCGTATCCAATATACTACAGATTTTTATAGTGAAATCCAAATGTTCAAATATTAGGATTGTCAGAGCAGTGACCAAAGGACCATACAGAGAATGGGCATTGATGGACAAGACCCGGGCAACCTGAGGTGTGGTTTTATTAGTCCTATAGGCATGTCTTCAGGTTGCTTCATAGACTAGTATCCAACCCTCTAATCCGCTCAGTTTACATGATAACACAGAGGCACTTGGCAAGGAAACCTTTTCATTAGTTGAATTGTCAAGAGCAAAGCTACTTGTATATACAGTCACCGGCTGGAGGCTACGGAAATGCTAACATTATCACTAGTTTCTGCATATACAATGACGAGCAAAAAGGACAATGTTCTGAACTTGTGACTTTCAGGCTCCATATCTCACCATCCACTACAGCTTCAGACGTGAGACTACCATCATTTTATAGACAGTCATCCTAGCTATCTCATACATACAGTGGGGAAAAAAAGTATTTAGTCAGCCACCAATTGTGCAAGTTCTCCCACTTAAAAAGATGAGGCCGGCCTGTAATTGTCATCATAGCTAGACCTCAACTATGAGAGACAAAATGAGAAAACAAATCCAGAAAATCACATTGTCTGATTTTTAAAGAATTTATTTGCAAATTATGGTGGAAAATAAATATTTGGTCAATAAAAAAAGTTCATCTCAATACTTTGTTATAAATCCTTTGTTATATATCCCCATTCATTCTTTCATGTACACGGATCAGTCGTCCTGGTCCCTTTGCAGAGAAACAGCCCCAAAGCATGATGTTGCCACCCCCTTGCTTCACAGTAGGTATGGTGTTCTTTGGATACAACTCAGCATTCACTCTCCTCCAAACACGACGAGTTGTGTTTCTACCAAACAGTTCTACTTCGGTTTCATCTGACCATATGACATTCTCCCAATACTCTTCTGGAACATCCAAATGCTCTCTAGCAAACTTCAGACTGGCCCGGATATGTACTGGCTTAAGCAGGGGGACACGTCTGGCACTGCAGGATCTGAGTCCCTGGCAGTGTAGTGTGTTACTGATGGTAGCCTTTGTTACGTTAGTCCCAGCTTTCTGCAGGTCACTCACTAGGTCCCCCTGTGTGGTTCTGGGATTTTTGCTCACCCTTCTTGTGATCATTTTGACCCCACGGGGTGAGATCTTGCGTTGGGCCCCTGATGGAGGGAGATTATCAGTGGTCTTGTATGTCTTCCATTTTCTAATTATTGCTCCCACAGTTGATTTCTTCACACCAAGCTGCTTGCCTATTGCAGATTCAGTCTTCCCAGCCTGGTGCAGGTCTACAATTTTGTTTCTGGTGTCCTTCCACAGCTCTTTGGTCTTCACCATAGTGGAGTTTGGAGTGTGACTGTTTGAGGTTGTGGACAGGTGTCTTTTATACTGATAACAATGTCAAACAGGAGCCATTACTACAGGTAATGAGTGGAGGACAGAGGAGCCTCTTAAAGAAGAAGTTACAGGTCTGTGAGAGCCAGAAATCTTCCTTGATTGTAGGTGACCAAATACTTATTTTCCACCATAATTTGCAAATAAATTCTTTAAAAATCAGACAATGTGATTTTCTGGATTTGTTTTCTCATTTTGTCTCTCATAGTTGAGGTCTACCTATGATGACAATTACAGGCCGGCCTCATCTTTTTTAAGTGGGAGAACTTGCACAATTGGTGGCTGACTAAATACTTTTTTTTCCCCATCATAAATGTGACTTGCAACTATTTAGCATATGATTAGTTATGCACATTCTTGTCATGTAACTGCATTGTTACTGTTTTGCACCTGGTGGTGGAAAAATCTTTTTCTTCTTGTATACTACAAATTACAACCTGTTCTCACATTCCCTAATAGCTCAGGGTGTTATTAGGATGATTCCCAAGGAAAAGGTCACTGGTTCAAATCAAGGATCAGCCAAGAAGAAGATTTCCCAAAAAAGAGAAATAGATGAAGTCCGTCTATCTATTTAAAAGCCAAGAGGTGGATGTCCAGACAAAATATTAGAGTATACAAGTCGGCTCATCACAAAGTCTATCAGATCTGGCGTGACAAACACGGCAGTGGAGGTGGTTCGTATGCTCCATAATAGTGAGATCATAGACGTCAATGCAAGAACTGTATGATGTGCGTTACACAAGTCTGGAATGGTGGCCCAAAAAAAAGGTTAAGAAGCCTCGACTTCAATAGCTGCGGCTCGAGTTTACAAAAAATGGACAATAGAAGACTGGAAACGGGTGATTTGGAGTGATGTGATGCAAGCCAATAGATTGGGCTCTGATGGGTGCAAATGGGTCTGGAAAAAACAAGGGAAAAGGGGGCTAATGGATCGAGAAATTGAAGGAACTGTCAATATGGGGTTGTTTCACAGCCAAAGGTGTTGGGTAAGTGACCAGGATTGATGGTGGTCTCAATGCTGAGCTATATATGAGTATTCTACAAGACCATATGTTGAGATTAGCGAATAAATGGTTTAATGGCAATGAAGTAGAGGTGCTGGATTAGTCCCCAGGCCTCAACCTAATCGAATACTTGTGGGGAGAGGTGAAGAAAACGATGTATTTGTACATAAGTGAGTCTACCAGTATGCACCAACATTGGGAATGTGTAGAAGAGACCTGGGACCAGATTTTGGTTGAGACATGCCTGAATCTGATCGAGAGCATGTCCAGAAGGATTCAGGCAATGTAGATTTACAAAATAACAAAAATTTAAATTTAGATTTTTAGGAGCAAAACAGTAACAATGCAGTTATATGACAAGAATCGGCATAACTAATCAGATGCTAAATAGTTGCAAGTCACATTTATGTATGAGAGAGCCAAGATGATTGTCTATAAAATTATGGTAGTCTCATGTTCGATACTGTAGTGGATGGTGAGATATGGAGCCTGAAAGTCACAAGTTCAGAACATTGTTACCCTTTTGCTGGTCATTGTACATATAAACATGGAGCTATGATATGGGATCTCCTGCCCAATGCCTAAAATAGCTAAGAGAAAAGAAACCAATCAAAAATTTGAGAGGTGGTGCATAAAGCTGGCTAAACACATTAGATGTGTATTATCCGATCCTGTCAATTTCGATGGGTTCCGCCTACCATCTAACATCTTTGGGGGCCTCAATATTCTCTCCCATGACATCTGCCCGATTTCAACTTCCCTGCTCTTGCCAAGTTAAAAAGAAAGAGTGAGATCCGATCGATTTCCTACGTCTAAAAGAATTCTTAGTGATAAGGTTGGATAGAAAAACGGGCTGTCTATGGCTAACTTCAGCTAATATGGTGAGTACAGCCATGACTGTATCTGGGGTCTTTAGCCATTTGGGATCAAGTTGCACTTAGCAAATAAGACCTTCAATCATCTGTGATTCAATTGGTAAGTGCAGTGACTCCTGTAGGTACACCTGAATAAGACATTGTGACTCCCTTTTCCCTACTTGGAATACATTTTGAATACATTATTTTCACATTATTTAAAAAAATAAATAAATAAAAAATTCAACCTATAAGTTAATTTGGTGAATTTTTACACAACTTTGTAAAATTTATCCTAATTTTTTTTTTACTATTAGATTACACAGTGCTGCGTGGCTAAGGCAATATCTGCTCTATACATGAAATACAGGGCATCATTATAGTTGCACAGGCCTTTGTCGGCTAATTCACTCCTTCCCCCTCTCCCCATTATGATTTCACCTTGAGGTTAAAGGGCAGGATTTCCTCAGTGACAAAGGTCAAACCCAGCATGGTATGCGATAGGCAAATGCATGTTGTTTTATTTAATACGTGTGTGGGTGCATGGATTTTATAGGGATGGAAAACAGTGAGTAATCGCTATTTCTGTAACATGAAAAAAATAAAGTTCCACGAGGAGCTTCAGAGCTTCAGCATTTCACATAATGTTATTTAGATGCATTACTTGTATCTCATGCATTATTATTAGTATACAGGGGTGAGAATTCACAGAAACTAGAATATTTTTTGCAATGTGAATAAGTTAGTTTTGTAGTATAGAGCAGTGGTTCTCAAGGCGTGGTACGCATACCTCAGGGGGGTACATCCAAATATCCCCGGGGGTACGAGCTGCTGTGAGAGTCCCCACCGCCCCTAATGGTAGTTCGTGAGTTTCATCACTCACAAAATACTATTATCCTCTGAGGGTCTCTTCAGGGGAGGTGAATAAACATAAAAACATAATACTATAATAACAGGCCTCCACTAATTATACTCTGGGGTCTGAAAATACCCTCAGATTATAATTGTAGTTTGTGTGTGATGAACTCTCCAAAGTTTCGGGTTCAGCCGAACCCCATAAAAAATGTGGGTTTGGTTGAACCCGAAATTGTTAGAGAATCCCTATGTATGTGGGATTTTAATAATCTAGAGGCCACTATGGGACATTATACTGCATGGAGGAGGCACTATGTGACTTTACACTGTATGGGGGCCATTATGGCACATTATACTGCCTGAGATCACTATGGGACATTATACTGCATAGGGCCTACTGTGTGACATTATACTGTATGGAGGGGCCACTACAGGACATTATACTGTATGGAGAGGCCACTATGGGATATTATACTGGATGGAGGGGCTGCTATGAGACATTATACTGTATGGAGAGGCCAACATGGGACATTATACTGTATAGAGGGTCTACTATGGGACATTATACTGGATGGAGGACACTATGGGACATTATACTGTATGTAGAGGCCAACATGGGACATTATGCTGTATAGAGGGTCCACTATGGGACATTATACTGGATGGAGGACACTAAGGGACATTATACTGTATGGAGAGGCCAACATAGGACATTATGCTGTATAGAGGGTCCACTATGGGATATTATACTGTACGAGGCCACTATGGCACTGTGGGGGTTGTTTTTTTTACATGTGGAGGCTATTATAATGTATTAGTAAAACCTATGGATTAGTTCACCAACATATCAACATTCAAAAAACTTGCATTGGATATTCATAGATTAATAAACCAGCATACCAATGATATTAAGGGGTTTGCCAAGGGAATTTCTAAAAAAAAAAAAAAAAAAAAAAAAAAAATTTTTATAGGGCCAGAATAGGTAACAAATAAAAAATAGCAGTCCAAGTCCCCACTGCTCTACACTTTCTGTTCTTCATCACAATGTACAGGAAATGGCTACAGATTAGCCAGACAATAGCTGCATTCAGTGAATGCAATGTTATTTATTTTTGCACCAATGAAGCTGTATGAGGGATTGTTTTTGTGGGATGAGGGTGGTTTCACACTTGCGCTGGCACTCCGTCCGCCGCGAATCCGACCTAAATGTCGGAAAACTGGATAGGGAAAGGTTTGCAACGCTTTGCTTAAAACCCCATTCATTTGAATGGGTTTTTAAAGCAATGCGCAGGTGTCCGCTTGCACCCTCTGCGCTGCAAACTGTTTTTTTTCGCTGGAAACAAAGGCGGACATGCAGGACTATGTTTCCGACGAAAAAAACTGTCTTCGCGGCGCAGAGGGTGTAAGCGCACACCCGCGCATTGCTTTAAAAACCCATTCAAGTGAATGGGGTTTTAAGTAAAGCATCGCAAACCTTTCCCTATCCAGTCCCTATCCAGTTTTCCGACATTTAGGTTGGATACGCGAGCGGACGGAGTGCCGGCGCAAGTGTGAACCTACCCTGAGTTGTGTTTTTAAATTGCACCATTTTGGGATGTGTATATCTTTTGTTAATTTTTTTGTGGGCGGGGGGGGTTGTAGAAAAAAAAAATTACACCATTGCTTTTTGAGTTAAAAATTTACACCTTTTACTGAGCATCATAAATAATATGTTATCTTTTATTGATCATGCACCTTGGTCTCTATTGACAACAGCTTCTAATGGGTCAATATCTGCAGAGTCATCTCTGAATCTCTCAATCCTGCCCTCTGTAGCTCCAGACAGTCACTTCTCCTGTCTATCACTGTTGTGGCCTTGGTTTCTTCTGGACATAACTGTGCATCTATTTTGTTGTACAATGGTTATTGGTATAATTGTGAGGGTCTAACATCCAGGACTCCCAGCAGTCAGGAGACTTTTGCTGACTGGTTCTGAGCTGTCACTGTGCCTGTATAAGCACAGAAAGAGTTGCAGCCATCTAGTGATCATCCTGTAAGGGACAAGAGTTCCATGAGTCAGAAACCCACTGACACTGCTATATCTATAGGGGTCGCAACAATTACAGTTGCCACTGGACCCAGAAACCAGGGGGGCCCACAGGCCACCCTCACCATACTAGGGCTAATTAAACTTCATTATTCTCTTTTCTGGTTTCCTTTAATGATTGGCAGTCTGAGCATTGTAAATTTGTTTCCTCTGTCCTCTGATGCACTGGAGTGAAACAGCGGAAGGAGATTTATGATACACAACCTTTCACTGTCAGAAGGGATACAATTTTACATTTTAATGGTGAAAGTAGCAGTTGGTCTGAGGTATACAGTCAAAAAGTGATTCAGTGGAGGAGGCTGTGGCACAAGCAGGGGAGATGATTACTATATTTTGGGGGAGGGGGGATACTGACAGTGGATGGAAATGGTAGAAAGCTTGTGTGCACAGACATGATGTGAACAGGTCTTCAGGTTGATCTGATCTGTTAGAGCAGGAAAGGGAAATGTAAATGCAACGACAATGTACAATAGGTTGCACCTGACAGTTGTAATGAGAAGTTGCACAGAGGGGCACAAGCTACGTTTTTGCACCAGGGCCCAGAAACCCATAGAGCTACAGTTTAAAGGAGAACACCACTTAAAATTAGTAACATTTTTTTTTAGTCAATTATTAGTCAGTTGACAAAAGGTAATTGAGAGGGGGTCTGTCAGACCTGTGCACCACTCATCACCCCTTCCTCTTGTGAGCACTGCTTACAAATGGCATTGTCAACAGATCAGTAGCTAAAAGCTTATTTTCAGCTTTGAGATGCTGTAAGATCGATGATCCCTTTTTAGACCCCATGCAATGCCAAGTGCATAAATCAGCCATATAAGAAGTACATAGTCATTACCATCACAAATTCCATGATACAACACATAAAATGGATTACTACACAGGACATGACATCCATATACAGTATGTAAACAGTGTTCTAAAAATAGCAAACATATATACTTAGCGTGTCATGGTCAGCATGGCTAATCCAACCCGGTCATGGGATACAGTCAGTTACTCAGTGACATCCTGCAGCTGCCTAGATTACATTTCTGTTGATGGATCACATTGATTTCTACACATATGACAACAGTTTAAGGTTTAGATAGAATTGCAAGACGGTCCGCCAATGTTGGCTACTGGAGGTAATTTTATCTGTCCAGTGCTAATATTTCACCTAAAGACTATAAGTGTTGGTAACTTTTTTTTTATTTTTAATCTCCACCCCTGTATCAATATTATATTTAAAAATAAAATAGTAATAAAACAGTAATATAGTATATAATGCCACTGCCTAGTAGAGTACTATACAGTGATGCAACTTACTATACAGAGTGGAAAGGCGGCCATTACACCTTTAACCCATTAAGGACGCAGGGTAGTTTGTACTTTTTTCACATTTTCCCTCCCCGTCTTCCAAAATTCACAACTTTTTTATTTTTCTGTCCACATACGTAGCTATGTGAGGGTTTATTCTTTGTGTGACGAGTTGTACTTTTATTTTCCTCCATTTTGGGGTACATATAATGTTTTCATTAACTTTTATTTACGTTTTTGGAGGTCCATGTGAAATAACACACAATTCTGTCATAGTTTTTTAAATTTCGTTTTTACGTCATTCACTCTGCATTAAAAATGACATGGCAGCTATGTCCGGCGGGTCATTACGATTATGGCGATACCATATTTATATTGGTTTTTATTACGTTTTACCACTTTTACAAATAAAATGTTGGTTTTTGAAAATGAACGATTTTGCTGGGGTCACCATCTTCTGACGCCTATAACATTTTTACTGTATTGTTGACATCGCTATTGATCACAGCATCCAGGGGGTTAATCCGCCAGAGTCCGAGTCTGTTCCGACACCGACAGCTGGTCCTGCCCCTCGGCAGGATGAAATGCCGCAGGTACAGCTTCTGTGCCCGCGGCATTACAGCGCCATAATAGTACTGAGCTGAGCGTGAACTATATACATGCCACGACCTACTATTACTGCGCGGAGAGGGAAGGGGTTAACAACTGAACAACTATTCCTTCCCATTTCTCCATACACATGCACACTCAACTTGGCTGAACGTGTGTATATTCTGAATAGGGAAAGGGGAAATGTTCGCAGCAGTTTAGTTTTAGTTTAATATCAAATATTATCTGGTTTGGACAGTATCAATCTAATGTAGATGGGCAGAAAAAAACAAAACAGATACTTACTTTTCCTTATCCCTCTGGGGCTCGGAGGTGGCGTCCAGTCTACTCTTGCACCTCTTCTGGCCTTCTGGCTGATGTCACTGGGTTTCGGGGGGACTGCTGAGGCCTATGATTGGGTCTCAGTGGTCACATGGGGTGTGCTGACATCTTGACGCTTGCGTCAAAAACTCATTACATCGGCATGGCCCACTTGACTGAGGGCCAGTACACACCCGTATCAGTGTTTTTCTCTTTTTTTGCACCTCCCTTGGCCTCTGCAAGTATAATAATAGCACTTTGTGAGCATAATAATAGCACTTTTGGTTCAGACCATAATGAAACTGGCAGGCAAACCTCACAAATATTCGTGGAACAAATCTCGCGAGTTTCACTCATGTCTAATGGGCACCTTAAATACCATGAACCCATGCCATGAGGTCCTTTTGACACATGCCTCTGGGAAAGCCTTTTATAGCCATGTGTAATAGGGCATGGTTGACTGCATGGGCAAAGTTGCTATGCCCATGCAGTCATCCATGCTTTGGAAATCTTAGCTTTGTGTAGATGGAAACTTGGTGTTATTCATCAATAGTGGGTGTTATGTGAATTTTATAGAACATTTCTCTACACACTGGCATTTCAAATGCCAACTTAAGGAAAAAAAGTTGCTGGAGTATCTTGTTCCAAGATATATTTATCCTCTAAATTATTTAGTGTACCAAAAATCTATATCTACCTAGATCCCCAGGCACATTTTCCAATTTTCTAGTGACGTTCTGTTTCCGGAAGGGGGGAAATGGAACGTAACCTATAATAACCCCCCACTCCATCATACTTACTTGTCTTCCGGTCCGGACCTTCTGGGCATGAGACGGCACTTGTTCTGGGTGGCCGGCATCTCCTCTTCTTGATGTCTACCAGCTGCCCACATCTGCGCAATACAGCCAGAGAGACAGCCACTTCCATGACCAGAAGGAAGACAGGTAAGTATGATGGGGTGGGGGGGTTGAGTTAGTTAGGAAGGGCTAGTAGTGGGCGGGCTAGCTAGGGAACAGAGAGGGGGTGTGAGTGAGAAAGTGAGGGGGGAGGGAGTGAGAAAAGGAACGGGAGAGAGTGAGAGAGTGAGGTGGTGTGAGTCAGCTCTGAGTGAAGCCCCAGGAACCCCTGAAATCACTCAAAACACTGCTAAAGATATTTGGGTGCACCTATTAACTTATTAATAGCACTAACAGACCTTTTTTGAAAAAAGATTTTTTTGCCTGGAAAACCCCTTTAAGTATTTTGACAATTGGGGTCATTTAGCATGAAAGGTAGTAGTTTCCTGGGCTTAACAGAGGTGTTTGTGGCGCTGGGTGCCAAATAAACAGCATATCAGGTAATGGCAATCCAAAAGAAATGGCTTTATTCAGCTTGTAAATGGTAACAGGAACAAAGTCCAGAGTCCACCTGGTCCCTGCAGGTCACCAGCAGCACTCCCTCTCCTGCTGTGTGCACTCCCTCTGGAGTGAAGCCCCAGGTATGGGTGTGGCCAAGGTCCTTTTCAACCCTGTTTTTGGGTCGCCCTCTATGTTCACACCCTCACATCATGTATGTGAAAATCCATATATAAATGTACAGCTTAACAAGCAAGTTTTTTTTTTTTCTGCTTAAAACAGTAGAAGTTTCCCCAGAAATATGAGGCATCCCTTTACCTGACAGTTATAGATATTACTACACCCAACATAACTTTACATTCTGCAGCTTTCCCCCAGTGTGTAGTCAAGGTGTCACAGTAGTGGAAACTATACATAATATTCAGCACCGCGCACCCGTCAGAGACAATATGTACTTGTGAAATGCAGTGTCTTCCAGGAATTTGTGAGTTCTACTAATTCTATTGCAGATATAACCTATTTCCTGCTTTGTGATTAAGTATATTTTTTCTAAGTATTCGCACAAGTGTTGTGTGAGCTTTTATCAAATGTCAGTGATGAGGTCCTAGCTGTTATGAACTCGACTGAATCAGATTTATATGGGCCATGTGCTGGGACTCGATGTAACATTTTCATTAATTTTCTATTACATCATTGCTTCCTGTCATCGTTATCTCAGCCCTGACGTTAGGAAATGACAATTTTGTTGAAAAGGAGTTGCCTGAAGTTAGAGAAAAAGGATCTGCTTTATTTTTTACAAAAACAGTGCCACAATTGTGCATAGGCTGTGTCTGGAATAGCAGCCCAGCTAGCTCAACGTGAGCTGTATTACCAGACTCACTCACTGTACTGTATTTGATGTAAATATATATATAGACAGGACAATGGATTGGGGACCATATATTGGACAGGTATCATATATTGGTAAATATATTAAAGGGGTTGGCCCACAAAACACACCAACTATTCAGAGGATAGGTGATAACTGAATGAACCCTGGGGGGTCCCACTGATCACAAGAGTAAAAGTCCTTGGTTCCCATTTTGGAAGAGTTTGCATGGAGCAGTGGTCACATATGCACCCTTCCGATCCATTCAGTGTCTATAGTACAGATATACAGTACTTGGCTATCTCCATCAGTCCTATAGAGAGTGAATGAAGCAGCGGTACTCATGTGTGACCACCATACGCCATCGAAACAGGAACTCGGGATGTTCATGCTACTTATCAGTGGGAGTCACAGTGGTGGGGCCCCAAGTGATTTTACATTTATCATCTATCCTTGGGATAGGTAATGCATATTTTTCCTGGGCCTAGTACTATTGGGTGAAACTCATGAGATTCATCTTGTTAATATTCGCAAGGTTCATCCAGCAGTTTCATTTTGGCTAAACTTTTTCATTCTGAACAAGAACTGCTATTATTATACTCCTCAGAACGCAGAGGCTCAGGAGCAAACAGTCCAACTCACCTCTCCTGGCACTGGTACAGCATCTGTTGCAGGTTCCCCATCCTCTTTGGGCCTCTTTTGGGCTCCAGAATGATATCAGTGGCCTGGAGAGACCACTGAAGCCTGTGTTTGGACCTCAGCGATCACATGAGGAACCCCGACATCATTCAACCCCAAAATTTTTCAAAAATTCTTAGTGAACCCAGCTTATTATGAACTGGTTTTGTTATCCCTATAGGGCCCGATAACCTATATAGGGCTTAAATGTGGCAATACACCTATAATAGCTATCAGCCAAACAGCTCTTCCTCTTGTTTTTATGCACATGCACACTCTGAATATGAGTGCATTCTGAGTGGGAGAGGGGAGTAGGCCAGTGCCAGACTCCTATCCCCCCTAGAACAAAGCGATCAGGCATGTAAAATTCAACATGCCTCATCCCACCCTATATATTTGTTAGCCAACACCGTGTATAAGTGCGGTATAAGAGATGACATAAATATTCTTTGCATATGTCATACTCTGGTAAATGGGTGCCATACAGTGGGTAAACAGGACTCATACAATTGGAAAATGGGAGATATACAATGGGTAAATGGAAAACCACACTGGATAAACAGGAGTCACTCTATGGGCCATATCAATATATCAGGAGGTTTTCCCAACCAACGTGTACCACAAAATGATAAAAGCCTTATTACTAGCCATGTATCCTGACCAGTTATAATCTCCATTATAGTATAAGTCCAAATATGGTGGCTGAGCTTCCTGACCATTGTTCTTTCTGCATGTCTTACAGGTACCTTTGTCACCATATAAACCTTGACACAGACTGTTTCTTGAACACCGGTTATCGGATAACACGTGACAATGAGAGATGACTGGACTACAATGTGAATATGCGGCTCTTTGGTTGAAAAAGCGATGAAGTCATAGCAACCTAACCCAGAGAAAAGGCAAACACATAGACATGAGTTTGGGGCAGGAGGAGGGGGGTCATATATGATGCCATGGTATATATGGTGGTAACTGGCTGGTATCTTACTGATGGTGAAATAAGTTTATATAGAAATTGCAAACTCTGCCTGAAAATGTGCTTGTGTTAGCAAAATGCACGTAAATGTTATTCTAAATGTCAAAAAATTGGGTCACCTTCTAATAAGATTATTAAGGGAATCAGATGCAGTAATACATAAGTGAGTTATTCTGGTGATAAGCCAATCCACATAGCTGTCATTATGAGGAACCCCTTTAAATATGACATCATCATGCCATGATAGGGATGAGCTAGTGACTGTATTTGCATGAAATACATTAATTAAAATATTACAATTATTAATCTCCCCTATATACAAATAGCTGGCTGCCTATTGTTGGCCCTGAGATGGGTAGGAACCATTGTGTGACCCTTCTGATGTTCCGGTAGGGTTCATTGAAAGGTACTTTGTTATCTGCAATAGGATTAGTGCCATTGCTTTCATCCTTCTACTCCCCTAACCATAAATTTGTGATTTCCTTTTCTTACCTGCTAAATCTGAAAAGAGGATGTGGTAGGCAAGCGAGGTATAACTTAAGTCAGATTTGCTAACAAGAGGGGTGGATTTGGCCATAATGTAACCCATAAAATTACGTGGGGCCGCAGGGATCGGAGGGCCCTTTAGTGGTGCGCTACGTTATGGCTCCTTTTTTTCAAATGAGACGTTACCTATTGGAGTCTTATGTTGGTCAGATGTAGGGTGCCATGCTCCTTAGAGGCCGAAGTTGAGGTAGACCTGGGCAGGTGCTGGGATTGGTGAGTAGAAAATAACATCCGTTACCTGTGCACCTAATGTTTCACTGTGCGGAGGACAAAAAAGTGGACAATATACTGTGTGAGGACCAAGAAAGGGGACAATATACCATAGGGGTCAATAACAGGGACAGTATACTTGTGAGCAGTGGCGTAACTAGGAATGGCTGGGCCCCAAGGCGAACATTTGACATAGGCCCCCCCCCCAAGCCGCCGCCCCCAACCCCCCCAAGCCGCCGCCCCCAACCCACCCCCAAGCCGCCGCCCCCAACCCCCCCAAACCGCGCCCCAACCCCCACACACAAACCGCATTCCTGCGCACATTATTATGCTCCATGTGGCCCCTGCACACGGTATCATGCCCCATAGTGGCTCTGACGCGTAGTTTGCCCCTAGTAGCCCTGCACACGTAGTTTGCCCATAGTGTCCCGACACACGTGTTTGCCCATGTGGCCCCGCCACGTGTTTGCCCCATAGTGGTCCCTGCACACGTAGTTTTCCCCATAGTGGCCCCTGCGCACGTGTTTCCCATAGTGGCCCCTGTGACAGTGTTTGCCCTAGTGGCCCCTGCACACAGTTTTGCCCCTGTGGCCCCCTGACGTTTTTACTCTGGGGTCTTTTCAGACCCCAGAGTATTGTCGGAGACGGGGAGGTGAACTGCACTGCACTTACCTCTTCCTCGCTCCGGTGCACTCCCGTGGCTCTTCGGCCTCTTCTGTCGGCTGGTCTCGCGCGATCGGGGGGGGGCGCCGCGGCGCATAACGGCGCCGGCTGACGTCTGGGGCGTCCCCAAACCAGGCCCGGAGCCTGCGGAGCCGGCGGGGGGGTGGGTTTCGGTGTTTTTTATGTTCGCTCACCTCCCCTGGGCCCCCGATCGTTATACTCCGGGGTCTCAAAAGACCCCGGAGTATAACGATAGCAGTGATTGTGGGGTTCACGGTAGCGACTGCCACAGGGCTCCGGGCCCCGTAATGTTCCGGGCCCTGTGGCAGTCGCTACCACTGCTACCCCGGTAGTTACGCCCCTGCTTGTGAGAGGGCCAGTAAAGGGTCCGTTATACTGTGCAGAGCAGTGTAAAGTAAGGAGAGGTGCAGCATAGGGAGCCTGTCATTTTACTGGACTAGACAGAGCATATTGCTCTATTTTGTCCAGATTTTTAGACCTGCAGACGGGGCGGTTATATGAGCACTAAACTTCCAGCTATTGAAAATATTTGGGCCACTATTAACTGGCATAAAACCCTCCAGTCTTAGCTAATGTGGGTTATTGTGTTCAGCCCCTGGTATTTGTGTTATGTTCCACCCTTTAACAACCGTGGAACAATTCACAAGTGGTTTTGTTTCTGCTTGCACCATAGTTCATCCCACATTGAAAAGAATGGTGTTCAGGCTTAACACTGTTTTTATCAAAACACACACCACTTTTTCTCATGCTTGTGAAGTGTTGGAAAAAAAGGGATGTGGTTTGCAAGTTGCACACTTTATGATCCACCTCTTCTGCGAATGGAAAGCTATGCCTCTGCAAACGTGAGGAATACGGCACATGCTACAAAAAACTTACAATTTACTGCTCGGTTGTTCTTTGGTATAAATATACTACATACACACGTGGACAAAATTGTTGACACCCCTCATTTAATGAAAGAAAAACCCGCAATGGTCACAGAAATAACTTGAATCTGACAAAAGTAATAATATATAAAAATTCTATGAAAATGAACAAATGAAAGTCAGACATTGCTTTTCAACCATGCTTCAACAGAATTTTTTAAAAAGAAAACTCATGAAACAGGCCTGGACAGAAATGATGGTACCCTTAACTTAATATTTTGTTGCACAACCTTTTGAGGCAATCACTGCAATCAAACGATTCCTGTAACTGTCAATGAGACTTCTGCACCTCTCAACAGGTATTTTGGCCACTCCTCATGAGCAAACTAATCCAGTTGTCTCGGGTTTTAAGGGTGCCTTTTCCAGACGGCATGTTTCAGCTCCTTCCAAAGATGCTCAATAGGATTTAGGCCAGGGCTCATAGAAGGCCACTTCAGAATAGTCCAATGTTTTCCTCTTAGCCATTCTTGGATGTTTTTAGCTGTGTGTTTTGGGTCATTATCCTGTTGCAAGACCCATGACCTGCGACTGAGACCAAGCCTTATGACACTGGGCAGCACATTTCTCTCTAGAATCCCTTGATAGTCTTGAGATTTCATTTTACCCTGCACAGATTCAAGACACCCTGTGCCAGATGCAGCAAAGCAGCCCCAGAACATAACAGAGCCTCCTCCATGTTTCACAGTAGGGACAGTGTTCTTTTCAAGATATGCTTCAGTTTTCCGTCTGTGAACATAGAGCTGATGTGCCTTGCCAAAAATTTAGATTTTTGTCTCATCTGTCCATAGGACATTCTCCCAGAATCTTTGTGGCTTGTCAACATGTAGTTTGACAAATTACTTTTGTCAGATTCAAGTTATTTCTGTGACCATTGTGGGTTTTTCTTTCATTAAACGAGGGATACCAACAATTTTGTCCACGTGTGTAACACTGGGAGTTGCTGAATGCTTTTACCTTCTTATACTGCACAATGAAATATCTACAGAATAAGGACCTGTTCACATGCAAGAATTTGGAGTGGAATTTGAGAGCGTCTTCCACCTCAGATTCCTCTCCAAAAACCAATCCTGTGGACCTGTGGAGGAAAGATGAAGCTGAGCCTTGGCTTTCCACCATGAACTTGACCACTGACTTGCCTCATATGCAATAGAGTAAATCAGGTGAGATGCCTCTTGCCGCGGTTTCCGTGGTGATTCGTGAAAATAGAAGCGTCCATCGTTGCCTCGTATGGGAAGCAGATTTTAGGCGGAATTTGGAGCTGATTTTGAGGTCGAATCTACCCCAAAATCCTCTCCACCTTCCTCCAGGTGACCGTACCCTAAGGCTATGCTCGTATCTTTGTTGTTTTTTTTTCTATTTTTGGATGGCATTGATGGATTTGTCATAGGATGGGCACCAATGTCACCCAAAGCAAACTTATTGACTATAATGGTGTCCACCAGGTTTTCCTTATGATGACCCTCATTTTGCAAGACAAATTAGCGCAGTATGGTGTGAACCTAGCCTAAACACCTTGCATGAAATACCCTATTACACAAGGTTGAGTCTCACATGCGACCTGGTCTGACTGTATTACACCATGTCTGATGAAGACAGCTAGCACTCTCGAAAGCTTACTATCAAATATACTCAGTCAGCCTCTAAAAGGTATCGCCTGATTTCTTCACTCTTCCACTACTGGTTTGACTGTGGCATTGTCTAGCAGTGATGAGGACCTGGAAGTCTCACTGCTAGTAGACTACTCAGAATACTGAATAGTAGCTTTCAAGCCAGGAAGTAAACTGGTCAGTCTGGGTGGGCTGAGTGCTCCTTATCTATTGTTAGCTCTCACATGAGCAAGGGTCAGGAAGGAACTTTATTTACTCTTGGCTTCACAGGTTTCTGCTAAACCCTCAGCAGCCAGTAACGCAGGTAGGACAGAAATGAGAATTGAAAAGGACCCAGATCCTCACGGCTCTCCTTCTGTCCATCACTCCCTATAACCAAGTTACTGGCCATTTATTCTAAATGAATTCAAGTCGCTGGCACTGAGCAGAAAGCAGTATGCTAACAGATGTTGTACACTGGGTGGGAGAAACAGAGATGTTTTTTTTCATTGGATAAAATGCCTCGTGGCTATATGGTTAACCCTTTAACCTATCCGTGACCTGCCTCATGCAGGATAATTGTCATTATAACCATATGTGACATATCAACAGCTCAGAACAGCCCTAAGGTGACCTTGTGTCATTTCTGCTACAAATAGTATCTCTGGAGGCTTCTGGAATTTGCGCACAATTGCTACTAAATTAGAGTCCTTCATACCCTCATTCCATGACATCAAGATACTAATTTGTTGGTGTGATTATTACTCTAGTGATGGGCAGACAAGAGCATATGCCAGTATATGGATATATAGAGCCAAGGTTAGAAGCTATAACATCTGTATTATCTACATGACAAGCAAGATGTAGGCAAAGAAACTGATATCTTATCTGTAGTACTCTAACTGTATATCTATCGCATATCTATCTATCTATCTATCTATCTATCTATCTATCTATCTATCTCTCCTCCATGTATTGGTCTATTTTATATATACACACGTGGACAAAATTGTTGGCACCCCTTGTTTAATGAAAGAAAAACCCACAATGGTCACAGAAATAACTTGAATCTGACAAAAGTAATAATATATAAAAATTCTATGAAAATGAACAAATGAAAGTCAGACATTGCTTTTCAACAGAATTTTTTTTAAAAAGAAAACTCCTGAAACAGGCCTGGACAGAAATGATGGTTCCCTTAACGGCATGTTTCAGCTCCTTCCAAAGATGCTCATTAGAATTTAGGTCAGGGCTGATAGAAGGCCACTTCAGAATAGTCCAATGTTTTCCTCTCAGACATTCTTGGGTGTTTTTAGCTGTGTGTTTTGGGTCATTATCCTGTTGCAAGACCTATGACCTGCGACTGAGACCAAGCTTTCTGACACTGGGCAGCACATTTTTCTCTAGAATCCCTTGATAGTCTTGAGATTTCATTGTACCCTGCACAGATTCAAGACACCCTGTGCAGATGCAGCAAAGCAGCCCCAAAACATAACAGAGCCTCCTCCATGTTTCACAGTAGGGACAGTGTTCTTTTCAAGATATGCTTCATTTTTCCATCTGTGAACATAGAGCTGATGTGCCTTGCCAACAATTTTGATTTTTGTCTCATCTGTCCATAGGACATTCTCCCAGAAGCTTTGTGGCTTGTCAACATGTAGTTTGGCAAATTCCAGTCTGGCTTTTTTATGATTTGTTTTCAACAATGATGTCCTCCTTCTTTCATTAAACAAGGGGTACCAACAATTTTGTCCACATGTGTACATAAAGCACAAAATAGAGGCAGCACTCTAATGGATGAAGGTGAAGTTGGAAAAGTTTATTCATTATATTTTACATCCATAAGGGGTTGGAGCCCACACCCTTGGGATTTTTGCACAGTAAACCATTTTTTGCAGTGCTGTAATCTTTTGGATAGTTCTATCTATCTGTCTATCTAAGTAGATAAGTAACAGGCAGCACTCCAAATTGATCAATAAAAAGTGATGTGTGGATTTATTTCAACTGCAACGTTTCGTTCTACATACACAGAACCTTTCTCAAGTGTATGTAGAACCGAAACATTGCAGTTGGAATAAATCCACACATCACTTTTTATTGATCAATTTGGAGTGCTGCCTGTTACTTATCTACTTGGCTATTGAGGGACCCTATGCCGGGTCCATTTGGCTTTGCGCCCTTCCTGGGAAGGATTTATTTATCTAATCTCCTGTTGAGGCTAGTCATCGCTACACCATAGTAAACAAAATAAGGCAGGGAGCACCATGCTGCTGTAATGGCAGGAGATTTATTAGGTGAATAATGGATATTTCTATATTTTTGGAAAACCCCTATAAGGGTCTAGGCTCTTCAGTGACAACTAGAGATGAGCAAATTTTTAAAAAAATTCGATTCGGCCGTTTCGCCGAATTTTCCGTAACGATTCAATCCAAATTAATTAGCGGCGGATTGTATTAACCCCTTCCCGACATCCCAAAGGACTTCCGCCAAACCATGGTGGAATCATGGTGCGCACACAGAAACTGTGTGCGCACCCTACTTTTGCGGGTGTCAGCTGTATGTAACAGCTGACACTGTCCTCTAACACCCCCGTTCGGAGCTGAACCCATATCGTGGATGTTAACCCCTGAGATGCATCTCAGGGGTTTTATTATATATATTATATATATATTAATATACATGTATTGTAGCGTATACCTATTGAAGCAGTGATCAGAATATTGCTGCTTCAATCCCCTATGGGGACAAAAAGTAAAAATATAAAAAAAAGTAAAAAAAAAAAAAAAGATCCCCTTCCCCCTAGAGCTGGTGCTATTATTATACTCTGGGGTGTCCTCAGACCCCAGAGTATAATAATCAGAGGCCCAGGGGAAGTGATTAAAAATAACAAACACTTACCTTACCTCACCTCTCCTGGGAATCCGGCTGTCTGCAGCATCCTCCTCGCTCTTCTTCTTCTTCGCGACTGAGGTCCTGCTCCCCAGACGTCACTGCTGGGGCCTGTGATTGTGCCTCAGCGGTCCACGTGACCGCTGGGGCCCAATCACAGGCCCCAGCAGTGAGGCCTGGGGAACAGGACCTCAGTCTCCGGAGTGGATGCTTAGCCCAGGACAGGTGAGTATCAGTATTTTTTTATTTTTAATCACCGCAGGGGGTGCCGAGGGGGGCATGCAGGATGGCGGAACCCCTTGGATGCCGCGTTCCTATTTGACCGCGACATCCAAAGGGTTAAAACCCTCGATCGGAGCTGTGCGATTCGTTACCACGAAGTGTAAGGAAATCCGGATTCGATGCGAATCGAATATTTCCTGAAATTCGGATCGCATTCCACTTCATCAGCTTCGACTCGCTCATCTCTAGTGACAACCCTAATAGGGCATATGGACAGGGGTTGATTTCATGAGACCTTGAAAACCTTTGCAAAAAAACATAAAAAACCATGTACAGTAAATGTGTGTGATGAAACGTGAGGAAAGCATAGTCAATATTGGTTAAAAGTGTATTTCGCTCCTAGGTGTGCTCAGTTCTGACATACGTGTCACACTGAATATTTTCTTATCTTGAAATAACCTAACCTTTGAAACTCTTCTTGGCAACACTTTATGAATGTTTTGTTGCCTTTAGTTAAGGGACAACCTTATCCAGCATGCATATATGTAAGGTAACTGGCCCTCACCTCTCTGAGAGCAGCTGTGACTGCATGTAGCCAAGATTTGCTTATTAAAGGGACTCTAACCCCTGAAAACCAAGGATAAAAACAAAAAGCTCCATGATATAGTTCATCTTGAGCTTTGTCTGCAGGATTATCTGTACACTGCAGCTCTGAGGAGTTTAGTAGAAATCTTGCAGACATAGTTTGGGCAGACTGTGCTTCTTGCCTCTGTACAGTGCCATTACGGCTGAAGACTGGCTCCATGCACTAGCATGACATTGCAGAAAATGGTGTGGCTTATCGTACAGGGGGAGGGGCTTATCTCCAATTCAGTCTAATGATGTAATAGAATGCTATTGAGTGTAATGGAGACAAAGCAGCTCCAGAGCATGAATTACACCAGGGAGAGAGGAGGATTACGTATGTGTGGTTTTAATCTACGTTCTCAGATTTCTGAAAACTAGCTCAACTAGCTATCTGTGTAATAACTTACAAAAAGGCTTATATATAGGTAGATTTTGCTTTAGCAGTAGTCTGCATTACAGTACTGACTGGTACATTACTCAGCTTTCTCGGGACCCTGAAAAATATATCTGTCATGTTAAGGAAGGAAGAGGGTTTATGTAGGTATATTTAGTACTCTGCAGTCCCTAATACAGCATTACCTGGTATGCTACCCAGCTTTCTGGGATACAGAAAAATCACATCTAACATGATATGGCACAATTATGTCTACAGGAGTGGGATTTAGATAAATGTCCCATTCAGTATTCCCTATCACAGCTCCATATACTATGCTACCCAGCTTTACCTGAACCCTGAAATGCAAACCAAGCAATTTTTGGCATGATTTGAGAGCAAGCAGTGGGAATTTATTTAGGTATATTTAGAAATCCGTAGTCCCTGTTACTGCTTTACTTGGGATGTTACCCAGTTTTCCCAGAATCCTCAACGGAAAATCCTGGAAAGTTATGGTATGATTATAGTGCAAAAGATGCTCCGAAAGAGGGGTTAGAGCTTATTTTCAGGGGATGTCTTATTTTTTTTTTTTTTTATATGAACAACAATCCACTTACCAGACCCCCTTGGATCCAAAACAGTTAGAGTTAGCAAGTGACAGTGGTGGATGGACTCTCACATACAGATCTGGGTCATTCCTGTCAAAGGCCTGTCACTGTCAGGTCCCTTGCCCTTGCAGTACCATTCCACTGCAGCCAAGTGTAGAAGTTGGCTCCCCCTGGTGACCGGAAGCAGCCACAACACTCAGGAGTGGAGTGATGCCAACGGGACTACCCAATTTATGTGTGAGAGCCGGGCACTACCAGTAGTCAACGCTGTTGTGGAGAACTATCTCACCAGTGCCAACGGGTACAGATCGCTCCCTTAGTCAAGTCAAGTCAATGTCCAATTCTTTTGTGGGTGCAATTCTTTTGTGGGTGTCTGCTTTTCTTGATGAAGGGTCTACTGTATCTGTCTTGCTATATTCTATTTGCTTCGTTACATGTATAGCTGCCTGGACCCTTTTTTTTATAATGAACTGTAACTAGGGATTATTTTTGGAGTAGGATTTATATTTCAAGCATACTCCAAAAATCCTGAAAAATCACGCTAGGGCTTATTTTCGGGGTAGGGCTTATTTTCGGGGAATCACGGTATATGATTTCATTTATTATACAGCAATCTTTTTACAACATTATCTGGTATACTTCCTAGCTTTCCTGGGACCATGGCAAGCAAATATGGCATACTATTTAGTACATATACATTTAGTATGAGGGCAATAGTGAGGTCTGGTATTCAGGATACCTATCCAATGGTTGTTACTCAGCTTTCCAAAGCTCCTGAAAGGTAAACATGCATAATATTGCAGGGATATAGAAAAGAGGGGAATTATCAAATCATAACTAAACATTTGCCATTCAGCAAACTGGGAAAGTTGGATGACCTTCCCTGTGGAGCTGTACTGGGTTGTATTGTTATCACTTTGTTTGCACTACTGCTAGTACTAGTGGTGATAGTGTTCTTATCTTTTATCTATACTGTAAGTTACTTGGGGGATTCCTTCCAACAAAGTGGATTCCTTCCAACCTACCCTTCCATTTGGACCCCAGGGTCCTGGACATGGATGTCACCCCTGTGGCAATGGCTGTTGACTTTTGCAACTCCGAAGTCGGGGATATACCATTAACCAACATTTTGACAACAGGGGTGATATATTTTGCTATTTGTCCAATTTATACTGGTTTGACATCTAGAGAGTGGCACAGAAGAGTACGGGAGCACGTATAGGCCATTATGAATTTGAGGGATGAACAGAATACTGACAGTCTCGAAACCATACTGAGGCATTTCAGGTCAGTTCATAACTCTGATCTGTCTAGGTTCCAGGTTAAGGTCATAGATGGGGTAACTGAAGGTTAGCCCAAAAAGAATGCCGGTGGATATACATTCTCAATTCTGTAACTCCTCACGGTCTCAATGAGCTGGTTAGCTATACTCCATTCCTGTAACGTCAATTACATTTCTATAGGTTGGGCATCTTTTTTTCCTTCCCTGTTCCTTTCTTTTCTTTCCGGCATAGATACTGCTCCGGTTGTTTTTCCGTGCCTATGTCACTGCTGAGGCTTGTGATTGGTCACATGACGTCACAGAAGAGCGCCAGACGCCGCGAAGAGGAAAACACAATGTGCTGGATGCTGCGGGGAAGCCCAAAACAGGTAACAGAAGGTATAAATGTATGCTTTTTTTTATTTTTGCCACCTCCCCTGGGCCTTCAGCTATTCTACTCTGGGGTCTGAGGAGACCCCAGAATTTAATAACTTACCGGTGGTGGCCATTTTAGTTCATCTGAGATGAATCCCAAATTGTTCGGTGTCGTTAAAAACCAAACAATTTAGAATATTCGGGTCAAATCTGGTTAGTTGCGAACAGCTTTGCCCATCTCTACTCTCCAGTCATGTTATATGTGATGTGTTAATTTACGTGCTGGTCACTCACAAAAAGAGACGTGACTGTAATTGTATGACCACTAGCCACTGCTAGACGAATTTTACCTAAAGCATGTGACAAGAGTAAAACTGGTTACACCAATTAGATGATTTCCAACCAATGGCGGTGGGGCTAGCAACTGAATAATGTGTATAGCGGATTCCCCAACAACACATGTCGGAGGAACTAAGGATCAAGCCATTTTGTTCTCTGGTAGATAACCTGCTGCCAAAGGTATGCCAGTAGTTTCCTACCCCTTCCATTCAGTACACATGCACTGCTGAGTGGAGCTGAGTGTGCATGTGTTGGGAGAATAGGATGAGCTAGCTGTTGGCTGAATGAGCATTCTATGCAGCATTATGTGTATGGCTGGCATTAGTGAGCAGGGCTACTGCATACAGTGCTGGCCAAAAGTATTGGCACCCCTGCAATTCTGTCAGATAATGCTCAATTTCTTCCAGAAAAAGATTGCAATCACAAATGCTTTGGTAATAATATCTTCATTTAATTTGTCGTCAATGGAAAACCACAAAAAGAATTGTCAAAAAGCCAAATTGGATATAATTCCACACCAAACATAAAAAAGGGGGTGGACAAAAGTATTGGCACCCTTTGAAAAATTATGTGATGCTTCTCTAATTTGTGTAATTAACAGTACCTGTTACTTACCTGTGGCACATAACAGGTGGTGGCAATAACTAAATCACACTTGCAGCAAGTTGAAATGAATTAAAGTTGACTCAACCTCTGTCCTGTGTCCTTGTGTGTACCACATTGAGCATGGAGAAAAGAAAGAAGACCAAAGAACTGTCTGAGGACTTGAGAAGCAAAATTGTGAGGAAGCATGAGCAATCTCAAGGCTACAAGTCCATCTCCAAAGACCTGAATGTTCCTGTGTCTACCGTGCGCAGTGTCACCAAGAAGTTTAAAGCCCATGGCACTGTGGCTAACCTCCCTAGATGTGGACAGAAAAGAAAAATTGACAAGAGATTTCAACAAAAGATTGTGCGGATGGTGGCTAAAGAACCTCGACTAACATCCAAACAAGTTCTAGCTGCCCTGCAGTCCGAGGGTACAACAGTGTCAACCTGTACTATCCGTCGGCGTCTGAATGAAAAGGGACTCTATGGTAGGATACCCAGGAAGACCCCACTTCTGACCCAGAGACATAAAAAAGCCAGGCTGGAATTTGCCAAAACTTACCTGAGAAAGCCAAAAACTTTTTGGAAGAATGTTCTCTGGACAGATGAGACAAAAGTAGAGTTTTTTGGGAAAAGGCATCAACATAGAGTTTACAGGAAAAAAAAAGAGGCCTTCAAAGAAAAGAAAACGGTCCCTACAGTCAAACATGGCGGAGGTTCCCTGATGTTTTGGGGTTGCTTTGCTGCCTCTGGCACTGGACTGCTTGACCATGTGCATGGCATTATGAAGTCTGAAGACTACCAACAAATTTTGCAGCATAATGTAGGGCCCAGTGTGAGAAAGCTGGGTCTCCCTCAGAGGTCATGGGTCTTCCAGCAGGACAATGACCCAAAACACACTTCAAAAAGCACTAGAAAATGGTTTGAGAGAAAGCACTGGAGACTTCTAAAGTGGCCAGCAATGAGTCCAGACCTGAATCCCATAGAACACCTGTGGAGAGATCTCAAAATGGCAGTTTGGAGAAGGCACCCTTCAAATCTCAGGGACCTGGAGAAATTTGCCAAAGAAGAATGGTCTAAAATTCCAGCAGAGCATTGTAAGAAGCTCATTGATGGGTACCGGAAGCGGTTGTTCATAGTTATTTTGTCTAAAGGTTGTGCTACCAAGTATTAGGCTGAGGGTGCCAATACTTTTGTCCGGCCCATTTTTGGAGTTTTGTGTAAAATGATCAATGATTTGACTTTTTTTTTCATTCTCTTTTGTGTTTTTTCATTGCAAGCAAAATAAATGAAGATATTATTACCAAAGCATTTGTGATTGCAATCATTTTCTGGAAGAAATTGAGTATTATCTGACAGAATTGCAGGGGTGCCAATACTTTTGGCCAGCACTGTAGGTTGTGCTATATGATCACTTATGATTATATGTCCTGCAATTCTTCTCAATGCATGAGAACATTTTTCAGGTCTAGAAAAATCTCTGGTCAAATCTGTTAGAGTTTAAGGAACAACATTCATATCCTAAAATAAAGAATTTTCCTAAGTATTAAATATGTTTAGTGTTAAGATCATGTACGCACAGATGTGGGCTCAGCCTTGTGCTGTATTCATGTGAATTGCAGACATTACTATCAGGACGTGAGTCACCATACATCTATATACTGTTTATCTGCATTTCATGGCAATGATCTTTTCTGCATAATGTATAGAAAATCGTTTCTCTGTGCCTTGTAAAAAAAAAACCCTGACATTCTGTGCAGACAATAGCGCCCTCTGCAGGTTCCTGACATGATAAAACTCATTGTACGTTCACACAAACTGAACTAAGGCGTTATCAGTAGTGTTAAGTATTGAAAAAAGTTTTGGAAGTTGAGTCAAAGAATCCAAAAGATCATTATTGTAATTCTTTATTGTTAGACCTGTCATAAAATATCAAAGAATTACAGAAGAAATGTTTCTGAAACCAGGACATGAGCAGATAAATTGATACCTACTGATCATGTACAGTATTGCATGTGGCTTAAAGGGGAAAACTAGTAAAAATGAGTGTTATAATCAATCCATTGGACGTCCTTCCATAAACCCTACTGAATCGTTTTTGTAAGGGTTATCCTTGCTAGGCGGCTCCTGATTAAAATTTCATGGTTGCCTAGCAACAAATGTCACTAATGGGATGCGCAGAATCTCTATGCTCCTAGAGAATCCTGCCAGTATCACTATGTACAGTAAAGAAGATGTACTGGTGCTTCTCATCTCACAAGGAGGGTTGGATCCAGTCTTCACATGTGAAAACCGGGCAGGGCTGCCATTGGTGCCCACTACAGTCAAATTGTAAGGGACCTGAATGATGGGCTCATTTCAACATTTTCTGTCCTCCTTATTATATTGAAATCTGATCATTTAATGGAGAATCTGATGGATGACATTATGGAAATGATAATATAGTAATACAGCATGAAGATTATTATTATTCCCCATCCTACATGCAAGAGCCCACAAATACTGAAATATACAAACACCCGTGGGGAGAATTTGCCCATATGCAACTTTTTAGTGAATCTTCAGGAAAACAGAAAAGTCCATGTTTGCATATTGGACAGTTTATTTAACTCAAGTGGGTCCTGAGCAGTGGTTCTTGGGGCTGGTGGGAACCAACAGGCAAGTGTGGGTCCATATCCTGGACTTACTATTCTGGAACCATTAGCGTACCCCCTTATACTGCCCTGGCTCAGGACTTCATGGAACTGGTATCAGGTGAATATTGGATCCTCTAGTTTTATACCATATCTTCCCTGTAGCCAGTAGTTTGCAGATCCTAGAAAAGCCCTTTAGGGTAAGGCCCCACATAATGGGCCACGGAAACGAATCACAGTCTTTGTGACCTTTGACCTAAACATGAGTACATCAGCCAATTAGTGGCTTAGCAGTGATGTTGTGTTCAAACGGAGCATCAGTGATCGGTCACTGATTGGCTCGTGCACAGACAAACATTAAACAAAGACTGAGGACCTCAATGGAGACTCTCTGCTGGATCCCGAACCAAGCAGACAGCTGAGAGGGCACTGTTTATTAGTTTAAGCCTCTCAAGGGGTTAAAAAATTAAGTGGAACACCCCTTTAACACAGTGTGATTGTGAAACAAATAAGTAGTGGATACAAAAAGAGAAGAAGTGTTATTCTTTTCTATATGTTTTTCCTCCATTTAGGATCCACCCCTGGTTTTCACATTCTAAACTGCATCAAACGCCTTGAAGGAACCCAGCTGTAAAGAGGCTTGCTTGTATCAGGTAAAGCCTCTGGATTCAGAAATCCCATGATCAATTCGGCCCACTGTGCCACAAGTCTTACAGTGTGCATTAATGTTTCCTAACAGGAGCTAAGAGGATAATGACATCTAAGCTTATGGTGGTAAGATCTTAACACATGCAAGTAAAGAAGATGATTAAATACATAAACATCTTACAATTTACTTGTAGATGTAAGAAGAATAAAAGACGGGGAAAAAAATGAGAACTCAGTGGTAAACATTTCTAAAAACGCACTAGGTGAGATAACAATTCTCATATACATATTAAACAATTACTGCAAGGGGGCAATGGGGGTACCCATTAATAATATGACACCTGCCCACATTATAGGACAGAGTTAGGGCACCCCTGAAGGAAAAAAATTCCTACCAAATAATTGTTACAAAAACAAATAATATCCTCTGGATACAGATATTGTTGCGTGAAGGCATTCATCTTCTTAGCCCACTGGCCGGTTTCTAAGGCACCCCTGGGTGCTGTGGTACTCCTGATGGGAATCATTGGTATAGGTGATAGGTGGAGGGCACCAAATGAGTTAAGCTAGCCTGAGAGAGAAAAGTAGTTCAAAGGGGTTGTCCCATCTAAACAGTCTCTAAGCCCTGGTACCATTACTCCTATTGACCTGTTCAAGTGCCACATTTTGGCACGTGGCCAAGGCTCCTGCTGAAGGCAACAGACGCTTCCTTTACTCTTTTTTTTTAGCTCTCATTTTTCACCATGGCCCTGCTGTTTTGGGCTGTGGCTACTGCCTGGTGTCAGATCCCTTAGGAGATTGGCGCCTCTAGATGACACCAGGTCAGATGCCCTGTTATGCTTTCTCTGGTGATTGAGAGTCATTTCCTTACTGGCTCTCCTTGTTTCTGTGCATTGCTATTGATGACCGTGTTTAATCCTGGTCCTGGACTTGTTTCCTGGACACTCTCCTGCCTTGTCTTTTTGGTGTCTTTTGTTATAATTCCTGGCTTATAACACAACTTAACATAAGTCTACAACTTAGTTGTCTGTACATGCTTTTGGAGATTAAAGGGAGTCTGTGAGCAGAACCCAGCATTTCAATCCAGCCCCATAGATAGATTAGGGTCTCTTGAGTCAAACGTTTATGCGGATATATTGCCTTCTTTTGTCAATATACAAATGAGCTCTTTGGAGCAATGAGGACATTTCCATTGCTCCAAAGAGGTGAGTAACAACACACTTTTTGCCCCAAAGAGTTAATTTGCATATTGTCAAAAATGGTGATATGTCAGCAACAGAGACACTGGTTCACAAGGAAAAATACTATTTGATTCAGATGATCCTAACCTATCTAACTGCTGGCACTAGGTTCACATCTGCGCCGGGATCTCCATCGTTCAGGTCCATCCAAAACAGCGGTTACACACTGTGTTACACACAGACACCGGTGGACTCCATTCACTATAATGGGGACTGCCGGGTGTCGGTTGAGTGGTTGCTATTTTCAAACTAAAGGTGGTGGAGAGAAAAGTCCTCCGGTGATTTTCGGCGGTTTCTGCGATGGCGTCTCCAACGGAGAATCTTGGGCGCATGTGAATATATCCTGATCTGGATTGATATGCTGGGTTCAGGCAAGAGACTCCCTTTAAGACTGAAAAACTGCCCTGTGCCACCCCCTTTGTCCCCTTTACACTTTCCACTCACTTGTAGGGAAATCCCAGCATCAATGACTGTATAGCACATGCAGTACACCCAGAAGAGGAGGCAAAGCGGTGAGAAGAACCTTGAAGATGTCAATGAAGACAAATGGTATGGGGCAGGGTTTACTGACGTATAAGCACTTGCCAGGGTTAAGACTGCCCACTAGGCACTTGCAAATTAATTAGCATTTTGCATCAAAGTTAATTTTCTCAGTGATAGAACTGAGACATAAAGGTATGCTTGTAAACCTGTATGCTTGTAATGTCTGAGATACTCGCAGATCCCTCTGTATTGTTAGATGAGTATAGAGAAGTGTGTTTTGTATAGTCATTGGTTATTTTTGGCTTGTTTGCCTTTAGTCTGTGTGAAGTCCCAGAATTACATCATTTTGAGTTGCTTATTAAAGAAAAATATTCGTTGCCCCACATGTTATCGTAATCTGGTTAATTGTTAATGGACAGTGAATTAGTAATGGGACATTTTTGTGCTTATGTTACAAAAAAGATAGGGCGTTGAGGCAAGACAAAGGCATAGTTCAAGGTAAGCTGACATCAGTCTTGGCTATCTCCATCCTAATGGCTTTCCTCAGTCTGGCTTCTTTTTTTTTCTCACCGAAACCATCTGGTCTCATGACGTCACTGAAGAAGAGCCATTAATGGCTTAAAGCCACATGCACTCAATGAAAAGGCAGGGGGGACGGGACCCGTCTAACACAGAATAGAACAGGAAAAACAATTGGGAAAAACCAAAAATATCTGTACTCTAGGACTACTTTCATCACTGCTTATACAACTCCTGCGACGAGGTCTTATAAAGGTCTATTGTCTTACTGGGCCCCTTTTCAATCAAGGGAGTAGAGTCATAAGCATCCTTATATTGATTCTTTTTTGGTTCTTGAAAAAGGTGAAAGGTTAAAGGACACCTGCTGACATAGTGCTATTCAATAAATGACTGGAAAAAGTGGAAAATGTCTTGAGCCTCAAGAATTTCATAATGTTTTACCTGTACCTTTTACTGTAAGGATTTTATTACTTTATAACCTATACCTACTACTGCTAGGATTTTATAACTTTTTTTACTTGTTTATTTCAATTTTATGTGGTAATGTATATGGTCACGGTTTATTGGGATGGTCAACCTCGCCACATTTTAAAGGAACAAGTTCCTATTTAAAAAAAAATTGTGCCATAAAGTGCCAAGTCCGGAGTTGTCAAAAATATAGTCCTATTCCTGCACAAGAAGATAACCCTGACGACAATAATGAAAGCATGCCTGGGTTTCTGACAAGTGCCTGCCATAGAAACTTAAAAACTTGGCAATTTTTTAAATTATTTATATTTACAAATTTTTTAATTATTTATATTTGCAATTTTTTAAAAATTATTTTTATTTACAAATGTTCATGAGAAAACTCCTTTAGGCTAAGGCCCAATGTAGCGAGCCACAGTGAAAAAGCGCTATGGGAAAAACCACGGTTTTTCCACAGCGCTTATCACAGAAAGTCCGCAGAGTTTTCCTCTATTATACCTATAGGGAAACCGCCAGCATTTCCGTAGGTATAATTGACATGCTGTGATTTAAAAAAAGGCATCGAAAGATATTTTTCTACAATGTTTGGATGGGATTAGCCAAAATCCCATCCACTTTACAGGTGCTGCAAAACGCCGTGGCACAATTGTGGCATTTAAGCTACGTGGAGCCCCAGCCTCAAGGAGGGACATCGACGAGATTCTAAAAGTTGTACAGTTAAGCATGCCACATAAAATTTTTGGCTTTACTTCCCGACCATTAAAATAGAACATGACCTAACCAAATAGATATAAATACAGACACCTGACTACCTATACAAATACCAACACCTAGACTCCCAAACTAGACCAACCCCCCACCCCTTCAAAAATAAAAATATATACTGTACAAAATTCAGATAAATATATACTACAGATCAGGCCATTAAAATAAATATAGACCCCATACCATGTCCCCTATTAAACTGCAGGCCTCCTGTAATAAAGTCCACGGATATGATAACACCTTAACACAGACCTCAGACCCTATTTTAATTCAGGCATCAAACCACGATTCATGCTGACTCCAGTCTAGAGCCCCCATTTATACAGATCCGAATCCAGACCCTCCATTAATACAGACCCCACACACTTTTTATATACCAATACCAGCCCCCAAATTAAACAGAGCTCCAGACAACCCTATTCCTTAAAGAGGAACTTTCACCACCTCCACCAATTCTAATTCTTAGTATTTGTTAATAGTCGCTGCTCTACTGATTCCAGCACAGTTGGAATTTTCTCTCTAGCTTCCCCCATTCCTGAGCAATATGAGCAGGTAGTTTTGGTGCCTGATGTGCTAGTTAAGCTCTGTAATGTCAGGTGAGAGTTGTCAGACAGGGGGTATGACTCAGAGATCCAGAGGCAGTCAGTATCAGAGCTCAGAATCACACCCCTTGTCTGCTCCTGCCTGACACCGCCCTCTTGACAATACAGAGACTAAATAGCATAACAGGTACCAAAACTAACAGCATTGATTGCTCTGGAATGGTGGGGGCTAGAGAAAAAATTCCAACTATGCTGGAATCAGTAGAGCAGCAGGTAGAAAGTGATGTAAAGAGTTGCACTTATTGGAGGTGGTGAAAGGTCCTCTTTAACACAGATCCCAGAACAGAAATATGATTCTTCACATCTCCTTGTTCCTGCACCCTCACTTCACTCTACTGAAGAGTGAAGAGTGCATAACAAAGGGGAAAGGTACAGTTGTGGCCAAAAGTTTTGAGATTGACAAACACTTTGCTTTTCGCAAAGTTTGCTGCATCAAGTGTTTTTAGATCTTTTTGTCAGATGTTTTTATGGTATACTAAATTACATAAAATCATAGAAGTATCTGGCTAAAAGATTTGAAAAAACAGAAGCAGCATCATTTGTGAAAAACAAAAACTGTGTCTTAAAACATTTGACCACAATTGTAAGTATAGGTTTAAAAAACATCCAGCATTTGGGAGATTTGCCCTCTCTGGGATATCTCACCATTTTTTAAGAGTCCTCTATATATATGTGTATAGTTGGTAAGTATGCCCTAGTTATATATAGTCATACAGTGTCTTATAGTGATATACAGTGCCCCTTACTGCCAGTGCCACCTAGTCCTATACACTTTCAGTTAATACCATACAGTGCACCTTCCTACCTTTATCCTTACTTATGCTTTCTCCATGACATGGCCCCAAGCCTCTTGGCTACAGAAATTCAGCCATTCTGAAGTCTGCGCAAGTCCCAAGCCTACAGGGGCTTCAGCATACATTATGAGTAACAAGAAGTGAGACAAGGACTCCCTCATGTCTACCAATCAGCAGTTACAAATAAATATACCCTGGCAGGCCGTGGCCCCCAGGGCCAAGATATGCCACAAGATGTGACTATGGGAGTAACATACCCAATTATTAGAAATGCATAGAAGAGAAAGACAGAGTCAAGATGAGAGAGCTGAGAAAAAATGGGTATATGTTTTAGGCTGGGTGACAGGGTATAGCAATGGTTCACAGCAGGATGCAGAAAGTCCCAAAGGATATATGAAAGAACAGGTGCAACACACTAATGTAATATCCACTCATACACCTACAACTTATGAAGGGTTAAACCAATACCTCATGGTTTTGGCAGGATGCAGCCAGGCCCAGTTATGTTGGTTGAGGAAAAATGGGATGCTGGTACTAGTGGGGTATACATGTAAGGGTGCTGGGCAGCCTATCCATTGTAAAAGTGTATCATGTGACCAGCACCCTTAAGCTTTATTTGTGTGCATCCATCCACTCATGGATTGTAGTTGTATGAATGGATGTTCTATTAGTATCTTACACCTGTGCAGTGTCCACCATATATGGGCCTGTCTGTATCCTGCTGTGAACCATTGCTTCACCCAGCTTCAGGTAAATGTGGCCTCTTTTTCAGTGATATGTTGAGTGACGGAGCTATTAGAAGACTCAGTTGTGTCTGCTCCAGCACCCTAGAGGGACAATGACCAAAGTGAAGACAGTAGTGGTCTTACAGATGGACATTTACAGTTATGGTGGCCATGCACATTAGACAGAAATAAGTTGATGGTTGAACAACTGTCGAACAAACTATTGCCTGACAAAAGATCCATTTGCAGTTGCAGTCATACATATTTTAAATATTTCAGCCCATATTGGCCATTATAGTCGTTGAGTCTGGCCATACATGTTCAGTGACACTTGAAGAAGGACGAAAGATCTTTATGGAAACAATCTTTTAGGACGAAAGATCTTTTACAAGTACGAAAGTTTTAGCATCCAGCTATTGGATGAAAGCTTCAAACTAGGCCACCTCTTTCCAGATGACCACAGTCTGAAGATCACAGTAGAATTCATTCTGGAGGCCCACTATACACCTAAATACAAATATTACCTGTACTGACATACTTTTTTCAGCATTAGCATGCTATGTAGCCCTTACATTGGACCATTACTGCCAGTGGCCCTCTCAGTAGACTGCTGACTTGCCTTTGTTTTAAACCAGGGCCCCCTTAGCTCTGTGAGCAAGATGATTGGTGATGGGGGCCCCGCAATGATAGTAAAGGAGACAGGGCCCTAAAGGGAGAATAGCCGTTGACCTAGCTCTGTGCCTACATGCCATCTGTATATAATATGCTGAGTATCTTGTTAAATATTGCCACCATTTTATTATATGGGCACATAGGCTGTGTGAGATGTTGTATATTGCCCATCTATATGTAGTGCTCAGTGTATTGAGCTATGCACCACTTTTGCAGATTGATAGATAGATACAATTGGGGACTAGGTCACTACTGGGGATTCACCTGTTCTACTATGGGCCAATGCGAGCCTGATCACAGTGTGTTATTACTTGTCTAAAACAATTGTTCTTTCGTTAAATTTTTACCCAATGAACATTGCTAAAGTGAAAATTGTCAATTTTTGTCAACTTTAGTCTTATGTGTTTGGGCTCCTCACCTAACAATTCATGCTTGATCAGACAGCTGGACCAAAGACTGGAAATCTTGTCCCTATGAATGATCCTGGAGAGCCAACTCCTTGTTGCCCTCCACCACCTGCCTAGGAGGTAGCAGTCTCCTTAAGAAAATGTGTAGAATTTGACTACAGTACCACTACAGTAACCCCGATTTTTCTATGGTGTCTTATATATGATGTACACCTTAAATACAACATAGGAACAACGTGATTGACAGCTGCTCATTTAATAACAATTTTATTGCTTGGGGCAGTAGAAGGAAATCTAAAATAATTGTAAGTTCTCCAGAGATCATGAGAGACAGAAGGATTAAAGAGAATAGTTGTAGGTAGAGGACATTACTTATGATGGCCATTACAGTGGCTACAAAACCATCAATTGACAGTCAAATAATCACATAATAATATGAGCATGTCTCGCTGTCATATTTAAAGCCCTATATAGATGCTGTTAACTTCGATCTTTCATCTGTCTCCACAAATGGCCCAATTATTTGACACTGGACCAAGGCAGTCACCACATAAAGAAAGAAATTGGATATCTTTGTGAAATACTGCTGCATTTCACACTGCAGTGATTTCTTTAGTATGTAAAAAAAAAAAAAGTCTGCGAAACGCGTAGTCAAATGGAAATAACATGACTAGTGCCTGAATCTCTTCAATCTCCCGGCTTCAATTTTCTCCTGTGACAATTTACGGCTTCTTTTAATGCTTTGGCAGTCTGCAGTACTAAGCATCCAGTCCCTTCCCTGCTGGGGCACATCCGAAAAGAACTCCATCAAATAATTATCTTTCCTTTTTATTTATTCTCTGTCTTTTCACTTGATCTGCATCACCATAAAAAAATATTCCAGTCGCTTCCTCTTAACGCACAGCCTACTGTGATAGTAAAGTGTATTTATACACAGCATTTAATCCTCTCTGTGCCTTTCAATCAGGATGATTCGTTCATCGAAAGGGGCTTTGCTTCTCTGTCCTCCTTGAAGCATGTTATGCTTGTAAATGCTGTTCTCTCTATTTAGAAGAGTCATTTGTGCCGGAGGAATATTAAACACTTTATTTAAAGTTCTCTTGGGGGCTCTGAATTTAAGTTAAAGGATGTGCTTTATCTATCTATCTATCTATCTATCCTCTATCTATCTATCTATCTATCTATCTATCTATCTATCTATCTATCTATCTATCATCTATCTATCCTCTATCTATCTATCTATCTATCTATCCTCTATCTATCTATCTATCTATCTATCTATCTATCTATCTATCTATCCTCTATCTATCTATCTATCTATCTATCTATCTATCTTCTATCTCTTTCATATATATCTTTCTATATATGCATCTATTCATCTATCATCTATCCATCTTCCTATCTATTTCAGATCTATCTGTCTATCTAATATCTATCTATTTCATATTTATTTATCCATTTCATATCTATCATCTATCTAATTTTCTCTTATCTCTCAAATCTTCTTTCTTTCTTTCTTTCTTTCTTTCTTTCTTTCTTTCTTTCTTTCTTTCTTTCTTTCTTCCTTATATCTACCTCTTATCATCTATCTACTGTATCTATCTATCTATCTATCTATCTATCTATCTATCTATCTATCTTTTTTCATATCTGCTTTACATCTATGCATACATCTTTCTCCTTTCTTTCTTTCTTTCTTTCTTTCTTTCTTTCTTTCTTTCTTTCTTTCTTTCTTTTTTTCTTTTATCTCACTTTCATCTATCTACGGTATGTACATTATGTTTATATGTAGGTTGTATTTGTTATGATTGTTGTTCTCTATAAGCTGTCTTCTAATTACAATTTCTACCATATATCTGCCTATCTATCTGTCTATCTATCTAGTTCCACAGGCGGACTGCTGCCAGTCTTCTTTACAGGGCATTCCCAGTATCTGCTAGCCTCCTCACTCATGTAAATGGCCCCGGGTCATGGTTGAGGCCTGGATTGGGCCTCAGGAGTCACCCTGTGATTTTTTTATTACCACTTTGGAGTGCTGCTACTTTTCTAGAACTATTTATTGGGATTTTGGGTCTCTGCCTGGAGGCTTTGCACCCACCCTTATTTTTGAATATGGTGCGATTGGATTTTGTTTGTTTTCTATTTATCTATCCTTCTATCTATCTCATATAGATCTATTTCTCTTACATCTATATCTATCTCATGTACGTTCTCCATGTATCTGCGTGGGTTTCCTCTGGGGACAGTGAATAATGATGTCTGTAAAGTACTGCAGATTATGTTGGTGCTAAGCAAGCAACAGAAATAAATAAACACCTGACTATATCTAGCTATCACAGATGATAAAACGACTTAGTAAAAAACTAGTTCATTACCAAAATTTTCCGGATTGGCTGAACCTGAAATTTTTGTAGTTTTCGATCCACGAATCATCGTTATACTGTGGAGTTTCTGTGCATCACGACCACTGACCAGAGTGAAGAGGCCAGCAAATGCTGGAGATGACCTGGAAAGAAGACTCGAAGCAGCGGCTAACCCCAGGAAACGTGATTGTGAGTGTTTTTACACACGTTTTCCCGGCCTTCAATTATTAGACTCTGGGGTCTGAAGAGACTCCAGTATATGTCAATAGCATTTCTGGTTCTGACCTTGCGACTGTTCATAAAAAATGAATATTGCAAGGTTTGCCCAGATCTATCTATCTATCTATCTATCTATCTATCTATTATCTTTTTCTTCTTTTCTATCTATCTATCTATCTATCTATCTATCTATCTATCTATCTATCTATCTATCTATCTATGTCTTTCTTTTTTACAGTATCTGTATGTATATAAGTGGAAGAGTGAAGAAATCAGGTGATACCTTTTAGAGGCTAACTGAGTATATTTGATGGTAAGCTTTCGAGAGTACTAGCTCTCTTCTTCAGACATTGTGTTATACAAGAAACTCAAAATTCACAGACTTTTTATACACAAAAGACATGGATCTTCAAAGGATCTTAGAATCCTTAAAAAAAATTAAATGCAATATAAGTAGAAGTTATTTACAACAGGTCAACATACTCTGTATGTATATAGTATGTGTTTGTTGCTATTGCTTTTCTCAATAGCTCTGTCTTCTAGTTATCATGTACATCATATCTCTATATTTACTGATCTATCCACCTTTAACTTCACTCTACTTCTGTTAAGGACTCCAATTTCTATTAAACCAATTTAACACAATATCACTACACATTAATAAAAGCCTTGAAAGACTGCAATTCACACCTTCCCCACTTGGTGGTCACGCATATACACATATATGCAGTCATGGCCTTAAGTGTTGTCACCCTTGAACACAAAACTCCAAAAACAGGCTGGACAAAATTGTTGACACCTTTTCAAAAGTGTGGGTAAATAACTTTGTTTCAAGCATGTGATGCTTGTTCAAACTCACATGTGGCAAGTAACAGGTGTGGGCAATATAAAAAGCACACCTGAAACCAGATAAAAAGAAGAGAAGTTGAATCAATCTGTGTGTCTATGTGTGCCACACTAAGCACTGAGAACAGAAAGAGGAGAAGAGAACCAAAATTGTAAAAAAATATCAATAATCTCAAGGTTACAAGTCCATCTTCAGAGATCTTGATGTTCCTTTGTCTATGGTGCGCAACATAATCAAGAAGTTTACAACCCATGGCACTGTAGCTAATCTCCCTGGATGTGGACAGAAGAGAAAAATAGATGAAAGGTTGCAACGCAGGATAGTCTAGATGGTGGATAATCAGCCCCAATCAAGTTCCAAAGAAATCCAAGCTGTCCTGCAGGCTCAGTGTGTCAGTGTAGACCACAGGTGTCAAACACAAGGCCCGCGGGCCGAATCCGGCCCGCTGCCTTCTGTTATCCGGCCCGGCACTTAGCTGGCCCGCATTTTTTATTGTCTATGTACATTATGTAATGTAAACCAGCTCAGGACAGGCCGCTTAAAAAAAAAAAAAAAAACAAAGCTACGCGATACCTGTCCTGGGCTGGTTTACAAGACCTCTGCATGTCAGCGCAGGCGGCGATACAATGACGTCATCGCGCCTCCTACGCTGACACGCAGACAAGAAGAGGAGGCGGCTGCATCAAGGCATCGCAGGTAAGTGAAGATAAGTTTTTTTTTTATATATATATAAATAGGCCGTTGCCTGCTGGAGTATCCCCGGCACGTAACGGCCTATTTACTTATTGATCCCCGCTGCTGGTTGTGGCCGCCCCCGCTTCCCCTTCTGCTATGGGACGCAGAAGCGGCTGTGTGCAGGAGCGGGGATGGTAAGTGAGGCCGCGGCCGGCGAACCCCATCAAATACTACTATTATTATACTCCAGGGGCTTTTCAGACCCCGGAGTATAATAATCGGAGACCCCGGGGAGGTGATAAACATAAAAACCAGAGTTACTCACCTCTCCGGCGATCCGATGCTGCTCCCAGCCGGCTTTGGCCTTCTTTGGTGACGTCCCAGACGTCACGTGAGCCAGGCCGACGTCATTATGTTGCGACGCCGGTCTGTGCGACATTGAAGAAGGCCGAACACAGGGAGCGCACCGGGGCCCAGGTAAGTAAAACTGGTTTTATGTTTGTCACCACCTGGGTCTCCGATCATTATACTCTGGGGTCTGAAAAGACCCCAGAGTATAATAATAGTTCATGGGTGGGGGAGTCACTATGGGGCATAATACCATGTGCAGGGGCCACTATGGACTATAATACCGTTTGCAGGGGCCACTATGGGGCATAATACCAATGCAGGGGCCACTAAGGAGCATAATACCGATTGCAGGGGCCACTATGGAGCATAATAACGTGTGCAGGGGCCACTATGGAGCATAATACCATGTGCAGGGGCAACTATTGAGCATAATACCGTGTGCAGGGGCAACTATGGAGCATAATACCGTGTGCAGGGGCAACTATGGAGCATAATACCGTGTGCAGGGGCCGCTGTGGGGCGTAATACCGTGTGCAGAGGCAACTATAGAGCATAATACCGTTTGCAGGGGTAAACAGTATTTGTATAGTGCTTAATTTTTTATATATTCAGAAAAGGATGAGGATAATATGTAACATGCCAATGTCTTAGGTTTTAACAATACATTATGTTCTTCCTGGTTGACCTCAAAGGGCTGATTGTAACAGTACTAATGTACAAATGTAACTACTGCTTAATAGCTCGCTTATCTGTTAAGGAGAAGTTACTTTTATACATTTCTAAAATAATCTTGACCCTTCAAGGTACCCCGTGAGGCTGAAGTGGCCCCCGGAGAAAATGAGTTTGACACCCCTGGTCTAGACTATCTGTTGACATTTGAATGAAATAAAACACTATTGCAGAAGACCCAGGAGGACCCCACTGCTGACACAGAGACATAAAAAAGCTAGGCTGTAGTTTGCCATAATGTACATGAGTAAGCCAAAATCCTTCTGGGAAAAAGTCTTGTGGACAGATGAGACCAAGATAGAGCTTTTCGGTTAAGTACATCATTCTACTGTTTACCGAAAACAGAATAAGACCTACAAAGAAAAGAACACAGAACCAACAGTCAAATAGGGCGGAGGGTCAAAGATGTTTTGCGTCTGTTTTGCTGCTTTGACTGTCTGCAAAGCATCGTGAAATCTGAAGATCACCAAAGGATTTTGGGTCGCAATGTAGGGCCCAGTGTCACAAAGCTGGGTTTCTGTCCTAGGTCATGGGTCTTCTAGCAGGTCAATGACCCCAAACATAATTCAAAAAACATCCAGAAATGGATGGAAACAAAGAGCTGGAGAGTTCTGAGGTGGGCAGCAATGAGTCTGGATCAAAATCCCATTGAACACCTGTGGAGAGATCTTAAAACTGCTGTTGGGAGAAGGTACCCTTCAAATAAGAGAGATCTGGAACAGTTTGCAAAAGAAGAATGCTCCAAAATTCCAGTTGAAAGTGTATGAAGCTTGTTGATGGTTACAGGAAGTGATTGATTTCAGTTATTTTTTTCCAAAGGATGTGCAACCAAATATTAAGTTGAGGGAAAAATTTCAAAGGGTGCCATCACTTACGGCCATGACTGTATGCTTGTTAGCTTATCACTGTGTGATACCATATCACTATGGGAATCCTTGTAAAGCAATCGAGTCTCACACCTTCTCTAGGTAGACAGACCATGGTTTATTGAAGGACCTCAGGAAAATTAAGAACAATTGCCTGTGTACTATAAGAACACGGTCTAATGTGCTAGAATAAATATATATACCAAAATACTATTGCTCAAAACATCAAAGTTAAAAATCCTCCCATAGGATTAAAAAATGTAAAAAGACTAAGTAAAGAGTAATGTAAAAAAACCACAATTTTTATCAATAAATACACTTTATATTTTTTTATATTTATATATAGTACAGTATAGTATAGTATAGTATATTTGGTATCATCTCATTAATAAAAAAAAATTTAAAAAGTTTATATAATTGCTTCTAATAATCGCTGAGCACCATAGAAAAATAATACATGTATGTGTACCAGACAACGGCATCTGCAAGTACAACTTATCCCCTCCCCCCAAAAACCCAATGCATTATACAACCACAATGAACAAAATTGGCCTGGTCCTTAATATATTATGTGAATTATAGGACATTAAAACCAAACTACACATTACTAGTGGGTATTGCAAGTCATCGACCTACACGCACTTTAGCAGTGTAATGTCTAACAGTTGTACATAGTAATTTACAAGGCCCCATATATTACCTATCCCTTAACTAGCATTAAAGGTCATTCTTAATTGAATAGGCAATATTAATAAGGCAAGAGTTGCGCTGTGACATTAGCTTTATGAAGGGCTGTGGAAATACAACAGCCTGTTGAAATTCATTAACCCTTTCAGGACTGGGCCAATGTTTTTTTTCTCTTTCGCTGCCCACTTCAACTCTTAAGCACCATGACTTTTTTTTATTCATCCATGAACGTCACATACGAGGAGTTGTTTTTTGCCGGACAAATTTTCATTTGTAATGGCACAACTTAATTTTTTTTTTTTATAATGTAGTGCAAAATGGGGAAAAAAAATTTGTGGGGTCAAATAAAAAATGCAGGTCTGCCAATTTTGTTTGTGTTTTGTTTTTACAGCATTCACTTTTTGGTAAAAATGACATGTTATCTTTATTTTGTATGTCAGTCCTAATGCAGTAATACTTTTTTATGCTTTGACACTTTAAAGAACTGTAAAAATGAATTTTGTCTGTATCACCATATTCCGACCCCATAAATTTTTGTATTTCTGACTATGGAGCATTGTAAGGACTCTTTTTTTGTAGGACGATATATAGTTTTTATTGGTACCATTATGGGTCAGATATGACCATTTCTTCACTTTTATTACATTTTTCAGGGGCAAAATGACAAAAATATAGAATTTTGGGTGCTTTTTGTTCCCACTGCAGCATTTACCATACAGGATACATACTTTTATAACTTATTAGTTCAGCTATTTGTGGATGTGGCGATACCAATTATGTGTATTTTTTTATTTATTCATTGTTAAATCTAAAATAAAAGATGAGGGAGTGATTTTAATTGTTAATTTTATTAAAAATATTTTAAAAACCTTTTTACTTTTTCTGTTAAACTTCTGACTATAGACCTCGACTCTACTGACATTGCTAATGGGGCCACTGTAAAGAGGCTGTTGAAGGGGTTCTCTAGACTAATACATTTATAAAAAAATACTCAGCATAGCGTAAAATAATAAAATAAGTTACACTCTGCTAATGTAACTCTGATAATGTAATTTACCATGCTCTCTTTCTGTACTGTCATCCATGTTTTCACTGACACAGATACCATTCTCTAGTAGTCATATGGCATCTGCTGAGAAAGATGTTCCTCATAGCCCAAGACTTCCTCTTCTTCCTCTTTTTGATGAGTTGGATAAGAACTGTCAGTGATTTTTAGATAAAGAGGAGGAAAACATGAGTGTTGATGGAGGTAATAGTGGCAAGGGCTGTGCTACTGGTAGTAATGCTGGTAGGGGAACTAGGGGGAAATCTTATAGGAATTGTGAGGGCATAGGGGAATCCCATTGCCATGATGAGTCACAAAAAGAGTGGGGAAGATGATATTACTGAATCTGATAATGGTCATTTTTTGTACATTACCAAATCACAAATCGATGGCAAGGTATAAAATCTGCAAAAGGCATTATACAAATAAAAGAAGCAATAATTCTGCTTTATTGTCTAAGGCTAGACAGTAAAGCACTAGAGCTTGAAGCTTAAGCTATGATACTGTGACAAATCCATTGTCCAAATAGTCATTGATATAGAAATTTCACTTTATCCTGTACTATTTGATGAAAAAATTGACAGAAGACACTGTTTGTGTGTGTCTTTGTTGCAAATAGCAACCAATCAGATTCACTTTTTTCAGTGAAGAAAAAAAAAAACATAAACAAAAATAAAAAAATACACCCGGAGCTGCTATGGATAACAAAGCCAATTTTTGATACATGAGGCCCATTGAGTTTGTCACCAGACTGTAAATGTTTTGTTTGGCTGGCAGTGAATTAAGAAACGAAGTAGTTTACCCCATGCGACTCTCATTTCTATGGAGCTAATTACAGGATAGGATTCTGGAACTGCTTTCTGGTATTTTAGATAGGTTAAAACCTAAGATTAGAAAACATGATGTTCACCTAGAGTTTTTGTAATGTTTCCAGAGCTGGATTTACATCATGTTTGGCACTGTCCATGAATGAGCGTGAGTATGGAAACTCTTATTAACATTGAAGAGCAATTGGAATGATTAGGAAAGAAGTTACTTGTTCTTCTGCGGTGTTCACTGTTCTCCGGCACTAAGCATGGCAGAAAAAGAGGTCATTGCATGGGGGTATGTAAACAGAACCAGAAGCTCCACATTCACAAGTATGATGTCTTCCTCTACTGTAGTGTATTTGATCATTCTATCTTGGCCAGTGTTCTACGTGGTAGAATATTATTGATTTTATCCCTACAATAGCCAATATTACCAACTAACCTAGCTTCTAAGGATTCAACAGTACTTATGATTCTGGGTGTCTTAACCCTTGTCAGGCTGCATAATTTTACAACATTACAGGCTCCATAGGAATAGGTACAATTGTACCTACTCAGCCGGACGAGGGTTAAGGGATTCCATATTTTTCATTACCCAATAGTGCTCTTTTTTTCACTATAGAATACCCTAATGTTGAAGGTGGACCTTCTAAGACGCAATCCATTTGGCGCTGGCTAAACTTAGATGTGGAAATCAAGGGTTTCCCTGGTATTCACCCTTTAACCCCTCTACAGGCAACTGGATTTGCAGGGAGTCCCCAAGTTGCAGTTCCCAGACGAGTTTCTCATTGGTGGTCACAGTGATAGCAAAGTGTAAAAGCAGAATCTAGTCAGGGTCTACCCAGGAGTCATGAAGGGTAGTCAGCAAAATAAAATGTAGACAGAGGTCAAAGTCAAACTCAGGAAAAAGCCAAATCAATAACTAAAGAAGAACCAATCTGAATCATACTGTATACAGTCATATGAAAAAGTTTGGGCACCCCTATTAATCTTAATCATTTTTAGTTCTAAATATTTGGGTGTTTGCAACAGCCATTTCAATTTGATATATCTAATAACTGATGGACACAGTAATATTTCAGGATTGAAATGAGGTTTATTGTACTAACAGAAAATGTGCAATATGCATTAAACCAAAATTTGACCGGTGCAAAAATTTGGGTACCCTTATCATTTTAAACTTTGAACTTCATAGCCAGGTGTATCCAATCATGAGAAAAGGTATTTAAGGTGGCCAATTGCAAGTTGTTCTCCTATTTGAATCTCCTCTGAAGAGTGGCATCATGGGCTCCTCAAAACAACTCTCAAATGATCTGAAAACAAAGATTGTTCAACATAGTTGTTCAGGGGAAGGATACAAAAAGTTGTCTCAGAGATTTAACCTGTCAGTTTCCACTGTGAGGAACATAGTAAGGAAATGGAAGACCACAGGGACAGTTCTTGTTAAGCCCAGAAGTGGCAGGCCAAGAAAAATATCAGAAAGGCAGAGAAGAAGAATGGTGAGAACAGTCAAGGACAATCCACAGACCACCTCCAAAGAGCTGCAGCATCATCTTGCTGCAGATGGTGTCACTGTGCATCGGTCAACAATACAGCACACTTTGCACAAGGAGAAGCTGTATGGGAGAGTGATGCGAAAGAAGCCGTTTCTGAAAGCACGCCACAAACAGAGTCGCCTGAGGTATGCAAAAGCACATTTGGACAAGTCAGCTTCATTTTGGAAGAAGGTCCTACAGGACTGATGAAACAAAGATTAAGTTGTTTGGTCATACAAAAAGGCGTTATGCATGGCGTCAAAAAAACACAGCATTCCAAGAAAAACACTTGCTACCCACTGTAAAATTTGGTGGAGGTTCCATCATGCTTTGGGGCTGTGTGGCCAATGCCGGCACCGGGAATCTTGTTAAAGTTGAGGGTCGCATGGATTCAACTGAGTATCAGCAGATTCTTGAGAATAATGTACAAGAATCAGTGACGAATTTGAAGTTACGCCGGGGATGGATATTTCAGCAAGACAATGATCCAAAACACAGCTCCAAATCTACTCAGGCATTCATGCAGAGGAACAATTACAATGTTCTGGAATGGCCATCCCAGTCCCCAGACCTGAATATCATTGAACATCTGTGGGATAATTTGAAGCGGGCTGTCCATGCTCGGCGACCATCAAACTTAACTGAACTGGAATTGTTTTGTAAAGAGGAATGGTCAAAAATACCTTCATCCAGGATCCAGGAACTGATTAAAAGCTACAGGAAGCGACTAGAGGCTGTTATTTTTGCAAAAGGAGGATCTACTAAATATTAATGTCACTTTTCTGTTGAGGTGCCCATACTTTTGCACCGGTCAAATTTTGGTTTAATGCATATTGCACATTTTCTGTTAGTACAATAAACCTCATTTCAATCCTGAAATATTACTGTGTCCATCAGTTATTAGATATAACAAATTGAAATGGCTGTTGCAAACACCCAAATATTTAGAACTAAAAATGATTAAGATTAATAGGGGTGCCCAAACTTTTTCATATGACTGTATATATGTCATATATAAGGAGAATGCCCAGCTGGCTCTGGGGCTATGAAGACTGGCGTGAGTAACACCAGTCATTATAAATCTGACCCATTATGTCTGAAGAATACACGGATGTAAAAGAGAAACAGAATGCTGTCTCTGAAGATAGGTAGCCATGCAATGGCTCATGCAAACCATCAGGTAAGGAAATGACAGCATCATGATCTGTGGCCTGGCCTATGTGATGAGTACAATAATTTATTTAATATAAAAACATAAAAAGGATTATCCCATTATTAAATATTAATTTTCAGCTTAAGGAAAACAGAAGAATTTTGTTACATATAGTACTTGTTATGGTGCGTCCTGGTGTTTTTTGATTTCCTCTAAATGTCCACCTAATGTGTTCAGTGCTGGTGGTCACACATGCTCAGTAGCCTAGTCATGTATCCAGGTTCTTCTTCTTCTACATGGACAGTGGAGAAATTCCTGCTATTTTACAGGCCAACCAATATGAACTGATACACTATAAGTATCTCTTCTCACCAGCACTGGACACATTGGTCCAGATTTACTAATAGACATTGTAAACCTAAACAGGCAGTCTGAAAATACACCGGATGTATCACAGTCACTGACGCTGGATGATAAATCTGGCGTATCTTTACACTGTCTAGTATAAATTTATACCACTTTTTAGTTGACTTATTTTGAGCCAGAATTTTAGAAAATTATTGTGGTGAATTTAAGCCACACCCTCTTTTTCTGCGACTCCTCACCCACCCATTTATTTATTATGCTTACTTATATAGCGCCATCATATTCCGCAGCTCTTTACAGACATTGTCAGTCACTGTCCCATATAGGGCTCACAATCTACATTCCCTATCAGTATGTCTTTGAAGTGTGAGAGGAAACCAGAGTACCCCGAGGAAACCCACACAAACACGGGAGTGTCTAGTCGTAACCACTATAGTAAATCTGGGCTATTATGTGCTGCTTTCTTAGAGCAGATCAAAGAACAGCAGGAGCAGAATAACTCATATGAAAGCAATATCTAAACTTAGGAGCATTTTTTTTTACATGATATCTATTGAAAACTTGTTATATTTAGTCTCATCTAACAGAAGAGATTAATATCTTATCATAGGGCAACCCCTTTAAACGGACATATCCAGGGAAGGCCACATCAAGTGTTAAAGTAATGTCATTTTTTGGTGCGATATCCATATAAAAAACAGAATTCTTTAGAATTGTAAGTACACGATGTGCATGTATTAGACCATAATACAAGACGTTCACCATATTGTATCCCATTCATATTCATGTCTCAAATGTATTAAAAAATAAAAAGAATATGCAAATGATGTTTATTTTGAGAGAGGAACAGGTATACATAAATTACAAGCTGCCACCAGTACAATGTGTATATGAGGCAGGCATTTTCTAAATAATTTATTGGGAAATTCATGAAAGGATCCGTTTTCTGACACAACGGCGGTCTAGGGAATTACACATGAAAGGCAGAGTTTGTGCATTTTAGATGCACGCCTAAGCTATTTTGTGTTTTGCATTATATCTTTGTTCTGTTGATGCTTATGGTTTGTATCTGCCAATCTTTATGCTGCAAAAACCCTGGAGTTTAATCTACGCTTTATTTGTCATGTCTTCTCCTCCACAATGTTTTATTGATTCCTGCTTAATTTTTAAAGATTTTGCTCCTCTTGCAATTAAAGCGAAGCTTCACCTTGGAGCCACTTGATAAGGAATTGCATAAATAACAATTACCTTCCATAGCGTTACCGAAACACTCACTGTACAAGTCTGGGTTATAACAATGGCCATGTAGAGCCTTTGCAGTTTCTCGCCAGTACCAAGAACAGGACACGGTCAAGACACAAGTGTAAATCTATACCTAATGGCTTCAAATTGAAAGGGGCTTGGCCACTATTACGGTGCCATTATCTTAACCATTCTTGATCCGTGAAGTCTCACTGGTTGTCCCCACCTGGCCATTATTTGTGCCTGTGTGACTGTGTTTATATCTACGTAAAGTTATATAAGCACATATATACTTTGGGTGGATACATGTGCATGTCAGTATGGAATGATTTTGTGTGCATGTATGTAGTAAATGTGCATATATGGGATATATAGGAATATTTAGCTTGACTCTTAGCAAGGTAAATAAACCGTTTCAAGAAACATCAATGGTTTTTCATGGCAGTGTGATATCACAGTGCAGCAAGTTAAAGTAAAGTTTTTCTAGATATTATAATTAAAATCATTTGTAGATTCATAGGTCTAACATTGGGTCGTTCATTGGTCACATTAACTGATTACAGCTTAGTCCCATTCAAGTGAATGAACTGAGCTTTGATACCAAACACAGCTGCTGAACCAATGTACGACACTGTGCTTTGTAAGTATGTGAGTGCTGCAGCCCCTTCAAACAGCTGATCAGTCGGGGGCTACATCTGCACGTGTGTAAGTATGAGTATAATGAGTGTGTATGTGTGTTCCTGTCTGATGTGTGTGTGTGTTTGTATGCATGTACTAGTGTGTGTGCATGTCTGATGTGTGTGTGTATGCATGTACTAGTGTGTGTACCTGTCTGATGTGTGTGTGTGTATGCATGTACTAGCGTGTGTGTCTGTCTGATGTATGTGTGTATGTATGTACTAGTGTGTGTGCCTGTCTGATGTATGTGTGCATGTATGTATGCATATAGTAATGTGTGACTGTCTGATGTATGTGTGTATGTATGTATGTATGCATGTACTAGTGTGTGTGCCTGTCTGATGTGTGTGTGTTTATGTATGCATGTACTAGTGTGAATGCCTGTCTGATGTGTGTGTATGTATGTACTAGTGTGTGTGTCTGTCTGATGTATGTGTGTGTATGTATGTACTAGTGTGTATGCCTGCCTGTGTGTGTGCATGTATGTATGCATGTACTAGTGTGTGTGCCTGTCTGATGTGTGTGTATGTATGTATTCATGTACTAGTGTGTGTGCCTGTCTGATGTGTGTGTATGCCTGTACTAGTGTGTGTGCCTGTCTGGTGTGTGTATGTATGCATGCATGTACTAGTGTGTGTGCCTGTCTGGTGTGTGTATGTATGCATGTACTAGTGTGAATACCTGTCTGATGTGTGTGTATGTATGCATATACTAGTGTGTATGCCTGTCTGATGTGTGTGTATGCATGTACTAGTGTGTGCCTGTCTAGTGTGTGTGTATGTATGCATGTACTAGTGTGTGTGCCTGTCTGATATGTGTGTGTGTATGTATGTATGCATGTACTAGTGTGTGCCTGTCTGATATGTGTGTATGTATGTATGCATGTACTAGTGTGTGCCTGTCTGATATGTGTGTGTGTATGCATGTACTAGTGTGTGTGCCTGTCTGGTGTGTGTATGTATGTATGCATGTACTAGTGTGTATGCCTGTCTGGTGTGTGTGTATACATGTACTAGCGTATGACTGCCTGATGTGTGTGTGTGATGTATGTATGCATGTATTAGTGTGTGTGCCTGTCTGATGTATGTGTATGTATGTATGCATGTACTAGTGTGTGTGCGTGTCTGATGTATGTGTATGTATGTATGCATGTACTAGCGTGTGTGCCTGTCTGGTGTGTGTGTATACATGTACTAGCGTGTGACTGCCTGATGTGTGTGTGTATGTATGTATGCATGTACTAGTGTGTGTGCCTGTCTGATGTATGTGTATGTATGTATGCATGTACTAGTGTGTGTGCCTGTCTGATGTATGTGTATGTATGCATGCATGTACTAGTGTGTGTGCCTGTCTGATGTATGTGTATATGTATGTATGTACTAGTGTGTGTGCCTGTCTGATGTATATGTATGCATGTACTAGTGTGTGCGCCTGTATTGATAGCATGTCATATTTTTTTTTCTTACCCATAAAATTAGGCTAGTTATTTTGATATCTAAGACCTTAGACCAACCTTAGCCAATACTTATCTACTAACTGATTTGAGATTTACCTTGTTTTGGCAATGATGAGTAAAACACCAGTAAAAGAAAAAAAATGTGAAGAGCTGATTTCCCATTTCATCTGCACAAATGAATTCTGGCATATTCAGTCTCCATACCTAGGATATAAATCTGGCCCTAGGTGCTGGGATAAAGGCAGATGGGCAAATAGAGGGAATCATCAGTAGTTCAGACTTTGCAGTCAGCTTAGGGTTATTTTGATATCATTGGTTCTCCTTATAGGTTATATAGCGACGTTTCGACCCATGGTTCTTCCTAATTTAGGCTCAAGTTAAAGCAGCAGCTTTATTATGGGATCCTCCATTGAAGGTTTGTTTAACTACATTTATCATTGTCCTTGCCCGGGCTACATGACATTCCTTTCATGATCTAACATACAAGACAATGCAACATAACATGCCAGTGGTCAAACAGGGTCGACTGAGCAAAACAAGTACAAATGTTTTCATGTCATCCTATTGATTTCAGTGAAAAAAAAATAGCAGAAAGTATAATGGCAAATGTGAAATCCTGAGGTTTTCCTTTCCGCTGAGGTAAGAAATGGAGCCAGTCTTCTATTCAATACAATTTGTATTGACTATAGTATAGTTTGATGCTATAAAAATGGACAATATATATTTAAAGAGGACATATCACTTTTTTCCTGTTATGTTCAATGTTCTATTATAATATATTCTCATGGGGGGGGGATTCAGATAAAGGGGTTGCTCAGTTCTTATTTGTTGATGGCCTATCCTCAGGACATGTCATCAGTAAGACCCCCATTAACATAACCGAGTGTGTATCCGAGTTGGGGCAGAGTTTGCAGCGGAATTCATTCGGCCAACACTCGGAGTGATATCTAAGAGTCATCCAAGTGCGTTCTGTTATGCACTTACCTATGTTGGGGCTTCCGATTTGTTTTGTTTTGATGAAACGGAGCAGAATAAGACTCTCTATTTTCATTGGAACAGAATGGACCATTGGACACCCCCTCGTATGGCAGCCTTAGACATTAGTGGCGGCCCAACACTTGGGACCTCCGCTGATCAGCCGTGTGAAGGGGCTGCAGAGCTTGTGTCCTTGTTCTCTTCACTGTTGACATGCACACCCTCTGTGGCATTGGGATGTATTTTTCATCACTCATAGAAGTGAATATGATGAGGCTGTAATTACATTACATATGGCGTGCAAGTTCCCAGGCGTTCCCTACCAAGTTCTCAGGTGTCAGACTCCCATTGATCTCTTAACGTTCACTTATCCTCTAATATTTCCATTTTGATAAATACAGCGATATATCGGAAGTGGAGGCACAGATCACAAGGGGACCATTTGAATGAGGTGACCGTAACCTATCTACCTGGGTTGATCTTCTGGATTCTTGAGTCAGACTTCCTTTAAAGACATTTTACTTTTGACCAATCACATTTACTGTTGTACAAAAGTGAATGGGAATTGACTTCACTGCTGATTTTGTCTAATTCTCAGTTTACATAACATGTGGCCTGAGGCAGAGCCAAAGGCCATGCCAACTGTGCATATGTATGAATGGATCAGAGTGAGGGAATAGATGCAGGCTTAAAGGGGGCGGCCAGGATTTTTTTTTTATTTATGGCCTATCTTTGACTATAACGGTAGCTGAGTTTCAGTATCGGTGCCCAGCCACTATACAGAACATGGAAGCTTGCAGTGTATAGCATAGGTGCAGAAGTGATCCGTATGGGGTCGGCTGTCCCCCCTTCCCCAACGATCAAATATTGATGGATTATCCTAGGCCATAAATAAAATTTCCTGGCCAATCACTTTAACAAACAATTGTCAGAAAGATATTGAAAATTTATGGGCACCTTAATACACCTAGATGGAATCTAAGAGGCTTACAGTATGCATTATATGAAGACCCTAAACTTATAATATTCTTATTATAACATGAGTTGTGTAGAAACCGTTTCGGTGACAGATTCTCTTCAGACGTAAAGCCACATTTACATGGAGGGTGCTCATGTTTATCTAGTTGTTAAACTCTGAGTGGAAACATGCCTGCCATCTTGAAGTAGTCCAGATTCTCCGAGTGCCAGAACAGAAGGTGATGTATTGCCAACTTTGCATGACATGAAATCCATGCCAATCAGGACCTACTGAGTCTGTCCTTTTAATGACGTTCAGGTGTTCTTCCTCAAAGGATACATGCCGGCAATCTGCTTTAAATAGCTTGTGCTCTTGCCTACTTGTTAAGTGCGCCCACCACACATTTAGGATGTTAAGCAAGTCAACAAATTACCAGGCAGGATAATCAATTCAGGTCATGCAAACACAGAACTCAAATAGACCGTGATGTCCCTGCTGCAGGAAGTCTGAAGCATTTTGGCACCAGCTTTTCCGAGCATGTTTACTGAGTAGCGTTACGTTTCTTGAAAGGCACCTTCTATTTAATTGAAAGGAACGGGCATGGGGCTCCATCTTGGCACATCTGACTACTTCTTCACTAAGTAATATATTGGAGACACCCATCAGATTATTAACAAGAAAGGCGTCCTGATTAATAAGCAGCCATCAATATCTTCCACCAGACCCGCCACGCTCTGTAGGAATGAAGTGGTTAAGATTTATGGAAGATTTGTAGTGAAACGGCAAAGAAACAGCCCCTAGAATTAATCTCCCAGGAAATATCTAAAAAAAATCCAAAGGCCCATATTTCAGCTCAGCATTTAATAATCGCCTTGAGTTTTAAAAGTAAGGTAGTGTTTCTATGTAGTTATTTACTCTGCAGTCGAAAATATTCCCCTGAGATGTAGGACGGATAATGTAACTGATTATTCACACCTGCCCAAAGAAAGCAAGCAAACTGGCTTAGTTTTTTGGCTAGCCCTGTGGGCAAAATTTAACCTCTTAGTATCAGGAAAGAGACAGAGCTAGTTTATTATAAAATTGAGTGGATGGTTCGTTTTGTCTTATTTTATAAACATGACCATATTAATGGGTTGTTGGCTCTGTGATATGGCTAGTCATGAATGAGTTCAGGCCACTGACGTGAATATTATTTCAGATTCCAAAAGTAGGCACCTTCACTTACTATAGATTGGACCTCTGCTGGCCTTGTTCTGAAGGGCAAGCAGCAGAATATATTTCTGTCTTATGGCCAATGCTGATGGGGCTAAATGCAATCGTTCAATCTGTCAGGCTGGATCTCTGTACACCCTTTGAAGAGGGTCAATGCTGATACACATGGCAGTTTTGTAGAAAATTTAGCCTCTTTTGATGGCTTGTAAGTAGAGATGAGCAAATTGAAGCTGCAGAAGTGGAATTCGATCTGAATTTCAGAAAGTCTTCGATTTGCATGGATTCCGGATTTCCTGATGCTTCGCGGTAATGAATATTTAGTAAGGACCTTTGTGACATCAGACGGTCACATGATGTTCTCTAGTGATGTGATTGGGTAGGCGTGTCTTTGCTTGTTAGCAGATCCTTCCACATGAATAAAAATTGTACGTGCTGGAAAGAGAGAGAGAGACATGACCGCGGCATCCAAGTTCTTCCGTCATTTTGTCGCCTTCTGCCACCCCGGCTCTTTGCAGACAGGAAATAGCTGTTTATTCCTAACAAATTAATTTGGATCGAAGAGAATCATATCGGAAAATTCGGCAAAGTTCCCGAATTGAATTTTTGAAAACCTCGCTCATCTCTACTTGTAAGTGCTACAAGCTTATAGCACAGGCTATAAGACTATTTATTGGGTGAGCAACAACAAAAAAACACTTAAAAAGCTGAGTTTCTTTCAGATTAGCAGGCTCTGTCACACTGTTTATTGGGTGAATAAAACTAAATACTCTTAAATAATGCAGATTTTTTTCAGATTAGCACAGTCAGAATCAGTGTTTTGTTGTTAGAACAGCAGTTTCTATGTATTTAACAAAAAATATTTAATTCTTGCCCAAAATACACTTAAGAAAAGATTTTTCACACAAGACTGACAGTCAGTAAAAACTATGTTAAACAATCTGTGGAAAAATCAAACTGCTCTACGGCAAAACAGACAGACAAAATTAGAATATTGGCAATGAAAGGGCCAAGTATCCTTTGTCTGCCTGTATTACTTCTGCAGTCAGGCTCGCACAGCACAGATATTCTACCTCACTCCTATCTATGATTTCTATCATGAATCTGCCTGTAACTGAATAAATCTGACTAAACTGTGTTCTAATTCTCCTACTCCTAGCTGTATTGCAAATTTTGTAGCACTCACTGCTCTGCATCACTGCCCCTACCTCCACCATCATTGATATGCCTCGTGTTCTAGCCCACACAACCTTATATACTGTATATAACATCAAGACTGTTAGGTGTCTACCTACCACTGACTATTGGCTGAGAGATTGTCAGATCGCGCCAGTATGTCACGGTGACTCACAAGACATGTGTCTCTTCTGTATTTTTACTGTGCAATTCATGTGGCGGTGGTGATTGTCATTTAATTAATTAATTGTAATTTATTCAGTTTTGTTAAAAACCGAACAATTTGGTATATTCGGGTCAAATTAGTTTGCCTATCTCTAATGTTGCCCCTTCCAGTTGTGTAGCTATAGATGTAGAAATTACACTGAGGTAACCTAAATGAATATTATTTCAGATCCCAATATCTCTACCTGCACCTACTATGAATGGAAGCACCTACTATGGACCTATGCTATTATATGGTCTAGGTTATTCTCGGTCACTAAAGATACAGTAGGTCCTTGACTTAGTGTAAGTGACTGAGTATAACCTCCTGGACCACATCTAATGTAGCCAATGACAGCTGTACTCTTTTTATGTACTCTTATTATACTCTGATTACAGCTGTCATTGACTGGTTTAGATTTGTTACTCCGGGTCATTGAAAGTAAGTCAACGACCAAGTGTTAATATTCTACCACATTTCCAAAAAGTTCCAAAAAGTCCATAAACAACTTTTCAGGCACTTTTCGATGCTTGATTTGATAAAAAAAAAAAAGAATGGATTTGCTTATCTCTAGCTGGGATCTCTGGAGTGGCGACACTAGAACCGCAGGGTATTTACCCAATGATAATTATTTTTTAATTTTACCAGATTGAAAACATTTTTAACAAAAAATCCCATAAACCCCTTTACATATTATGTATAACATTTTGTAATCTGATATTGAAGATAGACCAAAGCATGTATGCATCTCTCTTTACTCTATTGGATCTTTTTTCACTTGGGTAGTGGGAGGCCATATTACAAGGGGATAAGCATGAGAAGTTCCTACAAATGAATCCCATGAGTCTATGGTGAAATCATCCAATTGTAAACATTAAAATACTCAACAAAATTGAAAAAAGTCCATCAAGGTAGAGGATAGCATGTACAATTCATTAGTTGTGGGTCTCCCGGGGCTTAGCAGTGTCCTTTTCATAATTCAATTTCTTTTTATGCCAGCCCAACATCACATGCCATTAACTTACCTGTGGCTCAGAACTGTTATATTCCAGCTACAAGACCCCTTAGGGTAATAAGTCTGAGAATCGTAACTAAGTTTCTTCCTAATGATGCATTCGGAGGGCATGGGCTGAATCTGTGTGTTGATATTTTAATGGAGACGCACATTTAATGTTGAGTACAATATAATGGGGGGGGGGGATTGAGCATGCTGAAAGATGGCATTTTAGTGCACTTGAGGACTTCATGTTACAGCAGGGGGTCTAATTTAGCTGTTGGGCTTCAGTATTGTCTGGTAGTAATCATCAAAGTGGAAGAACTGTGAGCTTTCCATGTATTTCCATATTTATTTGTGTCTGTAATTTTTTTTTTTCATGAGAGGTGATAGATGTGCTCATCGCAGCCTTCAGATGCACACAAGGAGGTTTTATCAGTTTTCTTATCAAGCTTCTGATAGTATTTTACATGCATTAAGCTATGTAACAGTCTACAGCCTAAAGCTTATAGGGAAATACAAGTCACAGCTGTACGCCTCAATATGGTCACATATTGTATACACAACAAAACTATTGGGGGTGATAGCAGGTGATAGTAATAGGTCTTTTCAAGTTGATACACCTAAAATATATCTTACCCTTCAATATATCACCACCATTTAGGAGGCCATGCAAATTTCTCAAAAAGCATAAAGCTGACCACACACATTAAGAGAATGTTGGCTGAACTTGCTAATTTCCGTAGGACTGGCCAACCATTTAAACAGGAAGCAGCCAGCCAGAATAATCAGGCACAGGCTGGAGTAAACTGTGGGTTTATATAGGGATTGCTATACTGTGATTGGCCACAGAGCAGGTGAGATCCATAAGCTAATCACTTCAATAGAAAGGACCAGGCTCAGCAAAGAAAAGAACAAACAGGCTCCTACAATGGCATAATGGTCAAGGCTTCAGAATATGGTTAGGAAGTTGAGAGTTCAAGACCAAGTGAGCTCAATTCCTGACACTACCATTGTTTAAATGTCTCAGCAATATGTCACCGAAGTACCAACAGATTATAATTAGAGATGAGCAAATTTCTCAAAAGTTTGATTCGAAGATCCAAAAAAATTTGCTTTAATCCGAATTACTTTGCGGCGAATGAACAGCTATTTCCAGCCTGCAGAGAGTTGGGGTGGGCAGCAAAATGGCGGAATCCCTTGCATGCCGCGGTCATGTCTCTCTCTCTCTTCAGCACGGAAGGATCTGCTAACACGCAAAGACACGCCTACCCAATCACATCACTAGAGAACATCATGTAACCGTCTGATGTCACAAAGGTCCTTACTAAATATTCATTACCACGAAGCATCAGGAAATCCGGAATTGTGGCGAATCGAAGATTTCCTGAAATTCGGATCGAATTCCACTTCTGCAGAATTGATTCGCTCAACTCTAATTATAATAGAAGCTTTCCTCTTTTTGAAAAATAATATACACACACAAAATAAATAATTACTTTTTTTTACGTTACATTTTTGTGTGTGTATGTTTCATGGTGTTTTTGTAAACATCAGGAATAGTCAAAGAGTATGCACCATACAAGTATTCATGGTAGGCCCATGGTATGCCAAAAGTGTAATTTTTGTCTATGTTCATGTGTGGTGTTGAGATACCATGTATCATGCATTGCAACGTTTGTAACTGTATAGGAAATGTCCGATCTGTACTTTCACAATATATCCCTCTATAAACTAAATTAATAATTGTAACAAATATTGTATAGACACGGCTGTCATCTGATAATCCACAACCGATATAGTCAATATCTATGACCATTCAGGACCTGTCAAATTACTAAAAATCTACATGTCACAATTAGGATTAAAAATCAAGACCAATTCTGAAAAACGTCTATAAAATTTTCATCAGTACGTTAAGATTTAAAGATTGGAATTGGTTTGTTGTATGGATGGACAGCGTAATAATCTTATAATACCTCATTTATATCTATGGAGTATAAAAATGCATAAATGTTAAACAACAGATGTGTATTGTACACCATAAAATAAAATATATACTGTAAAAGTATAAAAAGTCACAAAAAAAATGTAAAATATAAGATGGCGATTGCAGGTAGATTGCTAATCCGTCTAGCATGTTACATTGTGATTGTACAAGAGTCTGGCCCTTTAAAGCTGTGTCTTTATGTTTCTTCAGTTCAAATACAATTTGCAGCATGGATGCTGGTGCCAAAAGCCATTTCACCGAGGCACCCAGTCACCCCGTCGCAAGGCTGCAAGCTTTCCCTTAAAAAATATTTACTGGAATAGCTATTATAGTCACAGTGGGGAACCATCCATCTTGGTAAGGTACTTTTTCATGAGTAAAATGCTCATTAAGAAATCAGACGACAAATAGGGAGCAGGTTTATGGCTCTTGAATGGTTGTTTCCATAGGAAAAGAACACACAGTGCCAGCTGCCTGTTTTGGCACGGGCTGCCCTGCCTCTTGGAAACGGCATGGCATTAGCAGTGCAAATGAGGCTGGCTATCTACAGCCATTGTTAAGTGGCATTGGTGCCCTAGGGCAATGATGTGAATGACTTGCTGAGCGGGCATGGGGCCATTGAAACAGATGGACAAGAGCTCAGCCAGACGAGAGAATATGGATGTGCTGGAAATGAGTTTGTGGAGGCAATGATTTCCCAATGGGACTGCCCAAATGGTTGGTTATCACAAACGCAATGCGGGCACCTATAATTATATCCAGTCACCGTGTACCAGTCTGGAAATGAACATGCCGAGCTGTGCAGTGATATCAGACATATCTGTATAATTGTCCCTCTCAGGAGAGGAAAGCAGATTTAACTCTTATGCTGCCAGGTGGTCATTTAATCCTGCCAATTGTTCATGTAATGGGTGATGTTACATTTCTGGGAAATTCTAATTTTCGGAAAGATCAGACTCATCGGTAAAATCCCACACAAACTCTTATGCTGAACTTTTGTAAGCCTCAGGAACTCCAAATGGCTTTTGTTGCGAGGATGAAACAGCTGAAAATAAAGGCAGTTCTGTTATAACAAAAAGTAGATGGAAGCTGGTCACCATTAGATACATCATTAGATACATCATTAGATACATGTGCAGAACTTTGCTAAAAAATAAAATGCATACTTTACACTACAGATATACCGAAATATTCATATGTATAAGCTGTCTGCAAAGAACTTACTATGAAGATGACTTTTTATGTGTGTTCAGAACCTTTGTTTCCTAGTACTAGGTGTTTTTGCTTTTTTTTTTTTAGCAAGAAATGTTCATTATCATTATTATTATTATGTATATTATTATTATTGTTAATAATAATAATAATAATAATAGCAACAATAATAAAAATATGCTAATGATGATAATAATAATAATAATAATAATAATAGTAATAATAATAATAATAATGTATTATTTGCAGGGAACCTGTCAATATGAAAATACTGTGTAATTTATGAGTGGCATGTGAGCAGAAAGAGCCAGAGGAGCTGAGCTAATTGATATATAGTTTTTGATTTGATAGTATTTGATTCATTAAAATTCATGCACTTTCTATGTTTAGGAGTCCAGTGGGTGGCCCTATTTAGTGATTGACATCATTCCATGTATTTGCATGCACACACAAACAGTTGTCAATCACTGATAAGACCACCCACTGGACTCCTAATTGCATCTTATATATTTTTCCATGATACTATATATACAGATGTTGCTGATGGCTGTAACATGCTGGAATTGATGGACAACCAACTATGCTTATTGCTTTACTTTTGGGCAACGTAAACTAAAATACAGAATATAAGAAAATAGAATGACATAGTAAACAATTCACAATACTTGATCTAGTCTCTACAGGGGAGCGCACCTCCTGAAGTTCTATCTCTTGCAGGGCTCTCCATGCTAGTCTGTCTCAGTTGAGCTCCCTGGAAGTAACTCTGCTGTCTTCCACATTCCTGTTCTGTTAAATCCCACGCATGAACTGTTGGATCTGATATCATTTCTACTGACTTTACATTCTGTAACGTTATGAATCTGTTCCTCCATCAACGTGACACATCTGGAACCACCTGGTGCTCTGCCCCCCACCACCTGCAAGAACGTTGCATGACACATTCAATACGCTCACTGTACTACTACTGTAATACTATATATATATATATATATATATATATATACTTGCCAACTATACCAGAACATTTGTGAGGCTCCTGAATAAGTGGGTGACTTAGGGGAAGAGCTGGCATTTCTTCCAGGCCTGGTGAAATGCTCCTGTATCTGCCGGGTTCTCTATACATCTATATGTGGCATAGACCCCAGTAATGGTGTCCCAAAATGGACATGTGAACCATGCAGTCAATCACTAGTCACAGGGGGTGACCTGTCAGCACCATTGTAGTAAGGTCTGTTGCCATTGGTCACATATCAATGTCAGTTCATCATACTTGTCAGAAGGAAGTACCAAGACCAGTTTGGGATAGAGAATAATCAAAATGGGAGCAATGGGGCCTGGTAAAATGGTTTTCAAAAATATTAAATGAGCTAGGCAAACCCTTTGAACTATTTATTCACCTTTGAATATAAAATATATAGATTGGTTAGGATAATTTTGTAAATATGTTGCATTACATTTAGGATTTCACCCGTTGCCATTGGAGACAGAAAATAAGCTTGTCAGACACGCCCCTAAAAGCCTAGCTCAGTGACTACAATACACTAGGACAGTGCTGCTTCCTACATCAGATAACTGTACAGTTGCTGTAAAGTTGAATGCAACGCAATAGAGCAATTTCTGTATAGTCATTGAACAAACAAGTAGACCTTAGACCAATATTCTCTATCTTCTAGAAATCCACATCATGTTATATCCGAACCTGTTGTTTCCCATTAACACAAGAAGCTTAACTATATAATATGTGACCAATTTAGAACAGGACTCTGCTCATAGAAACTATTGGTACTGGTAGACAGAAAGGAAAGAGTGAATCAAGGAAATGAAAATTCTTTGCTGATGGCTGAATGCTCAGCTGTGTGAGACAAAGAGTATCATCTACACATTGACATTTACCATTTACAGTTGTAGAGGATTTGCCTTCCCTGCCAGATATGAAAGGTAATAAAGACTGAAGATTTATATTAAATACAATGTCATGTTTCTCACCAGAAAAAGGGATTCTCTAAGTCGCAAAGAGTTTGTCATTGACTAGACTGGGGTGCAGAGTCTAAGGGACCTTATTGTTGTCCTCAGAATAGTCAAATAAATAATAGTGAAGTCAGGAAGGTAGCCAAGTCCATCCAGGAAATAGCGATCAGGATGCAACAAGCTGAAGGATGACATGGAACTGTAGTCAGGGTACAGGCCAGGAGATATCAGGAGTGGAACCATCAGTACCAGGTGACAAATCCAAAGGATGGGACAGGAGTGTAACTGAGGAACATGGCCAAGGTCAGGTCCAGGAGATAAGAACAGAGTCAAAATATATAATATTTCCTTAGGTTACAGGCATGGTGCAGAGGATAGAGTTAGTTTCTAAATAGGCTGCCAGGTCTGACATCACCTACATACAAGGAAAAAAGGAGTGCTCCGACACCAAACCAGCCCATGGCAGGAGGCAGAGACCATTTTCCTGAAGTTGACAAATTGTCTGCTCACTGGAACTGCATAAGGTGACTAATATACATTATTACAAAGATACATAAACAATAGGGGCAACTTCTGTGCCCATGAAAAGGGCCACCAAGCTTCTCCTCATTTCCCATGGTTGGTGGAAACCAATTCAGCACTCCCTCTTACTATGGCTCTTCACTATGGGTAAACAAAGGAAGAGGAAAGGCAGAGGGTCACATTATTTAACTATTATCTTGTTTGGCATTCTTTTTGAACCACTTAAGACAGTGATTGGTTAAACAGTCACATTTCCATATTGAGAAAGAGACTAGGAAGTATGTAGACTACCGGGTGACCCAGGAAGATTTGATGTAATGGAGATCAATGAGTTATTAAGGTTTTGTTTTGTATGGAGCTGTAACAGGGCTACCCTAGTGGTGGTGATCCCTCCACTATAGCTGTATACTGTATGCCTCTTATTTCATACGGTAGCATACAGAGGTTTGGCAGAGTAAATCTGGTGGCATGTACTATTGGATTGCATATGCATAAAAGGATTCTCCCCATGAGGCATTATATCAAGGGAAGAATATCTCCATACTAATCGAGTTTATTGGAGCCTCCATGTATCATGCATGAGTGCATGAGCTATAAAGATCCAAAGTCCTAAGCCCATTTTAGTAACTCTGTTAGGAATCCTAGTGTAGTAGCTATTATACATATGCTAAAATGCACATTATGACTGCCTGAAAAAGATTACACTAAACATCAGAGTGGAGGCTGCCATGTTGTGCTCACAGGTGGTCCCTAATTTCATAACCCCATATAGATTAATTGTTAAATCTGCAATTTGCTAATGATCTATAGTATAAATGGAACAAAAACTCCTAACAATTAAAAGGTATACATTGTAAAAAGAAAGACAAAACTGCAACATAAAACTCCATAAAGATTGGTTTCTTGTGTGAATCTGGTGCCATTTATTTGCACTTTGATAAATTACCGCACAATAGTGTCTAAAACATTATCAGGGCTGTAACCAGCACAGCTCAATAAAAAATATTGGCAGCACAGCAAGTGTTAATAGTGTGTATAAAATTGATTGAGATTTTAGTAATTCCGTATAATCACAGTCTACCAGCAGGTTGCTACTCCAGCAGGAGGGTTGAGAATTATTTTCTCTAGTTTGCAATATAGAACTTAAATTAAGCCTCAGAAGTCAGAGGAGTTCTGTCGCATGTTTAATGCGGTGCTAAATTCTCAGCAGCACATCCCTAGTATTAAAGCCATTGCCAGCAATTAGGTTCATTAACTATCACAATACTTTATTTATTACTTGCTCTGCCATATGGTTCTGCAGCTAAAGAACGACACCCATTCTAACACAGACCATTTGGCATCATAAAAAATGTTAACAAATAATATTAAAGTCTCAAGGGCAAAAGGTTTCACAGCTCTTCTCGAGTCGTCAGAAATGGGGAATTAAAAGGGGAAAAAAAAATCAGCGATTTATTGAGGCTGGTGTGATTTTCTGTTCATTGCAGTCTGTGAATATGTACTCATTTATCATAGTTGCAGGGAATTTGTGCTAATACAGGTTTATATACATCTGCTTGGATCCTCACCTAATCCAAAGTTGTTTTTTCCTCTCTTGAATTAGTGTCAAACTTTTGTTATCACTAATTTGTTGTTTTTTGTGCAGTTTTCAACATTTTGTGATTTTCATGCTTTTCTAGCTACTAGAGTATTCCTGGGATCGGGATCTTTAATATTGTATGCTATACTCTCCATATGGCTCCTTCATGATTTATGCAGCTGTTCGCTTTTGTACGATGTCCGTTTATTATAGTGCCGCTAATACGTTTCTATGTCATTGTGCAAGGCCAGAAGCTCAGTTATATTGACTGTGATGGTTTCCATTGCCTTCCTCATTCTATCTCTTTCATTCCTTTTGTATTGCGGAAGGCGTACTAAGGCTACATTCACACAAACACTGAAAAAAAAAATGGTGGTGAAAAATGGATGAACGCAGACAAAAACAGGACATGTCATATTTTTTGATGGCCCATTAAAATGGACCGTGAAAAAACTTTCAGGTGAATAGACACAATGGGGGGAATATAATAGCCTATTGACACTAATATACTGCTGTAAATGGGTGATATTATGGCACACTATTGGCGCAAGGCTCTTTCTCCCATTCTGTGCCTCGCTTGCCACTTTCCACAAATGTGGACGGAGCGGGGGTGGGTCCCTGACTTGGCCCATCATGTTTAGTATAACTCATGCCAGTTTTCTGGAGTAAGTGTTATAGGAAATCTATGTCAGATCCTAACTGGAATACATCTCTATTCTGGTGCATGGGTGTGATAAATCAGAAGTGTCTTGTGTCTGTCAGATCCTTTATTAGACTTGTGCTCGAAACACCAGTCTCAATCAATCTGTCCCATTCAAATCAATTCCCTTTCTTGCACCAAACATGCGCGAATAAAGCTACATTCACATGACAGTAATTAATGGCCATGTGATGTCCATTTTTATAAGGTTAATGCCCCTTTAACATAGTTAAAGGGGTTTTCCTGGACTATAATATTCAGCTCCAATTCCTCTTCTCCAGGTAGTGACATCATGTCTGTTGGTCACATGGTCACGCTGTAGCTCAATCCCATTCAAATGAATGGGACTGAATTGCAATGCCAAGCCCTGCCACTGTACAATGTACGGCACTGTTCTTGGTAAGGTGCAAAGAGATCACAACAAACAGTATCAAAGTCCCAAACAACCCCTTTAACCCACAGCCCCCTCCCCCTAAAGATATATTCAGAAATCCTTGGGAAGCTCAAAATTATCATGAGCTTGCTGCTGCCCCCACATTAGATGCCTCCCAAAACACTGGATCTCCAGTGTCTAGTGCAAATTATAAGCCAGAAAGCTTCCCCAAATATTATTCATGTTACAGTGCCTTGCAAAAGTATTCATACCCCTTGAACTTTTTCACATTTTGTCACCTTACAACCACAAACTTAAATGTATTTTCTTGAGATTTTAAGTGATAGACCAACACAAAGTAGCAGATAATTGTGAAGTGGAAGGAAAATGATACATGGTTTTCAAAATTTTAATCAAATAAAAACCTGAAAAGTGTGACGTGCAAAAGTCTTCAGCCCCCCTTTATCAATACTTTGTAGAGTCACCTTTTGCTGCAATTACAGCTGCAAGTCTTTTGAGGTACAGTACCTCTGAGGTACCAGATTTACACATCTAGAGACTGAAATTTTTGCCCATTCTTCATTGCAAAATAGCTCAAGCTCAGCCAGATTGGATGGAGAGCGTCTGTGAACAGCAATTCTCATGTCTTGCCACAGATGCTCAATGGGCTTTAGGTCTGGACTTTGACTGGGCCATTGTAACACATGAATATTCTTTGATCCAAACCATTCCACTGTAGCTCTGGCTGTATGTTTAGGGTCATTGTCTTGCTGGAAGGTGAATCTCCTTCCCAGTCTCAAGTCTTTTGCAGCCTCCAACAGGTTTTCTTCCAGGATTGCCCTGTATTTAGCTCCATCCATCTTCCCATCAACTCTGATCAGCTTCCCTGTCCCTGCTGAAGAAAAGCCTCCCCACATGATGCTGCCAACACCATGTTTGACAGTGGGGATGGTATATTCAGGGTGATGAGCAGGGTTACTTTTCTGCCACACATAGCCCTTTGCATTTAGGCCAAAAAGTTCAACTTTGGACTCATCTGACCAGAGCACCTTCTTCCACATGTTTCCTGTGTCCCCTATATGGCTTGTGGCAAACTGCAACGACACTTCTTATGTCTTTCTTTCAACAATGGTTTTCTTCTTGCCACTCTTCCATAAAAAGGCCAGATTTGTAGAGTGCATGACTTATAGTTGTCCTGTGGACAGATTCTGCCACCTGAGCTGTATATTTCTGCAGCTCCTCCAGAGTGACCATGGGCCTCTTGGCTGCTTCTCTGACCAGTGTTCTCCTTGCCTGATCTGTCAGTTTAGATGGACGGCCATGTCTTGGTAGGTTTGCAGTTGTATAATACTTTTTCCATTTTTGGCTGATGGATTGAACAGTGCTCCTTGGGATGCTCAAAACTTAGGATATGTTTTTATAATCTAACCCTGTTTTAAACTTCTCCACAACTTTATCTCTGACCTTTCTGGTGGGTTCCTTGGTCTTCATGATGCTATTTGTTCACTAGTGTTCTCTAACAAACCACTGAGGCCTTCACAGAACAGGTGTATTTATACTGGGACTAAATTACACACAGCTGGACTCTGGTGATTAATTATGTGACTTCTGAAGGCAATTGATTGCGCTAGATTTTATTTAGGGGTATCAGAGTACAGGGGGCTGAATACTTTTGCACGTCACACTTTTCAGATTTTTGTTTGATTAAAATTTTGAAAACCATGTATCATTTTCCTTTCACGTCACAATTATCTGCTACTTTGTGTTGGTCTATCACTTACAATCTCAAGAAAATACATTTAAGTTTGTGGTTGTAAGGTGACAAAATGTGAAAAAGTTCAAGGGGTATGAATACTTTTGCAAGGCACTGTATATATGTTTTTGTACAGTGCAGTGCAAAAGATTTAGGCATGTGTGGAATTAAGCGGCAAAGTAAGAATGCTTACAAAATTAGAAGTGTTAATAGTTTATTTTTGTCAATTAACAAAATGAAGTGAATGAAGAAAAGAGAAATCAAAATCCCATCAATATTTAGTGTCACCGCCTTTGGAGGAGGAGTCCTGGAAGTGATCACATCAGGCAGCGGATTACTCCCCTCCATCAAAACACATGCCTGCTCGGCTGGACTTCTATACAAAGACTGAAATAAAATTATATTAGAAGATACATCATGCTACTTGGGTTTATGTTATTTAGATGAAACACACAATAGAATTGTTCAAGGGTCTACCAGGTTAGTGCTAAAGGGTTGTTTGGCAAGTATACTTTTTGTAAAAATAATGCTCAGAAAAAAAAAACTAAAAACGTAATACTCCCTTATCAGTTTCCCGCCAGTCCCATTCCAGCTGCTCCTGTTTTACTCACTAGGTCTCTGTACTTGTTGGTTCATCTTTCTGCGGAAACATCATTGCTCATCACTGGCCACATTTCTGTGTTGAAAAAGGCCTAGAAGTACAGAGATCTATAAAGGTCCCAGGGACTCAGGATTACTTTTTTTTTTTTTAATGTCTTTATATGTTTTACTGGACATATAACCCCTTTACTGGGTATTGAGATATTTTCCTGTGCTTGGTTCCCTTCTCAGGTACCAAGTGTGTGGAACCAAACTACATCTCATTGGACGGAGATGGAGGGCAAACTAACATCAAGTCCTATCTCAGGTGGCAAGGGTTGCGAAGATGTCAACTCAATTTGAAGCTGTGCTATACAGCCCCTTTCCTTTTTCCTCTTTCCTACAGTTGATTCATAGACTACAAGAGTACAACTCTAAACATTTTCAGCATTTGAAACACTGGTTTCTCCAATAATCATGATACAAGGTGTGATGATTCTGCCTAAATATAGCCATAACTCAGCTGTATTTTGGTCTCTGGGTATAGGATATCCCTTCTGGCTTGCACTCACTCATACTGTGCGCAGCTATAAGCCTAGGTGCATATTGGCAGTAGCGGCCAGGCTGGAACAATAGGGCTCCATTGTATTCCTATACAGCCCTGGCTGATCAAACAATAGTGCATTGTTCAAGCCTGGGCTGTTGATCAGATATGACTGATAACAGTGTATCAATTCACTTTGTCTCAGCTCTATACAAAAGATCTGGATTTGATTGAATTATCTCATCAGACGTACTGTCGCCGGTGACCTCATTCTGGGAGGTGGCATAAAGGGTATAAAAGATGAGGTAAGAGGTCTGTGGGTGTAGATTATGCTATAGAGATTATGCTATGGAGTTTTGGGCTGAGACCATCACAGACTAGAGAGTTGACACAGACAGATCATGAGGAGAGGCTGCTGTGATGAGATTCTGTTGAGACTACTGGACTAATGCTGAGAGACTGTTATGAGAGCATGCAGGCGGGATTATTCTATTAATGCCACATGCCAAGAAGCCTCCACTGGTGACTCACACATGCATGTGTGAGTGTTGGACTATAGAACCACAGCAAGGACATGTGTGGTAAAGTAATCATTTCACCTTTAATCCCTTTTATTTTATTTGTACTGTATCTTGCAACTAGTAACTGTTAATGCTTGCATATATCTGCATATCTGTTCTGAACTGTATATGTTAGATTTTAATACCGACCCATTTAGGGGTTAATAAATATATAAAATTTAGAAGGCTTGTCTTGTATTTATCTGGCGAACCTGGCACTCACTGGCGGTGAGTGTGGTTTTTATATGAAAGAGGACTCAGGGTGTGGCCAAAGCGGTTTGGCGCACGGAGGATCTTTCACATTGGTGGCAGCGTGGTGGGATCTTAGGATAAACGGCGTGTGTTGGTGACCTATATCACTCACATGCTGGGGATTATGGTAATTCTATGAGACAAGCTCGGTATTAAAGCAAGCATTAAGATACAGTGAAAGTTTGATACAGTGCTGTTCCCTCCCTTACTCTTTTTATTCTATCCTATCTTTTATTTGGCAAATACCAGTGGATGGCTAGTGGGCTCAGAAGCAGAGCCCCAGAACTGCTGAACCAGGCTTTTGGAGATCCTGAGCGTATGGCTGAAATGGAGGCAGCCACAGCCATGCAGAGAATCGAGCAGAGTCCTCATTTTGGGGCTAGGCCAGGAAGTGCGGCAAGCAGCCCGGTCCCAAGGATTACTTCACCAGGAGGAACCAGTAGCCTCAGCCTTGCTGGGGGAATGGCTTCAGTCTGGCAAATGGCCCTGCAGCACTTAAGCACCAGGGACCCTAACATATACCAGCAGGCGTTGTACTGTTTTCAGGAAGCTGCAGAACGAGAACGGCAGGCCGCAGAACGAGAACGGCAGGCAGTTCGTGAGGCTGCTGAGCGACAGGCCGAGAGGGAGTATCAGCTTGAGCTGAAGAGGCGGGAAATCTCCCAGCGGGCACAAACCGCCCCCGCGCAAACTCCAACAACCCTGCCGAGACCCTCAAGTTGGAAGGAGAAGCCAGGCCGGAGTTCACCACAGCCGTCTGTCGTCAGGTCGGGTGAGACAAACTATGCCCTGGGTGGTCCCTCCCCTGTCCCAAGAACTCTGGGCACCCTAGTGACCTTCCCCAAACCCCAAGGGGAGGTGCGGCGGGGCCATGCCTGTAACCCGACAGGACCTTTCAAGAAGGAGTGCCCCAACTACCCTGAGAACTTCCCTGCTTCCCAAGCCACAGCAGGTGGCCCATCTGTGTGTCTGGATGGGGGTGCAGGAAAAGGAATGCGGACTGTGAGACTATTGACTGATTTGCCTGCTAATGTACTGTTGGGAACTGATTTAGGACCTATGATGTCCCAATATGGGGTGGGGAGCAACCCAATTTACTGTGATAAACTGTCTATGACTAATGTTGATAATGTGTCTGTCATATCTGCAGAGAGGGCCCGTAACCCCCTCTCTGAGATACTTTCCATGGCAGTAAGTGTACCTGCTAATGAGTTGCCTTCAGCTGAGAGCAGGGAAGATGCAACTGAACTTCCAGCAACCCAGCTCAGCAAAAATGTTAGTGATGCTTTGTTTCCTCTTGTGCTAGGAACCAATGAGACTAAGTCTGTAGACACACCTACATCTGCGGGGGCGTTTCCCTCCCAGCTTGTTAATCTGTCTACCATAAATCTCATTGAGGCCCGGGGTGAATTAACAATTGCTGATGAATGTACTGTCAATGTAATTGCCAATGCTTGTTGTGAAAGTGTACAGGGTAGCTCTTCTGAGTCACTGGAAGCGACTTCTACTATTTCGCCCAGTGCATCCGATAAGCACCCAACTGCTGACCATGTGCCAGGTGGTCAGGTAGGCTATGGGGATCTTATGACTGATCCAGGTGAGGGACGGACTGCTGGTAGTGCGGTGGTAGCCCGCAGCCAGAGTGCTACAAGGGTGGAGGGCGTTCCGACCCTTGAACCGTTGCCTACACCACCTGGAGTCGGTACTGAGACCGCCATGACTAGCCTCACTCCCTTGAAGCCGGAGGAGTCCGGCCGGTATGAGACATACACGTCTCTTCTGTCCAGTTCTATTCCAGGAGCGCCCATGGCCCAAGTACAGATGGCATGGGGTACTGGAGGTGTGATCCAAGAAGGGTGTATGTCAAATGTATTACCTGTCAATGTATTGTGGGGGGATGGTTTGGGGAAGCATGATCTCAGTCATTTGCCCAAAGTATCACCATCACCCACCGAAGTACAGGGAGGACAGGGTCCAAACATACCTGTACCAGAACCAGAGGTGCCCCTAGGTTTGGAAGCAAAGGGGGAGGTGCAGAACCCCCTAGAACTCTCCCAACTAGCGGCTAGTGTGGGGAAGACGCTGAGAGAGCAGGCCGAGGGTAGCCAGGAGAGCAGAGATTGCCGGGATGGGATCTCTGGAATGGTATCCCAAGGGCCTGGGGTCATGAGTGTAAAGCTAAGGGATGCCCGCACTCCGAAAGCGGACCCAGAACAGGCAGGAGGTAGCCAAGTGTACATGGCTCAGAGCCTGGGCCTTAGAAGTGTCCCTAGTTGGACTAGAGAGCCAGAAGGGTCCGGCAGCTATGTAACATGCACATCTCTTTTGTCTCCCTCCAGCCAAGAGTTGAGAGATGCTGTCCAAGCTGACCTTAGTCTGGACATATTGAAGGCGCATGGCGCTCAACCACCCTTAGAGTCTGACAAGGCCCGAGTCTGCTGGGACCCCGGGGGGGAGGTGAGGAAGCCTTTGGGGCCAGAGCCTGAGGAGCTGGAGGCGGAGGTGCTTTCAGAAGAGGGGCGTAGGCCCCTACTTCCTGCAAGCCCCATCTAAAGGGGGAGGTGTGATGATTCTGCCTAAATATAGCCATAACTCAGCTGTATTTTGGTCTCTGGGTATAGAATATCCCTTCTGGCTTGCACTCACTCATACTGTGCGCAGCTATAAGCCTAGGTGCATATTGGCAGTAGCGGCCAGGCTGGAACAATAGGGCTCCATTGTATTCCTATACAGCCCTGGCTGATCAAACAATAGTGCATTGTTCAAGCCTGGGCTGTTGATCAGATATGACTGATAACAGTATATCAATTCACTTTGTCTCAGCTCTATACAAAAGATCTGGATTTGATTGAATTATCTCATCAGACGTACTGTCGCCAGTGACCTCATTCTGGGAGGTGGCATAAAGGGTATAAAAGATGAGGTAAGAGGTCTGTGGGTGTAGATTATGCTATAGAGATTATGCTATGGAGTTTTGGGCTGAGACCATCACAGACTAGAGAGTTGACACAGACAGATCATGAGGAGAGGCTGCTGTGATGAGATTCTGTTGAGACTACTGGACTAATGCTGAGAGACTGTTATGAGAGCATGCAGGCGGGATTATTCTATTAATGCCACATGCCAAGAAGCCTCCACTGGTGACTCACACATGCATGTGTGAGTGTTGGACTATAGAACCACAGCAAGGACATGTGTGGTAAAGTAATCATTTCACCTTTAATCCCTTTTATTTTATTTGTACTGTATCTTGCAACTAGTAACTGTTAATGCTTGCATATATCTGCATATCTGTTCTGAACTGTATATGTTAGATTTTAATACCGACCCATTTAGGGTTTAATAAATATATAAAATTTAGAAGGCTTGTCTTGTATTTATCTGGTGAACCCGGCACTCACTGGCGGTGAGTGTGGTTTTTATATGAAAGAGGACTCAGGTGTGAGCCAACGCGGGTTTGGTGCACTGAGGATCTTTCACACAAGGGTTCCACAATTTCCCATCAAAGATATTGGCCCCATAGATACCTGTGTTTGTTATAGGCAATTGAGTACCTATCATGGAGGCAGGGTAGGTGATTACTATGGGGCCCATGGAGGGAGGGGGCTCCCTCTCTTTGATATCTGGCAGTCCAAGTAAGTTCTTCCTGCCTGGTCTGTTTATTGAGATTTATGATACAGTCGGGAGATTATTAACCCTTAAATTAAAAATAACAGCAATAGGTCAGTATTTAGTCAAAAAAAAGAAGCAGTGGAAAAAATGTATCTGAAAGGGTTACAGATTGTCAGCTGGACTAGTAGACTCAGTAGACAGAGGTAAGCACACCATTGATGTGATTGTTGATGGGAGGTTTTTTCTTTTTCCAATGCATTTACTTAAAAATATCAAAAAAAGATACATTACAGTATATCTACAACCATTGACCTATTTTACCCTGCCTTTTTTATTTTAGATTCCGACTTTTGCGATGGGGTCCCATAATTTCTATGTACGCTCCTGGCTATCGTTTTATGTCCTTTGCCCAATAGCTCCAATGAATCTCCATCATATTAGCCTCAGGATCTTCCATTTTAGCTGACAAACAAATTGTTATTTTCTCTGACTATGTTGGCCATCCTCTAGTTTTATTAGACAAGTACTATTGCACATAAACATATTGTGTTAGTTACTAGGTAACAGATTGTGTTCAGTACATTTAGTAACCAGAAAGGGAAGGTCATTCTTAAAACTACAGTGAGCGCTTTATTTTCTGACTGGAACACTAAATGGTATCAGAGAGGAAATCTGTAAAGTCTTATATAAAGAGCCAAATCTTGGTAGATGAATTGTGTAAATCCTGTTCTGGCCATCCATGCTGCAATCTGATTGGACGGATTACTGCAAATCAGTTGCCTTGAAATGTAGTAGAAAAACATTTCAGGACAAGAGGAGGGATTTATAGAAGAAAAGGGGCCCCATAATAGTGCCAGGTTTTTCTTCCCTGGACAGAAGATAGGTGGTTTTAATCTCCTCTTTTCATGACCATTGGATCTATTCCCCATTCTGTGTTTGATAAAGATGGCCATACACCTTCAACAGCCGTCGGCTAAAATCATGTTTGACCAACAATTATTCCTCCCAGTGCTGCCATGTAAATGTATGCTTAGATTGGCTGAACAGGTCTGCTAGTGTCTTATCATCTGTCCGAGAAGAGTTGTATACCCCATGCACATACCATAGTCGGCTGGTTCCACCAAAATTGGATTCAACTGTAAACTACATGCACACAATGGTGTGCATGTGTCGGGAACGTGGTTAAATGGCACAGATGGCACATTGATGATATTATTGTGCTGCCCGTGCCTCCACCGCCCCATTCACTGCCCTCAGTGAGCCCAGATCTCAAAACAGAACAGCTATAGGAGTTGGACCTGTCCTGAGTTTTGCCATAGGCTTACAGCTGCCTACGTGGGCCTGTGATACTACATGGCTGAGCGTATGGGGCCATAGAAATTAATGGGTCAGTGTGCTAACTTTAAAAAACATGGATAGTACACTGACAATGCACATGGTTGTTTGCATAAAGCCCAACTCTTACATGTATGGACTGAACACATAAAAATATTGTTTGAGGAAAAAGATTCAGAAGAACTTTTCATTTAATCAGTGGGTGGTAGAACTCATTGACATCTATGTATGCATACTTATATAGGGAAGACTGACAATCACTTTGTAGGACTCCTAAGCCCATTATGACTAGAAGTGTAAATACAAGTTCTACTGAATCTTCTCCCACAAAACTATATATTAATATGTTCAGCTCTTCCTGCTTTGTAACATTCTGCCAATAGATGGCTCATCATTTCCAAGTTGAAAGGTTCCCCTTGGTATCAAATTTACCTATGTAAAAATCCCAGTGTGGACATTCTTGGTGGGCCCACTATGTTCTTATACGGTATAATTTTATTACTGTTGGCCAATATGATCACAGGTTTCCTATTATAATAAACTCTCTTGGCCCAAAGATGACCAATTCCCTGTAACTGACCATACAAGAATAAAAAAAAACTACCTTAGAACCCTGGATTGTGTATGAAATAACTGAAGGAAGGAAAGCATTACTACTAATAAGATCATGTTCCAATCACATTTACTCTACAGAACTTCTCTCCATGGCTGACGTACAGTGCACATGGTGAAGTCTATGCTCATATCTTACCAGATGAACATCCAATATCCAGTGACTATTGTAACCTCTTAAGATCACAAACTCTTGGTCCAGCATGCCTACAGGCACAACTTTCTCCCAACTACTCATTATTTCATACTCTTTGAACTTACTTCTAGACCATCTTGGTGGATGTTGGTTAGGTGGTGGATCATACCATACACACATTCAGTTTTACTGGCCTTGAAACAGCTAGTTGTCAGGAGATTCAGTTCTGCTGCTGTTGCTTTAAGGTTAACTTGCCGACCTGAGAAGCTTCTGCAATGTCAGAGTTCTCTGGTCTTGACCAATTACTAGTTAAGGAGACATATTTAAACTTCCTTCCTCCTCAGCGAGCTACCTGCAATTATTTACCTTGTTTGGCTTGTGACCTGATTCTGTGTATCACTGCTTCAAACTGATCTCCTGGACACGAAACTTTGGCTTGTGACCGGAATACCCTTGTCTTCTGATTCAAACTCTGACATGATCTCTTGGAATACCGACCCTGTGGCTTTGTTACGAGATACTACATGTCTACTGATTCTAGCCCTGAAGTAATCTCTTGGAAAACGACCTTTTGGCTTGTTATTGGAATACTGCTTAACTCCTGGCTCAGACATATCTTTCTTGAACAGACTACTACTGGAACATTTCCTGATTCATCCTCCTGATCCTGTTCATCCTAGTAAGTTAATGGTGGGTTCTGGTTTTGTGTTCAGATAGTGGAGTGTTTATTTCCTATATGAATTCTGGTGGGGATAACTTGCACCTCCAAATTCAGCAAAAGCCACCTGGTCTTGTGGCTGGTGCTAGTGAAAGGCCTATCTAGCAGCACAGTACTGGATTTAAATAGCTTATTCTACTACTCTCTGTTATCAGCCAGATTCTGCTTTTGATGACATTTGCTCCTGGAACTCAACCATAACATTGATAGTGTTGCAGTTCTTTATTTAATCTTCAACTTACTATGATATCCTGTACATATACAATGACATCTACAATGAAGGATCTAATTTAATCTATGACATGGAAAAAGTAGAAATTCGAGGAAACGTGAACATTTGAGGGACATTTCCATGATTAGGACAATTTCAGAATGCTTTGCATTGACATTAATGAATGGTTTTCATAGATTTCAGATGGAAAAGTGGTATTTATTGGCCATCAAGATGGCATATACTCCCTACTAATAATTGGTGACATGTCCTTGTAGAGGACATCCTTCTGTGTGCTGCCTATACATAAAGCATTAAGAGCTTCACATGCAATGCTTGATATGTTGTATTGTAGACCCAGCTCATATCTGCTCAGCCAGTTTTACTATCAGACTCTACTCACAAAATCACTTCCCTCTTAATTACAATTGCTGTAGTCTTTAGGCTATTGAGCTTATGTTCTACCTTTTATTTAGTACTTTGCTCTTTACAAATAGGATAAGCATATGGCAATATATAACAATGGCATTTGACACATATTGCATGTAATATTACTGTTTAAATGGGCTTTAAACTCCTGGCTACATAATAGTGTCTATAATACAGGCAAAGAACTAAACATCAGGCACAATGAACTACATTTGCTCTCAGGAACCATTTGTTCTGCAGAAGGAAAATCAGTTTTGATCAGAGAAAACAGCCACATTCACTATTCACACTGACTACAAAAGGGGTAGGCAACCATTTTAGTACAGTATACCGATTCATATCAAAACTGCCATGCAATAATTGTAAGGCTTATGACCCCTATACTAATGTCATATACCACAAACCATAACACAGAAGGGCTGCCACAAGATGCTTCTGGACTCACGCGTTTACTGCTGTTTCCAGCAACAACGCCTGTACTTTACTATTATACGCAATGAAAGTACATGAGCATCCTGCAATTAGTGGTAAATGTATGTGTCCAGGAGCACCGTATAGCAGCAGCCTTAGGGTGGTGATACACTATGTATCTGGATGCAGCTATAGCTGAATCCAGTCCTAGGCCACTGGAACTTTCACTTCAATGTAAAGCTGCGTTCACATGCTGTGATTTTGCAGTAAAATGCATGCACTTTTATTGGAAAACTGTCTGCGTTTTTTGTGCAAAAACACACCGTTATACAGAATAATGTCCCATAGTGGCCCCTCCACACAGTATAATGATCCACAGTGGCCCCTTTACACAGTATAATGTCCTATAGTGGCTCTCCACACATTGTAATGTCCCATAGTGGCCCCTCCACACAGTATAATGTCCCGTAGCGGCCCCTCCACACAGTATAATGTCCCATAGTGGACCCTTCACACAGTATAATGTCCAATAGCGGCCACTTTACACAGTATAATGTCCTGTAGCGGCCCCTCCACACAGTACAATGTCCCATAGTGGCCCCTCCACACAGTATAATGTCCCATAGTGGCCCCTCCACACAGTATAATGTCCTATAGTGGCCCCTCCACACAGTATAATGTCCCATAGTGGCCTCTCCACACAGTATAATGATCCACAGTGGCTCCTTTACACAGTATAATGTCCTATGGTGGCTCTCCACACATTGTAATGTCCCATAGTGGCCCCTCCACACAGTATAATGTCCTGTAGCAGCCCCTCCACACAGTACAATGTCCCATAGTGGACCCTTCACACAGTATAATATCCCAGATTGGGCCTTCCACACAGTATAATGAACCATAGCGGCCCCTCCACACAGTACTATGTCCCATAGTGGCCCCTCCATACAGTATAATATTCCATAGTGGCCCCTCCACACAGCATAATATCCCATAGTGGCCCAAACAAATTTTCCAAAAGAATTTTCAGGCTTGACAAAGGCTCAGCGAAGCTGAAACATCGATTACAGATGGAATAGACTTCCCCTATTTTGTTTGCTACTATTGGAGTGCTGCCTTTTTCCTTGGATATTTACATAGAGCTGTTAGAGCACCCGCCATTATCCTGGTGCTGTTGTGGACTTTCTTCTCTTTAACTTTTTGGTCTTTTCTCAGCTATTTCTTTCCTATTTTACAGTTACTCCTGGAAGATTTACATGTACATAAACCAGTAGTGTTAGTAATGGACGGAGGAAGGGGAAAACTGATCCTTATTGTCCACATGTAGAAAAAAATCGTATGAAGACTTATACAGCCAGAGAACAGACTGCCTAGCAAGACCCTGCACATTTTTCAACTTTTCATGAACCCTTTGATTTTTGTGGGATAAATTTGTACTTCAGTATCATTAATAAAAATCCAAAACTTTGAAACCAAAATTCTTGGAGTCACCATATTCTGCCTCCTGTAACCTTTTTTTTATATCTATGTATATGAGGCTGCATAAGGCGTCTTTTTTTGCTGGAGCAGATTAACTTTTTATTTTTCCCAATTTGGGGAATGTCTGATATTTTTATCGCTTTTCAGCTTTTTTTTCCCGCTATGGGAGAGATATTTTTATATGGTTGCATATTTATTTTTATTTATTTTATTTGGGACGTGGAGAAAGTGGGGTTATTTGAACGGCGTCTGATTACTAGTACAATATATTGCAATGTTAATACATTGCATTCTATTTGAAAATCCATAGAATTCTATTACATAGAATTTCTATTATCTTGTTCCAAGGGACAGCAATTGTCACAAAGGTGGCGGCGTGTAATCTCCGGCGGTAAATAGATGCCTTGGTCATATTTGACCTGGCAGCTATGTTGGCCAGTCAGCTGCTGAGCGGCCGCCAAATTTAAAATCCCGACATCCACTGTAATAGTACGGCAGATGTCGGGAAAGGGTTGAGGTATAGTACACAGTTTTAAATACTTGCTCTAATCATCTTAATGGGGTAATCTTTTGTCTCGATCAGTTGCCAATGGATATGACAATGAATGTAAGAACTTTCTGTAATCTGGCACCTGTCAGAAACCAAGCCATGATTATCTTCTCATGCATGTAGTGTCCCTGACTGATAACCTGTCCACAATAAGGAAATCATGGCTGGGTTCTGACATGTCCCAGACCATAGAAAGTTCCAGCATTGATGGTCATATCCATTGGCAACCGATCAAGACGATAGACTTTCACCGATAAGATGGTTAGAGAAAATCTTTAAAACTCGGCAAAATTTTTAATTACTTATATTTGCAAAATTGTTTACCTTAATGGTCTCCAAATTACAATATAGTTATGTTCATGGGAATACCCCTGTAATATTTGTAGGTTTGGAGCAGGGCAGGAGCAAAATGGCAATATTACATGACTATGTATAGGCCTATGAGCTGGGAACTTAAGGACTCTTTCACACTTATTGGCCGAGCTGTGGTAACCACACGCAGATTACCACCAATTGCTATGCTTAACCTATGCTTGGCTTGGCTTGGTTTTGCGGCAGGTACAGGTGCAGTGCAGCATTTGCAGTAATCTGTGCCTGGTTACCATAGATTGGCCACAGCATATAATTGCACCCTAATAGGGGTATAAAATGGGCAGTAATTCTGGGCATTAAATACAGTAAAGAATAAATAGGAGAATGATATTTTTTATTACCGGTTGACCAGATTAATAAATATTTTGGTATTATTTATTTGTACAGAATATGGTGACATAATTTATGTGTGCAGAATGTAGGAGATTTATTTATGTCAACAGCAAGTCAGCATTATTTACATACTGATAGATGTAAGATATGCTAGATAGATCATACTAGTATATAAGGGCAGATTTATTAAAATGGAAAGCTGAGCTCTGTTTGGTTGTTATGGGCATGACAACCTTAGGGGGCGTTCACACTACCGTTGGTGACCGTCAGTAGTGTCCGTTGCTATTGTCCGTTACAAGATTTTAGCATCGGACACTAGCTGAACCGTCAGAAATCCGTCAAAATTTCCATTCATTTCAATGGGTTTTTATATTGTGTCCGTCTGTGTCAGTTTGCACCCAATCCATCAGAAGTCCGTTTTTTTCCACGGACAAAAAAAACCTACATGCAGGACTTTTTTGTCATTTGGAAAAACGGATTCTTGACGGACAGCAAGTGTCCGTTATTATTTTAACATTGCAGTCTATGGGTAACGGACTTATAATGGACAGTAACTGATAGCCATCAGTTACTGTCCGTTATTTTATGTCCGTTTTTTTTCTGCGCATGCTCAGAAAGGAGAAACAAACATTTCACATTTTGTCACCTTACAACCACAAACTTAAATGTATTTCATTGAGATTTTAAGTGATAGACCAACACAAAGTAGTAGATAATTGTGACGTGGAACGAAAATGATACATGGTTTTCAGAATTTTAATCAAATAAAAATCTGAAAAAAATCTGCTACTTTGTGTCGGTTACCACTTAAAATCTCAATAAAATACATTTAAGATTGTGGTTGGAAGGTGACAAAATGTGACAAAGTTCAAGGGGTATGAATACTTTTGCAAGCTACTGTACAAGGGGCAGAGTGGTGACACAAAGGGGACGGTGATGGCATACATAGCACAGTGCTAGCATGGGTTACTTGTTGCCTGTCTGCAGCTTTTGCTCATTTGGGTGCAGTATATATATATTATATATATATAGTATATATATATAGTATAATATATATTATTGTACAGTCACTTTTAAAGTGATTTGAGAGCAGAGTTGTGTCTCCAGTTTGCTCTTATACTAATAGTTTCAGAGCACTGCTTAGTCTTCAGTCTGCTCCTATACTGATAATTTGGGACCTGTGGTTAGTGGCACATTCTCTCCTATACTCATAATTTTGGAGCAGAGTTTGGTCACCAGTCGCTCCTATACTAATAATTTGAGAGCAGAGTTTAGTGGCACGTTCTTTGATACTAATAATTTGGGAGCAATGTGTAGTTGCCAGGTTTTTCCTAAACTAATATTTTGAAAGCAGAGTTTAGTTGTCAGCAAAAAGCAGCTTTAAAAAAAAAAAAAAAAAATATATATATATATATATATATATATATATATATATATACTCAGGAAGCATACAAGTGAAGATAAAGTTCATCTGACTCTGAACCTCCCATCAGCTCTGCATATTCACAGGTCTTGCTCTGCCCGGATTGATGTCGCTAGCTGCAGACAAGTATAGCCTCCAGGTTCCTGATTTCACAGCCTCCCTGGGCACTCAGTTTGATGCCACAGGGTTCAGGGCCATTGATTTTTTTTTCCCCCTTTTTTTTCTGAGCTCTTAACAAATTTGAGTCTGAGCAGATTAACATTTATGCTGCCCACATCATCTTCAGGAACCCTGAGTCTTATTATTCAAGAGGCCATTTACGCCCACAAATGCAGCAGAACAAAATGTCTCTCCATTCTAGGAGTCAGTGAAATCATTCTATGGGACCTTGTATATTCTTTGCTTGGCTTTTATATTTAGATAACTTGTATAACAGCATCCCCTTGGTTAAAGCCTTTGTGTCCCCTTCCACCTTGGGCCGGGGCGCAAAATCCAGAAAGGCCTCCCCAGAACTCTACTGCGACTGGCATTAAAGAGGTTGTCCAGGCTTACATTTTATTTTTTAATTAGTCTGGGAGAAGTGAAAAAAAAAACAAACTGTGATGTCCCAGGTCCCTTCCGCTGAAACTGCCGACTTCTGCTGGCAGAAAACAACAGCGCTGCAGTACTGGAGCACACTGGGAGGCACCGAAACACTGGGGACAGGTGTATGTTTTGTTTTTTTTTTTTTCACCTTCCCCATCCTAATTAAGGCTAAAACCCCACGTAGCCAGCCGCAGCAAAAAAGCTCTGTGGAAAAAACCACAGTGAAAACACATTACGGTTTTCCATAGGTATAATTTTCATGCTGCGATTTCCTAAAATGCAACGGTTTTAGAAATCACAGCGTTTCCGCTGTGGTAATTTTTTTTGCAATGTATGGATAGGATTCACTAGACATTGCCATAGCACCCGGGAGGCTAAGCAACGTCCCCCTGGCTGCCTATCCCTATTGCACATAAGAAGCAACAATGTATACGATGTATGGCAGTACATTGCACTGGGGATCTGCAAATCCCAGGTTTATGTTCCCCTGTGGGACAGGAAAAAAGTAAAAAAAAAAAAAGTTTAAAAATAAAGTATAAAAAATAAATAATAAAAAGTTAAAAAAACACCTTTTAATTTAAAAAACACATCATGTAAAGAAAATAAAGTAAATAAACATGTTAGGAATCCCCATGTGCATAAAAGTCCGCACTATCCAAAAATAGTGTTATTTATCCCGAGAAATGAATGCCATAAGAAAAATATGCTGCAATATGCAAATTAATGTATTTTGGTCACCTCGCTACCCCTCAAAAACAGCAATAAAAAGTGATAAAAAAAAGTCATACATACCAAAAATTTGTACTAATAATATCTACAACTAGCCTCTCAAATAAAGAGCCCTGACAGATCTGTCAAAAGAACAGTAAAAGAGTTATAGACATCACAATACGGTGAACCCTGGAAAATTGTTCATTTAAAAAAAAAAAATGTTTTAAAACCGATATAAATATGGTGTTGGCGTAATTGTAATAACCCGCCGGACAAAGTTGTCATGTCATTATTTTAATGCAGAGCGAACACCTTAGGAACAAAATCCAAAAAATAATAATATAATTGTGGTTTTTTTTCACATGGACCCCCCCAAAAAATGTTAATAAAAGCTAATCAAAGCATTAGATGTACCCCAAAGTGGTGCCAAATGAAAGTACAACTCGCCACACAAAGAATAAGCTCTCACATAGTGAGAAAAATAAAAGCTATGACTTTTGGAAACCGAGATGGAAAATCCGAAAAAAAGTTACCAAGCACCGAAAAAATGTCCAAACTTAAAAAAAGGGTTAAAAAAAAAATAGGACTTTGTCATTAAGGCCAAACTTGGCTTTGGCAGCAAGGGGTTAAAAAAGATACCCCAGAGTTACCATGTGACGTTTCAGGAGAGCTTTCAGGGCAGTATGATGCTTGTGTGACACCAGTCTAAAGCCCGCTGCAGACGACCGTGGGCGAGATCCGTGTGCTATCCTTGTTTTTCTCTGATAGCACACTGACCCATTCATTTCTATGGGTACATGCAAACGACCATATTTTTCACTGATCAGTGTGCAAGCCGTGATTCTGCACCACATCAGATAGACCATGTCCTATTCTGTTCAGTTTTTGCGGAACGGACTCGTCCATAGAAGCCTATGGGAGACTAAAAACCTAGGACGGCACACTGATGTACTCAGTGTGTCACCAGTGTGCCGTCAGTTTTCGCGGACAAGCTAACGATATAATTAGATGTCTCCTGTGTTTTTTTATGGTGCATCCGCAAACTAGGATCACACACTGATGGCACACTGAAGACACTCCGTCAGTTTTTGTGGACCTACTTCATTGATGCTGTAGAAACACTGAACACACACTGAAGACACTCTGTCCGCAAAAACTGAAGACTAATTACTTGTTTGCGGACCGCAAAATACACACGGCCATCTGCAACTAGCTTTAGGCTGAGGCCCCATGTTGCAGAAACGCAGCTTTTTATGTTACAGGCTTTGTGGCGCTTTTTAGAGCCAAAGCCAAGAAAGGCTACAAATAGAATAGGAAATATATAGGAAGCTCTTATACTTCTCCCTTCTGTTCAATCCACTCCTGGCTTTGGCTCCAAAAAAAAAAAAGCAGCAAAATTTGCAGCAAAAAAACCCCAAAAAAACCTGCGTTTCTGCAACCTAATACTGTATGTACTTCTAAAAACTATAGATGTGCAAACATTGCATTTGTTTGGCAAATATTCGCAAGGTTCACCCACCATTTTGTTTCGCTAGAAGCACTATTATTATTACACACTACAGTCTTCAGACCCGGGGGTATAATAAGTGGAGGCCCAGGGCAGGTGCAGAAAAATAACAACCGCTGATACTCACCTTCCTGCACCTTTCATGGGCTCCTTCATGGTGTCCGGCAATACATTGAAGTCCTCTTTAGACGGGGGCCCCACATAGAAAATCCCATCTGTTGTGGTTTTGGAAATCGCAGCAATGTCAATTATACCTATGGAAACGCCGTGGTTTCCCTATAGGTATAATGGAAGCAGAAAGTCTGCAGAGGAAACTCTGTGAACTTTCTGTGAAAGGCGCTGCAAGAAAAACTGTGATGTGTTGCCGCCGCAGTTTTTCCTGCAGCGCTTTTTTTACTGCGGCCTGCTACATGGGGCCTTAGTCTCAGTAGTCTTCTGGCCTTTTGGGTGACGTCACTTGGGGTGTGCCGACGTCATGACACTATGATATACAAATGTAGCAGAGATAAGTATATTACTTGATATTTAACTTTTTGTAGAACTGCTAGCTAGCCTTCTAATTCAGGGATTTATCATCATGCAGAAAGTAAAAACTGCAATGACAAAGTCTGTTCTACTACACCTATAAATAATCCCTGCTATGTTACTCTGTGCAGTATGTAAATGGCCCATCATGAGTTATTTGCTATCCTCCGCATGTACGTTGTAGACTATTTTGAGAAAAATCTCAGTGCAATATATCTACATAACAAAAATAATGACATTTTCTAAGAATTATGCGAAGCATTGAAGTGATATTATTTGTTTCATGACAGAAAAGGACAAGGCAGAGATTTGTCTCCGAACAACTGACTACAAATGTAATATTTAAAAGGTACGAGCGCCATCTTGTGGCAAATATGGAAATTAGCGCAGGGATCTGACAGTATTTGACAGTGGAGATATACTGACATCGTGTGGGGAAGTTGAAAACTTTTCCAAGGTAGACAATTGAACTTTCAGGCCACGGTGACAGATTTTTGGACACTACTAGTCTATATTAGTGGGTTAACCTCAATAGATTTGGTTTGATGAATATTTGTGTGTTAGAAGTATAATAAGTATTAGAGTATTATAAGTGGAGGCCCAGGGGGCTGCAGCAACATAATTAGATTAGAAGGGCCAGCTCTGTCCTGGGGAGCCCACTGGACCCAGTGCAGGTGGTGGGTGACAGAAGGATACTGTCCGTGGTGAGCTCCATGCGGAAGAATAAGTCCCATCTCATGCATGAGACCATGGTAGCGCTGGGCAGTACTGTCAGTGACCGACTGCTCCACCCTAGGTGTGAGAAGGAGCGCTATCGGAAGTCTTTCCTCCCCACCGCGGTTAGGCTGTACAACCAACACCGACCTAAGCGGAGATCATTACACACAGAGAACTGAAGTATCTCTCTGCCTGTTAATGTGTCAATGTCATGATACTTAAGGGAGTTATCTGGTTTGTAAGATTGATGGCCTATCCTCAGGATAGGCCATCAATATTAGATCTGTTGGGGTCCAACACCTGGGAAACCTACAGTTTGTACAGTGAGTGAGTAGCATGGCTCTCCCACGCTGCCTTAGTACCGGTGATCTGTGGGGGGTCCCGGGTGTCAGACCCCCGCAGATCTAATATTGATGGCCTATTATGAGGATAGGCCATCAATCTTACAAACCAGATAACCCCCTTAAACAAAGTGGGTGGTCCCCCGGAGCATGTAAAGAGGCTGGAAGAGGTAGTGGAGAGACCACTGGATCCTCAGAAGTAGCCCAGGAGTGGTGTACAAGGTGAGTATAGTTTTTATTATTTTGCCACACCTTCCCTGAAGAGACCCCAGAGTATAATAGTGGTTTATGGATGTCAAATCTCAAAAGTTTCAGGTTCGGGTTGAGTATGAAACTTTTGGAAAATTTGGGCCAAATCCAGTTCATTACAAACTGGTTCTCTCATATCTAATCTATCTATATATATATAGAATGTCCAAACAATCAACAATTTCTGGCCCTCCCAACAATAAAATATGTGCTACCATAAATTCCAGGTGGCAAGAAAGGGAGAGAGCAAGAGAGCCAAACATTTTATAACATCACTCGATATCATGCTCATTACTTCAGCAACAACTTCTAAGACGACATAAGAGGCAGAGGCAAAACTTGAAGCTCCTGGGCCCCAATGCAAAATCTACAATGGGGCCCCTACTTACCATGTGATATCTATAATACTGGTGTCTTGTTATGTTGCAGAGAGATATTTGGGCCCCCGTAGGTTCCAGGACCTGGTAGTGATTGCTAGATTTGCGCCTCTTATAGCTTTACCCCTGGTTAGAGGAACATTCCAGACAAAACGGAAAACCATGTTATGGCTTATGTAGAGCCTCAGAGAGTGGTGCATAAACCGGGCCGGATTTCATTGAAGGTCTGCATCTCGTTCTCCACTTATTTTAAAGAAGTTCCAGCAGTTTCTGATCTCTTGCTTGCTTGAACTCCTCAAACATCGTCCTCACAACTACCATGGATCTCATAGACCCTGTGAAGGACTTTTCTCTCCACCAATTTTCTGTGGTTTCTGCGAAAGTCTCCAGAAAATGAGTGATCAGCCAGAAGGAATGCTCATGTGAGTCACCTTCGCCTCGAGACATTTAAAGGGGTTATCCAGTTTCTAAAATTGATGGCCTATTCAAAGTGCTTTATTTACATCAGTATCTTTCAGTACTTCTCTATATATGTCCTGTATATTCCTGGGCTGTTTCTGAGTGAGAGTGTCATGAAGCAGATTCTCCTTTACTTACTATGACTTCATATGGCAGCTATTTTTCTACTAACCATCTTTAGGCTAAGGACCCACGTAACGGGCCTCAGCAAAAAAGCACTGTGGGAAAAACCACGGTGGTAATGCATCACATTTTTTCCTGCTGCATTTTTCACAGAAAGTCCGCACATTATTCTGTACATTATACAGAATATTTGATGTTCCCATGGTCCATTACCTGCTGGTAACATTGTTTTTTCTATGTAACAGATGACGTCAACGGGAATTTTGACAATAAAGCTCCTCCTCCTGATGCTCAAGATATGATCACTGAGCTGCTCAGGAAAAATCCTGCACCATAGACTTGGGACAGGTAAAGTGTAAAAAATAGTACGAATATAGACTTACAACACGTAAAAGCTCAATGATGAATCAATACTGTATATATAATAATGTAATATCTATCTATCTATCTATCTATCTATCTATCTATCTATCTACAGAACACAACTATTTTTTCCCCTGGTTTTCCAGGAGGAGCACATGAGGTCAAAATACATCCATTTATGAGTGACATAGACTTTGATGGAATTCTTAGTCAACTTCCTGAGTATATTCCTCAGCTTGTATCAAAGGAGGACACCAGCAAGTGTAAGTAGAATGACATATCACCTTGACTTGGGTGTTGGGTGGGGAAGATCGTTATAACATTGTGTTATAGACATTGGTTAGCATTCATAGTAATCCTTGTAGAAAGACATACTGATAGGAAATTTAGATTGTGAGCCCTATATGGGACACTGTTGACAATATCCGTAAAGCGCTGCGGAATATGATGGCGCTATATAAGGAAGCAAAATAAAAATAACATAAAAATAATCTCCCAATAATCTAAGTTTATGGTTAAAGAATATACTTAGAAAATACTGACCAGGCTTATCAGTTTTTGTATCTGCAAAACTGATTAGTTAAACTGATGATGTGAGGTGAATGGCCCCTTACCATGGAGGTTTATCCCCACTGTCTCCTTTGTAGGTTTTATTGGATGACCATTTATGTGGCTTCTTTCAAGTGCTCCATCTATGAAGCCACCAGTTCACACATCATTGCTGGTTGCCATCCATCTCTTTTATCCTCCAGTGATGAAATGATATCTGTGTCTGTGATTTGCTCTATAGAAATATAACACTGGAATATTTCTGTCTCTGGAAGTTAACCCCTTCTTTAGAGATAGACATAATAGTGATCAGTTGATCGGCAGATCTGCCTTATATGTAGATAAAGATAGACACAATGTTAATGGACATATTCACTGCAGTTCCTGATTGTATCTTGCACACGTGGATAAAATTGTTGGTACCCCTCGTTTAATGAAAGAAAAACCCACAATGGTCACAGAAATAACTTGAATCTGACAAAAGTAATAATATATAAAAATTCTATGAAAATGAACAAATGAAAGTCAGACATTGCTTTTCAACCATGCTTCAACAGAATTTTTTAAAAAAAAGAAAACTCATGAAACAGGCCTGGACAGAAATGATGGTTCCCTTAACTTAATATTTTGTTGAACAACCTTTTGAGGCAATCACTGCAATCAAACGATTCCTGTAACTGTCAATGAGACTTCTGCACCTCTCAACAGGTATTTTGGCCACTCCTCATGAGCAAACTGCTCCAGTTGTCTCGGGTTTGAAGGATGCCTTTTCCAGACGGCATGTTTCAGCTCCTTCCGAAGATGCTCAATAGGATTTAGGTCAGGGCTCATAGAAGGCCACTTCAGAATAGTCCAATGTTTTCCTCTTAGCCATTCTTGGGTGTTTTTAGCTGTGTGTTCTGGGTCATTATCCTGTTGCAAGACCCATGACCTGCGACTGAGACCAAGCTTTCTGACACTGGGCAGCACATTTCTCTCTAGAATCCCTTGATAGTCTTGAGATTTCATTGTACCCTGCACAGATTCAAGACACCCTATGCCAGATGCAGCAAAGCAGCTACAGAACATAACAGAGCCTCCTCCATGTTTCACAGTAGGGACAGTGTTCTTTTCAAGATAGGCTTCATTTTTCCGTCTGTGAACATAGAGCTGATGTGCCTTGCCAAAAATTTTGATTTTTGTCTCATCTGTTCATAGGACATTCTCCCAGAAGCTTTGTGGCTTGTCAACATGTAGTTTGGCAAATTCCAGTATGGCTTTTTTATGTTTATTCAGATTTTATTGTGGATTTTGCAAATAAGAACAAAAGAAAGCAAAGCCAAGACAAAGGCATCAAATAAGGCAGTAGGAGGCACGCAGGCCGCCCAATCGTGGAGAAGCCACTGATGAACAGTTAGGGTAGAGGGCTGTCGACGTCCGCAACAGAGAAACCAGTAATGGGTGGCACAATGACAACATGGGGAAATGCATCATTGGGGGTTGATGGCAGGGAATACTATAGGACAGAAGGAAAAGTCCAGCTGTGGAGGGCCACCACAGTGCCACCCGCGCACCAGAAGAAAAAGACAAATGCTGGAGGGAAAGGGGAACATGGGGAAAACACAGGTGTACAGGAACACATAAGACCACATACAATACCGGAATGGGGAACGACACACTGAGGAGAAAGGGAAAGGGAAGGGGGAGAGAGGGATTGTACAGAAGGGAACAGCCAGACTCCTTACAGAAAGGGGAGCAAGGCACCCCCAGTTTAGGCAAAGAAAGAAGAGAACTCTGAAGTCTCCTGGAACATCACCCACAGCCACTAGAGGGACTCAAATTTAGAAGGGTCAGGTGAGTCCTCAGCCACCAGGACCTCCATTCTCCGAATAAGGAGAAGCTCCTGTAGGAACTCAACCAGGGTCGGCACAGCAGTACTGTGCCAATGCCTGGGAATGACTGTCCTAGCGGCAGTGAGAAAATGTCGCAGAAGGTCTCTCTTAACAGAGACTTTCCCCGGGATGATGGAGAGAAGGGCTAGATGAGGTGAGGGTGTAACAGATTTGCCACTCACTTTAGTGTACAAAGCGAAAACAGCATCCCAGAAGGGTCTGAGGGCAATACATTCCCATCAGATGTGATACAGTGTACCTCTCTCGGAAGCGCCAACACCGGTCAGATACACCAGCATAGATCCTGTGCAAGAGGTCAGGACAGCGGTACCAGCGGGTCCAGTCTGGCTTTTTTATGATTTGTTTTAAACAATGGTGTTCTCCTTGGTCGTCTCCCATGAATTCAAACAATGACGGATGGTGCGATCTGACACTGATGTTCCTTGAGCTTGAAGTTCACCTTTAATCTCTTTAGAAGTTTTTCTGGGCTCTTTTGTTACCATTCGTATTATCCTTCTCTTTGATTTGTCATCAATTTTCCTCCTCCTTTCCACGTCCAAGGAGGTTGGCTACAGTCCCATGGATCTTCAATTTCTGAATAATATGTGCAACTGTAGAAGCAAGAACATCTAGCTGTTTGGAGATGGTCTTATAAATGTTACCTTTAACATGCTTGTCTATAATTTTCTTTCTAAGCTCCTGAGACAACTCTTTCCTTCGCTTCCTCTGGTCCATGTTGAGTGTGGTACTCACCATGTCACCAAACAGGACAGTGAGTATCTGTAACCCTATATACAGGCCCACTGACTGATTACAAGATTGTAGACACCTGTGATGCTAATTAGTGGACACACCTTGATTTAACATGTCCCTTTGTCACATTATTTTCAGGGGAACCATAATTTCTGTCCAGGCCTGTTTCATGAGTTTTCTTTTTTAAAAAATTCTGTTGAAGCATGGTTGAACCGTGGAATTTTGTTCACGTGTGCGTATATATATATATATATATATATATATATATATATATATAACAGTGGGTACAGAAAGTATTCAGACCCCTTTAAATATTTCACTCTTTGTTTCATTGCAGCCATTTGCTAAAAGCAAAAAAGTTCATTTTATTTCTCATTAATGTACACTCAGCACCCCATCTTGACAGAAAAAAAAAAGAAATGTAGATATTTTTGCAAATTTATTAAAAAGGAAAAACTGAAATATCACATGGTCATAAGTATTCAGACCCTTTGCTCAGTATTGAGTAGAAGCCCCTTCCTTTGAGCTAGTACAGCCATGAGTCTTCTTGGGAATGATGCAACAAGTTTTTCACATCTGGATTTGCCTCTGCCATTCTTCCTTGCAGATCCTCTCCAGTTCTGTCAGGTTGGATGGTGAACGTTGGTGGAGCCATTTTCAGGTCTCTCCAGAGATGCTCAATTGGGTTGGGACAGTGCTCTGGCTGGGCCAGTCAAGAATGGTCACAGAGTTGTTCCGAAGCCACTCCTTTGTTATTTTAGCTGTGTGCTTAGGGTCTGTGAAAGATCCTCAGTGCGCCAACACCGCGCTGGCCACACCTGAGTCTTCTTTCATAAAAAACACACTCACCGCCAGTGGTGCCGGGTTCACAGGATAAATACAAGACAAGCTTTCTAAATTTTATATATTTATTAACCCCTAAATGGGTCGGTATTAACATCTAACACATACAGTTCAGAACAGATATACAGATATATGCAAGCATTAACAGTTACTAGTTACAAGATACAGTGCAATAAAATAAAAGGGCATAAAGTGAATAATTACTTTCCCACATCTCCTTGTGTGGTTCTGTAGTCCAACACTCGCCTGCTCTGTCATGTGTGATAACCAGTGGGGCTTCTTAGCTGTAGCATCAATACAATAATCCGCCTGCTGCTCTTCACGTGGTCTGTCTGCAATCTCCTGTGTCTGTCTGTCTCTCTCACTGACCTCTTACCTCATCTTTTATACCCTTTATGCCCCACCCAGAATGGGTCACCGGCGTGGCAAGTCTGATTGATTAACGCACTCAGTCCAGATTCTTTGTAAGGCTGAGACCAAGTGAAATGATACAATGTTATCAACCATGTCTGATCTACCAGTGAGGCTGGACAATGCATGTTTATTTGATCAGCCGGCTGTGTGGATTCTGGGCCCTGCTGGGTGGATACAAGCCCCATTGTTACAGTGTGGCCACTATTGGCAATATACCTAAGATTATGGCTGCGCACCTTATGAGTAGAGATTCACTACCCAGAGACCAAATACAGCCTTGAGTTTGCCATATTTCAGTGGAATCATCACAGGGTCATTGTCTTGTTGGAGGTGAACCTTCGGCCCAGTCTGAGTTCCAGGCACTCTGGAGGGTTTTCTTCCAGGATATCTCTGTACTTGACAACATTCATCTTTCCTTCAATTGCAACCAATCGTCCTGTCCCTGCAGCTGAAAAACACCCACTAGCTGATGCTGCCACCACCATGTTTCACTGTTGGGTTGTATTGGGCGGTGATGAGCGTGCCTGGTTTTCTCCACACTCCACTTAGAATTAACACCAAAGTTCAATCTTCGTCTCATCAGACCAGAGATCTTTTTCTCATAGTCTGGGAGTCCTTCGTGTGTTTTTAGCAACTCTATGCGGCTTTCATTGTCTTGCACTGGGGGGCTTCCTTCAGGCCACTCTGGCATAAAGCCACGACTGGTGGGGGCTGCAGTGATAGTTGACTTTGTGGAACGTTCTCCCATCTCCCTACTGCATCTCTGGAGCTCAGCCACAGTGATCTTTGAGTTCTTCTTTACCTCTCTCACCAAGGCTCTTCTGCCACGTTGCTCAGTTTGGCTGGGCGGCCGGTCTGGGGTTCTGGTTGTCCCAATCTTCTTCTGTTTAAGGATTATGGGGCCACTGTGCTCTTGGACCTTCAGTGCTGCAGTTCTTTTGTAACCTTGGCCAGATCTGTGCCTTGCTACAATTCTGTCTCTGAGCTCCTTGGGCAGTTCCTTTGACCTCATGTTCTCATTTGCTCTGACATGCACTAGTAGTATAATGTTGTACCGTGTTAGCCATTGAAGTAGTGGAAGAGTGAAGAAATCAGGCGATACCTTTTAGGGCTACTGGTATATTTATAGTAAGCTTTCAGGAGTGCTCGCTCCCTTCATCAGACATGGTGTGATACAAGAACTGAAATTAACAGATTTTTATACACATGGTTTTCAAAGCATTTTAGAGTCCTTAAAAAATTGCAATCTAAGTAGAGAGTTATTTACAACAGGTCAAAAAACAGTCTGGAACTTTTGGTGCGTGCGGGGGATCAGTAATTCTTCAATGGGGACCAGATGTGCACCCCAATATGCAAATCTCTTTATGGCAGAATGGAAGGAACATATTTATCAACATGCACCACCAAACCTATGATTTACCTTCGTTATATCGATGATATCCTTGTCATCTGGACTGCAGGTGGGAGGCCCTACTTCAATTCCATATGACTTCAATGACTTTCACCCGACCATCAACCTTAAACTTAGCTATTCAGGGAGTGAAATTCACTTTCTGGATACCACAATATACATTAAAGACCACCGGCTACTCACATCAATATACCACAAACCCACAGCAGAACGGCCTACCTGAGACGACAGCTTCCACCCCAAGCACACAGACAATCTATAATCTACAGCCAGGCTATACGATACAATCGTATTTGCTCCGACAAAACAGCCTGGACAGCACCTCCTGGATCTGAGGATGAAATTTCTCAGATTGGGATACAAACCAAAGTGACAGACAACCAATTAAACAAAGCAGCAGCCATTAACAGAGACAGTCTGCTCACATATGAGAGCCCAGAAGAAGCCCGAGTGCCCCTAGTTGTCACCTACAACCCACAGCTGGAGATCCTCGGGTTGCCAAGGAGCTCCAACCTGTACTACATAGGGACAACAGACTCAAGGACATATTTCCAGTCCCCCTCTCCTCTCCTTTCGCAACCACCAAACCTGGGCGCATTATCGTCCGGGTGCCCTGAAGGCCCCAACTGAAAATGGCACCTCACCTTGCCTACATAAGGTGCATGCCTGCAAGCACATCCACCCGCTGACAGTGTACCTATCCCACAGTCACAACAGGTGCACAGATTGGGGGACATTTTCCTGCAGGTCTTCCAATGTGGTGTACCTCATAATGTGTGTGCAATGTCCCACCACAGGCCTCTTGTGGGGGAAACAGGGCAGAGCTCAGTCAACGAATGAACTCACACAGATCCACCATTAATAACAGCAGCCGATCTCCCAGTGGCCGCACATTTCTCCGGAGAACCACTCTATTGAGTTTGCGGGTTGTGGTTTTATGGGACATTTTAAGACACAGGAGAAGAGTGGAGTATAAATTTATGCAAATTTCAAACTCTGCAATTTGGACTTAATATTCATGCCAGCTTCATGTCACACTATGTTTGAACCATGAACTGAACTCAATATTCATGCCAGCTTCATGTCACACTATGTTTGAACCATGAACTGAACTCAATATTCATGCCAGCTTCAAATCACACTATGTGTGACCTGTGAGGGTCACAAATCACCTCCTGATAGCAAACAGATAACAGCAAGAATTACTGATCCCTCCGTCCGCCCAAAAGTTTCCAGACTGTTTTTTTGACCTGTTGTAAATAACTTCTCTACTTAGATTGCAATTTTTTTTAAGGACTCTAAAATGCTTTGAAAACCATGTGTATAAAAATCTGTTAATTTTCAGTTCTTGTATCACACCATGTCTGATGAAGGGAGCGAGCACTCCTGAAAGCTTACTTATAAATATACTCAGTTAGCCTCTAAAAGGTATCGCCTGATTTCTTCACTCTTCCACTGACATGCACTGTGAGCTGTGAGGTCTTATATAGACAGGTGTGTGCCTTTCCTAATCAAGTCCAATCAGTTTAATTAAACACAGCTGGACTCCAATGAAGGAATAGAACCATCTCAAGGAGGATCAGAAGGAAATGGACAGCATGTGAGTTAAATATGAGTGTCACAGCAAAGGGTCTGAATACTTATGACCATGTGATATTTCAGCTTTTCTTTTTTAATAAATTTGCAAAAATATCTACATTTGTTTTTTTTTGCCAAGATGGGGTGCTGAGTGTACATTAATGAGAAATAAAATGAACTTTTTTGCTTTTAGTAAATGGCTGCAATAAAACAAAGATTGAAAAATTTAAAGGGGTCTGAATACTTTCCGTACCCACTGTATATATATTTACTTTGTATGATGTAATATGGTATTGTTCTTAAAATATAAACTGAATAAAAACTATTTTTTAAAACAAGTCATAAATCATTCAGTTGACTCCAGTAATTGAATCCTATACAATAAATAGCTCCGCAGAGAGTCGATAATATAATATTCACAGGATTACCTGAGTTGCTGCTTTCTGCAGAGCAAAGCATACAGGTAGCAAAACTTTTATAGTAGATCCAGATAAAGGTTTCTATATTATGAAAATGATTAATACAATGTAGAATACCATAATAAGCATAAGTTATGGATATGGGATGGACCCCCACTCACTAATATAGTGACCCAAACTATGATTCAAATAAATACGCAATACATAATTTCTTGGGTGTTAAGTGGCCACAGCTTTATTTAAAATCACATGTCTACAACAATCACAGTAGGAGTCAGGTGAGAAGATAGGGGAGTATATATTGGGATTCATGGAGTAGCCAGCTCTGGCAAAGCCAGTCCACTTTAAGGGCACCAATAAACCTCCTTAAGATCCTAGACTTAAAAGTCAAGTCACCCCTGAATGATATTAATATTTCCACATCCAGTGGCGTAAGTACCACCGTAGCAGCCATAGCGGCTGACACAGGGCCCGCGACCTTAGCGGGCCCAGTGGGCCCTTGCTGCTTTTTTTTTTAATAGCCCATTATGAGCCCTATTTACTTACCGATCCCTCATGGCCGCTTCCGCTTCCCCTTCTGCCCTCCAGGGGTCCCATGTGTCTCATGTCACTGCTGGGGCCCCTAGAAGGAAGAAGAGGAAGCAGAGGTGGCCATGATCAGGAGTGGGGATTGGTAAGTAAGGCCGCGGGCTCACGGTAAGAGTGCTTGTTGAGCGAACCCCAACAAATACTGATATTATTATACTGGGGGTCTCTGCAAACCCCGAGTATAATGATCGTAGCCCCAGGGGAGGTGAGAAAACATAAAAACCAGTGTTACTCACCTCTCCAGTGTGACTCCATGCTGTCTTTGGCCTCTGTAGTGATGTCACAGACGTCATGTAACCCACGTCTATGAAGTCATTGAAGAGCACTGAAAACAGCAGGGAGTCGCAGTGGAGCCCAGGAGAGGTAAGTAACATTGGTTTTTATGCTTGTCACCTTCCTTGGACTTCCAATCATTATACTCTGGGGTCTGAAGAGACCCCAGAGTATAATAATAGTTTGTGGGTGGTGTACCCCAAAATTTTGGGTTCTGCTTAACCCGAAATTTTTTGCAATATTTGCAACAAACACCATTGGAACCACAATGGGACATAATACTGTGTGGAGGGGCCACTATAGGACATTATACTGTGTGGAGGGGCTGCCATGGGACATTATACTGTGTACAGGGGCCACAATGGGACATAATACTGTGTGCAGGGGCCACAATGGGACATTATACTGTGTGCAAGGGCAGATATGGAACATAATACTCTGTGGAGGGGTCACTATGGAACATTATACTGTGTGGAGGGTTCACTATATGACATTATACTGTGTGCAAGAGCAGATATGGAACATAATACTCTGTGGAGGGGTCACTATGGAACATTATACTGTGTGGAGGGTTCACTATATGATATTATACTGTGTGCAAGAGCAGATATGGAACATAATACTCTGTGGAGGGGTCACTATGGAACATTATACTGTGTGGAGGGTTCACTATATGACATTATACTGTGTGCAAGAGCAGATATGGAACATAATACTCTGTGTTGGGGCCACTATGGGACATTATACTGTGAGGAGGGGCTGCTATGAGACATTACTGAATTTCCCCATTGTGGGACTATTAAAGGACTATTATTATTATTATTATTATTATTATTATTATTATACTGTGTGTGTAAATGGGGCTTTATACTGTGTGGGGGCTAGGAAAGGGGGCGCTATGCCGTGGGGGGATATGTAGTAGTAATGTAATATAAACTTAGTACATATAGTGGTAATGTAGTTTAAACATAGCACAAGGTGTAGTAGCGTAATGTACATTTGGGACATATATTGCAGTAGTGATGTAATGTACACTTAAAACTTTGGCCATACATGAATGAGAATACGAAACATTTGTAATGCGTTTGGCTCACACAAAGTGAAGGGATAGTTGTGCCATTCATCCCCAACACCCACTAGGGTTGTTGTACATGGGTAGACAATTTATCAGTATATTTTGGCATATGGGAGGAAACTGGAATACCCGAACTTGGGACTCCAGCTCTACAAGTCAACTGTGCTAACCCCTGAGCCACCGTATTAGTGATTAATGTACATCTACTGTAGTAGTATACTTAGTGTATGTAGTAGTAATGTAGTTTACACTTTGTACAATTTAGTAATAACATACATTATTGCACACTTAGATGTAATATAATGCACATTTAATATGTATGCAGTGATTATTTAACTTCTACTCTGGTAGACAATCCTAAATTAAATGGATTTTCTATCATGTTGAAGAGCAGCTATGGAATAGAATCAGCAATAGACATTTGTAATTTAAAGGGCTTTTCTCATTAAAGCTGTAGGATAGGAGATAACTTGCACATTGGTGGGGGTTGACTGCTGAGACCTCACTGATCTGGAGAATCTGGAGACTTTTGCCCCTGTTATGAATGGTTTCAATGGGAACACTGGAGATGTACTTAAAGGGGTATTCCCATGATCATAACCATATCTATATTTGTAGATAATTAAAAGTTAAATATTTTTGCAAATATAAGTAGATAAAAATTCTGCAGAGTTTTAAAGATTTTCTCTAACTATCTTAGTGGTCACAGTCTGTTGTCTTGATCAGTTGCCAATGGATACGACCACAAATGCAGAAACTTTCTATGGTCTGGGACTTGTCAAAAACCCAGCCATGATTTTCTTATTATAGCTGGGTTATCGGGCAGGGACACTACATGTAACAGAAGATATCCCAGCCACAATAGATAAGGAAACCATTGCTGATTTTCTGACCTTAGAAAGATCCTGCATTCATGGTCGTATCCACTTGCAACCGATCAAGACAACAAGACTGTGACCACAAGATATTTAGAGAAAATTTTTAAAACTCTGCAAAATACTTAATTACTTATACTTGCAAAAATGTTTAACTTTTAATTATCTACAAATTTAAAAATTGTTATGTAAGTGGGAATACCCCTTTAACTATCTCTGGCACTCCCATTAAAATTAATGGAGCAGTGTACATGCTCCCTGTTCTTTTAATCAGTGGAGGTCTAGCTGGTCGCATCCCCCCTATTTGCAAGTTATCCCCTATCCTATAGTAAGGTTAGAAGCCCTATTGAAACCATGACAATAGAATAGATCCTTGAATTACAATTATTTTCATAAGCATGGTTATATGAGGTGGACACAACCTCCATCATTTGTCGGAAACTGGTTCATGAAAGGTGATAACATCCTTCAAGCCTATTCCTAACGTGTCACCATGATGGGTCCTGTGCTGGTAAGTTACATCTTCTCAATTGGTACGTATAATAATGTTGCCTTTGACTATAAGTATTAAAATTTGTACACAAATGTTGGATCAGTTATGAGAATCATATCTTGCTCAGATTCTCAGCTTGTGAATTACAATGGTATAACTAAAGAAGCTTTATGTGAAACCTGATGCGTGCATTATAAGAGCCCTCCTTCCTTACAGCGAAGGAATCAGAAACATCACAACTTTCTTGTGGCTTATATTAACACTTTTAGGCTAAGGCCCCATGTTGCGGAAACTCAGCTTTTTTGTGGCAGATTTTGTTGTGGTTTTTTGAGCCAAAGCCAAGAATGGCTACAAAAGGAATGGGAAATCCATAGGAAGTTCTTATACTTCTACCTTCTGCTTAATCCACTCCTGGCTTTGGCTCAAAAACCGCAGCAAAATCTTCAACAAAAAAAAGCTGCATTTCTGCAACGTGGGGCCTCAGCCTTAGTCCTGAATATTCAATGCACACCATCATCATCATGATTATTATCAAGCAGAGAGCTGAAAGAAGTATTTCTGACCAATAAGATATATTACAAAGTTTCTTATAATCACCTATAGTATTCATTTATGCAAAGTTTATTGAAAGGACAGTGTCTATTTAAGATGTAACATTATACAAGGATAGGTTGCTGTACATGACATAATCCAAAAACATAAAAAAAATTGAGATATTCTAGGTAAAAATAACTTTAAAGGGGTTATCCAGTTTATACTATCCTTAGGACTGGCCATCGATATGTGATCTGAGGGGGTGTGACACCTTGGTCCCCTGCAGATCAGCTTACCAAGACAGCGCAACTGTCAGTAAAATACAGCTGCTCACTCGCCATACAAGCTATAGTGGTGGATGTAGGTACTGCAGTACTGTCTGATTTAAGTCTATGGGGCAGCACAGCAGTACCTACACTCAGGTACACTACAGTTTGCTCGGCAAGTGAGCAGCACGGCTCACAGCATGTAAACATTTCTGAGAGTCCCTTTGTTTTAGTACTGCTGATCCTAAAGATAGGCCATCAATAGTAAAAACTGGCCAAAGAGCACCAAATTTCTGCCTGGGTTATTCCACTTGTTTTAAAGTTTTTGGGCGAGTAGGCAGAACACATTTTTACAGTCAAATACCATCTCTGATATATGAAAGTCTTTAAACATATGAAACTCTTCTATTTTGCATCCACTCTCAACCACCGCTTCCCGGACAATGTTCTCATTGAGAGACAGAAGTGGAAACTTTTTCTCTCCAAAGTAAAAAGAAGCTCCTAAGTAATCGGTAAGTATCAGATGTCCTCCTGGCTTCACCAGAGATACAATGTTCATAAGAGCAATTTTAAAGTCTGTAAAAGTTTTGCAAGCGCATATAAGGCAACCGGCAACTAACACGCAGTCTGTCAAAGGAAGAGAATTGGGTTGTAATGGGTTAGTCAAGGTGATATCACACTTCATGAGAGAGACATTTCTTCTTATCTTCTCCTCCTTACCATTGGGGGATGATCTAGGAAGCAAAGTTAGAGTAATTTTTAGCCATGGTATGATAAAGATGGTTATTTTATTTTAAAGGGGTTGTTCGAGGAGTTAAGATTATACTAACTGATCCGGCGGACACTGAATTATGGACTCAGGGATTCCAGCCTGGTCCTGATCCTCCAATCATGTGATCAAACCAAGCCCCTGATCCATGGGACAGTCTGCCCCTTCCCTCCTCCCTTCATTTCACAGGTATCACCTGTGCTATGGGGGCTGGCTGACTATAGTAATGTCCATGATACAGTGTCCACCGGATCAGTTAAGGTAATCTTAACTTTCCAGACAACCCCTTTAAGTATTGATCACAGTGAATCTACCAAAATAGCTTCTAAACCACTTATATACTGTTAGTGACATAGTGAGCTTGAAAAAATCAAGCCAAATTCATCAATTTCGTTAGGAATGGCTGACAATCTTATGCATATGGGGCCCCCATCTGCCAATTTTAACCCCTTCCGACTTGTACTATAATGTTGCACTAAACATATAGTTAAGCTTCTTTTTGTTACTATACGGTGTTCTGAAGCATAGGGCGGGGGTCGGCTCCCCCCCAACCTGTTTACAGATGAGGCCTGCGTGCCTTCGCTCCATTTGTTCAATTACGTTGTTTTTGTCCCCTCTTTGTTATATTTGGAAAACCTTTAATACATTTTGATTAAACATAAACATATAGTTAAGGCTAGGTTCACAACTGCTCTGGGCTCTCCTCTGGTGGACCCAAACAACGGAGAGCCGGACCACTAAAACAGCAGTTACCCGTGGACCCCATAGACTATAATGGGGACTGCTTGGTGTCCGTTGGGTTTCTACCGTTTTTATATTGAAACAGGCTGAGAGAAAAATCCTCCGTGCAGGACTATTTTCGGCGGTTTCTGTAGCGGAGTCTCCGACAAAGACCATGGTGCAGATGTGAACCTAGCCTTACGCGCAGCACAATAACATTACTGTACTGCAATATAGGGAGAGTTTGCCATAGCAGCCAGGACGCCTATAAAAAGTTATCCAGTACAGTAGTGTATTCCCTACATTCCATACATACGTATTACAGTGTATTGTACAGGGGATCAAGCGATCTCAAGTTCAACTCTTCTTGTGGGACAGTAAAAAAAAATGAATAAGTAATAAATGTTCAAAAATATTTTTTTTCATATAAAATATAAGTAAAATAAACAATAAATTTGTATTGCTGAATGCATAAAAGACACAAGTATCAAAATATGATATTATGTATTCTGTATAGTGAACAACATTTAAAAAAAAAAACGAAAAACACAATGAACAAGTTTTTTTTTTGGTCACCTCCTATAAGAAATAGGAATAAAAAGTGATCAAATACTTGTACTTACAAGAAAATGGTAACAATAAAAACTACAGCTTGTACTGCCATCAAAAGAGCATCCACATAGCTCAGTCAAGAAAATGTTATATGTGTGTGTCAGAATACAGATCCCTGAGGCTAATTCTTTATTTCACAAGACAGCATTTTATTTTGTAAACCTAATGCTGTAAAGGTGGGAATAATAATGACAATTTAAAGGGATTCTATCATTACATTTAGGCAAATTTGCCTAACGACATAATGGAATAGCCTTTAGAAAGACTATTCCATCCCTACCTATCTTTAGCTGTTATCCGACACCGTTTTTGAAATAAATACTTTATTCTTATATGCTAATTTCGTGCACTGAGCACAGGGGGCGTTCCATATAAGAATAAAGTATTTATTTCAAAAATGGTGTCGGATAACAGTTAAAGAAAGGTAGGGATAGAATAGCCTTTCTAAAGGCTATTCCATCATGTCGTTAGGCAAATTTGCCTAAATCTAATGATAGAATCCCTTTAATGTAAGTGTAATGAGCTGGAAAAAATGTATCTGTATTGTTTTTAATGCAGAGTAAACTTCATACAAACAAAGCATGAAAAATACTGACAAAATAGAAAATTTTTGTCACATAATAATCTTAAAAAGTTAGTAGAAATTGAGCAACATATTATATGTACGCCAAAGTAGTTCCTTTTAAAAATATAACTTATCATGCAAAGAATAAGCCCTCAAATGGCTACGTGGACAGAAAAATGAAAAAGGTATAAAGTTTGGAATGCAGAGATGATAAAAGTGAAAAAAGAACCAGGGGTTGTGCTGTTAAGGACACTTATTCCCTATCCTCAGGACAGAGGATAAATGTTTGATCACTGGGGGTCCAACCGCTAGGTCCCCCAGCAATCAGGAGAACGGAGGGCCAAAAGTAACCCTAAAACCTTCTTGTGATTTGAGTGCCAGTGCACTTGCATGACCAGCACTTCATTCACTGCTATGGGTCTGCAGGCACTGCCAGAGATTACAATTACGATCTCAGTAGGCCCATACCAATGAATGGACTGCTGATCACAAAAGCACATTGTCTCCATTGCTACAGACCCAGCAGTTAGACCCCAGCAATTGGATACTTATCCCCTATCCTGTGTGAAGACTTCCTTTTGATGCTTTACCCACCGAGCATTGCTTACCCATTGTTTTCAAGATCACAGACAAATCTTATGTATGGAGACCAATTGAAAGCATCATTTTCCCGATTTAGCCATTTCCTAATTTCATCTAGGTTGCCTTGAAAATAATCAGTCAGATAAATCTTTTCAAAAATTTCACATGCAGAGAGGATATGATGTATAGAAGGACCAACACAAATCTCGATGAGGCTATGGCCTTTTACACGACCTGATGAAAAATAAAATCATATTGAAAGAGTATTTATAATCACAATTTCAATAAATCAATGGTAAAAATTTCTCAGTTGAAGGGGATGTGCCAAGATGACAATTTATCACTCATCCACAGGACGGAGATTAACTGATCACTGGAAGTCCAATGTCTGGGACCCCCAGCGATCACTAAGCAGTCGAGATGTAGGCCTGCTGCCACTCCATTCGACTCTGTGGGACTGCTGAAGATTGCCAAATGCTGTACTTGGCTCCTCATTGGAAGTCCCATAGAGATGAATGGATTGGTAGCATGAGTACATAATCATCACTTTTTTCAAATTAGGGCACAAGGAACGCCTGTTCTCATGAACAGTGGCGTCACAGTTGTTATCAGATATTTATCACCTTCTCTGTGGATAATTGGTAAACTAATCACAACTCCTTTAAAAGGAGTCTATCACCAGAACCCAGCATATCAACCAAGTACTGCAGATAAGTTAGGGTCCCCTGAATAAAGTGGTGTTTTCCCTTTATGAATCGGTGCCTCTGTTGCCGATGCGGCAGCATTTTTGTAAATATGCAAATAAGCTCTTTGGAGCAACAAAGGCATTCCTGCTTAACTTTTTGAAGCAACGGCAACACCGCTGTCCAAATAGCTTTTTTGCATATTGTGAAAAACTATATCTTGGTAACACATTTGGAAGACACTGTTTCATTCAGTTGACCCTAACCTATCTATCTGCAAGGCTGAATTGATGAGCTGCGTTTTAGTGACAGACACCCTTAAAGTGGTAAAGGTTGAAAGATGGCACAAGCATTTTGGTCAAAATTTTAGGTCACTAATTTTAAAACTATACATACTGTAAATCAATAGGGTAGGTGATTCTAAGAAACTTTACAATATCTTGTTAGAGAAAAATATGTTTCTGCTTTTCTCAATCTGTTTCCCTGCTCCCCCTTTTCTCTGAATTTCACTGTGAAAATTCTGCTGCATCCATCTCACGACAAACTGCAGGTCACATGACTCAGATTACATGTGTCTATAGAGGTCTATGCAGAGATGGCAAGTAAGCACACACGGAGCAAGAGAGAGCAGCTGATTTTAAAGGGAGTCTATCATTGCTCCCAGCTACTTTAAACCACTCCCATAGTGCTGCAGATGCTGTTAGCAGAATAAAACCATACCTTTCTTATGTTTCAGTGCCCCAGGGATGGGGAGAAAAAACACTTATATTCTTTATTCAAATGAGGATCTTGGAGCACAGGGGGAGTTTTCTTCTATTACTGAGCACTGCTGAATCATCACTAAACAGGCCCATCCTGCATTCAGCTCCTCCCCCTGGGCAGTGGAAGTTGATCTTCACTGAATGCAGGATGGGTGTGCTTAGTGCTAACACCATCTACAGCACTATGGGAACAGTTTAAAGTAGCTGGGGGCAGTGATAGACTGCCTTTAAGGTTGCTTTTGTAAAATCATCCATAGCCTGATTTAGATAGGAGCTTTCTATCACAACCCAAGTACTTTATTCACATCAGTTCTGATCACTTCTCCTTATATGTTTTATACTCTGCATGGGGGCTGTTTCTGAGTATCAGAGAGGCAGTTATAGAGCAAATACTCTTCTATTTATTGTGTGCAGTGTATGCAGCTAGTCTTCATTTACCAGCCCAGGGAGTGCTGCAAAAGTATAGATGGAGACTACAGGGGGAAATGTAAGGCAAATATATAATGGCCAGAAATAGTTTTATATCCCAATTACACACACTATACACTAGATTAGCCAAACCCAGATTTTTTTTGACAATTCATAACAAAATCAGCTTGTTATGAACTGGTTCACTCGTCCCTGGTAATGTAATGTAAATTTAGGACATATACTTTAGTAGCAATGTATAGTTAGGATGTGTAGTAGTAATGTAATGTATACTTAGGACATGTAATGTAGTAATAATGTACACTTAGGACATGTAATGTAGTAGTATGGTACACTTAGGATGTATAGTAGTAATATAATGTATACTTAGGGTGTGTAGTAGTAATGTAATGTACACTTAGGACATGTAATGTAGTAATAATGTACACTTAGGATGTATAGTAGTAATGTAATGTACATTTAAGACATGTAATGTAGTAGTATGGTACACTTAGGATGTAGAGTTGTAATATATTGTACACTTAGGACATGTAATGTATTAATAATGTATACTTAGGGCATGTATTGTAATAATTATGTAATGTACACTTAGTATATCAAGTAGTTCTGTAATGTACACTTAGGATGTGTAATATAGTATTATTAGTAGCATGTATTGAAATAATTATGTAATGTACACTTAGTATACGTAGTAGTTCTGCAATGTACACTTAGTACATGTAGTAATGTAATATAAATTTAGGACATGTATTAGCGATGTAATGTAATGTACACTTAGTACATATACTGTAGCAGTGATATAATGTACAGGGACAAGTAATAGTAATGTAATGTACACTTAGTACTGTATAATACAATATAACTTAGTAATATAAAGCACATTTAGTACATGTACTTATGTAATGGTTATTTGGCTTCTACTCTGGTAGACAATCCTAAATTAAATGGATTTTTAGTGCAGGGCAGCGATGGAAATCTATGAGTAAAATCACCAATAGTATTTTGTAACCTCAGTTCAATGAGAAGGTTCCTGTACATGTGTGGTCTACTGTCCATGAACCCATCACCGGAGCTGATGTCATGCTGAAAACTTCTAAGGTTGGTAGCCGGATTAAAAACCGTGACAATATAATCTGTGACTAACAATGAATATGATTCGTACATACCTGAAGAAAAAACATTACTCAAAAATGTCAGCAAAAATATTGACTCTTTATCGATTTTCTGGGTTTCCGGGTGTACCCCATAAAATATATCCAAATATTTCCTTGCATCAAAATTGCTGTCATAAATGTGGTTATCTGAGGTGGACACGACCTCCATCCTTATTACAAAGCTGTTGAAGAAATGTGAGAAGATCCATTCAATAAATACATCTTCACTATATGGTAAAGTCTAGTCCTAAGGTGTCACCATGATAGGTCCTGTGATGATACAGCTTCTAAGGTGGTATATATAATAATGTCACCTTTATATCATAACTTGTATTCAAGTTTTGGGTAAGAGATGACAACCTTACCTTGCTTAGGTCCTCAGTTTGTGATCTGCAGCTTGTGAATTACAATGGCATAGCTAAAGAGGCTTTACTGTGAAACCTGATGCATGTATTGTACGAGCCCTCCCTACAGTGATGGAATCAGATCACACCTTTCTTGTGGGTTACGTTAACACTTTTAGTGCTGCATAGCCCATGCTAGCCAGATCTGCACAGTCATCATCATATCAAGTGACTTCTCCAGCATCTGTTTTGCTACTGCCCTAAATACGTAAATCTATCCACACATTAGATTTTAGACTGCTATCATCTGTCTGGAATAAATAGACATTGATCGATAGTATAGATGACTGTTCCAAACACTCAATGAACATTTCGGCAAATACTTATTTACCCCAAACTTGTGATCTTTAGCAGATTAAACTCTGACAATATAAAGTAAAAGATATCAACTTTATAAAACAATTTTATGGAAAAAGTTATATTAAAACATGTTAATAAAAAAGCTAAAATAAAAACTTTATATACAATTTTTTTAAAATTACTTTTATATGATTTTTTTTTTTTACAGACGGGGTTATTTACACTCATGAATATATATATATATATATATATATATATATATATATATATACACTCGTGGACAAAATTGTTGGTACCCCTCGTTTAATGAAAGAAAAACCCACAATGGTCACAGAAATAACTTGAATCTGACAAAAGTAATAATATATAAAAATTCTATGAAAATGAACAAATGAAAGTCAGACATTGCTTTCCAACCATGCTTCAACAGAATTTAAAAAAAAAGAAAACTCATGAAATAGGCCTGGACAGAAATGATGGTTCCCTTAACTTAATATTTTGTTGCACAACCTTTTGAGGCAATCACTGCAATCAAACGATTCCTGCAACTGTCAATGAGACTTCTGCACCTCTCAACAGGTATTTTGGCCACTCCTCATGAGCAAACTGCTCCAGTTGTCTTGAGTTTGAAGGGTGCCTTTTCCAGACGGCATGTTTCAGCTCCTTCCAAAGATGCTCAATAGGATTTAGGTCAGGGCTCATAGAAGGCCACTTCAGAATAGTCCAATGTTTTCCTCTTATCTATTCTTGGGTGTTTTTAGCTGTGTGTTTTGTGGCTTGTCAACATGTAGTTCGGCAAATTCCAGTTTTGTCAGATTCAAGTTATTTCTGTGGCCATTGTGAGTTTTTCTTTCATTAAACAAGGGGTATCAACAATTTTGTCCACATCTGTATGTGATACAAAATGAACATTCATTCCGACTCATGAGGTTTCTGACCAGCCCACATTTTGAAAATACATGCCCACAATATACAAATTGCCCACAGGCCTGTCAATCTAGCCTATACACAGCGATTGTAGCCAGTGGCCAACAAAATTTAACAAAATTGATTTAGGTTGGGACTAGAGATGGGCGAACCGACTCGTACTGAGCTTGGTTCAACCCAAATAATCCAAATTGTTTTTTTTTTTTTTTTTACGAAACCAGACAAATGGAGATTCATCTCAAGCAAACTAAAATGGCCGCCTCATTATCCTCTGGGTTTCTACAGACCCCAAAATATACTAGGTGGAGGCCCAGAGGAAGCCCAGAGCTCTCTCCTTGTGATCTCATGCACCAAGGGTCACCACTGAGGGCTGTGATTGGGCCAAGGGCGGTTACATGAGCATATTAAGCGTCATGACATCATGGTGCTCTGCGTATCCATGTCATTGCTGAGACCCAATCACAGGCCTCATCGGTGATATCGGGTGCATGACATCACCAAGGAGGCCAAGAGAGAGTGCTGTTCGCCAAGAGGAGGCCCAAAACTGATAAGGGAAGAGGAGTATAAATGTTTTTATTTTTTTTTTTACACCTTCCCTGGGCCCAGAGTCCCCAGAATATAATAATGTCACTTTCACATTGGCATAACTTCTGCTGTGCATACCATAGTGAGCTAGAAATTGGATAATAAAATAGGTTCTTAGGTGCCCTGAGAGTGTTCTACACTATGTTTTAAGCCAATTTAAGGTGTGTTGGATCAGAAACAAACCTGGGACCCAAGCCATCCAAACTCAAAACGAAACAAATCCTAAGACGTTCAATTGTTTACAGGTTTGTGTACGAATGATGGTTCACTGAACGTTCAAAATCTGCCACTTTAGCTGTAAAGTCTAATGTGTATGGACAGTTTATGACACTTTACTCTGCTGGAACTGGAGGTAAGTGTATAGTAGCTGTCACTGAATGGAATCAATGAGAGGGAAGAAAGGGACCCTCAAAATTCTTTGCTTAGAGCCCTATACTAACATTTGGATTTGAGAATCTATAAAACACACATACAGCTACAGAACACTCCTTGGGATCTCAGCTATGCAACAGCATACCTGAGTACAATTTGTCCTAAAATGAACCATGTAATTCTGTCTGGTTTAGCATTACCAGATGCTTCATCGCATGAGTATTTGACATTAATAACCTTTATTTTTCACAGCAGAAAATACCTGTGGTTCTCAATAGTGTTCTTCGCTCATTTTATTGACAATCAGCTTTCCTGATACAGTATATGTCAAAGGCTATGGGATCTGGCTAATGTTTCATGATAGCCCTCACAAGGTGCTCACATTACATTACACCCAGTCAGTCGAGGTCATTAAAGGATTTGACCCACTATTAAAAATCATATTCATTGAATAGGTCATACAAAATAACAATGTTTAACATTAACATACTATTAAAAATGAATCAATGAAGAGATATGACTTTTATGACCTACTATGGTAACCAATGACTTGACTGATGGACAGGCATGCTCAGTGTCTCTCCCCAGTGCAATCCCCCACCACAGGTCCAGTTCTGTGTATTGCAGGGGCTGCTCAGCCATTCCAAATATAAGCCTTCAAGTGCTATGTGTACCTGTTACTCTTACACATTCAACCAGTCAATGACATATGGATCACCCAGAATAATTAATATAATAATAATAAATGTGGTGCTTCTTGGCTGATTGGGTGATCTGTGCTCCAGAAAATAGTCCGGGATGGCTTTCTCGCAGCCTGGCTGTAAAGAAATTGCCAGTTGAGCAATTCCCCAGTGCTGCTGCAGAACCCTGGAGTGAGCGGCACAATAAGACAGTGAACCCTAAAACTGAACCCCCCACACTGTCCCTGGCTAACTTGCCTGATCTGTCCTAGGCGACAGCCAGCAACTGGTCGACAGTCCTTTCTTAATATAAGTGACAACACAGAACACAGACAGGACAACCAACAAGAAAGAGAGGTCAGTTAGCCAAGGGGTTGGTAACAGTCGAGCAATGCAGTACTGAATCAAAATCAAAGAGAATAGTCAAAGGTAAAGCCAGAGGTCAGGAATAGGAATACAGATAATAGCAGAAAAGGAGCTAGAAGGGACAAAGTCACAAAACAGAATCTCAATAGCCAGTACCCATGTGTGAACTGATGACCTGTTTATAGCAAGTAAGGACCTGCCCCAGACTTGATTGGTAGACAGGCTATCAATCACACAGACAATGCTAAGATTAACTGTTAGAGGAGCAGAGAGAAGCAAGGTGCAGGAGACGGGTGTGGCTGAAATTCAATTACATAGTCTAGGACAGTGTTCAGACTGAGCATCAAGAACCTTAAGCAAGGAATCAAACTGAATACGCCTCCTGCGCCACAGCATGCGAGCAGAGGGTGGCGCAGAGACCAGAACAGGCAGAGCCGTTACAGTACTCTCCCTTTTATGAGGGGCCACCGGACCCTCACAGACAAACCAGTTTTAGAAGGCTTCAGTATTTTCTCTGCCTTGAATTCTAGATCCCCCTGAACAACAACAGGTGCTGGTGGACCAGGCAAACATTTTTTATTTGCCTGGCATTTCCAACCTTTAGCAGCCGAGACCGTCTCCTCACTGACACAATCTAAAGTGTGCAAAACAATACAGTGGGAAGAGCACTGATCTCTCCATTTTACTAACTCCCTTTTATCCCAATCAAAAATAGGGTTATGGAGGTTCAACCAGGGGAGCCCCAAAATAATATCGGAAGACAGATGCTCCATAACAAAAAAGCTTATGACTTCAGAATGTGCAGAGCCCACTTGTAAAGTGATTAAGGGGGTCTTGAATTGGACCTTACCCCTGGCCAGTGGGGCAAAATCCGCCCCAGTAACAGACAGAGGAGTGTTGAGTGGCAAAAGCTTAAAGCTAAGACAAACGAGAATGTGACAAAGTTTGCCGCAGACCCAGAGTCAACTAAGGCCTGGCTAGAAAGAGATCTGTCCCCAGAGGACAGAGACACCGATAACATCATCTTATTGTTATTCTCATTAAATACCTGACTACCACTCAGGCACTGAAGTAGTTTTTCCACTGGTGTGCAGGGTCTAATAGAGCAGTCTCGTATGATATGACCTTAAGTAAAGGTTATTCCGGAGACGATGCTCTCATCGAGTCTTGGCCTCCTTAGCTCCCAGTTGCATGGGTTCCTCACCAGGAGTGATGGGAGAAAAAGTAGGTTTTTCAGGAGAAAGAGAGGAAGGGACAGCAAACTTGGAGGAAACAGGCCCTACTCTCTCTTTAAAATTTTCCCGGATTCTCTGGTCAATACGGACAGCCAATGTCATGGCCTTCTCAAGAGTAGGGGGATCTGGGTTACCAACCCAGACCTCCTTAACACGATGACATAGGCCTTGTTTAAAGTGAGCCTTAAGAGCCTACTCACATCAACCTGCAGTTACACTGCACTTACGGAATTCTGAGTAGTACTCCTCAGCAGAACGTTTGCCCTGCCGCATGGTGAGGAGTTGCAATTCCGCAAGTCCAATGTGGTCTGGCTCAGCATAGATAGACCCCAAGTCAGACCACTCCTCAGCCCCAGGAGGGAGTTTAAGGGCCTAAGCTTGTGGATCCCCCTGTAGGAGGGATATAACTACTCCCACCATTTGGATCTGGGATGCATGTGGATTAATACAGAAATACAGGCGACAAGACTCCCGGAAAGTCTCAAATTTTTCTCTGTCCCCCGAGAAACGATCCGGGAGCAACATCTTCACCCTGGGAAGGGAAGAAACAGCAGGGGATGCTGCAGCAGCATCAGTAAGGGTCTGAACCTGTTTAGTTAGCTCAGCTACCAGGCCTGCCAAACCCTCCATCTTGGCTGCAAGGCCCTGAATAGGATCCATGCTGATCCGGAGGGAAGCAATGGCAGAAGGTAATTTTAGGGCTGGCTATTCTGTAAGGGAATTGCCAGTTGAACAATTCCCCATTGCTTCTGCAGAACCCTGGGGGGAGGGGCACAACAATACAGTGAGCCCTAAAGCTGAACCCCCCACTGTCCCTTGCTAACTTGCCTGATCTGTCCTAGGCGACAGCCAGTAACTGGTCGACAATCCCTTCTTAATGTAAGTGACAACACAGAACACAGACAGGACAAACAACAAGAAAGGGAGGTCAGCTAGCCAAGGGGTCAGTAACAGTCAAGCAATGCAGTACAGAATCAAAATCCAAGAGAATAGTCAAAGTCAAAGCCAGAGGTCAAGAATAGGAATACACGTAATAGCAGAAAAGAAGCTAGCAGGGACAAAGTCACAAAACAGAATCTCAATAGCCAGCACCCATGTGTGAACTGTTGACCTGTTTATAGCAAGTAAGGACCCGCCCCAGACCTGATTGGAAGACAGGCCGTCAATCACACAGGCAAGGTTAAGATTAACTGTTAGAGATGCAGAGAGAAGCAAGGTGCAGGAGACAGGTGTGGCTGAAATTCAATTACATAGGACAGTGTTCAGACTGAACATCAAGAACCTTAAGCAAGGAATCAAACTGAATACGCCACCTGCGCCACAGGCAGAGACGTTACACTGGCTGTTCTTTGGCCTATTAAACCACTCAATGATAATTTACAGCTTTCATTGGCTGGTTTAGATCACATGGTCTGGGTTACTTTAGGTGATCAATTCATTTTGAAAGTAGGGTGATGACCACGAGTAACATGTCCCAGACCTTTCTGGCACACTGATCATTCAATCAGCTGAAATGCCCCATAGTTATTAATAATTATGGTGCATCTTGGGTGATCCACTTAACAGAAAATGGAGGATTGACAAACTGATACCAAATAGTGAAGGGACTCCATCTACAAATGAGTCTCTGCACTAAAAAAGTCTGGGATGGGTTAGCCATAGTCAGTGACCTACTTTAGAAACCCCATGCCAATCTACACCACTCAATGACAGGGGTAAGCTGTCATTGCCTGATTTAATATATGGCAGTGTTACTCCCAGTCATTGGCCTACTTGAAATTAGGCCAATTGTATTGAGTCCTATGCCCAGTATGTATGGAGATATCGTGCAATGGGTTATTACATTTACTATATTTTGGATAGAATGCCACAGAAGTTTTATTAATGGCCACTCCCAGAATATGTGTAGTAAGGTTCCAACTTGTCCACATTTCCTCCAGCATTGGGGTGGATTTGTTGGGTATATTTTTGATAATACGCAAGGGGTCATATACCATCTATGAAGTTTTTTATAATAAAGTTTGTGATGGTTGGCCCAAGATGAAGATATTTGAGTATTATATTATAAGTTTTCAACCATATTTCACTTTTAAATTGTTTATTTAGATCTCGATGCAGTTTTGAATATGATTTTGGGAATCTAAATGAGTTTCAAAAGAAAGAACATGATAAAAAGTGCTAATACCTTTGTGAGTTCGTATTTGATCTTGTAGATATGAGAAAATTACTGTAGGGTAAAATTAAGAGTGGGTAAGGAAGTTTTGTTAGTATAGAGCAAATCTGGATAAATTTATAAAATTTAGGTTATCTGTGCCCAGTATTGGTTTCTCAATATCTCGCCATCTTTTGTTATTGGTGTGAGATTGTCGACAGAACTTTTACTGATCTATTATAGATGTTCTGTTCTAGTTTGGGATACCCAGTCCACCCAAAGATTTGGGTTGTCAGATACAGTGAAGGGTTATCCTTGGTGTTTACTTGCCTGGGCAAGTGAAATTCATTCTGGGAGACCATTGTACAGTAACATGGAAATATTACCTAAACGTCACAATCTATTTGGTACAACAATGCATAGTGATATAGAAGTCACCAAATATCTATATATTTCAATTTAACGGGCCCAAGAAAACTAGCAAATGTTCTCAAAAAATCTGGAGAAAGTATTTTTAACTTGGGGCCAATTCCTAGCTGTGATCTAATATCATAACAATGAATTCACATCTAATATGTTGTGAGTAGGTATTTTTTAACTTGGGGCCAATTCCTGGATGTCATCAAATTTCAGAATACCAAAGGCACAAAAAAGACTCCTTAGTGAGCCATGTAGACAGAGATTGTAGTATGTCTATCATCATATATAAATGGGAAATATACTTTTCAATTTAGTTGAACAGGTTGCAGTATACAGTATATTACAGCTGCTGCTGTGGTAATATCATGGCTGACACTCATTGGGGAGGGGGTAGGTATTTTAACTTGTCCTTTAACCAAATAGTGATTATATAAAAACAGGAAAAAGTTTTCAGAGTGTCGTGACAGACATGGAGTACTACATAAGGGATTTTAGAAACTGGTTGAAGATAGGAGATTCTTAAAGAGGCAGCACTGAGTGACAATATGGCTCCCTCATGCCCAGTAAAGAACTGTACATTAGCAAATAAACATCTCAGATTGTCAGAAGTACATCTCATTGGATGAAAACCTGACTGGTCACTGTGTGCCATCCTTCCCATCAAAAAGAGGACCTTTTACCTGCTCCACCAACTATTTGCATCCTCCAATAGGTGCCACACCTATCTCTGGCGCAGTAGGAATTTTTTTCGCTGGCCCCCACCATTCCTGAGCAATCAATGCTGTTATTTTCAGCAGGGTTATACTCTCTGCTGTCAGGTGGGCGGTACAGAGCATAGTTGTGCTGGATTCACACCTGCGCCCGGTTTCAATTCGGGGATTCTGTCCCCCATTTCGCTTGAAAGATGCAGAGAGAAAAGTCCTGCAAGCGGTACTTTTATCTCTCGATTTTTTGGGCAGAAATCCAGCGGACCCCATTATAATCTATAGGGTCCATGAGTTTCCGCAGCTAACCGCTTTTTACGTGCAAACCCAGACGCAGGTGTGAAGCTAGTGTAATAGAAATGATTGCTCGGGAATGGTTAGGGATAGAGAAAAAATTCCAACTGCTCTGGAATCACAGGAATGGCGCCTATTGAAGGATGTAATGAGTTAAAGTTGGTGGAGGCGGTGAAAGGTCCTCTATAAAGAATGTACTACATTTATCTGCCATGGGGCAGTGTAATTATCCTTCCCTCTATATTCTCCTTTTGGGGGAGACATCAGGGGGATTTATGAAGACTGGCAAAAGAGGCGTAAATGATAATGAATGTGGCATGGGAGATGGTCCTTGCGGCAAAATGTTCCATTAGATTGCACTATTAATGTTATATGTGTTTTCCACGGTGTATTAATGCTTTACATTGTTTATTGCACTTTTTCTACTTTGTGCTGGATCTTTATGGGTTAGTCAATCATTCTTATTTTGCTGTCATTCTGTGTTAATGAGAGTGACATTTGCTCTGTGGTTTCTAGAAGCGAAATAGTTAGCTGGTAACCTTGCAACCCACTTAACCAGTTGGGTCTATTGGTTTAAAGTCAATGTGTAGTTAGCTGTAGATGATCGCAGGCATGTTCCTGCTCTCTAGTTAGTGATAGTTAGATCTCAGACAGAAAGCCTGGCATCCATGGCCAAACAGTCCTGCATGCATTTCCCCAATATTGGCTGAAACAAAGGACCAAATCTGGGGTCAACCCAGATTTATTTTGGTGGAAAGGTACAGAAGTCTACAGGAAGGAGTGAAGAGCAGACTCCACTTCTGTACATGTTTATAGACTGCCCTGTATGTGAATATTGTTTTGTAAAAAAAATCCCACTTATTAAACCTGACAGGGCACACCTGTGAAGTGAAAACCATTTCAGGTGACTACCTCTTCAAGGTCATCAAGAGAATGCCAAGAGTGTGCAAAGCAGTAATCAAAGCAAAAGGTGGCTACTTTGAAGAACCTAGAATATAATACATATTTTCAGTTGTTTCACACTTTTTTGTTAAGTATATTATTCCACATGTGTTAATTCATAGTTTTGATGCCTTCAGTGTGAATCTACAATTTTTATAGTCATGAAAATACAGAAAACTCTTGGAATGAGAAGGTGTGTCCAAACTTTTGGTCTGTACTGTATAAAGGTGCATTTTTGTCTGTACTTGAACCCTACAATTTGTACAGTGCTGCGGTATATGTTGGTGCTATATAAATAAAATGTATTATTACTAAAGCAGAACAATAGAGACAGTAGATGGTTGAGTGAATCAAGCTGTAGATGAAGGAAGGCGAGATGGCTTGGACGGACTACAGTACCCATAAAGATTTTCAAAATTAGGGTTATCTAGTTTAGAAAAAAAAGATGGCTGCAAGGTGATCCAATGACATATGGTTTCATGTGAAAATCAATAAAATATTAGAGAAATGTTCTATTATAAACAGCAATGTTACATTATTTGATTATTATAAGAATTACTTCCCTGTACCAGGATCCTCACCCCAACTATATATTATAGATTTGATTTGATTTAAATGCTTTGTTTTATGTTTTAACATGTAACTTCCTATTTTTTTAAATAAATAAATTAAACTCTATACCATATTAAACCACTAGAGGGCAGCACGTTTTTCCTATACTGCAGTTACACATGTATAAACCATGTGTTGTATGATTTTCTTGCTTTTTGACCATGTTTGCCTTTTTGCAGCATAGTTAAACAAATTAAAAAAAAAAACATAATGTAAACTCTGCTACATCTGTAGTTTGGAGTGCTCACTATATCAGTAGTATATCTATGTAGTTTGGGTTAGCTTTAACAATACTTTGGCTTTGTAGTCAGGAATATCCATAGAGCCAGGTCTCTATTTTGCTGTAAAATACTCTTTTGTGACATTTGACTTTAGTTTTGTGACTATTGGGTTTAGTCTGAATGCATTCCCTGAATATTGCACATATGTGCTTTAGTGTCTACAGAACGATAGACAATAGAGCCACAAGTGGCAAACATCTGTCTAAATGAACTGTAAAACTTTGGGGTCTATAGAAGCTGACATCTTAGATTTCTGTTCCCATAGTCGGCACTTTGCCAGCCTAGTAGGAGCAGATGTTGTATTGTAAAGTCCTTCTTTGTTCATGTTTTATGTGGTTTACAGGTTAATTGGGTGTCAGGTGTAATCCTCTACTGGAGAGCTAAATCCTATCCCCAGCTGCACTGTAACCTGCCGCGAATAATCCCTGCAAACTATTCATGTCATTGACAGTGGAAATGCATAGTGGGAAGTGTTTAGGATGTACAAGACCCCAGAACTGATGATATAAGAACATACGGCATTTTCATTAATCGATAGGAAGTTTGCTTGTTTTTTTGGTGCTTTTCTTGATAATTTTCTCTGTTTTTTTGTCTTATCCTTACAACCCCTGTCCATGTGGCCTGTTATGCCATATTGACATCATAGAGGATTATTCCACACTCGAGACCCCAATCTATAAGCCACCTCTTATCTTGATAGACTTGGTCAGAATCAGATGGTCATTCTTTTTTATTAAACCACTGTACATTTCCACTGTAGCAGTATTGTTACATTAGTAGCATTTTCACTAGGGGGCACTAGAGATGAGTCATGTCCTCAAAAAAAAGTGGAGACATTCATCAGTCAGTGGGTTTGGTCAGGTCTGCAGTCTGAGAAAGTCCATTGGCAGTATACAATGGCGTGGAAGAGGTGGTAAGAATTGTGGTCCGTGATGAACAATGTCCAAGAAGATGAGTTTGTTGTCATTATAAGTGGACAGTGCAGGGAGGAGGGTTGATCAGTCTTGAAGATTATGAGATTTATAGTGGAGTTAGAATTTGGGTCCCTTTAAGTCAGTAAATTGGGTGAAAGTGAAATAATGTGGGTGGAGAGATTTTGTTGGCTGTCAGAAGTTTGGGCATCAAAGATCACCCTTGTCCTTGGTCCCTAAACTTCATGGTCAGACTTGATGCCCTTGATTTAAAACTTCAGTGAAAAAAACTCACTGTGTTATTTTTTATTAATAAGTTATGTATTTTAATAGTATAGGCTGTGACCAGATCATTCTAGTTTGTCATTATTTAATGAGATTTTATTTGATGACCTATCCTTATAAGTTTGGGTCTATCTGAGTCTATAATCATGAATGAAAAAATCTTGCACGCAGCACTTTTTGATCTGGTGAAAAAATGGAGAAAATAGCGGATACTTGACAGACCCAATTATACTCAAAGGGGATCCGCTGGTGTCTGCCATTAGACAGATCTGGTAATAGGTAATTAATATGAGATTTGTGGGCGTCAAACTCCTGGCACCACAGCAGATCAGCTGAAGGGGCCAAAGTGATGCAGTCTTTTCTCTGTACACCACAAAGGCTGTGTCTATTATTGCAGTAAAATTGCATTCCCTTGAATGGGGCTGAGCTGCACAAGAATCACGAAATTGGTGGACATGAGATCACACTAAGATGAAGCCCCTTTAAGGCTAAGGCTAATGCCCCACGTTGCGGAAATGCAGCTTTTTTTTTTTTAGAGATTTTGTTGCGGTTTTTTGAGCCAAAGCCAGGAGTGGATTGAGCATATGGTAGAAGTATAAGAACTTCCTATATATTTCCCATTCCTTTTGTAGACATTTTTGGCTTTGGCTCAAAAAATAAAGCAAAATCTGCAACAAAAAAAGCTGCATTTCCGCAACGTGGGGCCTTAGAATAAAGGGATATTCCTATAACAACAAGTTACTCTCTATCCACAAGTGACTGGGTGGATAAATATAAGTGAAAGGAGTTGAAAATACAAGCGTCATAACACTGTAGGGGCCATATCATCACTTTCATAAGGTGGTCACACCAGATATTGATGGGATTTAGATTTCTTTTTTGTTCTTTCGCTTTGCATTTTGTCAATTGACAAAAATATAAAACTATTAACACTTCTAGTTTTGAAAATGTTCTTATTTTGCAGCAATTTTTCCACTCCTGCCTAAAACTTTTGCACAGAGGCTGTGTCTATTATTGCAGCAAAATTGCATTCCTTGAATGGGGCTGAGCTGCACAAGAACCACGAGACTGGTGGGTATGAGATCACACTAAGATGAAGCCCCTTTAAAGGGGTATTCCTATAACAGCAAGCTACTTTCTATCCACATGAGGGTCAATCTACCGGGACCCCCACGATCATAAGAACTTGTGTGTTTCGCACCCCAGGTTGAATGATGTAGCAGGTCAGAAATCCATGCTGCTGCTCCATTTATTTCAGTGGGAACCGGCAGAGATCATTGAATGATGTTATTTGGCTGTCTCCGGATGTTTCCATTGAAATGAATGGAGAGGTGGAATGCATTTCCGACGTGTTGCTCGATTTAAACTGGGGTGCAAAACAACCCAATTTCTCGTGATCTGTGGTGGTCCCAGTGATTGGACTCCCACTGATCAGCAAGTTATCCCCTATACCGTGGTTAGGGGTAGTTTGTGACTAGACTGCCCCTTTAATTAGCTGATTATTGGGGTGCCAGGAGTCAGACTCCCCCTGATCTGATATTTCTGACCTATCCTAAAGATTGGTCATCAATATAAAAATTTCAGAAAACCCTTTTAGTGACTGGGCGGATAAATATAAGTGAAAGGAGTTGACCATACAAGCGCCATGACACCATGGGGGCCATATCATCACTTCCAGGAATCCTCCTTCATAGGATGGTCACACCAAATATTTTGTCAATTGACACAAATATACTATTAACTATTCTATTTCTGAAAACATTCTTACTTTGCAGCAATTTTCCCATTTCTGCCTAAAACTTTTGCACATAACGCTATGTCAAAGCATGAAGACAAACAAATAAAAATCAATAACTAAAACCTAAAGTATTTTCCATAATTGGAATAAATCGGAATACATGGCCACTGTGCTTTATTAAGGGTTAATGTACAGTAAACCAACCGAAAGAGACTATTTGGTGCTCGGCCATAAAAGCTCAAACACCAAAGACCAAACCTAATACCAAAGTGAGCAAATAATCCAGTCCAGCCAGCCATGAAGATGGGTGGTCCACCCTTCTCATAAGGAAACAAGGCAAATAATAAAAATTGTGATGGGGGGGGCGACAAAGACACCGGTGAGGTAACAACGGGTGTATAAATAACCTCAGTTCCCACCACTGAGCCTTCACCTCAAACAATCAGGACGTCTTCTTCTACTAGACAGATTTCTTCTAGAAGCACAGTTAACCCATTCAGATGCATGAAACATAAAGGAAATAATGTAATAAATAACATAAACTGACTAAAATGTAATCATGAAAACCAACACCAACTTAGGGCAACGGGGGGGCTTTCATTTTATCCAATGTAGTTTGTATGTTCTCCCCATGTTTGTGTGTGTTTTCTCCGGGTACTCCGGTTTCCTCCCACACTCCAAAGACATACTGATAGGGAATGTAGATTGTGAGCCCTATATGGGACAGTGAGTGATGAAAATATGTGTAAAGCGCTGCGGAATATGATGGTGCTGTATATGTAAGTAAAATAAATGTCATTATTATTATTATTGTAGTGATTCTTTTCTGTTCAAGCATCTTCTGCCATATAACTCTTCTGCCTGACACAGTATACTAGAGGCCATTTTTGTATACATTAGTATATGCAGGGGCGGATTATAATATTGGTGAATGTGTTGTAGCCCGGGGACTCAGGCTGTAAGTGAACCCAGCAGTGACTAACTGCACATTTGCCCCATTATAATATGACCCTGTAATGAACTGTATCAGCATCCTCCAATCCAGTTGATGACTGTGGCAGGGTAAGGGAGTCTACTGAAGGTGAGTATTTGTTGACCAAACCTCGCAAGATTCATCTCACCCATATTTTCTTCATCCACTTCTTGTTGGCTCCTCACATGATTTAATTGTCTCCAATATTACTCCCATGTATCCCCCAGACTATGGAAATCACCGCTCCAGTACATCAGACTGTCCCTTAAAATGCAACCTAAAAACTCACCTCTTCAGGACAGCCTACATCCTACAGTAACCCTGGCTGTCAAAATGCTACCATCTGAGCAACTTCTACCCTCATCTACTGTACCTTGCATATTGGTAGCCCTGGTGGGAAGAGTCCTGTCTCCAACCATAATCAGGGAAGTAGCTATAGAGAGTGCAGAGGTAGCAATCACTACCAGGCCCTAGAGCCTTTGGGTCCCCAAAAATCTCTCTACAGCATAAAAAGACACCAGTATTATAGATAGCACATGGTATGTGCTAATTTTGCACCAGGGCCCAGGAGCTTAAAGTTAGTCCTCTGTATACCAGTTCTATCATCTAGTAAGTTCTGCATTTATTGTACTTGTTTTGAACTATATATGCACACGTGGACAAAATTGTTGGTACCCCTCGTTTAATGAAAGAAAAACCCACAATGGTCACAGAAATAACTTGAATCTGACAAAAGTAATAATATATAAAAATTCTATGAAAATGAACAAATGAAAGTCAGACACTTACCTACCTCCGTTCCTGCTCGCGGCCTCCTCTTCCCTCTTCATCTGCCAGGGGGCACCCATGAGCCGCACATTACACCATCGCGACCTGATGTGCAGCGCACAGATTTCATTGAAGGCTAAAGAGTAAAGAGGAGCGCAGGAGCGTGGAGCGGTAAGTGAATGCAGCCTGATTCTCCCAGTTCTGCCGATCTGGTTGTTAAAATCAGATCAGCAGAACTGGCGACAAGTGGTACTGCCGACCCAGTTATGCTGCTGGTAGAGCTTGTAGGCCACAGCCCACATTGAGCCTGTGGCCTACAAGCTAAGTACTTATACTCACCTGTCTGCTCTCTGGCGCCTCCTGCTTCTTCCTGCTCCAGGCGCACATGACGTCACAACAGTGCACCCGGGGCAGGAAGACAGAGCAGGATCGAGAAGCAGACAGGTAAGTAATGACACAATACTTCTTTAGGGGGGCCAGAGAAGGGGCCACTGTATGGCCCATACAGTGGCCCTTTCGCTATTCCCCCCCCCCCCCCATACAGTAGCCACTTCACTGGTGTGTCCCTTCATACGGTGGACTCTTTACTGGCCACCATACTGTATACATAGGGACCAGTGATGAGGCCATTATATTGTGTGGGGGCTAATTTTTGAGTGTGAAAGTATGCCATTTGCAATAAAAAATTCATTAAATAGTTCATTTGCATTTAATGCTAAAGAGGACCTTTCATGTCCTCATAGATGTGTGGACGCCACAGACAAATCTGCAGTAAAAAGTGAATATCTACATGTATTTCAAAGGGTGAAATCAGCAGCGTATTTATAGCAAATAAATATCTGCATAAAAATTACACAGAAAAAAGAAACTACATACATTTTTATGAGTTTTACAGTTGGTGCAGTTTCTTAATTGTACAAGTGAAACACATTTATTAAGCTACTTTTGCCTTTTGTTGGTATAAAGTGCGCCTTTATGAGGTCTTGTTCTGCCCTATGCTTCGTTTATGAAGCATTTATGCCTTTTTTTTCCCAGATGTTTTGCATCTCTCGCTACTTTTGCTTTTTGGTGAGAAAACGGGGTGTGGCTTAAATAGAGACCCTTTTCACACTGTATTTATGACTTGCTCCTTTTTAAAGGCTAAGGCCCCAGCCAGAAAGGGGAAAAAAAGGCACAAACGTACTCCAATCCATGTGTAGCGTAAAAGATCCCATCAGGTCAGAAAGCATTAAAAAGGGGCAATTGCGCAATTTTTTTAACAATAATGGGGCAAAGTGCACATGACCAAAAAAATGCATCTAAAGTAACTAACACATGCACAACATTTAACAAGGAAGTGCGCCTACATCATAAGTAAGCACCACAGTAAAACTAGTGTAAAAAAGGCGCAAAAAATGGGCAGATGATACATAACCCCATTGACTGTATTTAACAGGTTTGAAAATTGCATGCAATTTTTTTTCCAGTAGGGTTTTGATTCAGTTTAACTGCACCTTAGCTGCACCATGTGAATATAGCCTCATAGTGCAAAGGTGTGCAGAGTACATGCTGTGTAATTTACTGTAAATATCTCCCATAGGACCAAGAGTAACAGGGGTTGGAGAAGTGAGTAGAAATCCTGCAGTAACAAAGTTTGGCGAGCAAGATATCTGTCCCTATGTGCGGGTAGACTCCTCGCCCCACTGCTGCTGTCTATATATACTGTCTAGATACTGCAATATCTAGAGCCATCTCTGTGGAAAACCTCATCAAGCTAAAGAGCAAAAAAAAAGGAGATTTTCCACTTTGTACTATTTCAGTATAAAATCAGTTTCTTACATTTGATATTACTCTGGATCGATTTAGAGAAGATCAAGGACAACAGTGAAATGTGAATTGAGGACAGCAGAAAACGTGCATATAGTCATCCACCCGATTATGCGATCGTCTGTTTTACAACACTGTGCAAATACATTTTGCAATGTGTGTAAAGAGATTGGAGTCGGTTCAAAAGACTGATCCAAATGTGTAACACCATATAAAGAGTTTATAACTGTGTTTTCCTAAAAGTCCATTCCTGCTGATACTAGTTTTGCATGTGATAGGTTATAGTTAGTGTTCCCACAGAAGATACAGTAAGAGGTTCCAGCAATAGGTTTCGGAAATTTCTGGTCGAATCTAAACAAATCAGATTGCCCATCCCTAGCAGACAGTTTGAGACATTGCTAAAACAGTCCATAAAGCATTAAAGAGCCCATACAAATCAGATGTATGTTGGGAAAACCCACCAATTTCGGTGGGTTTGGACAAACATCAAATAGGTATGGGGTTATGTTCTGTTCACACATAGGTATTCGAGGCTGAATTTGGGGCAGAATTCACCTCAAATTCCACCAGAAATCTGTCTCCCATTTATTTCAATGGGAGGCAGTAGCTGATTTTTTCAGTTAGCAGAAAAAATAAGTGCCCTGCTCGTCCTTCAGGATGAAGCCCCATGTGGCGTAAACGCTGCGGTTTGGCTGTGGTGAAAACACAGCGGCGTTTTACAGCCCTGCAAAGATGATTGGATTCTAGCAAATCCACTCCACACATTGCAGAAAAATACACGCAGAGGAAAAGCTGAGATTTCCAAAACAGTTGAGTTTTTGGAAATCGCTAAATGTCAATTATATCTACGAAAACGCCGGTGGTTGTTAATAGGTGTAATTGAAGCAGAAAGTCCACAGAGGAAAACTCTGCGGACTTTCTGTGAAAAGAGATATGTGAAAAACCACAATGTGTTTGTGCCACTTTTTCGCTGCGGCCCACTACGTGGGGCCTTAGTCTCTAGTGGGTTGGTATTCTTAATGAAGTGGACCAATTTATATACTGTAAGATAATGGTGGACACCACAGAGCACTGGCAGATTCATCTAAATAGCTATATCTGATGACAATCTGATGTCTGTGGTGGTCAAACACATAAGATTTACAGCAAATGCCATTAAAATAAGCTGGAGCTTACAGTCATCTGCAGATAAATATCTCATGTCTATGGACATATCTGGTCCGGATCGGAGGTACTTTTCAAAGAGAGTAGGATATCTACTGCCAAGTCTTTATGTTCTCTGGTAGATAAACCGCCATGACAGATGTCTGGCTTACAGAAGACATTCACACTGTGCCCAGCTGAGTCTGTATATCTCTTATATACAGTAGATAAAAATGAGTTTCTGTCTGTCTGTCTGTCTGTTCTTTATGCGCGACCAAACAACTTGACCTATCCTCACCAAATTTGGCACACATGTACATCAGGTGTCCGGGAATATTTTAGACTCAGCTCTCTAGGATGTACCATTCCTGAGATACAGTATTCCCAAAAAATGACCTGCATAAACCAATAAAAGCCTGCAAGTCTTTCATTCATATTCCAACTGCCATACACACGGTCACATGTCCCTTATTAGCCAATAGACACTCGCAGGTGCTTAGTCTCCTCAGGCACACAGGTTTCCATAGCAACCAAGCTATTTATGACCTGTATTAGTCAATAGTAGTTCGCAGGTCCTTAAATATTCAGTCATATCACGTGTATCAGCCAATATAAGTTCACATTTAATTTACCAGGTTTCCATAACAACACAGCCATAAATAGACTGTACCTATACTGGACTCAGTGGCGTAACTAGGAATTGCTGGACCCCAAGGCGAACATTTGACATGGGCCCCCCCAGGCAACCGCTCCACCGGCAATCACCCCCCCGAATTCCTGCACATACTATAATGCTCCATAGTGGCCCCTACACACACTATTATGCCCCATAGTGGCCCCTGCACACACTATTATGCCCCACAGTGGCCCCATCATATAGTATTATACCCCATTGTGGACCACCCAGGAACAATTATTATACTCTGCGGTCTTTTCAAACCCCACAGTGTAATGATCGGAGACCCAGGGGAGGGTACAAACATAAAAAGTAATGTTACTTACCTCTTCCTGGCTCCAGCACACTCCCCGCTACCTCTTCAATGTTGGACCAGGCGTCACGTCAGCCAGGCATGCATCGCGACGCATAATGACGTCGGACTGGCCCACCGTCTGGGATGTCACCAAGGAGGCCCGAAGCCTGCTGAAGTGCAGAAGAGGTAAGTAACATTGTTTTTTATGTTCCCTCACCTCTGATCATTATACTTTGGGGTCTGAAAAGACTTACCGATCCCCGCTCCTGCTCACAGCCGCCTCCATAGAAGGTGAAGCGCAGGTGGCCGTGAGTAAGAAGTTACAGGTCTGTGAGAGCCAGAAATCTTGCTTGTTTGTAGGTGACCAAATACTTATTTTCCACCATAATTTGCAAATAAATTCTTAAATAATCAGACAATGTGATTTTCAAGATATGTTTTCTCATTTTGTCTCTCATAGTTGAGGTCTACCTATGATGAGAATTACAGGCCTCATCTTTTTAAGTGGGAGAACTTGCACAATTGGTGGCTGACTAAATACTTTTTTTCCCCACTGTATATACATATATATATATATATATATATATATATATATAGGCAGAGTTAGAAGAAATAGCTGCCAGCCTAACAAGCATCTAGCCAATGGTTATCTTCTGTTTATGGCTAACCTTAGTTGTTAAAACCTTTATTTTATATTTCTGATATGTCTCAGATCGATTGTAGAAATGTTTATTACTATTCACGTAATTTACAGCCTGTAGTTAAGACGTGGAAGCTTAGAAGTTCTAGCCATGTGGTAGCATATCCAAGACTAAGATTCATAAAAGAGGAACAATAAACTAAAAACTCCTCTGCCAAGACATTTTCTTTGATTGATTTTGATAAGATCTCTGGTTATATCCATGACCAGCGTTGTATTTGTAAACTTTATATATCCCTTCAAACTAGCATGAATGAATAGAATAACACAATTGTGGGCAATACAATACAATATCTTTATAAATACATTACATTATTTAAAAATCATGTGTCAGATCGCCAGAAATATCTGATTTAGCAAATGCGTCTTGAATGGTGCAATGGTGTATTGGGCTGTGAGGTTAAACTAGTGGAAGTAATTCATATACATGCTTCATTTATCCTTTATGCTGTCCAAGGGGTAGGGAGACTCCCCCTGTATCAGCTAGGTGATGACCGTCAGTGGGCGGTTGTTACTTTACTAGTTCTCAGTTCTAGTGAATGTTAGAGTTATTTTTCTTTCTCTAGTTTCAGTAAAAAACCCTTTAAAAGCCACTTGGTTGTTGTTGTGACCCATACCTACACTTTACGTTTGGCACTAGTAGCCTCGATGGACACAGGTGTAGTTCCTGGACAAGAGGAAGTAATGCCCTCCCAAAGTGGAGTAACAGAACTAGTAAACACCAAAACCACCAGCACTGGTCTGCCCTCAAGCTGAGCAGTGGCATCACCTGTGGGATCAGTTGGGATGCTTTTGAATCATCAGTAGGGGCACTTTTGAATTTAAATGGATCCAGTGAGGTCGGCAGCCAGGTTGTACAATGTGGCCACCTATTTGAAAGTAGAGCTAGCACTGAGTATGTTGGGAGGAGAGCCAAGGAAGATCACAAAAGTACAGGTCTGTAGATCTTTTTTTTTTTTTTTGGGGTGGGGGGGAGTCCCTGGTCCATTTCATTAATGACCACATTGTGGAGGGAAGCAGACACAAGCAACGAACTCCTGGGAAATACTGTGCTGCAAGATCAGTGGAAGCCCTGTCCACCATGGGAAGAGGTTGTGGCAACAGTGAGAGCAGCTGGTGATCCAAGAAAGGGTACTTTGCGAAGAGTACAGCTGGCTATGGAGTTGGGCTTCATGTGGCAAATGGTGATGTCTACAAGCAAAGTGAGGAGGACCGCTGAGTGAATGCATGTGAAGAAAGGGCACTCCAGTCTGAGTAAGGCATTTGCTTTCCTCTAGCAGTTTTACTACGATCTGGACTTGCAGAATGCAACAATTACTGTATGCAGCAGGTACACAAATTGCAGCCTCATGGGGAAGACCAGTGAGCCCTGGCTCGGCCATTCAAAATCCAACAGCCCATACAAGTGGTCATGATAAGGAACAAAGCTCACTTGAGTGGTATAGCCCCATGTCTTTGAGAGAAGATCCCTGGATCCCAAGTCTGGACTGTCAAACACTCCAGCAAGAGTTGTGGATGATGTAGAGTCATGGGACCCAGAAGCTCCATTACTGATGGCTGAGTCTGTGGACATTGAAGGACTTGTGGAGGAGGGAGGAGATCACAGATGAGGAGACACCTAGTCCCTTGTGGCATTCTTAGCGCTGCAACTTTGGACAGCAGCCTGCCAGGTATGAGGATATGTTATGGTCAAAGGGGTGGCCAACAACCATTAACTCCCTTAGCCCCTGGAATGCTAGAGCATGTTTTTACTGACATGGATGGCATGTCAAGTGTGGGAGTCCAAGGGGATGGAGCTTTGAGATAACAAAACTATGGATGTTGGTACGCAGAGGGAAGTGGGAACACAGAGTACCGAGAGTCAGGGGATCTCTGCTTGTGTGAAAAAAAACACTGAAGGGAAGATAGACAACAGAGCCATGAGGAGCCAAAAGTGGAGCTAGAGATGTGAAGAGTGTACAATGGTGTCCGGGAACCCAGTGAGTGAATAGTGGGTTTGACTAGCCAAAGTGACTCTTACACCTTCTTCAGGTATCCTGTCTGAGAGAGAGGAAGACTCTCCTTGCATTGGCCAGGTGGCTAAAGACTGGCAGTGAGTGGTTATTACCTTGCTAGTTGTGAGTTCTTTGTCAAATTTTATTTCAAAACCTTTCAAATCCTCCTTGGTTGTGGTTATTGTGTCCACAACCTGAATGCTACACAGCAATGAGCTACACTATAATCTGTGGAAGAACATGTCAGTAGGTGTTCAATACCCATGTAGTACCACTGCAAGAGAAATGAGAATTTATAAGATGCCGATGAAAATGGGAAGTCCTTGTAATTAGATAGAGTGGACTCATCTCTGTTAACTCAGAGTAGTTATCACATGTAAACCAGACAACCCCTTTAAGTCACTTGAATGTCTGAGGACAGGAAGGAACAAGCAAAAGTTTTACTGGGTGTGAATAATGAAGAATAGAAGATGTAGCTCAAAATCAATTCACGAGACGTAAAGAAAGGGATATTTAAAAAGACTCAAATCCTTACATAAATTTTCTTTTTGTAATATTGTTTAAGTTAACAAGTAATATAAGTAATGGTCCTACCAATGCTGCTACTGTTACTGTCACAAACACATGTAGAAATATACTAAAAATGATTACCCCATGTACAAAAGTATAACACTGCGCAGAGAATAATGACTAAATGACTAAAAACTATGTAAAATTCTTTGTTAAATTCATTGCTAAAATTTCATTAATCTGGGTTTCACAATCATTGGACTTTGGATACAACATCTGTGAGGTTTGATGGGACCCAGCAGATGGTATGAGTAGCTGGAGGACCGGAGGGAATTTTAGGTTTTCACTCTTTTTGGGAAATGTAAAAAAATCAGACATTCCCTTTAAATTGTAGGCTTTTTTTTTTTTGCTGCTATATTTAAAAGAGCAATGTTCATAAGTTGAAGATAAGTATTACTTCCAGCAGTATGCTTTTTTATTGGTATGATATATTTTTAATGCTGAGTCATCAGATGCTGAGAACAGCTGATTGGTGGGGGTGCTGATTCTAGGACCCCACCAATCTGCAATCGATTACCTAAATTACCACTTTATGCTCCCAAACCTCTGAATTGACCGTGATGTGAAAGTCATGCTATGTGTTAAGACAGAAGGAAAATCAATCATATTTTGTTGATTTTGGACAGTTCAGTGTCAGTGGAGGACAAAGGGTAAGAAAGATGTTCAATCTGTCTGGCAGACACCAAATATGTAGCAAACTGGACAAATAGATTTCAAAATAAATCCCCAAATCTTTTCCAAATATTCACAACTGAAGGACAGTCACAGTGCAGTCACGGGGTACCTCGTGGCAAAGGAATAGAGACTGCATATGACAGAGGAATACTATGGGTAAAAGATTATATGCACCATCATGTGCCGCATGCCTATATCTAAGCAGGGAAGGAATAAAAAATAATCTGCTGAAACACAAATGTACTAGATAGTGAAACAAGTTTAATTTTATAAATCTATTTTTACTTACTGATGGTAAATTTTTTATTCTATTTTCTGTACATGTATATGGGGGTAAGTCGTCATGCCAGATATGTCAACTCACCCTTTTTGCAGGGAGTCTCTCAATTTTGAAACATTACCCAGTTACCCTATTAATGACACTTTTCACCCATGATCTTGGCAGTCTATTACTTGGATAAAAGTAGGGATGATCCAAAACACTTAGTCTATGTCCTTATAGGAGTGATATGTGGTTGTGCAGCAGTCCTTTTCTTGCAGTGCGGCAAAAGGTTCTTTATAGACAATCTCTATGGCTTTAGTCTCATGATCAAAATTTTTCATGGACCTAAGGTATGAAAAATATTGACTTATCAGTCCATTTTGACCATATTCGTGTAATGTACTGCTACCTTCATTACATTCTTTCTATACATTGTAGTAAACTCCTGAACACCAGCCCATAGCTCACTAGTTTCTATGCAAACTCTCTCTGCATCTTACTGTCTACATTTGTCCTCACTCTTTGTGTCTTTGTTTCCACACACCTAATGTTCTGCTTAAAGGGAGTCTATCAGCTCCCTTTAACACTGGGAACAGTGACAGGGGCCAAATGGTGAAGCATTTACCATTGTCTTTAACTCATGTAAGTCCGGAGGACGTGGATGAGTTGGAGTTTGGGGCAGCCTGGGCCCACTTCCCGTAACAACAAGACAGAAAATGCAGTACTGTCCCACTGTCCCAAGGGGTTCACCTCTACATAGGACTAAGTGCAAGTTAACATCTCTGTCATGCCTAAGCTGCTGTTAAGAGCATTAAGAGTTATGCTTTACAGCCAGGGGATGTCCATTGAGGTCTATATGAGAGTTTTCTAGACATGCTCTGTGACCTGTGTTCATTGGTCATTAAAATTTCAAAAAATGTCACCAAATATTCTTTAAACAATAATGTGTATTTTACTGTTTATTTTATTCTATGTCCCTCAGACTGACACTCTATCTCTCTAATCTCTCCCCACAAAACGGACACCTTTTCTGCCTGCATGAGCTTTTTATACTGCCTATGAATTATCAGAGACCTCTGAACTATAGTCTGTCATGACTGGTTGTACACTGTCATGAGGGCTGCTTGTTAGCCATTATGGGTAAGCCACTTTATCCCTGAGGTCATGTGATTCTTGCATTCTTCTTTCTCCATGCTTTCACATGCGGCCACTTTTTTAGCATATTGGTGCAGTTTGAAAAGTGAAAACTATGGGTTCTGAAAATGTTGGTCCTAACCCAGTTCATTCTGAAATGGTTTGCTCATCTCTACTGAGTATACGGTGTAGTGGTCTTGCCATGCTATTGCACCTCATCTCCCATTCACTTGAATCGCAACTGACTTGTAGTACTGAAACTCAGCAAAGGCACAAGACAGTGTACAGAGCTGTCTGCTTCCGGCTGTCCAGATATTGCAGCAGCTGATTTAGAAAAGTTGCGTGTTGGACCCCTACTTATCTGATGTCAATGTCCTACCCTAAGGGTAGGTCATCATTATCTAGTCTTGGGCAACCATTTTAAAATTAGGCCATGATTTTTTTTTTTTTCCCAAGATGGCGCCTCTGAAGTGGCTGCCTGTTAGGCAGCTCTGAGACTCTCTCTCTCTTATTTTCTTCTTTCTCTGTCTGTTTTTTATCTCTCTACTTAATGGACTTTACACTATGAAGAAATGAAGAAACAAAGACTTGGAATTGGACCTTTGTGATACTTTTTTTTTTTTTTGTTTTGTTTGTTTTTTATCTGTCTTTTTGTCCTGCTGAAATGGGGACTCTTGTGTCTGCAGGCATTTCTTTTGTCTACACAAGAGAGAAATTACTGCAGCTTAGAGTCACAACAACAGGGCTGCATGCCATTTGCCCACCCATCCCCCAAGAACTCTGGAGAAAGAAAAAGCGGGGGGAGGGGCTGCAGAGCAGGAACTCTTCAGAGGATTAAAAAGAGGCGTTACCGACCAACTGTTCCCTCCATCATTATGGGCAATGTGAGATCTCTTGCAAACAAGATGGATGAACTAACAGCGCTCACCAGGCACCATCAGGAGTTTCGGGTGTGCAGCATGATGCTACTTACAGAGACTTGGCTCACTGAAATTACTCCTGACTCTCTGGTCTCCTTGGATGGTTTTAAACTCCTTCGGGCAGACAGGACAAGGGAGAGCGGTAAGAGGAAAGGAGGGGGGCTGGCAATGTTTGTGAATAATAGATGGTGCAATCCTAGGCACATTGTGATTAAGGAGCAAACTTGCTGTAAGGACATTGAACTATTAGCTGTGAGCATGAGACCTTTCTATCTACCAAGGGAACTATCGCATGTCATCGTGATAGCTGCATATGTCCCCCCCTCTGCGAAAGCTGACACTGCCTGCGAGGTCCTACAAGCCACGCTGAGCCATTTACAGTCACAACACCCCCAGGCCCTCCTTCTTGTGTCTGGCGATTTCAACCATGCCTCTCCATCATCCACACTTCCCAGTTTCACACAGTATGTAACCTGCCACACAAGAGACAACAAAACACTGGACTTGTTCTTTGCCAACGTGAGGGAGGCATATAACTCATCAGCCCTACCGCCCCTGGGAAGATCGGATCACAACCTAGTACATCTCCGACCTGTGTACAAGCCACTTGTACGTAGAGAACCAGCTGTCACCCGCACAGTGAGGATATGGTCCGAGGAGAGTGATGAGGCTCTGAGGGATTGTTTTGACACAACCGCATGGGAAGTTTTGCAGGATTCGTATGGAGAAGATATAGAAGGACTCACACACTGCATAACGGACTACATTAATTTTTGTGTGGACAACACAGTACCCACAAAAGTGGTGAGGTGCTTCTCCAATAACAAACCATGGATTAACGCTGATATAAAAACACTACTTAAGGAGAAAAAGATGGCATTCAGGACAAGAGATAAGGAGGGGTTGAGGGAAGTACAAAAGGAGCTGAGGCATCTAATCAGGTAAGGAAAAGCCAGTTATAAAGAAAAAATGGAAAGGCAAATGGAAAGAAAATACATAAGGGGGGTCTGGGAGGGGCTTAAGTCAATTTCGGGTCATAAACAGTCGGTCTGCCAGATTGAGGCAGATGTTAACTGGCTTAATGAACTAAACCTATTCTTCAACAGATTTGATCACACACCAGCTCCTCCCACCCCAGAATGTCCTTCAGCTCCCCTCACCACAATGACTTCACCCCATTCACCCCATGTGGCTACTTCCCAACAGACCAGTAAATCCAGAAATCTGTCTTTATCTGACCATAGTCTGACCTTCACACAGGCCCAGGTGAGGAAGGAGATGAAAAAGATCAAGGCGAGGAAAGCCGCAGGGCCAGATGACATCAGTGCAAGGCTAATTAAGACTTGTGGGGACCAGCTGTGTGGTATAATTACATATATGTATAATATGAGCCTGAGGCAGGAAATAGTCCCTGAATTATGGAAATCTTCTTGTGTGGTACCAGTTCCAAAGAAACCTCACCCTATGGACCTCAACGACTACAGACCTGTAGCACTGACATCCCACCTGATGAAGATCTTGGAGAGATTGGTTCTCACACATCTTCGCCCTCTAGTGAGCCCCGCTATGGACCCTCTCCAGTTTGCTTATCGACCGGGCATTGGGGTAGATGATGCCATCATCCACCTTCTGCACAGGGCTCTGTCTCACCTGGAGAAACCAGGGAACACAGTGAGAATAATGTTCTTTGATTTCTCCAGTGCTTTTAACACCATACAGCCCAGGTTACTGAGAGACAAGCTGGGCCTTGCTGGAGTGGACCACCACCTCTCCAACTGGATCCTAGACTACCTCACAAATCGACCTCAATACGTGAGAGCCCAAGACTGTGTGTCAGGTACCGTGATCTGTAATACGGGGGCACCTCAGGGTACGGTTCTCGCCCCTTTCCTCTTCACACTGTACACTGCAGATTTTAGGTGCAACTCATCCAGCTGCTACCTACAGAAGTATTCTGACGACTCTGCAATAGTAGGCCTCATCACAGACGATGATGACAAGGAGTACAGAGAACTGAACCGGTTTTTTGTGGACTGGTGCCACCAGAACCACCTGAAGATTAACGCGGGGAAGACCAAGGAGATGGTGGTGGACTTCCGTAAAGGCAGATGCCCTCCAAAACCAGTGGACATCCTGGGGACGGGCATCGAGATTGTGAACACCTATAAGTACCTGGGTTTGCTCCTTAATAATAAGCTGGACTGGGCAGATCATATGGAGGCCCTGTACAGGAAGGGCCACAGCAGGCTCTACCTGCTTAGGAAGCTGAGAGCCTTTGGAATCCGGGGGGCACTTCTTAGGACTTTCTTCAACTCAGTAGTGGCATCAGCCATCTTCTTTGGAGTGGCCTGCTGGGGGAGCAGTATATCAACCAGGGACAGAAATAAACTTGACAAGCTGATTAGAAGGGCCAGCTCTGTCCTGGGGAGCCCACTGGACCCAGTGCAGGTGGTGGGTAACAGAAGGATACTGTCCGTGGTGAGCTCCATGCAGAAGAAGAAGTCCCATCCCATGCATGAGACTGTGATAGCGCTGGGTAGTACTGTCAGTGACCGACTGCTCCACCCTAGGTGTGAGAAGGAGCGCTATCGGAAGTCTTTCCTCCCCACCGCGGTTAGGCTGTACAACCAACACCGACCTAAGCGGAGATCATTACACACAGAGAACTGAAATATCTCTCTGCCTGTTATATCCCCCCCCCCCCTCTGCCACGTCCTATCTGTCTGTCTGCTATTAATGTAATGCCTCTCACCTTGGTACATTCCTGTACATGTTGTATTTGTATCTGCTTATCTTATCTTATCTTTGCTGCTGTAACACACTGAATTTCCCCACTGTGGGACTATTAAAGGACTATTATTATTATTATTATTATTAGAAAGCCTGCAAAGCCACTTTGAACCCTTTCCAGGCTTTTGGCTGGGGTAATATAATTCATAGTGACATATGGCACACAATAATAGGTTGGACTGCCATCTGTGGATCATTTTACTTGTAAAATACAAAGTGTAACTATAAAGTGCTAAAATGTATGCCAATGTGTTTACTTATTAACAAGTCAATGGGATCAGCCAATTTGATAGCACCATAGGACACAGCTATAAAAGGACCTGGACTCATCCAGGTGTCATATACAGATGACTGCCAGGAAACTGTGACAACTAAGATGGCAACTACTTTCACCGGTCCACAGGTCTATCAAGATAATTTTGACCCCCAGATCTATTTAGAAACTTATTATGGGGCTGTGTCTGGAGTCTTCATTAAAGATGGATATCAAGACTTCATTCTGAGAAAGCTACACAAAGCTTTCACATCAGGTAACTCCAATGAATCTGATATGTTGCAAATGTTTCTATCTATCTATCTATCTATCTATCTATCTATCTATCTATCTATATTTCTATATGCTCATTCTCATGATTGCATTACAGCTACAAGCAGTATATAGCTACAATACAAGACCAATAAAAGTGTATGGAGCTATACCATACTTCTGTATGTCTCTGATTTTATACAAGATGAAAGTATATGATGTCATGTTTCATCCCACCCTTGTTTCAGAGATATTTTCCCTTAGAAAATTATCCTCTAGAGTAAATGGATCATGTGGCGTCATAAAGGCTCGGTGCTTGCAATGATATTGTGTATTTCACTCATTGCTGTAGTAGTTTGTACTCCAAAGCTAGACTGTCATTCAGTCACCTCTTGTCATAAAATATAAGCTTACACTTCCCTGTTCCCTCCTACTCTTCTCTTTTATCCAGTCATCTAACTATTCAGCTAGCTATACACATTAGATAGCTCTCCACCCTGTACAAATGCACATGCACTCAGTTTGGCCAAGTATGCATGTGTTCTTACTAAGGAGGGAGAGGAAACCATTGCCACACACTTCTGGTGTCATCGTATCTTCTCTGAGAACAAAAGCTTCAGGCAAGATGAACATAAACAGATTTAAGGGATAGGGGGTGTGGGGTTCTCGACATCCCCCATATACATCCATCCCTGCAGAAATCTGCCAGCTCAATCACATTTATCTGCGTATATGGCAAACTTTATCCAATAGTTATACCCCTGTGCCTTTTGTACATAAATGGGCTAATACTACGTGAAGAAGGTCCATAATACCTTTGGGGCTAGACAAAGCCCTATTCATTTAGGGCACATGTGACACATTTTTACACATGAATGTCAAAATATAAAACATGCAAGGTAAGAAATAAAATGCTTAAAGGGGTTCTTGAAGATTAAATATTGATGTTCTCTCTGTAGGATGGGTCATCAGTTTGAGATTGGAGGAAGTCCAACACCTGGCTCCGCACCGATCAGCTGACATCTGCCATACTAATGAGCTGAAAGCAGACAGCTCTGTACACTGTGTAGTGGCCATTGGAGCTGAGCTGTATAGTTGAATGGGAGCTGAGCTGCAATAACTCTAAGGATATTAATATGTAGTCCTTGTCAGCCCTTTTAACAACATGTCTACATTATCATACAGACCAAATAACTAAAACACATGTTAATATGGGGATACTCTCTAATATAATCATCAATACACCCCATAGCCAGGTTATTATAATTTAATGTTGTGTTTCATTTGTATATATGTTCTATCTCATAAGGTGGAGTAAAAGGAGACCTGATGATTGACATTGGTCCTGGTCCTGCCATTTACCAGGAATTGTCGGCATGTGAGGCCTTCAAGGAAATTACAGCTGCAGATTTTACAGATCGGAACAGGGAATACCTGGAAAAATGGCGAAAGAACGAGCCTGGATTGTTTGACTGGACGCCTGCTTTAAAATACGTCTGTGAATTAGAAGGTCGGAGGTATGTTCTTAAAGAGGATGTGTAACGTGTGATGTTTTGTGAGCGGCCAGTACACAATCTTTTTAAAACCCTTGAATGTCTATAGGTTGATTTCTATATCAATTTTTGTGTCCATCAAAATCGACAAAGATAGAGTATGTCAGTTTTTTTGATGGCTGTCGGTCCGTAAAAAGAAATCACTTGCGAATAGACCCATCGACATTCATGGGTTTTAAAATGGCCATGTGATGCCTGTTAAAAGAGCGCAATTATTTACTGATGTGTGATTAAGCCCTAACTTGATGGTATGGTAGACTTGTTTCAATTATAAAAGTGATGTTTCATTGTAAGGGTTAATCATCTGCGGTGAAATCAGCATGTGTAACAAGTGTGGAATTTATCCTATGCATAGTAAATGGTGAATCCACAGTCAAAATCTACAGCATAAATTGATATACTATAGACTTAATGGGAGTCTGTCTCCAAAACCCAGCACACCGACTTATGCTAGGTTCACACTAGCGTTCGAGTCTCCTTAGGAGACTCCGTGCCAGATTCTACTTAAAATTGACAGAGAGAAAAGTCCTTCAAGGAGTACTTTTCTCTCCGCTGGTTTTAGTAGAAAATCGGTGGAAACCTGGCGGAAACCAGAAGGACCCCATTATAGTCTATGGGGTCTGCGTGTAATCGCTTTTTAAGCGGACAGAGTTTCCATCTTTCGGGTCTCCATGTGGACCTGAAGGACAGATGCCCGAACGATAGTGGCCAATGGAGGCAGTGATTCACAAGGCAAAAAAAACCTGCTCGATTCAGATAACCCTAACCTATCTATCTGTGAGGCTGGGGCAATAGGCTGGGTTCTGGTGACTCCCTTTAAAATCTGCACAAAGGTCAATTTCAGATGTAGATTTTTTTTCACTGTGGAAAATCCACAGGGTATCTGCAATTTGTGTACCTTAATTCACTCTATTCCTTTCTTAGGAGGAAAATAGCTGAGAAGGAAGATAAGCTGAGGAAGACATTGAAGAGAGTGGTGCCATGTGACGTCACCAAGAGCAATCCACTTCACCCCCTTGTTTTACCCAAAGTTGATTGTGTCCTGACAGTAGGCTGCCTTGAGTGCGCCTGCAAAGATGAAGCGGCTTATGGAAATGTCATAAAAAATCTCTCCTCCTTGCTGAAAGTTGGCGGTCATTTGATCATTGGTAGCATATTGGGAAGCACCATATTCCGATGCGGGAACAAGCAGTTCTCCCTCATTAACCTCAGTGATCAATTCCTTAGAAAAGTCGTAACAGACACTGGGTTTGTCATCGAAGACCTGGAAGTCCTCCCTAGAGAATTTGATAAGCCTATGTTTGATATCTGCAACCACACCTCTGGCATTTTTATACTAGCCAAAAAAGTCAAAGATATGTAAAAACAGTTCAGGTCTGACCCTAGAAATATAAGCAGAATATTACTAGAATTAGGCATGCATTACTTCCCTCGTATCAGAAGGTGGCAGTAGCACAATGTTTTTGATTCTTAAACACAAAAATTGTACTTAGAAGTAAAGAAATATATTTTACATCAATAAAATATTGAATTCTGTCTAACTATCTTGTTTTTCATAATCATTATGAAATTATTTTCTGGGGCACGGGCTGTTCACATTGAACTAATATACACTTTTTTAATAAAAGTATTCTGGATTGGTGCATTCTGTAAATAACAAGTTATCACTTAGCTTTTGAAAAAGGAATAACTACTAGAACAGTGAAGACCACTGGGACCCGCACTAGTCACAAGAAAAGGAGTCCGAAGTCTCTGATTTAAATAGAGCATTTAGTGAAAATGGGCACTACCACTTTATATAAAGTCTATAGTACTGCAGAAGACCGCCAAACACTGTACTAGGACATCTTCACGAGTCTCATAAACAGGGAATGGGGTGGCAGTGTGCATGCTCAACCGCAGGTCTATTCAAAAGGGGACTCAAGATCCTTGTTCTTGAGATCGGTGGGAGTCCCATTGGTCAGGCCCATGGGCGTAGCTATAGGGGCTGCAGATGTAGCAATCACTACCGGGTCCTAGAGCCTCAAGGGACCCAAAGTCCTTCTCCTCACAACATAAGAAGACACCAGGGGTATTGCTAAAGGCTTATGGGCCACGGCGAAAGAGATCTACATGGGCACTTCTACTCCTTAATGCACTCCAACTCCCAAATTGTCCCTGATGGCAACAATATTAAAGATAGCACATGGTAGGTGGAAGGCTCCTTATAGATTTTACATTAGGATCCAAGATCTTCAAGTTATGCCTCTGGCCAGGCCGCTATTGATCTAAAACTTACCTCCTATCCAGTGGGATAACTGGTTATAACCAGAATATCTATTTAAAGGGGCTTTCTCATTAGTAACATTTATTATCCATTAAAAGAAAGGTGATAAATGAAATGTGTGAACATGTCCAGCGTCTGGAACAGGGCATGTAATGTGTTTCTCCGAAAATAAGACCCACCCTGAAAATAAGCCCTAGCATGATTTTTCAGGCTTTTTTATGGTTGAAATATAAGCCCTACTCCAAAAATAAGCCCTAGTTACAGTTCATTGAAAAAAAGTTTCCAGACAGCTATACATGTAAAAAAGTAAATAGAATATAGCAGATACAGTAGACCCTTCATCAAGGAAAGTAGACGCCCCCAAAAGAAAGCAGACACCCCCAAAAGAACCTCACCCCCTAAAGAAAGCAGACACCCCCAAAAGAAAGCAGACACTCCCAAAATAATCGGACATTGACTTTAAGGGAGCTATCTGTACAAGATGGCACTAGTGAGATAGTTCTCCACAACAATAAGGGTTGACTACCGATAGTGCTGGTTTCTCACACACAAATTGGGTAGTCCCACTGGTATCACTCTGTTGTGGCTGCTTTCAGCTACGAAGGGGAGCCAACCGCTACACTTAGCTGCAGTGGATTGCTGCTGCAATGGCAAGGGACCTGACAGTGACACGCTTTTGACAAGAGATCTGCGTGTGATAGCCCATCCACCAATGGCACTTACAGACTCTAACTGTTTTAGATCTAACGGGGTCTGGTGAGTGGATTGTTGTTCGTGGAAAAAAATAAGACAACCCCTGAAAATAAGCCCTAACCCATTTTTAGGAGCAAAAAATAATATAAGACCCTGTCTGATTTTTGGAGAAACATAGTATCTAAGGGGAAAGAGAGGTAGGTGAGTCACGTGCCTGGGTGCCGCAGCAGGGGGCTGCATAAGGCCACTTTTACTTGGCCAGTCTCTATTCCCATACAAGGTTAAAAGAGCAAAGTGAATATTTGCCCAAGGAGTGTGAAAGCCTAGCTAATTCTGTCTGGAAGCCAGGCCAAACAATAGACCAGTAGAAGCCTGCAGTGGAGAGGACGTACATGAAGGATGCATGCACCCCGCTCTTTACTGGAGCTTTTGTGTGTTCTGTATACCTGACCCTTGTTTCATAAAACTCCTAAGAAGGGAGCTTGTAGTTTTCATCAACTAAGGTTGGGGATTAGAGATGAGCGAATCGATTCTGCAGAAGTGGAATTCGATCCGAATTTCAGGAAATCTTAGATTCGCCATGATTCCGGATTTCCTGATGCTTCGCAGTAACGAATATTTAGTAAGGACCTTTGTGACATCAGACGGCCACATGATGTTCTCTAGTGATGTGATTGGGTAGGCATATCTATGCTTGTTAGCAGATCCTTCCACATGAATAAAAGTTGCCCGTGCTGAAGAGAGAGAGAGACATGACCGCGGCATCCAAGGGCTTCCGCCATTTTACCGCCCACCCCGGCTCTCTGCAGCCTAGAAATAGCTGTTTATTGGCCGCAAAGTAATTCGGATCGAAGCAAATTTTTTTTGGAACTTCGAATCGAACTGCCGAATCGGACTTTTGAGAAATTAGCTCATCTCTATTGGGGATGTTACATTTTATGAATTTGGTGTTGACTATATATTATCATTCTCTAACCTGTTCTGGAGTCATGCTATTTGTTTAATAGTAAAAGTGAACATAACAATCTATGTATTTTGTAATTTATATTTTCCTTTTGCAATTCTCTTTTTAGCTTAATTCTGCAAATTCAACAGTAATTTCACAATTCTCTTGCCTGTAGACTCAAAGTTGTTGACAGCTGACTGGAACACATTGCAGAAAGTGTATGGAAACACACAGTATATTGCACAACATTTGGAAAGCAAACACAGTGTGGATGGGTTTTATCTTAAAACTAACATACTGACTACATACTTAAAAATCTAAGCTTTCATATAAACAGCTCAGCTCTGGGATTTCCGCATTTTTCCAAACATCCTGTGATATCAAATCTTATCTAACAATTTGGGACCGGAATGAATTAGAGAATGATAATATATACAGCCATAGAATAGGAAACAGCTGCTGTGCACTGATATATAAATCTAATCTAAAGTGCTGATCTATCCGTTGAACTATCCCTAGTTTTGGAAGATTTATTGGATTTGTGCCATGTCTTATACTTTTACTTTAGTTTTAAAGAGATTTTCCCACAAAAAACATTTAGGGCACATCCATAGGAATAGAGATGAGGGAATCGAAGATGCAGAAGTGGAATTCAATCCTAATTTCAGGAAATCTTCGATTCGCCTTGATTCTGGATTTACTCACGTTTCGATGCATCGAATCGCATTTTTTAATAAAACGGTCATGTCTTGACCAGCAACCCAATGGTTGTAGACTGGTTGACTCCGTGATCCACTTCATCCCAAGTCACATCAGACACCCCCAGCCAAGAGTCGGTGGGTTCGTCAGACATAACCCTTAGTTGGCATGGCCTGGGAGCAGGCCCTGTACCCTCAGGTGTCCTGAACCTGCCTACTCCATAGAGAAGTAGTCTATGCTTTGGGCTCAGATCCACTATACAGTGAGGAGGAGCTACTACAGGACAGTCAGCAGCTAGTGCTCACCCAAGATCTGGAGGAGACATCCGCCACTTTCTCCAGTAGGCAGGCAAGTAGCGATGAGGAGAGTGGCGTTGGAGCTGGTGTTGCGAGCAGTCAGGTTATTGGATCAGAGACTGTTGAAGAAGACATCAGTGACACCAGTGACGATGTAGCCGATCGCTATTAGGAGCCGGGTGATGAAGGGGCTTCATCATCATTGGGAGAAGAGGGTGACAGCTTCCACATGAGGCAGCGGCATCTGCAGGGTGGCAGCAGTGGGAGGTCAGGAGCCAAACGTACCCCGGGTAGACCACCCGCTTCGCAGCAGCCTACCTGCCCAGAAAGCAGTGGTGCAGGGGTTTACGGAGGCAGTGGCTGTAGCAATCAGTTAGTGCGGAGTGTTGGGGGTAAAATCACCTACTTGGCGGTGTGGCAGTTTTTTGTTAAGCCGCCAGGGGGAGGTGAACATGGGCATATGTTCAATCTGTCGGCAGAAGGTGAAGCGTGGCCAGGGTGCCAATGTTGTCACCACAGCCCTGCGTCAACATATGCAGCGTCACCATAAAGTGGCCTGGGAAAGCTGTGGCTCCAATGTGGTGGTCCAGCCTGCCGCAGGAACCGTAGTTCAAAGTTGCTGGTGCTGCAGTCACTCCCTTTCCAACTGGTGGACTCTGCACCTTTCAGAGAACTGATGGCTTGTGCCGAGCCGAGGTGGAGAGCCCCAAGCCATCATTTCTTTGCCAAGAAGGCAGTACCAGCCCTGCACAAATATGTAGAACAGAAGGTGGGCCAGTCCTTGAGCTTGTCCGTGTCTGCAAAAGTGTACAGCAGCGCCGACATGTGGAGCTATAACTACGGTCAAGGACAATATATGTTATTTACAGCCCATTGGGTTAATGTGGTGCCTGCCCAGACACACCAGCAACTTGGACAGGGGACGCAGCTTCTGCCTCCATGATGTCACACCGTTGGTCCTGTAACAATATCTGCCTCATCCTCCACTGTGTCCTCAGCCTCAGCCTGCAGGGACAATTCCCAGTGCTCCTCCAACATACCACATGTGCAGGGCACAGCGGTGTCACGTTGTTCTACACCTCGTTTGCCTGGGCGAATGGAGTCACATGGGAGGAACTGCTCCATGTCCTCAATCAAGAAATCTAATCCTGACTTTCTCCAAGAGAACTTAAAATCAGAACCATGGTGACCGACAACGGGAAGAACATGGTGTCGGCGCTGCGTCAAGGAGGGCTGAGCCTTGCACCCTGCATGGCGCACATGTTCAATCTGGTTGTCAAGCGTTTCCTTAAGTGTTCCACCCATCTGCAAGACATCCTAAAAATGTCAAGGAAACTTTGCATGCACTTCAGCCACTTCTACACCGCCAAGCACACCCTCCTTGAGCTGCAGCGGCAGAACGGCCTCCCACAACATAGGCTGATATGCGATGTATCCACCCGTTGGAATTCAACCTTCCATATGTTGGATCGACGATTTTTTGATGATCCAAGTGATCAGAGGTACTCCCCTATCTAACTTTAACATAAGCCAGTGGCAGCTGATTCGTGACACCTGCCGCTTGCTCGTTCCTTTTGAGGAGGCCACTTTGTTAGTCAGTCGCCAGGACTACGGGATGAACAACGTCATTCCACTGATTCACATCCTGGAAAAGATGCTTTTCAATCTGGCTGGTCAGGGGACTGGAGATGTGGCGTATACATCTCAAGGCCACATGAGCCCTGTAGGGGCTGAACTGGAGGAGGAGGAGGATGAGGAGGACATTGGAGCACAAGCAATGTGTAGCCAAATGGGTGGAGAGGAGGAGCTGGAGCAACCCAAACAGCAAGAGGGAGATGAGGAGGACAAGGCAGATGACCCAGACACACCGTGGTAGTATGCAGTGGAGATGGATATAAGGAGTCCTTGGGAATCACTTGCGCAAATGGCCAGATGCATGCTCACTTTCTTGTGCAGTGACAGCCGAATTGTCACCATTCGGCAGAGGGATGACTACTGGCTCTCCACCATGTTAGACCCTTGCTACAGGTCAAAAATTTGGCCTTTTTTACAACCGCTGAGAGGGAGGACAAACTGAACTACTATAGAGACATGCTATGTAGAAAGTTGGCTGCTGCCTATCTGCGCCATCGCCCATCCTCTTGCATGTCCGACCCACCAATGCCTGATACAGCAGAATAAATGATCCATGCTGCCTGACCACACTCTGTCACCGGGTCACTATATGGCCTCCTAAGGCTGCTGCTACCTCCACATTACATCACTTTGTCACTCTGTGGCCTACTCACACTGCTGCCACCTCCACAATCTGCCACTGGGTGACTGTATGGCCTCCTCATACTGCTGCCACCTCCTCACTCTGCCACTGGGTCACTGTATGGCTTCCTAAGGCTATTGCTACCTCCACATTATATCACCTTGCCACTCTGTGGCCTACTCACGCTGCTGCCACCTCTGCACTCTGCCACTGGGTGACTGTATGGCCTCCTCACTCTGCCACTGGGTCACTGTATGGCCTCTCAAGGCTGCTGACACCTCCACACTCTGTCACCGGGTCACTGTATGGCCTCCTAAGGCTGTTGCTACCTCCACATTATATCACCTTGCCACTCTGTGGCCTACTCACATTGCTGCCACCTCCGCACTCTGTCACTGGGTGACTGTATGGCCTCCTCACGCTGCTGCCACTGGGCCACTGTATGGCCTCCTCATGCCGCTTCCACTGGGTCACTATGTATACTCCTCAAGCTGCTGCCACTGGGTCACTGTATTGCCTCCTCATGCCGCATCCACTGCGTCACTCTGTGTACTCCTCATGCTGCTGCCACTGGGTCACTGTATGTCCTCCTCATGCTGCTTTCACTGAGTCACTCTGTATACTCCTCATGCTGCTGCCACTGGTTCACTGTATGTCCTTTTCATGCCGCTGCCACTGGGTCACTGTATGGCCTCCTCATGCTGCTGCCACCAGGTCACTGTATGGCCTCCTCATGCTGCTGCCACTGGGTCACTGTATGGCCTCTTCATGCCACTTCCACTGGGTCACTCTGTATCCTCCTCCTGCTGCTGCTATTGGGTCACTCTGTGTCCTCCTCATGCTGCTGCCACTGGGTCACTGTATGGCCTCCTCATGCCACTTCCACTGGGTCACTCTGTGTCCTCCTCATGCTGCTGCCACTGGGTCACTGTATGGCCTACTCATGCTGCCACCACTGTGTCACTGTATGGCCTCCTCATGCTGCTTCCACTGGGTCACTCTGTGTCCTTCTCATGCTGCTGCCACTGGATCACTGTATGCCCTCCTCATGCCGCTTCCACTTGGTCACTGTATGCTATTCCTCATGCTGCTGCACTTGGTTCACTGTATGGCCTCCTCATTCTGCTTCCACCGGGTCACTGTATGCCCTCCACATGCCTCTGCCACTGGGTCACTGATGTCCTCCTCATGCTGCCACTGCTGGGTCACTGTATAGTCTCCTCATGCTGCTGCCACTGGTTCACCATATGGCCTCCTCATGCCGCTGCCACTGGGTCACTGTATGTCCTCCTCATGCCGCTACCACTGTGTCACTGTATGGCCTCCTCATGTTGCTGCCACCTACACATTATGTCACCTTGCCATTCTGTGGCCTCCACATGCGGCTGCCAACTCCACATTATGTCGCCTTGCCACTCTGTAGACATCTATGTGGAATCAGCAGATGACGGTGTAAAAGGAGTGCGCTCTTTCACACTACAGTAGGATTTTGGGACTCTGCATGGTTCTTTCTACCTGGCACTAACATGGACCTGTAAGGCTGAGTTCACACTTGAGTTAGTTGGTCAGTTTTGGCCCCGTAACTGGCCAAATAAGTGAAGTGTGCAGTGGTTCTAAGAGTGACGCCTGTCATGTGCGTGTCATACTGACTCACAGTATTGTTTGACTACCACAGTAGACTCCCTTTGCGTGTTACTGCAAGACACAGTGTTCTATACCACTATATGGGCTCTCTGACACCAGGAAATAGGTGTTTTTTTAACGCGAATTAATCCCAATCGAAGCAAATTTTTTTGGGAAATTCTAATCGAACTGCAGAATCGAACTTTTGAGAAATTCGCTCATCTCTACATAGGATGTTTGATAGAGGTGGATTCCACCTCTGGGATAGTTGGTTTCTTTCTCTCTTTTAATACTCCTTAAAATCTTATTTGCTTTTGCAGCTGCTACTTAACACTGAGTACTGCTGCTTAGCTTACTTGTAACTAAAAACCCAAGTCCTTCCATTGTTCCTTAGTTCCCTGTGTTATTCTATTTCATGTGTATGCAGTAATATGATTACCTAAACCTATGACAATGAAAAACATTTGTAATGTGAGTGTTGTGGAGTAGGGGAGTTATTGGCTGCCATACAGGTGCTCATCCCCAATACCCACAAGGTTTTTTGTTTTTTTTTGAGAGGAAAGAAATCCACACAAAAATGGGTAGAACATACAAACTCCATGTGGATGTTATCCTTGATTAGAACCCGGAAGGCCTAGCACAGCAACAGTGCTAACCACTAAGCCACCAAGCTTTGGTGTACTATGTATATTTATCAGCTTTATCTGGCTTGTTCTTGCGGCAAGCTCATCAAGGTCTTTTTGTAATATTTTACAGTCAAGTACAGTTTTTAAGTGGTTATGCCATGAAGTGTGTTTGCCCTTCCATAGAATAGAGGGTGAATAGCTAATCTCAAAGTGCTTGACCACTGAGATCCCCGTTGATCCTAAAACTGGGGATGTGTTTTCTCCCTATTGTTAATTCTGCTAGACCACAGCCAGGCTGAGTGTAGGTGTGCCCAAGCAGGATGGAACATATCTGCACTCCCATTCACTTCCATATGCGCTTGGGAGATAGCAGAGTGCAGGACCAATTACAACAACCCTTTGTTGTGTGTCTCTTTACCAGTTCTTTATCCTTGTGCATATATTTCCTAGAGTCTGAAGCTTCTGACAAATATTAGTGCTTTTGCAAAATCTAGCCTGTAATTGTCATCATAGGTAGACCTCAACTATGAGAGACAAAATGAGAAAACATATCTAGAAAATCACATTGTCTGATTTTTAAAGGATTTATTTGCAAATTATGGTGGAAAATAAGTATTTGGTTAATAACAAAAGTTCATCTCAATACTTTGTTATATATGCTTTGTTGGCAATGACAGAGGTCAAACGTTTTCTTTAAGTCTTCACAAGGTTGGCACACACTGTTGCTGGTATGTTGACCCATTCCTCCATGCAGATCTCCTCTAGAGCACTGATGTTTTGGGGCTGTCTCTGGGCCACACGGACTTTCAACTCCCTCCAAAGGTTTTCTATGGGGTTGAGATCTGGAGACTGGCTAGGCCACGCCAGGACCTTGAAATGTTTCTTACGAAGCCACTCCTTCGTTGCCCTGGCGGCGTGCTTGGGATCATTGTCATGCTGAAAGACCCGACCACGTTTCATCTTCAGTGCCCTTGCTGATAGAAGGAGGTTTGCACTCAAAATCTCACGATACATGGCCCCATTCATTCTTTCATGTACACAGATCAGTCGTCCTGGTCCCTTTGCAGAGAAACAGCCCCAAAGCATGATGTTGCCACCCCCATGCTTCACAATAGGTATGGTGTTCTTTGGATGCAACTCAGCATTCACTCTCCTCCAAACACGATGAGTTGTGTTTCTACCAAACAGTTCTACTTTTGTTTCATTTGACCATATGACATTCTCCCAATACTCTTCTGGAACATCAAAATGCTCTTTAGCAACCTTCAGACGGGCCCGGATATGTACTGGCTTAAGCAGGGGGACATGTCTGGCACTGCAGGATCTGAGTCCCTGGCGGAGTAGTGTGTTACTGACGGTAGCCTTTGTTACGTTAGTCCCAGCTTTCTGCAGGTCATTCACTAGGTCCCCCCGTGTGGTTCTGGGATTTTTGCTCACCGTTCTTGTGATCATCTTGACCTCACGGGGTGAGATCTTGCGTGGAGCCCCTGATGAAGGGAGATTATCAGTGGTCTTGTATGTTTTCCATTTTCTAATTATTGCTCCCACAGTTGATTTCTTCACACCAAGCTGCTTGCCTATTGCAGATTCAGTCTTCCCAGCCTGGTGCAGGTCTACAATTTTGTTTGTGGTGTCCTTCCACAGCTCTTTGGTCTTCACCATAGTGGAGTTTGGAGTGGGACTGTTTGAGGTTGTGGACAGGTGTCTTTTACACTGATAACAATGTCAAACAGGAGCCATTACTACAGGTAATGAGTGGAGGACAGAGGAGCCTCTTAAAGAAGAAGTTACAGGTCTGTGAGAGCCAGAAATCTTGCTTGTTTTACGTGACCAAATACTTATTTTCCACCATAATTTGCAAATAAATTCTTTAAAAATCAGACATTGTGATTTTCTGGATATGTTTTCTCATTTTGTCCCTCATAGTTGAGGTCTACCTATGATGACAATTACAGGCCTCATCTTTTTAAGTGGGAGAACTTGCACAATTGGTGGCTGACTAAATACTTTTTTTCCCCACTGTATATCACATCAGTTATGCAGCACGGTGGCTCAGTGGTTAGCACTGCAGCCTTGCAGCACTGGAGTCTTAGGTTTGAATCCTGCTAAAGACAACATCTCCAAGGAGTTTGTATATTTTCCTTGTGTTTTTGTGGATTTCCTCCCACTCTCCAAAGACATACTGGTAGGGAATATAGATTGTGAGCCCTATATGAGACAGTGAGTGTCAATGTCTGTGAAGCGCTGTGGAATATGATGGCGCTATCAGGGGCGCACCGCCAATGAGGCGAAGTGAGGCGGCCGCCTCAGGCGGCGCTAACTTGTCAGTTTCGGGGGGCGGCATTTTGATTGACTAAATCAGCCCAAGACAGGCCGCTTTAAAAAACATGCTGAGCGGGACCTGTCCTGGGCTGGTTTAGCGTTTTAGGCAGGGGAGGAGAGCGGTAGCTCGGGGCGGCCGTGCAGAGACAGCGCTGCTTCAACACTCACCTATTGGCAGCAGCGCTGCTCCAGCGGCCCTTGCCCTCCGCCTCCACCCCCGTTCACTTAGCCTGCTCCTTGCTCTCCGCCCCCGCCTACACCCACGCTTGGCTGCGTGCATCACGTGACAAGACCTGACGTGATAGGACACACAGTGGCTCCTGCGCGGTCTCCTAAGGTGTCCCTGCTCTAAAAAGCGCTACTGAGGTAAGTTTCATATTAGATAAATATTGCTTTTCTAAGTATTTATCCCCTATCCATAGGATAGGGGATAAATACCAGATTGATGATGATGGCGGGTTGGGTCACGCGGGGGGGGGGGGGGGTGAGGCAAGGTTTGGGGTGCGGTGGATGTTGAGTGTCGCAGGGGGGGCGGGTGAGGCAAGGTTTGGGGTGCGGTGGATGTTGGGTGTCGCAGGGGGGGCGAGTGAGGCAAGGTTTGGGGTGCAGTGGATGTTGGGTGTCGCAGGGGGGGGGCGAGTGAGGCAAGGTTTGGGGTGCGGTGGATGTTGGGTGTCGCAGGGGGGGCGGGTGAGGCAAGGTTTTGGGAACGGTGGATGTTGAGTGTCGCAGGGGGGCGGGTGAGGCAAGTTTTGGGGTGCGGTGGATGTTGAGTGTCGCAGGGGGGGGCGGGTGAGGCAAGGTTTGGGGTGCGGTGGATGTTGGGTGTCGCAGGGGGGGCGGGTGAGGCAAGGGTTGGGGTGCGGTGGATGATGGGTGTCGCAGGGGGGGACAGGTGAGACAAGGTTTGGGTTGCAGTGGATGTTGGATGTCACAGGGGGGGGAGAGGGGCGTTGGCAGAAAAAGCGTCCCAGCAAAGAATATCCTCTGTGATACGGAGCAGGGATTATGTGCCCAGCACTGTAAGGGTAGCTCATGCCAGGCCCATATAACCTTACACTGCTGCTCAAACCATCACTTTACAGTTATAGTTTTGTCAGCTAATCTCTGTAGCATGAAGGGTTAAAAGGCTATATGTTGAGACATTGTTTGAAAAATCACAAAAACAAATGCAAAGTATTTTTATGTAAATAAAGCTTAGGCTCCATTCATGTCTCAGGTCATGTCATGGTTTGTCATTGTGATCCTGAATGTATTCTGCTGTTTTTCCCTACCCAGTAAAATGCACCTGACAGACCCATTACAGATATGTTACAAATTAAAAAAAAAAACCTATGTCGGCTTTCTAGCGGTATATAAAACCTCATATTCATGAGGACATGAAAGGTTCTCTTTAATAAGGCAAGCACTGCATTGCGATCTTGGCTGCCTATTGCATGACCAAAGATCGCTGGGTCTCCCTGCGACTCCTTCACTAATGTTAGTGAATGAAGTCACATTGAGATCCTGAGGGTGCCAAAACCGCAACTTCAAGCCAAGCATTGCTCAACCCTTTTGTGACTTGAAGTCACAGTCGCAAAAGCACTAGAGGTTGCAATGTGACTCCATTCACTAATATTAGAGAAGGAGTCACAGGGCAACCCAGTAATCATTGATCACGTGACAGGAAACACCCAAAATTGTCATGTAGCCCTAGCCTAACCATTGCGGTTTTGGGTATCGCACCATGTCAATTATACCTATGGAAACGCCGGTGGTTTCCATATAGGTATACATAGAAAGAGAAAGTCCACAGAGGAAACCTCTGTGGACAGTCTGTGAAAAGTGCTGTGATGCGTTGCCTCCATGTTTTTTCCCCGCAGCGCTTTTTTGCTGCGGCCCGCTACGTGGAGACTTAGCCTAAGGATAGATTGTCAATATCAGATTGGTGGAAGATCTGATCTACCATAATCTGGTCTAACTACTATGCAGAGAACCATGCTGTATGGTTCCTGCGAGGTTTGGGGTGCCATGGATGTTGGGTGTCGCAGGGGGGGGCGGATGAGGCAAGGTTTGGGGTGCGGTGGATGTTGGGTGCCGCGGGGGGGGAGTGGTTGGGGAGGGGGCGTTTTGGGTGTCTGTCTGCTGAGACCCCCCCTTTTGCTTGAGAATTAGTTTTTTTCCCCTCCACTTGAAATTCAGCCTGACCACAGCCAGGCTGAATATAGGCTATCTGCGGCGCTCCTATTAAAGAGAATGGGAGCGTGGGTTTGTATATCCACCAAGCGACTGCGGTCAGGCTGAACTCCCAGTGGTTGAAAAAAGACCCAAATCTCAGGCTCAGTGGGATTCTCAGCAGATGCCCAAAACTTATAAAAATATTTTTCCCATACGGTGAATGCCATAGCGGGGAAAAATAAATCAAAAGTGCCGAACCGCAGTTTTTTCGCTGTTTTGCCTCTGATAAAAATTTGAATAAAAGGTGGTCAAAGCAATAGACATTCCCCAAAATGGTATAACTAAAAAGTACACCTGGTCCTGCAAAACAAGGGGCCCTATGCATCCCCGTACACTGAAATATAAACAAACAGTTCCGGGTGTCAGAATATGGCGACTTTAAAAAAAAATGTTTTAGATCTTTGTTATAGGATTAAAATGTAAATAAAACTATATAAATTTGGTATCCTCGGAATTGTACACAAACACAGAATACAGGTGACATGTCATTTTGGCTGCAGAGTGAACACCGTAAAAACAAAGCCCATAAGAAAGTCGCAGAAAAGCCCTTTTTCTTCATTTCCTCCCAATTCTGAATTTTTTTGCAGCTTCCCAGCACATTGTACAGAATAATAAATGGTACCATTATGAAGAACAATTTGTCCCACAAACATTAAAGGGGTTGTCCAGGCAAAAATGGACAACCCTTTTAAAGTTTAAATAAGCTGGGGGCAGTGAAAAAGTGCAATTCAGAAAACTCATTTTTATTAGGCCTATTCATCTTGGTCTTATCAGCAGGTATTCTTCTTCATTTACTGCTGTGCAAATGGCCCATAATAGGGAATCATAAGTAAAAAGAAGTGGTCCTCTTACAGGATCCCCATCTTTTGGCATGAGGGAGGGTCTTTTTCTCTGGAGGACCTGTCCTTTTCAGAATTATACAAACAACTCATTGACGTCAGGTTTCCCCATAGATTACAGCTAATCACTGGGGAGCATGTCGGGGAACTCTTTGTAATAAGCATTGCAATAGTTTTTATTTGTGTATTCTGTTGTCTCTTTTGTAGTTAGAGTTTGGTCAAAGACCTTGATGTTTCACCTGGCAAGAAGATGTGTTAAGTTATTTTCATTGTTAATACCGTGTTGTTGGTCTCTGGTACTGAAGTAATACAGTAAGAAGATTTCTTTAAAACTGTTTTATCACTTTGTGTATTTTGTATGTTTATTGTGTGAAAATAGCAGCGTGTGAAGCTAGTAGCATGGAAGCTAAATTTTTTTTTTTTTTTTTGGGGGGGGGGGGGCGCCTTTTTATAGTCCGCCTCAGGCAGCAAATAGGCTAGGTTCACCACTGGGCGCTATACAAGTAAGCATAAAAAAAAAAAAAGTTGTGTGACCAACATCCAGATTTTCACTTACGTCCTCTAAAAACCAAGCATGTTCGTAAGGCATGACATGTTTTTCAAGAATCCATCCTTGTCAATAGTTATTAAAGTATTTGTCACCAGGGATGTAGCTGTAGCAGTCGCTATGGGGCTCTGAAACCTGAGTTGACCCCAAAGGTCCTTCTGTCATGTAAAAATACCACTATTCTAAATGACACAAGGTAGTTAGGGGCCCCATTACAGATTTCGCACTGGTCCCAGGAGCTTCAAGTTATAACAATTTTTCTCTATATACTCTTGTAGTTTGTCTCATAGAATAGCTTTAAATATTTTACATATGACAGATGTCAAACTTACCAGGTGAACGTTGCACGGTTTCACTTTTTTTCTAACTTCTTCATGACTGGGACAATCTCCCTGTTTCATGACTGGACACATTTTCTTTTTTTCTTTTTTTTGTATATGTGGTTTTGAAGGCTATAACGCTTTTACATGTAGGAAGTTCAAATTATTTTTGCGTCTTTTTTTGGCGATACATAGGGCTTTACTTTCATGTAATTTTTATTTATTTTTTAAGTGCTCTTAAAATATTTTTTTTAAATATAGTGTTTCCTCCCTGTAATGGTATTTTTTATGTAAGATACATAGCTTTTTTTTCACCAGGGGTGGGGCTACAACCTGTAATGTGAGTGTAGTAGTAACATTTTTAAAATTTTACTTTATTTTTTGCCTTAATTTGTATTATTTCTATTTTTATAATTAATCAATTAATTTATTTATTTACATTTTAACCCCCCCCCCCAATAAGGTCCTAATAGAGTAGCATTTTAATATTACATTTTTTTTTTTACATTTTTTTTTTTTGCTGATGCATTACACCCAGTTGCAACACTAGGCCTCCTAGCCAGTACAGAACAGCTGATCTGGGTCCTTTAAGACCCAGCAGCCACTGCAGTTCCCCTGGCAGCTAGTGATCACATGACCACTGGACCATGGGGAAGATGCGTCATGGCGGCTTTCATAGATGTACACACAGCGCTCATTAAGCACTGTTCATATGATGCTTAGGAGGGCAGGGACAAGAATACACCATCCCTGCTTTCTGTCTTGGGAGTCTTGCTGTCACCGACAGCCTACTCCTGACATCTACAGCTGCATGATCTTGTGCAGCTGCTATCTCTGCAAAGATGTACAGGTATGTCCTTGCAGAGATATACAGCCATGGCCTGGACATATATACTATAAGTCAAGCAGTTAGTCACGGTTCTATGTTATATGTATTCCTCCTGATTCTCTCATACATTTGTACACTGAGTTCTGCCTAGCATATATGGTTTTCATTGGGGGGATTAAAATAAGCCTCTGCCATATTCCTCTAACAGTGGTTAACCTCATATTGGAACAAAGAGCTGGGCATGGTGTATTGTGACTTTGTCTACCTATTGCCATGGGAAATTCCATGCCTCACCCTATGTTCAGAGATTCAAATCCCTTTCTTTTAATACTTTATTTTCTGGCACATATTAGATATGACAGTTCAGAGCTATAGCTAGGCAGTTCACCCTTGGCAAGGATTCAGTATGTTCTTCACACACAGATACACACACACCCCCTAAAGTGTTTTTCCTATGTCAGACATGTATAGTTTATCAACAGGGTATGCTATAAATGACTGGCAGAAAGTGTCCTACTGTTTTTGGAACACTTTAGGTAGACATTTATACTTATTAGACATATATATACAGTATATATATATACACACACACACACATCACACACATGTATTTATACTAATTGCACACGCATACATATACCTTGCACACATATACATACAGATGAATCTCTAATGGCTGCTACATCTGTATAAAAGTATACTGATAAACACGTTACAAACCCATACATACACACAAATTTAAATATACATATTACACAGAGCTGTCACACCCCAATAGTGGAGGATGAAACGTGGTGAGCAGAGGACATAGTTTCTCTGCACTCCCTCCTTCTTCTGCCTGTTCCAGCAGAACTTCTGCATGGATCAAGTTACAACAGTTGGCAAGAAGTTTTAGCTGCTGTAGCTTAAAGGAACATACTGTAAGTAGAAAAGTAAGAAGGAAGGCAAGACCTATAAACACCCTTATTCCTCAAGGGAAGAGCTACAAGCACTCACACCCTTTTTTATTTGGTATTGGCCCCCTATTATCTGATATTGATGGCCTCTAATATGGATAGGTAATCAATATGTAAAGTATATAAAACAGCTTTAAAATGGAGTAATATATGTATATTATTTGGTGTTTGAAGATCCTAGTAATGGATTATTTGGCAGACTACCTCCTGCTGCCAGGCTTCACATACATATGGCAGTAAGGTATCTTCTTTGAGCCAGTCTTGAAGTCTAGAGTTATTAGTCTTCATGGTAAAATTGATGTATTATTTGTAGTTTTGACACTGTCAGTTCTCAAAGGCTTTGGACTGGCCCTACATTGTACCAGAGATTCTCTGGGGGGGGGACTGACACAAAATTATTATTTTTGTATGACTTTAAAGGGTCACTAGGGTTTATTTGATATGGGTTGATTTACAGATATCCCAGTGATATGTTTCTACAGTACATGACAGCAAAAAGCATTATAATGCAATAAAAAGTGGACACGCACATGCCAAAGATGGATCCTCAATCATTTCCTCTGGTTCCCATGCATCCAACACTGGTTCTCATGCATGATGGACAAAATGGTGGAGCATATAAATTTGGATGTGACTCTGTTTCTTGCAATAGGTAACTTGGTTAACTACCATGGTGTAAACAAAAACATTTAGTTTATTATTGGGAGACTTATATCTAATGCAGTAATAGTACCATGGGGCACCTCCATAGGTTTCAATCCCAGTCTGCTCTATATATGGTTTTTTTGCACTAAGAAAGGGTTAAAAAAATGGATCTTGTCCAGTACAGAAATGTCATTACATTACAAAGCATTTTGTGTCTGGGCTTTGTTTGCTCTGAAGAATTTGGCCAGTTGCCACAACTTTACTGCAACTCTCAGCCTGTTAACTCCTGTACAGAAAGACTTCTTAGCCAGACAACTTGACAAACACTTCGTGTTAGTGGAACACTGCAAAAATGGAGACAGACTTTACTGACAAAGACACGTATCAAGATATCTTTGATCCAGAAGGATACCTAAATACTTATTATAACCCCAAATCAGGACTTCTCGTGGTTGATGGATTTCTAGATTTTGCACTGAAGAAGCTTCATCAGGCTTTTGGTACAAGTAAGTACAGAAGATATTACGATGTTGGTGTAAAAAGTTTGGTGCTCTGTAACTGCATGGGTGATCAGAATTGAAAAAAAACTCTTCTGTGTCCCTTGGGTCTAGAGATCAACTTGTATTGTAGATGACTCTACCTATCCATAAGTCAGTCAAGTCCATATTTAAATGATTGAGGGCTGGCACTAACAGCGAATAGGGAGAATAGGGAGTCACTTAGTATACTGCTTGGTCATTCAGTTAGTAGTAATCTATGATCTCTGAATGCTCACTTACATCTAAACAAGTTGCATATTATTACACCCATATTTTATTCACCATAGAACACATATCAGATATTGAAAAAAAAAGGAACTAATTTAGAAATTGATGACAGCAACACATTCTAAAAAAGTTGAGACAGGGCCAAGTCTACTATTATGTAGCATCCCCTCTTCATTTTACAACAGTCTAAACATCCGGGAAGTGAGGGGACAAATTGCTGGAGTTTTGGGAGAGGATTGTCATCCCATTCTGGTCTGCTCAACAGTCCTAGGTGTTCTTTGTCTAATTTTTTGTTTCATAATGTGCCAAATGTTTTTTATTGGAGAAAGGTCTGGACTTTGGGCAAGTCAGTTCTGTGCTCTCTTGTTCTGTGAAGCCATGCTGTTGTGATGGATGCAGTATGTGGTTTAGTATTGTCTTGCCGAATCAGAATAATCTGAAGAAATCCATGAGCACAAAGGACAAAGCTGATGGGCAACATTGTTTGTGAAAAATTTGTGGCAATGTATCTGTTTGAAAAGTGATGAAGAAGAAGTAGCTTTCTAGATAAAAAAAAAAAAAACTCAACAGGAACCTAACCCCAATCTCGACCTACTTAGGTGTTGATGATATCCCCCCCTTCCCCCTCCCCCTGCTGGTTTATTTTCTCGTGTTTTGTCAAGTAATGTCCAGCTTCTTGCTTTATAGTTTGGACTTTGCCTTCCAGTACTGGTTTAACCTGCGTAGTTTGGCAAGGATAGTAAACTTTTTGTGATATTTGAGACCTAGTCTGATGTGTCAGGTGATAATTTATGAGACACTATTGCTGTACACCATGTCTTTTCATTTATGTGTTTCAACCGATCTTAGAGTTCTCTGTTTTTTGCAAAAAAAATAAAATAAATAATAATAATAAATAAAGAATGTAAGAAAAGTATATGGTTATATCACATTTTCCAAATCAATACATTCTTGTTTTCTTTACATTTTACACAATGTCCCAACTTTTTTTGAATTGTGGTTGCATAATATATATGAAAGGGATAGCCTGGCCAATGAATTAAAAACAAAATACAGATGCATCTCAATAAATTAGAATATCTTTGAACCGTTCATTCATTTCAGTAATTCAGTAATACAATCCATAATCAGCGTCTTCCATGATTGTGTGTCCTACTGAACCAGACTGAGGGACCATTTAAAGGCTTAGGAAACCTTGGCAGGTGACACTGAATTTACAGTACTGAACTGAACTTACAATATTCTAATTTTCTTAGATTTGGGTTTTCATTACCTGTAATCCATAATCAACATTTACAGAAATAAAACACTTGAAATAGAAGACTCTGTGTGTAAAGAATCTAGAAAATATAGGAGGTCACTTTTTTCATTTAATTACTGAAAGCAATAAACGTTTCAAAGATATTCTAATTTATAGAGATGCACCTGTATGATGTAAGATAATACATTAGGACATGCTCACCTCATTGATTCCCTGCTACTCCTGTTCTGCTGCTTCCCAGGTTAACCGCCAATTTCTACATCCTGGTCCCTGCTAACAACCTGGATATGACTGCTCAGTCAGTTATTGACCATAATGGCTGAGGCTGGTGATTAGCTAAACAGTTAGAGTAGCGAGTAGAGAGTAGTGAACCGGTTCAGAAGAAGCCAGATTCGACCCAAAATGTCCACAAAGGTTTTGGATTCAACTCATCCATAAATCATTATTATCCTCTAGAGTATAATACCCCAGAGACCCCAGAATATAAAAAGTGGAGGTCTAGGTGTGGCGGCAACATAATAAACACCTATAGTTACAGTTATAGTTGGGCTACCTCTTGACTACCATGGTCCTTCAGAGACGTCTTTCAACCTCCTGGCTGATGTCACATGCGCTAGGGGACTACTCATGAGCTCTGCTATTTAAGCTGTCTGGCTGTCCTTCTTTGGTCCAGTGTCCTCTACCTACTTCTTCGCGTAATCACAGGCCCTCCAGGACAACTGGTCTGAGGAGACCCCAGAGTATAATAATATCACTTCTGGTTCATGTCGAACAAGCCTGGATCAAAACAAAAAAGAAGTGAACCCACAAATATTTGTGAAAACAAAATCTTATGAGGTTCACCCATCCCTAGTCAAGAGTGACCCAGTAGTAGATACCATGAGGAGAACTGGGAAGCACTGGTATTGGTGCAATAGGGAATTTGTAAGGTGAATTTGACTTCATTTATTTTCGATACCATTCACAGCATTAAAGTGTACTTCCAGTTGTATATATATTTTCATAAATGAATAGTAGAGATTAGCATGTGAAACTTTGTAATATATCTTTTTATAGACATACACACGTGGACAAAATTGTTGGTACCCCTCGTTTAATGACAGAAAAACCCACAATGGTCACAGAAATAACTTGAATCTGACAAAAGTAATAATATATAAAAATTCTATGAAAATAAACAAATGAAAGTCAGACATTGCTTTCCAACCATGCTTCAACAGAATTTTTAAAAAAAGAAAACTCATGAAACAGGCCTGGACAGAAATGATGGTTCCCTTAACTTAATATTTTGTTGAACAACCTTTTGAGGCAATCACTGCAATCAAACGATTCCTGTAACTGTCAATGAGATTTCTGCACCTCTTAACAGGTATTTTGGCCACTCCTCATGAGCAAACTGCTCCAGTTGTCTTAGGTTTGAAGGGTGCCTTTTCCAGACGGCATGTTTCAGCTCCTTCCAAAGATGCTCAATAGGATTTAGGTCAGGGCTCATAGAAGGCCACTTCAGCATAGTCCAATGTTTTCCTCTTAGCCATTCTTGGGTGTTTTTAGCTGTGTGTTTTGGGTCATTATCCTGTTGCAAGACCCATGACCTGCGACTGAGACCAAGCCTTCTGACACTGGGCAGCACATTTCTCTCTAGAATCCCTTGATAGTCTTGAGATTTCATTGTACCCTGTACAGATTCAAGACACCCTGTGACAGATGCAGCAAAGCAGCCCCAGAACATAACAGAGCCTCCTCCATGTTTAGTAGGGACAGTGTTCCTTTCAAGATATGCTTCATATTTCCATCTGTGAACATAGAGCTGATGTGCCTTGCTAAAAATTTCGATTTTTGTCTCATCTGTCCATAGGACATTCTCCCAGAAGCTTTGTGATTTGTCAACATGTAGTTTGGCAAATTACTTTTGTCAGATTCAAGTTATTTCTGTGACCATTGTGGTTTTTTCTTTTACTAAACGAGGGGTACCAACAATTTTGTCCACGTGTGTATGTCTTCTTCACTTTTCAGGCAGAGTTGCTTTTTATATAATAGTCTATGAAAAGGGGGTTGATAGAAAGGATGCTCAAATAATTGCTGCTGTTACGCTCTGCTATTCCTTGCTCTTTTAGCCAATGCTAGGTTGCAGATAAGAGGGTACTAGTTCTCAGAATGAAGCAATATATCAATTAACTAGGCTGCAGCAGCTTTCTACACCCCTCCCTTCTCCATAGAGCTATGGGTGAGGCTGAATATGAAGATGAATCTTTTGTAAACAAGTAGTGAGATTGATGATAAGGAGCAGGAGAAGAGCTTACTAAGTGGCAAATGAAATAGATCTCTTTAATAAGATATATTACAAAGTTTCTTATAGCCACATGCACCATTCATTTATAAAAGGTTGTTTATAACTGGTGGTACGCTTTTAAAAAATTCAGTTAACTTGACATCCTCTTTAAGGGAATGCCCAAATTGATATAAAATGATTTTCTTCTCTTTACCCAGAAATTTCAGCTGAAGAATGGGGATAAACTATAACATCAGACACCCCTGCACAAAAGTACAGCTGTATCTGGGAAAATGGTGACCCTCTTTTCCAATCCTGGACAACCCCTTTAAGTAAATTTGGGAAACATATATTACATTTAAGTTTCTTCTAACATCACCAACCAATTGGCCTCACACACATCAACAAAGTTATATATGTTACTTTCTGTCTATAGGAGGTGTAAAGGGTAAGACATTGATTGATATTGGCCATGGACCTACCATTTATCAGGACCTCTCAGCTTGTGAATCTTTTGATGAGATCATCGGTGCTGACTACACTGATCGCAATCGAGAGTACTACGAAAGAAGCCTGAGAAATGAACCGGGAACATTTGACTGGAACAATGTGATTCAAAAAGTCTGTGACATGGAAGGGAAAGGGTAAATTCAATTATTATATGGTACAGTCTTTAATAGATGGGCTAATAGTAAGAGGTGAATGACTGAAATGATCCTCATGCTTCCCAAACTTAATCCTGTCCTCTCCCCAGTTCTGTAATACAGTTACCCTATTCTGGGAAAGCTGACACATTGAAATATAACCTGTCGAAGACACTGTGCCAGCACTGACATGTTTCTCATGGCACACAACCAATGTACAAGTTGCCTAACACAGCTTAGTGTACAGCAGAGAGCAGATCCTGACTGACATGACATCGGTACTGAGGATGTTGTCTCAACCAACATATCACTTACCATTGCTGCGGCCTCCTTTTCACCCCCCCTCCCCCATTCTTATCTTACCTAAGAATGAAGACAACACAAGTTATTTTGGATTAATTGGCCACAGCAGCCATTTTATTACAATAACAATACAAATATAAATATATAAACCGTATTTTATGAAATTATAAACCAATTTAAATAACCAATAACTAACAAAATAAATAACAATTAAATAACAATTAACCAAACGTTTTCCTGATAAACATCCTTCTTGAGGGGGAGGTCCTTGGAGCTACCTAGATCTGGCCGCCAAACTGTCCATCACACCAAGTTACCCCCAGCCGCAAAAACCACAGGCTCGGAGGCACCATAAAACACAGATGGCAGTATCACCACATATATACCAAAACCACTCCCCGGGACACCACCCAGCAGGAGCCCAAAAGCAGCCAGACCAACCAGAATTGTAGTTAATTATTGGGGAAACTACCCTCCATGTTTCCCCCACCACCGAATTTCAACCAACTCCAAGGAACCCCCACCCTGCCAGCTGCTGCGACAAGTAAATTAAACTCTTCCCATCTCCCTCCCCTAATCCAGCAAACCCAAAACCAAGGGCGGGCGTCCGGGTCTGATCCCCCTTCACCGCGTAACTGACTGCGGGAAGCCCTCGCTAGTCCCCTATAACCCCTCTCCCTAACTACTCCCGCCACTGCACTCTGACCCCTCCCCTAGTAACCCTACGCCAACCCCTTCAGGCCCTGTCATGGCGGCCTCCCCGAATGCTTTGCCCGGGTCCGGCCTTACTTGACATCGGCACTGAGGATGTTGTCTCAACCAACATATCACTTACCATTGCTGCAGCCTCCTTTTCACCCCCCCTCCCCCATTCTTATCTTACCTAAGAATGAAGACAACACAAGTTATTTTGGATTAATTGGCCACAGCAGCCATTTTATTACAATAACAATACAAATATAAATATATAAACCGTATTTTATCAAATTATAAACCAATTTAAATAACCAATAACTAACAAAATAAATAACAATTAAATAACAATTAACCCTACGTTTTCCTGATAAACATCCTTCTTGAGGGGGAGGTCCTTGGAGCTACCTAGATCTGGCCGCCAAACTGTCCATCACACCAAGTTACCCCCAGCCGCAAAAACCACAGGCTCGGAGGCACCATAAAACACAGATGGCAGTATCACCACATATATACCAAAACCACTCCCCGGGACACCACCCAGCAGGAGCCCAAAAGCAGCCAGACCAACCAGAATTGTAGTTAATTATTGGGGAAACTACCCTCCATGTTTCCCCCACCACCGAATTTCAACCAACTCCAAGGACCCCCCACCCCGCCACAGCGCGCACGCCTTGACCCCCTCAAGGATGCACGCCCCCTACCAATGCGAGAGCACGTTCAACACCGCCTTGCAGGCCCAAGGCCCACAGATCAATTCCCACTGCATTAAGGTGAACCCCATCAGCTAACCAAAAACCACCCTGCAAGTCCTCCAATTCATGGTGCCGAACCACAATGCCACCATGCCTGACCACGAATGCTCCAATGGTCCTATTAACCTTGGCCCTTGCCCTATTAATGCTAGTCACCGACCTGGCCCCCCTCCATGAATGCCGAGGGACAATATCCGACCACACCACCACCACTGTCGGACACTCCACCCACAAGCGCAACAAATCGTGTTTGACGTCCCTCACCAGTTCCCGAAAGGGGCGGGCACCCAAATCATTCCCACCCAGATGCAACACTAGGACATCCGGAGGGTGATCTAGGCGGACGTACCGGAAAAACTCCCGCAACATACGACCCCACAACATACCCCGGAATCCTAGCCACCGGACCACCGCCACCGACCTGGGGAATCCTAGTTGCCGACCGTGGGGGCGCATTTTCGCTCTTTCCACCCCCCAGTGAACATAAGAATGCCCCATAATCCATACCAGACGGGCTGGAGGACCTACAAGAAAACAAAAAACAACCGAATCCGCACATCAGCCAAGAAGAAAAATTAACAACCTTTACAGACTTCCAAGCCCCCTAAATTGGTCCACCCCCCCCCCCCCGTTGTCTCAGCGGAGATACATCCAAACTACAACAAATGGGGGCGCACATATGAGACAAAGCAACGCGATTCCCATCTGCCGATCCGACGAACCACCTCAGGGCCCAATCCCCACACCGAGGCCTCGGTAGCAGCACCAATTCTAAATGAATGTGGCGCAAACACCGACGGATCATGGCCCACAGCCACCAAACATTTTCTAAACATCCACGTAAACTGATAACGTGATAAAAATTACCCATCCATATGGCACAACAGGGGGCCAAAATGTCCCTGCCGAAGGCCGCTAAAATTCTCAAAACACCTCACCGGACACATCTCGGACGTCGTCACCGGGAGCAGACGGACTCTACGACCCCTGCCTGACTGGTCTGTCTTAGATCTCCGTATGACAAACTCAACCCCCGGCCCCTCCACTGACACGTCCTGAAAGAAGACCCCTCCTGCCTTCCTCTTACACGGGGACACCAATTCCCCCACTCTCAAGGCCCCAAAAAATGCCCACGAAAAAGCTAACTGAAACAAAGCAACCTCGAACGGTGAAGAACATGCCCCTCGTAACGCCTCCCCCAGACGTTCAAGCAACTGAAAAGAAACCGGCCTGCGCCCATCCGGGCGGGACTGTCCCTTCCGGAAGCCCCGTAGCACCTGCAACACCAAAAACTCCTTAGTGACATCCCCATATCCCCTAAAACGAAAACCAAAGGCAAAACCCGCCACCAGGCGATTCATCCTAGACACAGACCAACCCGCCAGTGACCCCCGACCAATCAACACCAGCACCGCCGTACGTCTGTCCCCATCCGAAGAAACACCCCCCAACTCGCCTGCCACAGCCTCAAACTCCCTCCATGCTACCTCGTATGCTGCCCTGGTACTATCTGCTAACGAAGACCGAATCAGCTCACCCGCCGTGGCAAGACCACGCCCCACAGGTGATCTGGACATGGGATTCCAGTGACGTCCGCCTCGGGGGCCACCTGCCGAAACCGCTCCCACTGAAACCGAGAAAGAGAATCGGCAATTACATTGGTGACACCAGGGACATGAACAGCCACCACCCAAGCGTTCAGAGATAAACAACGCAGCACCAAGTGCCGCAACAAGCGAACCACCAGAGGGGACGAGGCCGTTAATGAATTAATGGCACCAACTACGGACTGGTTGTCACAGTGGAAACGTACCTTCCTGTTTCTGAAACGATCCCCCCAAATCTCCAACGCCACCACAATAGGGAATAACTCCAACAAACACAGGTTCCGAACCAACCCCTGCTCTATCCAACCCGCTGGCCACCGGTCCGCACACCATTGTCCCCTACAAAAAGCCCCAAAACCAACCGACCCGGACGCATCCGTGTATAAGTCCCAATCATAAACGTCAGCCACAGGCGACATAACCAAGGAGCGGCCGTTGTACTTACACAAAAAATTGGCCCACACCTCTAAGTCATCCCTGTGATCCCTCGTCAACCGTATAAAGTGCCTGGGCGACGACACCCCCGCTGTAGCCCCCGCCAAGCGCCTGCAAAAAACACGCCCCATTGGCATGATCCTGCACGCGAAATTGAGCTTTCCCAAGAGCGACTGCAAGTCCCTAAGCGTGATCTTACGTAATCTTGCAGCCCGGTCTACCTCCTGCCGCAGCGCGACCAGCTTGTCTTCTGGTAAACGGCACTCCATCCGCTCGGCATCAATAGTGATACCTAGAAAGCTCAAGCACGTACATGGGCCTTCAGTCTTACCTGGCGCTAGGGGGACCCCAAAACACGCCGCCACCCACTCAAGAGACCGAAGCAGCGAATGGCAAACGGGGGGAGTCGGCAGGACCGAGGCACAAAAAATCATCCAAGTAGTGGATAACAGACCCGACACCCGCCAGGTCCTTCACTACCCACTCCAGGAATGAACTAAAGGCCTCAAAGTAGGCACAAGAAATCGCGCAACCCATAGGGAGACAACGATCTACGAAATACGCCCCGTTCCAGAAACACCCTAAGAGCCGAAGGCTCTCAGGGTGAACCGGGAGGACGCGAAAAGCCGACTCAATGTCCGTCTTTGCCATCAACGCCCCTGTCCCATATTTCTGCACCCAATTAACGGCCGCATCAAATGAGGTATATACGATGGAGCTCAGCTCAGGATCAATACCATCATTAACCGACCCCCCTTTTGGGTACGACAAATGATGGATGAGCCTGAACTTGTTGGGTTCTTTTTTGGGCACTACACCTAACGGAGAAACTACAAAATCCGCAAACGGCGGTGAACTAAAAGGACCCGCCATGCGTCCCAAGGCAACCTCCTTGGCCAACTTTTCCATCACCACCCCCGGATGGCGGTAAGCCGATACCAAATTCCTCGTGGACAAGGAGGCCCCCTGAAGCGCTGACGGGATCTGAAAACCCTGCCCAAAACCGTCCCGCAACAACTGGGCCCTAAGATGGTCCTGGATAGCGATTAAGATAAGGCTCCATCTCTAGCAGCTTCACCGGTGTCAACCCCATGGCCAGGTGCCCCTCCCGGCTGCCGTCCCTTCCCTCTTTTAAAACATTTGACGGAACCGTGGGAAGATCCCCCGCAAGTGGAACATGAGTGCTTAAACTTACAGGTCGTCCCGAACTTGCACTGGCCTTGGTTAAATTGCCAGCAAAATCCTGTCTTACCCCCAGCCCCCTGCCCAGTTGGGGACTGACTAGCGGGGCCGGATGAACCGGCCGCTCCCTGAAAGGGCTGCCCAAATTGGGAAGGGGCCATAACTCTCAGCCACAATCCTATATCTTTTTGATCCCCCCGAATAGACGGTCGGATCGCCCTGCGCTGACGGAACTGCTCATCGTAGCGCAGCCACGTCAAAACCCCGTAAACCCGGTAAGCCTCCCCGATAGCATCCAAATAACAGAAGAGCCCCGAACAGTGTTCAGGAGTCTTCTCCCCAATAACGCTGGCCAGAATAGCGAACGCCTGCATCCAGTTAGTAAACGTCTGCGGGATTAAACGCCAACGCCTCTTTTCCTCCTCCTCCTTCTTTCTCTCATCCCGCTTCCCCTTGTCCAGGTTGAATTTAGCTAATGGAAGCAAGGAAAAGATTTCGACGTATTCATCACGCCAAATCTTATCCTTCACCTCCTTCTTTAAATGCGCTCCCAGGGGACCCTCATAACACAAGTATACCTCCCCCCTGGCTCTGTCATCTAAATGAATACCGTCTCCCTCTTTTTCCGTCTGGACCGACACTTCTACCCCCGCCTCTCTACGAACCAAACTATCCGACGGCAAAACTATTACTGGAGGGGGTGCGGATCCCCCCGACCCACGCTGCCACAGGGGAACCCGCCGCCCCCCTTTCCCCTCCTGACCGCGACAATACATCACGCAGCCCGCCTAACAGCGACCGCAGCTCCTCACCTAAACCCGCCGCCGTCCCTGTCGCCGCCTGGCTATCCCCAACCCCCACGTCGGGTCCCTCCCCGCACGCCTGTGATCTAAACAACGCCGGCACAGAACCAGACAAAGACAAACACTCACCCGGCTGCGCAGAAGCTGTGATCCCACCAGCCGCTTGTCCAGAATCCACCCGACGAGACGTATCCAGGAAGTCATCAACATCGGAGTCTTGGTCGTCGTCACCGGCCATCGCGGCCCTGGAACCGCCAGCACACGAAGAGCACCCCCGCCTGGAGGCCGCCACAAGCCCAGAAGAGGAACGGTCGGGAGACCGTCCGCCGGAAGCCGCCCGCCGCTCCATCGACACCGAGGTACGCCCGGCCGCTCCAGCGGACCGGCGTGAAGCTTCGGGAGACATCAGCCGTCTGCTCACTCGCCTAGCAGCCCCCCCGACCGGAGCATCGCCAGTAGGGGCCGCCGCTGCCATGGTTGAGCTGGGGTGCGGAGTCAAGGTGGAAAGGGGGCGTGGCCGCTCGGACCACAAGCCCCGCCCCCTCCCCACCGCTGGTCCCAGCCGCTGAGCTGGATGCCTCCCAGGCCGGGAGCCGCTGCCCGAAGCTGCAGGGCGCGCCCGCCGGCCTGGAGGGTCCCTGGAAGGGCTCCGCAGCCGGCGCCGGGACCTGGGTGCGTTCTCAGGGCTTAATCGCTCCGGCGGCCGAGCCCGACGCTGCCGCCTGGCCGAGGCCACGCCCACTGGAGCCCTGGAAGGAGAGGGTGAAGAGGAGGCCGCCGGCGCCATGTGCTGACCTGGAGAAGACAGCGCCGGATCGATGGGGACCGCGTCGACGATCCCCTGCACCTGCTGACACAGCCATTCTGCGTCCACGGAGCCGGAAGCAGTGCGGAGCTGCCCCAGGAGGACTTCAAGCTCAGACATCTCACAGGTAAGTCGCGCGACCCGACCTGCTCTGATCCCCCTTCACCGCGTAACTGACCGCGGGAAGCTCTCGCTAGTCCCCTATAACCCCTCTCCCTAACTACTCCCGCCACTGCACTCTGACCCCTCCCCTAGTAACCCTACGCCAACCCCTTCAGGCCCTGTCATGGCGGCCTCCCCCCATGCTTTGCCCGGGTCCGGCCTTACTTTCCCAGTCTCCTTTGAGGCACCAGAAAGGAGAAGACAAAAGAGGAAGAAAAAGGGAATGCATGTGCAGCAACTCAGGGGAGGGGGTAAGGAAAGGATGGGAGTTGTCCTTTGTCACAGTCACATCATGTTAGCTGTTCCTTCTTGCATTCCTAAGGTTTGGTGCCAAGGAGGCCTGCAGTGTGAATGTTGATAGTGGTAGCTCTCTCCTGTGTTTGATGTCTCTTGTCTGATAGTGGTTGGGGTGCCCTTGATGGTGTGTTGCAGGATGAAATAGTCAGGAGAGAGTGGTAACATTACAAAACTCTTGTTTCTTTACTGTAGTCAGTGACACACATACATTTTCTAAACAGTTTGCAGAGATGGCTCTCCTTAGTGTGTGCAACTTCTATTTCCTGTACTTTTTGTTTTTCTCTTTCACTTCTTCTTCTTCTTTGTCCAAAGTCTACAGTTTTCTGTAATATCCAGGCTGTCAGATATAGGTGAATTAAAGGGCACTAGGCCTAATTGTAGCTATGAGCCTCTGTAAAATTTCACCTTAAAGCCTAGTCATGCACACACCCAATGAACAAAACCTGATATAGGTTCATCTCCAACAATTTTTGCCTAACTGAACTTAACTAAATTGAACTGAACTCCACTAAATGGAGCAGGGATGAAGGTGGAACTGAGCTCTATTAAATGGAGCAAGTCCAACTAGACTAGACCATTACCCCTGCTGCAGTGCACTAAAACAGTGGTACAATATCAAAATTAAAGTTACATAACTGTGAATTTACCAGCCAAAATCATTAACATCATCAAAGTGCAAATTTTACAGACAAACAGTAACTGGACTTCTCAATAGTGTACTACTGGGACACTACACATGCTGTTACATGTCACTCTGTGTCAGGAAGCAGACTATTAAAGAGATACCTTTTTCCTTATTCTAAATAGATGGTCACCAGAGTTTTGGGCCAACAATTTGGGCCAACCACCTTGTCATCTAAATGCCTAGTGACATGAGTGGACTACTTAGTATTCCAAAGCATTATTGCCTCTCAGTGTTACACTGACCTTGGGTGTCTTGGTACACTGATGGATTAACAGAGGGAAATCCATCCCTCTATTAAATGCCTTAGATCCAGTGGTTGCTATTGAGCATTGTATCTAAAGGATTAAACTGATGTTGAGTAACAGACACTTTTTATATGAAGAAATCATGCCTATAGGACATTCTATTATTCTCTATAACACATAAAAAAGTTACAACATGGTCACATGCTTTTACATATCTCTAATTGTCCTAGCTATAAAAACTTAAATGTAAATTGTATATTGTAGTAGCATATTTGTAGTAGTCTGTAATGTACTGTATCATCAGTAGAACAAGATAGTAAGTCCATTATGCTCAACCATATATTCAGGAGTGACTTCTAACTTCCTATGAGACCAGATGAGACTTCCACTATATTTGTGCTTGCTTCTCTTTAGAAACAATGACACTAATTGTAGGATATTAAAGGGGCTGTCCCAGATTTATGACTTATCACCTGCAGGATAGGTGATACATATCTTTTTGATGATCATACCTCCATTGAGATGGGAACCCTATTCTAATGAGCACTGGGGGTCCAATCAGTTATACAGTCACTAATCAGTGGTCAAGCCCCTGTCAACCACCTGCATTCAGATCCCCATTGATCATATATGTATCACATATCCCGTATCCTAGATGATAAGTTGTGAACTTGGCACAATAGGCTAAAATTAATAAATTAATCACAAACTATACCTAAATGCTCCTTGATATCTCAAAGTTACTCCAAATAAACTAATCTGCTTGGTTAGCTCATAAAAAGGATAAATAGAAGACATTTTAAATAACTGTAGATTTTTTTTTATCTCAAATTTCTATTTATTTTTGATTATTTTCGATTTTAGGATGACAGTAGAAGAGAAAAAGAAGAAACTTGAAAATACAGTGAAGAAAACTCTGAAATGTGATGTCCTCAAGAACAACCCATTAGAGCCATTGGTTTTGCCAAAGGTTGATTGTGTGATGTCTCTTGGTTGTCTGGAGTGTGCTTGCAGTAATCTGGACACTTATAGAAATGTCCTCAAAAATGTCTCCTTCCTATTAAAAATAGGGGGGCATTTAATCATAGCGGAGATTCTTAACTGTAGCTCCTACTTATCAGGGGGTAAAAGGTTCTCCTGTTTGGTGCTAACAGAGGAGTTTATGAGAAGTGCTATAACCGAGACAGGGTTTGAAATTGTGGATCTGGAGGTTATCTACAGAAAGTATGACAAGGAGCAGTACGAGCTTTGCAACCATGACTCAAGTTTGTTTGTTCTTGCTCGTAAAATCAAAGATGTTAAGTGAGGGACTAGAAAAGAGCAAATATATAATAAATGAATATTCTCTCACTTCTAATCGTAGATACTTAGTTATAGTACCTTACAAACATACAGATGTCTCATCCTTACCTTTTCTCTTGGTTGGACATATCTCGACACAGATGTACTGTTACAAACATGAAACTGACACATTATGGCTGACATATCATGACTTGGATGCCAGTTTTCTGGTGTACAAGTTTTTATGGCACAGGTTTTTGTGTAATAAAAAAAAAAATTGTGACTTTTCTCTGTGTTGTATCATAGGGACCTCCCAATGGTGAGTCAAAAAAAAAAAATGGATGAAAATGGTGAACCAAAAAAAGATGCACCAAAATTATAAAGTTGGGCATCCTCACCTTGTGTAAGGGAATTAAACTTTCTTCTCCCCATATCCATGGAGGCTGAGTATTTTTCACTCTGTTGTGTGATCTTTGTTGTGCAAGAGAAGTAAGGGTTAATTCTCTTACATATCTTCCCTGTAGTGCCTCACGTCTTCAGTATGCCCTTTTTGACCCGCAATAAATATTTCTGTCTTTGTCTTCCTCCCTTATTTATGTTAATAATGATACTCCAAAACCATTAGAAAGGTCCTTAACCTCACAGATGATGTGGTTTTACAGTGAAAAGTCAAGTAATATTTAGAAATTTCGAATAATATTAAGTAAAAAAATTCCCTAAAAAATATTTTATTATTCAAAAAAAAAAAAATTTGACATACTTGCTATATAACGGGTTCCTAAAAAAATACAACTTGTCCTGCACAATAAAAGGTCTCATACAGCTACACTGATGAATCAATAAAAAAGTTATGACTGCTGTAACACTGAAGGGAATACATTTTATTGGTTCTAAAAGCTAAAATTAGGTATGTCATTAATGGGTTAAAATGCATTTAAGGCACCTGAGTCATGTGCCAAGTAAATTTACTTGATGCATGAATTAAAAATCTACAATAAAAAATTAAATTTTTAGGAGGGTTTTTAGTATTTTAATGTGACTGTTATTGGGTTAAAACTGGCACACAAAGCACCATAATATAAAACGACCCTATAATGCATTACATAAACAGTTGCAACAAACTTTAGTTGTAACTTGACTGTTACATCTGTAGGTGTGTCCTGAGATGACAAGCATTGCAATATTATATTGACTTGGTATCATGTAAAATTAGTCCTGACCAAAAGTTGAGTTAAAAGGGTTGTCCACCAATTTGGAATTTGTGGCCTATCCTTAGGGTAGGCTCAGAGGCGTAGCTAGCAGGGGGGGCAGAGGGGGCGGCTGCCCCAGGCCCACTGACATTGTAGGGCCCACCCCCGGACCGCCATTAATACATCTTTTACTTTTAACTAGATCGGTGTCTGCAGACACCGATCTAGTTAAAACGCTTCCTGCCACTTGCTGTCTTGTAAACCGCAAGCCACTTCAGGCCTGCGGTTTACATGACAACGAGAACACAGTCATCAGCACAGGCGGCACGATGACGTCACAACATCGTGCCTCCTACGCTGAGACGCTGACTTCCTGTGCGTGGACCCTGCGCACAGAGCGCGGGTCAAGAAGAGAAAGCGATGACTCCATTCATCATGGTTGCTGGTAGGTGAGTATATTTGATTTGTTTTAGCTTAGTTGTGGGTATTTTAATAGTATAAGGGGTTGTTAGGAGGGAGAATTATAACTATAAGGTAGGGGGCAGTATGAACATAAGGGGGGTCATTTATATAAGGGTTATTACGGAGTACAAGGGGGGAGGTTATTTATATTAGGAGGTATTATGAACATAAGGGGGTGGTCATTGATATAAGGGGTCATTAGGGGTGCAGTATTTATGTCAGGGGGATCAGGGACATAATATGAGGGGCAATTAATTTAATTAAAGTGACACGGGCTTTATTAAGACTAAAGCCCCACGTAACAGACCGCAGCAAAAAAGCGCCACGGCAGTAACATTGTGGTTTTTCCGCAGCGCTTTTCAGAGAAGGGCCACAGATTTTTCCTCTGCAGACTTTCTGCTTCCATTATAACTATAGGGAAACCGCCAGTGTTTCCATAGGTATAATTGATATGCTGCGATTTCCAAAACCGCAACGGTTTTGGAAATCGCAGAGTGTCCCCTGCACGCATTTTTCCACAATGTGTAGATGGGATTTGCTAGAATCCCATTCACTTTGCAGGAACTGTAAAATGCCGCATTTTTTTCCCGTGGCGTTTTGGGGGTAGCAGCAGGATGGGGGCTTTGTGTAGGTGAGGACAATATGGGACAGGTGCCTGTAAAAGTGAGGAGCCAAAAATGTCTGTGCTGCAAACTTTACAGAGACTGGAAGAAATGTTCATGGCGGTTCAGATGAAAGAGACGGGAATGTGAAGGATTGGTCAGAGACGTCACCGGTAAGTCACTAAATGTTACTGCACTGTATTTGCCTAAATCGTCTGCAGAGCCCTGTGTAGATCCAATATATACCACTATACGGTCACCGTATAGTGATAATATCGGTATACCTAAGTTGGGGGCCCACTTGGACATGTTTGCCCCCCCTGTGCTGAACCCCTAGCTACGCCTCTGGATAGGCTATAACTATGTGATTGGCGAGAGCCGACAGGTCAGCCATGCTGTATGGGGCCTGTATGCTCAGCTCCTGGTGTAGTGGCTGGGCACTGGTACTGCAGCTCAGCAACCATTGAAGTCAATTGGCCTTCCACTGGTCAGACATTTATGACCTATCCTGAAGATAAGCAATAAATTCCAAATTTCTGGAAACCCCTTTAAGGCAAGGATGGACACATCTGTATTTTAGTATGTTATATTAGTAGAAAATTAGATTAGCACTAAGTGTATCAAGTATATTATAGTCTACAGCACTAACCCGTTGTTCTTTCTTGTGTAATATTACACTTCCGTAAAAGTGGTTACCGTATCTTATCTGATTTTGAAAATAAATGAATAAAAAATAAAAACAGCAGCAAATGGCATAAAATATATAAAAAACATGATGCAAGTGGTATAGCGTAAGACTGAGGCCACTGAATGACTGCAATAGTCACATTCACAAACCAAGACCAAGAGACCCGTGGGAATATGCTGCATTGGCAGAAGACTTAAGTTGTGTTATACCATTTTTTAAATATCATTTGCTGTTGTTTGAATTTTTTTTTGTCCAGAAACCGAGCTGGCTTCACAGTTTTTGATTAATTTTTTTTTCTAAGGTCAAAACCAATTTTGGACATAATAAGAACAGCAGAGTCCAATGCATGAAGTCTGCACCCCCCACCCCCATGCAATGTCATTTTTGCTCTGTCTGACTCTTTATATACGGAGATATTCTCTATTCTAATCTAATTTCTAGGTCTCTAAGGCAAACTCGGACGAAGTTATGTCAAAGTAAAAGTGATATCATTATTATTCAGAAACCAGAGTATAATAGGGGGAGACCCAAGGGAGGTGTAAAAAAATAACAAAACATTCATACTCACCTTCTCTTACCTTTCTTTTTTCTCTCTTTTTTGGACCTGCCTGTGGCATCTGGTGCTCTCTCTCGGCCTGCTTGGTGACGTCATGCACCCAGGGTCACCAGCTGAGGTCTGTTATTGGGCCTTAGCGGTGACATGATGCTTGACGTGCCCATGTGACCACTGGTGGGCCTCAGCAGTGACCCAGGACACCTGACATTACCATGAGAGCACTGGACGTCAGTGAGTATGAATGTTTTTTATTTTTTTCACCTTCCCTGATCCTCCACCTATTATACTAGTTCGCCAGAGACAAATCTCCAAGGGAATGACGAAGAAAGTGAAAAAAGGATGAAAATGAAGAGTATCAGGTTGTTGCCATGAAGCAAATGGGCCTTAGTAAGGGAAAACCTGAAGGGTGACTTTAATACAACACATGTAAAACTTTTATTAGATGTAGCAATATATCATGACTATTTTAAGATATTGTGACTTTACTTCTATATACATTACTATGTCTCAAATAAAGCACAAATTCTTATGAAACTGTGGACTTTGGTATGTTTGAAATAAGAAGGATTGCAAAAAAGACATAATGTACAAGTTTAGTCTGAAGCATTAGAGACTCTACCAAATATCAGGGAAAAACGGGAAGCGCATAAACAGAAAATGGTTTAGAGGAAAAATCTCACAAGACATTGGAATATCCCAGCATCTACAGTAGTAAAGATCTATAAATGCCAAATCCAGAGGGACGATGCAGGGCCCACGGCATGAAAAGCAGTGTCTGGGGGAAAAATAGTGATGATGTAAGCCAAGGACTCCCCATGCCTTTATCCTCAGACAAAGATACACAAATAACTGCAGACAGGTCGGAGTCGATAACTAAAGACTAGAGGTCAATATTCCAGGAGATCAATCTGAACACATGTAAATGGAGAAACAGGTCTCAAAGCCAAACAGGAAACAATTGCAGGCGGGTGGGTGAGGAAGCAGGAAACTTAAATAGGCCTCCTCAGGTGGAAATTGGACAAAACCAGAGAATCCCTGACATACAGAGGCTTCTCAGGTCAGCCCAGAAACCTTAAAGCCACAGCACCAGAACTGATACTCCTGACAATTCATTTATGAAAAGTTGTTTTATAATTGGAGGTACTTGGAACATCACTAGAATCTGTGTCTTGCAGGATCTAATGGATGAACAAAGATAGAGGCCTTAACTAGGGCTCCTGCCTCACACCACTTAGATGCTGTAGTTGGTGTTTATATACTGTATACATTGTGTTGTTATGTATGTATTGCAGATTCATCATTGTTTTCATCCCCCCTGTTTAGGAGCAATCCACTGTGGAGCTGGTGCACACCTTTTCATTCTCCAGACTCGGTCCATTCCCAGACAACGACTGGCTGGAACTTAGTGTTGGAGACTAGAAGTCTCCAGCAACAGACCAGACCTACTGAGAGACAGAGCTGCCCCTGAGGAGAAGCTAAGCTCTTTTCAAAGCTTGTGCCCAGACACCATCAGTACAACCGTGAGACAGGGAAAAAGTACTGTTAGCAGATCCTCCCAGCCAAAACCTAGTAATATGCAGGTAGCTTGGGTTCCTGGGACTTCTTTATATCAGCCCCCAAAGACATAGTGGGTGAAACAGAATATAGACTTATTGGAGTGGAGAGAAAAGGCACCAAACATGCCATCTATTTCTGGGCATCCCTCATATCAAGTCTGGGATCAGCCACACACTGTGGAACTTCAAATCACTACTCCCATCGGGAAGTTGCATGTGTTCCTTGTTGCCTCAGTAAAGTTACATCATTGGTTCAACAACATTGCTGCCTCCAGAGTCGTTCTTGCGCTTACCATCAGGGCCCTCCCGAACATGATCACACAGCTCAGAGAGAACTCTTTTCCTACTGGAAGTGCTCCAGGGGAACTACCACCACCATCAGGAACATTGCAGGCACCCCCAACATTGTCCAGCCTTGGAGGTGGGCTGGAGGAGCAGGTTAGCCTAACATTGACATTAAAGCCGCTACTATTACTCCAATCTTCTGGTTCCCTCCATTGGGTTGCGGCATCCTCAGTGTTTACAGATCTCCCCATTTTTCAGGAGCCACGTAGAAAATTCAAAGATCACCAAAGGAAATGTATTTCCACAAAACAATAGGAAATCTACGCTCACACAGATGGATTCTTTATTGTAGTACAAATCCACATTACACGTTTCGGAGGAATCCCCCTTTTTCCAGTGTAAGCAAATTGGAATATAAAAACATGATATTGGAAATGGCACAGTCCTTGTGCGCTCCTCCCTCCATGATCCATTCATATACAGTAACCTTGGCGTTATAGTATTACGCTATGTGCTGCTCTGCGTTTTTTTCCGTTTTATCCCAGAATCTTGGAAAATTTGGAAGAGTTAGACAGTATATATTGTAAGCAGTATACAGTGCCATGCAGAGGTACAAACACTCCAAAGTCTGAACAAAGACATCAATAACCACTGAACTGATGGGATCATCTAACATCAAAATGTGCCGTATCTATAAAGATTAGATACTGACACGTAAATGTACAATTTCTATAGATATAAATAAAGTAATTGTGATAAATTAGGACATAATAACTTTATTTTAATATACTACAATATGGCACCTCCTATAGTAATGCCCCTGGTGTTGACACCTCCACGTCCCACACTGACTTCTTTATTGAATTTATGCAAGGTGACAAATGTAGATGTTTCCAGATGAAGTCAGGGCGCTAATTCTTAAATGTGGCCCTGATGATGATGGGCCCTTGACTCACGAAGAGCTGAGAAGGAAAATGGCGGCAGGTGGCAGAGAGTGCAGGTGATGTGATGGTTGTGGAAAGGCTGATAACTGTCAAGCCCAGTAGTGAGAACAGAGACCGAGTGCGGAATCTGCCTCGTGATGCATCGTCTGGAGGACGCAGATGAGATGAATTCGGGACTGTCCCACTGAATTCAGGACTGTTGGGAGGTGTGTGTGTGTAACATGCATAATACAAAGCTGTGTGAGTAACATGCATAATACAGAGCTGTGTGTGTAACATGCTTGGTACAGACCCAGCCTGCACACCCATGTACTCCTCTTACTCACATACAGACTGCACCCCCATTCCCCCATCTTGCTCACACACAGTATGCACCCCCACTCTCCCCTCTTTCTCCCACACTGCCTGCACCCCCCAATTCCCTCTTTTTGCTCACACACAGCCTGAACACCCCATTCCCCCTCTTGCTCACACACAGCCTGCACCCCCCATGTACCCCCCTTGCTCACACACAGCCTCAACCCCCATTACCCCTCTTGCTCACACACAGTCTGCACCCCCCACTCCCCACTCTTGCTCACACACTGCTTGCACTCCCCATTCCCCCCTCTTGCTCACACACAGCCTGCACCCCCACTCCCCCTCTTGCTCACACACAGCCTGCACCCCCAATTCCCTCCTCTTGCTCACACACAGAGTGCACCCCCCATTCCCCCCTCTTGCTCACAAACAGCCTGCACCCCCCACTCCCCCTCTTGCTCACACACAGCCTGCACCCCCAATTCCCTCCTCTTGCTCACACACAGCCTGCACCCCCATGTCACTCTCTTGCTTACACCCAGCCTGCACCTCCATTCTCCCCTTTTGCTCACACACAGCCTGTACATGGGTGTGAAGGCTGTGTGTGAGCAAGAGGGTGCAGGCTGTTCATGAGCAAGGGGTGAATGGGGGTGCAGGCTGTTCGTGAACAAAGAGGGGGCATGGGGGAGCAGGCTGTGTGAGAAATAGAGGGGGATGTGCAGTATGCTTGAGAAATAAAGAGGAAATGGAGGTGCAGGCTGTGTAATAAATGGGGGTACATTGAGGGCATAGTTGTGTGTGAGAAGGGGACATGGGGGTTAAGTCTGCATGAGAAAGAGGATGAAATGGGGACTCAGGTTGTGTGAGAAGGGGATGGGTGCCGGATGTGTGACAAAGTAATAGTATGGGGGCTGAGCGACCACTGGGTCTCTGCTGTATTATACAGCAGAGTGGTGCTAATGCCCGGGATCAGTGCCCGCATTAACCCCTTCCCCCGGCACCTCGGTCAAAGCTGACCAAGGCGCCAATTTTCTTGGGGATCACCGTCGCCTAGAGCGAGATTCGGGCTGGCATACCGTTGGCATGACAACCAGGAGTCTATTGAAGGCTCCCAGACTTGTCTGCTGATACTTTGTATTGCATTGCATTAGTGATCAGACACCCTGGGGATACACATTAGGTATCCTGTGTCTGAAAACGCCCGGTCTACAAATCTATAGAAATATTTTTCCCGTGTGGTGAACGCTGCAGCGGGAAAATAAATCAAAAGTGCCGAACCAATGTTTTTTCACTGTTTTGCCTCTTATAAAAATTTGAATAAAAAGTGATCAAAGCAATAGAAATTCCCCAAAATGGTATAACTAAAAAGCACACCTGGCCCCGCAAAAAAAAAAGATGCTCTATGCATCTCTGTACACAGAAATATAAAAATAGCCTCAGATAATAATAAAATAATCTCAGATAACGCCTTTAAAGCTGAGGTCACACTTTGTGGAAAAGCTCTGGGTTTTTGGTTTTTTTTTGCACATTTTGTTTTTTTTTTTTTTTTTTTTGATCCAAAGCCAGGAGTAGCTTCAAAAGGAATGGGAGATATAAAGGAAGCTCTTATACTTCTGCTAAAGCTACTTCTGCCATTGGCTAAGGCCCTTTGCAGACAATCGTGTGCTATCTGTGTTTTTCCCTGACCCATTCGTATCCTAGGGGCCCAAGAACACTACCGTGTACCATGCCGCAAAACTCAGAGCAGGTCCTATTCTGCTCAGTGTTTGTGGCACAGACTCACCTATAGAAGTCTATGGGAGAGGAAAAAAACATATATTTCCCTATTATTGGCCCCCATACAATATATCACCTCCTTTATTGACCCCCATACAGTATACTGTCCGTGTACAAGACATACACCACTCATGGTAAAAAGTGATAGTAAAAACTGATGGTAAACACTGATGCCAACTGATGGTTTTGGAGTAGAAATTTGTGAAAAAGCTTGATGACAACTGATGCATTTTCGCATCAGTTTTGACATCAGTTGTAATGACTAAAGGACAAAAAAAAGTGATACTGATGCAACTGACATATGTGAACCTACCCTTACAAGCTACTATTCCATACTGTTGGTGTCACAGTGTAAGTGTATTAAAAAATATATTTTTTTTAAAAAAAGGTCCCCACCTCAAAAAAACATTGTTTATTTATGTCAGATTTTCATTCTTTATCCAACTGACAGGCACATTGATAGTGTGCCACAAGTTTTTATTAAAATTCTTTAAGTTTTCCTCTGTGGATTTTCAGCTTTAATTATACTTATATGGAAACCACCAGCATTTATGTAGGTATAATTGATATGCTGCGATTTCCAAAAATGCTACAGGTATTTTTCTGCAATGTGTGGGTGGGATTTGCTAGAATATAGAATAGAATAGAATAGAATATTCAGCTTGGTAGAGATTGCCATGTCTCATACTTTTTAGGGTAGGTTCACACATATCATTTGCATCAGTATCAGTTTTTTTGCCCTTTAGTCATTACAACTGATTCCAAAACTGGTGCGAAAATGCATCAGTTGTCATCAGGTTTTTTTTTTTTACAAGTTTCTCCTCCAAAACCATAAGTTGTCATCAGTTGTCATCAGTTTTTACTATTATCAGTGGCGTAACGATCGTGGTCGCAAGGACTGCGACCATGACCAGGCCCAGAGGGGTGCAGGGCCTGCGGCCAGCTGGAAATGACCGGGGCCCCGGACCACCATGATAGTGGTTGGGGAAAGCCTTGTTCCCCCACCCGCTATACATATTGTTAATGGAAAGGGGCCTGACTATAATACTGTGTGGGGCCACTGTGAGCATGTAATACTGTTTGGGGTCCACTGTGGAGCACGTAATATTGTTTGGGGGCCACTATGGAGCACATAATACTATTTGGAGTCCACTATGGAGCACATAATACTGTGTGGGGTCCATTGTGAAGCACGTAATACTGTATGGGGTCCACTGCGGAGCATGCAATACTGTCCCAGTATTGTTTACATGCCAGGCGCTGTGCTGCTCACTCACCATATTCTTGGTAACTGCAGTTGTGGGTATTAAAGCTGTACCCCTTTCAAGTATCTGAGATATCGCTTCTGCTCCCATAACCGCCACGATCAAGAATTCGCTCTAAGAAGGGGTTAGGGGGCCCCAGACAAAAGTTTGCACCCAGGCCCACAAGACTTTCGTTACGCCACTGACTATCAGTTTTTACCAAGATGGTCCACAAGGCATGATGGGCTGCCGAGGCCAATAGAGTAAGGGTACTCAACTAATCTTAGTAAATTTCCATTGATTGGGATCCACCATCAAGTAAAGGTCCAAGCTGAACACATCCAGTATTTATGGTATTTTTTGAACAAAAAGACACGTCTGACTATAAGACGAACCCCAGGCTTAAATAAGAAAAATAAAGATTAGATCGGGGGTGACTAACGTGGCATTATCCTGTGGGGCTAGTGACTAATGTGGCATTACACGGTGTGGGGTGGCTAGCATAGCATTATACTGTGCAGGGGGCACTATCCTGGCATTATACTGTGTAGAGGGCACTAACATGGCATTGCATGGTATAGGGGGCAACTAATGTGGCATTATACTGTAGGGGGGCATTAAGGAACATTATATTGTGGGTATTGACATTAGTGCTCCCACACAGTAAAATACCCAATTATTGTTCCTCCTCAGTATGCTCCTTAGCAGGTCTGTTTTAACACATCGGTGGGTTCAGTGCAATGGTTTCATAAGTGCCCCCCCATCACCACCACTTAGGAATACCCGACTTGCAGAAATTATAATGTCCCATTAGAGGCCCTAACACAGTATAATGCCTCCCTAGTGGCGCCTTACAATATAATGTTCCCCTCCAGCTATCCCCACAGTTAATGTCCCCATCCATCTGTCCCCAGTTCAACTCTGTGCATGCAAATTAAATAGGAACTTACATAAGAATATAATTTTCTATCCCCCTTTAAAAATTGTATCTCTAATGAATAATTATAATCTCTATACCTAACTAATGTGATAACTAGGGCCGTGTTCAGATTTGTGTAACACAACCGCTTTATTGCTCACATATTATGAATGCAACCTCTGAAGTTCCTGCGATTCATCATTACTGGTGTTAGAGAGTCTGATGACTACTGAAAGTCCCAGGGTTTCCTCTGTACTGTGGGTGCAAAAAAAAAAAGCACCCATCTGAAAGATTCCAAAAACTGGGATTTTATATGGTGACATTCAATGGTAAAAATGAATTATCTGACGGACAGAACTTTGCTGCCTGTCAGAAATGTTTTATACATTCACCGCTAGTGATAATCACTATTGCTATTATTTTACCATGTAGCAGATATCACTAGAGAGGTGGTCAGAGTATTTTACTCTATAAAGATCAGGTATGGACAGGACAGGGACAGTGAAAAAATGTAAACTTTATCGGTGACTTTGTGCATGTGTTGTGTAAGTGTTTGGTGTGACTTTTTTGGCGCTGTGATCTGGAGGATGGTAAATGTCTGGGTTACAGCACCAATAAACTTCCTGGTTATGTTCAGAGGGGTATTACAGAAGAATACCCCTGTGATTAGGCTCAGAGGGGTATTACATTATTCCTCTATGTGACAATCAGAGAGCATAAGTATAGTATGCTCTGTGATTGATATTAGAGGGGATAACATGAACGGAAGTCCATGCTACCTCTCTGGGGTCACATACAGCTTATGCACAGACAATGATGATTTATCATTGTCTCTGCAGTCTGCAGCATCACTTCTTCCCCCTCCTTCCTCAGCTCTAAGATACTGCCTGAGGAAGGAGGGGGGACACTTTAGAGCCCCATATCTCAGGATCCGTTAGGGCTATGATGAGTTTTGATTCATTTTAAAGATGAGAATCTCATCTTTAAAATGATACCAAGATTATCTTGAAAGTCCTTACAGATTCAGAGCAATTCACTGTTAAAACTATATCGGGAATTGAGATATGCGATGGGCTCTCAATGCCGAACATCATTTTCACCAGCAAATTGCTTTGGATCTATAAGGACTATCATGATGATCTTGGTATCATTATAAAGAGAAGATTCTCATCTTTAAAATGAATCCAAGTGCTTCTTTATAGCCCTAACAGATCCTGAGCAATTCTCTCAGGTACAGTAGTGAAGCCGGTAATAGACTGTGCAGAACGCCGGGTTCTGCCACATCCATCTTCAGGCAGCACCCGGCATCTGGAGCTAATTAAATTTTAAGGAAGCCAGATGGAAAAACGCTGCAGGTAGCGTTTTTCCATCTGGCTGTGGCACAGATCCGGCACCATACAGCGCCAGAACTAATGCCTTTTGTGCCAGAACCGATCCCATAGAAAACTTGGCTTGCGTGCACCACGCCAGAGGGAAACTGACAGTTGCGCCAGATATATGTGAAAACACCCTTATTTAGTTGTAGTGCTAGTTGTTTTTGTTGCTATGTAGTGTAATTACTAGAATGTTGCAAGAAGAGCCATTGTTATGTTTTTGACAAAGTTTTTATTTAAACAGCTTTTCTGTTAGGGTTTGTTCACACTACCGTTACTAATGTCCGTTGCTGTCTTCCGTCATAAGATGACAGCAATGGACATTAAACTGTCACAGAGAACGGTCACAGACTGATTCTGTGTCCGTTCTCATTGGCACTAATGTAAATAACATGACTAGTGTCAATAGGAATGGACACAAAATCAGTCTGTGACTGTTCTCTGTGACATTTTAATGTCCGCTGCTGTCATTCTATGACAGAATACAGCAACAGACATTAGTAATGATAGTGTGAACTCCCCCTTAGAACACCCCAATAAATAACATGGGAGAAGGAGGATACTGACAGCTTCTTAATTGATTTAGCTTCTTCTCTATAGTCGTAGAGCACTATCTTATGCAAGATATAGTGGAGTTAGAAGATCTATTTTAGTTATGACAGATAGCAGACCATAGCAGCTGCAGTATGTGTGCATGTGTGTTTTTTCCAGCAGCATCCTCCCTCTCTCTGCTCCCCCCCTCTATAGACTTCTCAGTCTGATAAATGGAGATAGAAGAATTTTTCTTTAATAAGAGTTAGTACAAATGGGCAAATCATAGTGTGGCTGCCACAGCTATGAGTTATCCCTGTACTGTGATGTACTGTCTTCTGTGATGTCATGTACCTGGGGTCACCACTGAGAAAAAGGTGAGCAAAGGTGAGTATAAATGTTTTTTATTTTTTACACTTCCCTTGGTCCACACCTATTATACACTGGGGTTTGAAGAGACCCCAGAGTATAATAATTTCACATCCGGTTCTATCCGAACACTTTTGAACTAAACTGGACAACAATGGACATAACAAATCCAGACAGGTTCACCCATCTTTAGTTATTTTTTTTTTTCTAAGAAAGGGTTAAAAATGGATCTTATCCAGTACAGAAGCTTCATTACCTTGCAGAACGTTCTGTTCTTAGACTTCTCTTGTTCTGAATAATTTGGGTAGTTGCCACAATTTTTCTTCAAATTTAAGCCTGTTTTCTCCAGTACAAAAAGACTTCTTAGTCAAACACCTTGACATACACTTAGTATACTAATAGGACAATTGCAAAAATGGAGACAGCCTTTACTGACAATGAAGCGTATCAAGCTACCTTTGATCCAGAAGTATACATAAATACCTATTATAACCTCAAATCAGGAATTTATGTCGTTGATGGAAGTCTTGGCTTTGAATTGAAGAAGCTTCATGAGGCTTTTGCTACAAGTAAGTACAGAAGACACTACAAGCTTTGTTTAAAATGTTTTGTGTCCTTTTGTAGCTGCAGGACTGGTCAGAATTGGAAAGTAAAACACTCTGAGTCCCTTTGGTCTAGTAATGAACTTGTTTATTAGATTACTTTACCTGGATGGTATAACAGATTTGAGATTTGATGGAGGTCATCCATGGATAAGTCAGGTCCATATTGAAATGAATTAACATACCATATGGCCTCTCTTTGGTGAACTCCTTGGTTGCACAATTAGTAGTAAGACATGACTGCTAGAGTCAACTCCTGCCTACATCCAAATAAGTTACACATTATGTTTTCACTGAATTTTACAATACTGTATACATGGTAAAAATACAGTCACATTCAAATTTCTTCCAACATCACCGACCAATACTGCATGAAACTGCAAACATCAATAATATATATTACTTTCTGCCTATAGGAGGTGTAAAGGGGAAGACATTGATTGATATTGGCCATGGACCTACCATTTATCAGGACCTTTCAGCTTGTGAATCTTTTGATGAGATCATCGGTGCCGAATGCACTGATCGTAATCGAGAGTACTATGAAAGAAGCCTGAGAAATGAATCAGGAACATTTGACTGGGACACTGTGATTCAGAAAGTCTGTGACATGGAAGGGAAAGGGTAAATTCAATTATTTTATGATTCTAGTCTTCAATAGTTGTGCCGGAAGTCATTGTACACTTAATCCCTGCACTCTGTCCTCACCCAAGCTCTGTAATACAGTTACCCCTTTCTGCAGAACTAACACAGGGACATATAACTTGCTCCTGAAATGTAAAAGACACTATGCTTGTTCTGACATGTTTCAATTTCTACACAGCCATAGTGTGAGCTGTCTGACACAGCTGTTCACATCTGTGTTCGTGTTTCCGTTCGGGGAGTCTGCTTGGGTTGACCCCGAACGGAAACCTATACACATAAAAAAGCGGTTTACTTGGGAAACCCATGGACTATAATGGGGTCTGTGTGGTTTCCACTCAAGCCTCATTAGAGTCTATGGATTTCCCAAGTAAACCGCTTTTTTATGCATATAGGTTTCTGTTCAGGGGGGTCCCCAAGCAGACTTCCCAAACGCAGATGTGAGCCGGGCCTTAGTGTGCAGAAAAGTGCTTATCCTGACTCCTTCTACCCTCTCTCCTCTGAGGAGGAATAAGGAATTGTGAGTGCAGTGGGGAATGAGGAGATGATGGGAGTAGGGGTCCTGCAGTGTGGATATTAGTAGTGGAAATTCTCCCTCAGCATACACCCAAGGTTTGATGTCTCCTGCATGACGGTGGTTGGGATGCTCATGATGGTGTGTTGCAAGATGAAATAGGAGACAGTAGTAGTTTTGCAAAGCTCATGATTCTTTTCTGTAGTCAGCAAGACACTTCAATATTTCAAACAGTTTGAAGAACTCCTCCAATAAAGGAGGTACAAATACTTATATCCTGGACTGGAGAAAATATTTTATCCTCAGAGTCATCAAGTTCTAGTTCCAGTGCTTTTACTTTCCTTCATTCGCTTCTCTTAAAGGGACTCTACAACCACCCACAAAAACGCATTCAACTACTACCACCGCATTGCAGAGCATATTACAGTGAAAAAGATCATACCTTTGTTATGTATATCAATGTTGCAGATTTGGAGAAAAACTATTTTGAAGCTGTATGCAAATTAGACAGTTGGTGCACTGGAGGTGGGACTTGATCTCTGGGAGAACTGCTCTTGAGGTTCTAGTAGTATGTCATAATAGTGGGAGGATGAACTCTGATTGCACGGGGTGGTGCAGGCAGGAGATGGTAAGGGTCTGAGTGACAAGAGCAGTACGCCATGGGACAGTTATGACTGACCTGGGCCATCTCAGGGCACTAAGGCAGATGGACCCCCACCTTTTGTTAAACTCCTTATATGTAGTGCTCGCTATTGACAGTTGTATCTAAAGAGTTAAACTGTTGTTAGTTACTTTTACACCATTTAGTCATACCTATAGGACATTCCATGTTGTTATATTGTAACTTTTTATAGTTATATATTTTTATATATATAACTTTTACAGAGTATAGTCTTATGCATTTACTTGTTTCACCATTGCCCTTTCTATAAAAACTATATAGTCTTCAAAGGATTCATAGTAATTTGTCATCCACTGTATTATTACTAAACTAAGATAGTACATCCACTATGCTCATCCCTATGTTCAGTAGATTCTTTTAACCTCCTATGAGACCAGATCGGACTTCCACTATATTTGTGCTTGCTTCTGCTTAGAAACAGTGGCACTAATTGTAGGAAATTAAAGGGTTTCTTCACCCATCCTCTATTCCAAGTAATAATTTGTAAACTTGGCACAATCCCTTTAACACTATTTAAATATCTGAGAAGATTAACCCCTTCCCGCTGGTGACATTTTTTGATTATTGTTTTTGACTCCCCGCCTTCCAAACCCCATAACTGTTTGTTATTTTTTTGTTCACAGAGCCATACGAGGGCTTAATGTTTGCAGTACAAATTGTTCTTCATAATGGTACCATTTATTATTCTTTACACTGTACATGTACAATGTGGGAAGCTGGAAAATAATTCAGAATGGAGTGGAATTGGAGAAAAGTGCATTTGTACGACTTTCTTACCGGATTCATCTTTATGGCGTTCAATGTGCAGCCAAAATGACATGTCACCTGTATTCTATGTTTCGGTACAATTCTGGGGATAACAAATTTATATAGTTTTATTTACATTAATAACCCTTTAACAAAAATCCAAAACTTAGCAAAAAAAAAAAAATTCTTAAAGTCACCATATTCTGACAAATGTAATGTTTTCATATTTCCGTGTATGGGGATGCATGGCGGTTTGGCATTTAAATTTTTTTTTCCTGCTACTGCGTTCACCGTGCGGGAAAAATATTGTGATAAGTTTGTAGACTAAACATTTTCAGACACAGGGATACCTAACGTGTATGTGTTTCACAGTATTTTTTTTTTTTAGTTTTATATATGTCTTCTAGGAAAAGGGAGTTGATGCAAATTTTTATTTTTTTTTGTTAATACTGTTATTATTAGAGCCCCTAGGTGTCTTGAACCCCAGGAGGTTTGATCACTAATGCAATGTATTGCAATACACTGGCATTTGAATGACAGGCTGCATGGCAATGGATCACCAGCCCCTGATCTTATTCTGGGGGGGGCGGCGATCCTCCCCAAAATGGCGGCATGGAGCAGCTTTGACTGAGGCGCCGAGGGCCTTAATGCATTGATCATGAGCATTAGCGCTGGGTTTCTGTTGTATAACCCCTTTCCAACATCCGGCGGATGCCGGGTCTTTAAAGATGGAGGCTGCTTTGCTACAGTGCGGCCGCCATAGCTACCTGGTCTCCGCTGTAGAATACAGAATTCACTCTGATTGCGGGCATTGCAGGCCAGGACCCCTTCCCAAATAGTAAAATGGCCTCCAGGGTCAGTCCCCACCGGCCCTGTACCTTTATCGTTGCAGGCCAGCTCCCGCAAGGTGAGGTCATGGGAGCCGACCTGTTCCTCTTACATCTGAGGGCCTTAACAAGGCTCCCAGGCTTGTCATAGTAATATTACTGGGTCTGTGGCCAGCCTCAATAGTACCATCTCGAATCTCCATTAGACTATGGGACTTATAATCTCCATTAGACTATGGGACTTATAATCAAATTATTGCAGGTTCAAGCCCCACTAGGTTGGCTACAAAATGGCAAAAGTTAAAAAAAAAAAAAAAAAAAGTGATCAAAGCAATAGACATTCCCCAAAATGACATATCTAAAAAGTACACCTGGCCCGCAAAAAAGGACACCCTATGCAAAGTTTTAGATTTTTGTTAAGGGGTTAAAATGTAAATAACATGATATAAATTTGATATCCCTGGAATCATACCAAAATATAGAATACAGGTGACATGTCATTTTGGCTGCAGAGTGAATGTCCTTAAAATGAAACCCATAAGAAAGTCACACAAATGCACTTTTTCTTCAAATCCACCTCATTCTGATTTTTTGTACAGAATAATTAATGGAAGTACCATGAAGAACAAGTTATGCCACAAACATTAAGCCCTCATATGGCTCTGGAAATGGAAAAATAAATAAGTTATGGGGTTTAGAAGGTGGAGAGTCAAAAACGAAAATCGAAAAATTCCTCCAGAGGGAAGGAATAATACAGCAGAGACCCTGCAGAAAGGGTTAATACAGTTTATCTTACTTTTTCATATATGATTATAGGGTTGCAATTTTGCCTAAGTGTCTTCACTGTTATCTTAACAGCATTTAAGTATATGCCTTACAGCACTAAGGCCCATAAGTAGCAATTAGAGAAGAGCGAATTTTTCAAAAATTCGATTCGGCCGTTTTGCCAAATTTTCCAAAACAATTAGATTTGATCCAAATTAATTTGTGGTGAATCGCATTAAAAAACACCTATTTCCTAGCTTCAGAGAGCCTGTATAGTGGTGTAGAACACTGTGCCTTGCAGTAACACGCATAGGGAGCCTACTTTGGTAGTCAAACAATACTGTGAGTCCAAATGACACGCACATGACAGGCGTCGCTCTTAGAACCACTGCACACATCACTTATTTGGCCAGTTACAGGGCCAAAACTGACCAACTAACTCAAGTGTGAACTCAGCCTTACAGGTCTATGTTAGTGCCAGGTAGAAAGAACCATGCAGAGGCCCAACATCCTACTGTAAAGTGAAAGAGCGCACTCCTTTTACACAGTCATCTCCTGATTCCACATAGATGTCTACAAACCTGTTCTATTAAATGCTTATACAAGTAGAGCCCGACTGACAGAGTGGAGAGGGTGTCAGCAGTAAGTTTTTGTTGACGTCACTGATTATTTTGCCCTTCCTCTGATCTGTCAGAACAATAACCCCCCCCAAAAAATGGATCCTGTCTGTTAAGCATCCACCTTCACTCGGTCACGATTTGGTCAGTAATCCATCAGTATAGCTGATGCCAAAAAAAAAAAAAAAAAAAAAAAAACAGGAGTGGATCCAAAACAGAGATGACACGTGAATGGAATATTTGCATGTCTTCTGTATTTTGTACCCACTCCTGCTTTTGTCTACCAAATCATAAGCCAATTCTGATGGGACTATACAGGCCTTTCAGCTGCTACACAGACAGGATCCGTTGTGCGTTTCCTTTTTCCTTCCTTCTGACAGATCAGAATAAATAAATAAATAAATGATGATGTCAACCAGGCCAAAAAGGCAAAATAGTGGCCCAGTCATGGAGAAGAGAAGGTGGGAACAGCATGAGAAGTGACATAGTGTTGAGGTAGCAGCAGCATGAAGAGGCCATAGAGTGGCAAGGTGACATAATGTGGAGGGGGCAGCAGCATGAGGAGACCACAGAGTGGCAAGGTGACATAATGTTGAGGTAGCAGCAGCATGAGTAGGCCACAAAGTGGCAAGGTGACATAATGTGGAGGTAGCAGCAGCATGAGGAGGCCATAGAGTGGCAAGGAGACATAATGTGGAGGTGGCAGCATCATGATGAGGCCATAGAGTGACCCGGTGACAGAGTGGGGAGGTGGGTGGCACAAACAGTACCCGCTGACGATGGTGGCTGTAAGAAAGAACACTTGGCATCAGATGTGTGGCATCAGGCGGGTGGCAGTATCTGAATAGTAGCTGAGGCAGATAGCCAGAAGAAACCGGTCTCTTTGGTGAAGGTTTGGGTGAGGCAACATGGATGACTTAATCTGATGCATCAGGCATTGGTGGGTGGAAATCCTGGCTGATCCACGCCTGATTCATCTTGACAAAGGTCACTAGCTCCACTTTTTGGGTGGACAGGCGAGTTCTCCTTGGGGTAATTATGGCCCCCGCTGCACTAAACACCCACTCTGATGCCACACTACTGGCCGGGCAGGACAGCTTTTCCAGGGCAAACTCATCCAGTTGCGACCACAAATCCAGTTTGGCTGTCCAGTAGTCCAGCAGATCTTTGATGATGGGTCGTAGGGTGCACTCCAAGTATGCCACCACCTGCTGGTTCAGGTTCTGCTCTAGGTCTAGATGCTGGTGAGTAGTTTCTTCACTATATGGGTGAAGAAAGCTGCTCATCAGTGATTCTAGGCTCAGGGTGCCGCTGATAAAGCTGATACTGTTCCTGACCCCCCATCCACCAAAGCAGCCATGGCAGTGCAAGGTGAGTGCCCAGGGATCCCCCGGTCAGACCTGCGAGAGGATGGACAATGGCGCAGATAGGCAGTGGTCAACTGACTACATAGGATGTCTCTATAGTAGTTCAGTTTGTCTTCCCTCTCAGCGGGAGTAAAAAAGGCCCCCATTTTTGACCAGTAGTGAGGGTCTAACATGGTGTTATAACAGATAACTGAGATTAATGGACAACAATCCTTTTTTTTTTGCCACTAATGCATGGCAAAAAGGCCTGTAATGTTCTCCCTTCAACACACAATGGCGAATAAGCCACTTTTTTTTCAAGTCTTTTCTACCACTTTCCCTATCGCCTGCTGACGTCTCTCCCTGCACTAAGTACACTGGAAAATGCCTGAATCCAAGATGGCTGAGGGTATTTATAGGGCCGTGACATCACAGGGCTGGCTGCTGATTGGCTGCAAGCATGGCATTGTGGGTGATCCCGCGAGCCCAGAGTTCCTTTGCCCCATGCTCTAACGTGCAGCAGCCATTTTAGGAAAAAATGCGATTTGTTACCACGAAGTGTGAGGAAATCCGGATTCGATGAGAACTGAATATTTCCTGAAATTCGGATCGAATTCCACTTCGTCAGCTTCAATTCGCTCATCTCTAGTAGCAATAGACTGGAGCTGTCTTATTGAAGTGGGAGATTTTTCTAGACATTATGTGTGCAGAGAGGGGAGTAGATAAACTGTGACATCATGTATTGTCAGTAGGGGATGCAATGATGGGTCAGTGATATTATCTATAGAAGTGTTGCATTCTATGCTTATCCTGTCTGTCTTGTCTATGATGTAAATGAGGTGACAGTTGCAAAGAAAAAGTCAGAGATGGTAAATGTCAGTCTATTACTAGACTGGCTTAGTGACTGAGGTGGTAATTGCAGGATGTGGTCCTTTTTTTAATTATAGATAGTGACGTGGAAAATTACAAAAGGGGAAAAATTATCAAAAATTCTAAAAACTATGTTTAACGTAAAAAATTGGTTTAAAAAACAGTTAATTTTCTGGTGACATATGCCCTTTAAGATAGATAGACAGAAATCTGAAAGGTAGAAATACAGGTTATCTCAATAAATTAGAATATCTTTGAAACGTTTATTTCTTTCAGTAATTAAATGAAAAAAGTGACCTCCTATATTTTCTAGATTCTTTACACACAGAGTATTCTATTTCAAGTGTTTTATTTCTGTAAATGTTGATTATGGATTACAGGTGATATAAACCAAAATCTAAGAAAATTAGAATATTGTAAGTTCAGTTCAGTATTGTAAATTCAGTGTCACCTGCCAAGGTTTCCTAAGCCTTTAAATGGTCCCTCAGTCTGGTTCAGTAGGACACATAATCATTGAAGACGCTGATTATGGATTGTATTACTGAATTACTGAAATGAATGAACGTTTCAAAGATATTCTAATTTATTGAGATGCACCTGTTAGGCTAATATAAATCACAGTCTGTATCTAATTTACCCTTAATATCTGAAAGTCACCGCAAATGAACTAAGCTGCTTGGTTAGCTCATGACAAGGATAAATAGAAGACGTGGAAACATATTACATCAAGTTATATGTTTTATTTCAAAATTATCTTTATCTTTGATTATTTTCCATTTTAGGATGTCGATAGAAGAGAAGAAGAAGAAACTTGAAAATACAGTGAAGAAAACTCTGAAATGTGATGTCCTCAAGAGCAACCCATTAGAACCATTGGTTTTGCCAAAGGTTGATTGTGTGATGGCTCTTGGATGTCTGGAGTGTGCTAGTAGTGATTTGGACGCCTATCGAAAAGCCCTTAAAAATGTCTCTTTCTTGTTAAAAATAGGGGGGCATTTAATCTTATCGGAGATTCTTAACTGTAGCTCCTACTTATTAGGGGGTAAAAGGTTCTCCTGTTTGGTGCTAACAGAGGAGTTTATGAGACGTGCTATAACCGAGACAGGGTTTGAAATCTTGGATCTGGAGGTTATCTACAGAAAGTATGACAAGGAGCAGTACGAGCTTTGCAACCATGACTCAACTTTGTTTATACTTGCTCGTAAAGTCATAGATATTAAGTGAGTGAATGAATATTCACTCACTTCTAATCTGAGTTGGTTATAGTTGTCTTTTTTTCAGAAATTGAGCTCTTCCCTCTGGCCCAGTTCTTCATTATTTTTTTTCCTGAAGAAATTTCAGTCAATGCTAAGAGGGTACATAATAGAAACAGTAGCATCCAGTGCATGGATCCTGCGCAGCAATAGAGCTTTACACCCTCAATGCAATTCCATTTGGACTGTATATGGAGATATTCTCTATATACCCAATATTCCAACAAATGAACACCTTCATCTGATTTTTGTGGCATACAGTGCTGCAGTGGAGACATCAGTATTTTTTTGGGACCTGTTTTTGGCATTCATTTCTTTTATGCCTAGGCACCCCAGGCATCTAATATACAAAAAAAGGTGCAATTGCATCATCAATTTTGTGCAAAATACACCTAATAGAACTTGTGATTCAAATTTAGCCAGATATGTCAGATTTTTCACACTACTCATTTATTGTAGTGCAGTTGCTACTTTTTATGTTTTAAAAAAAGGGGCATTACATAAATGCAGCATAAAATGTTACTCCAGATAAACTATTCCCCCCTTTCCCCCCAAAAACACAAAGTGACGAGCCTGTTGTAAAAGCCTTCAAGATAGGTGCAAACACATGATAAATCTTGCACACACAGTGTAAAACTTAAAAAATGGGCAGAAATGCATTGCTTCTGGGAGACAAGCTTGCACCTATTTGTCCATCACATGATGGATTGTATGTCACATGACCATGGATCGGGGCGTAACTAGCAAAGACTGGGCTCCACAGAAAACTTTTGACTTGGTGGACCCCCCCCCATGGCATAGAGCACCCTTTCCTAGCCCCCACACAGTATAATGCTCCATTTACACACACTGTAATGTTCCCAAAGTGGCCTCCAGACAGTATAATATCCCATAGCGGCCCCTCCTCACAGTATAATGTCATATGGAAGACCCTCCACTATCGTCCCATTAGTGTTTGTTGCAAATATTTGAGGTACAGCACCCACAAACTATTATTATTATATTGTGGGCTCTTTTAAGACCCCCCGAGTATAATGATTGGAGGTCCAGGGAAGGTGACAAACATAAAAACCAGTGTTACTCACCTCTCCTGGGCTCTAGAGTGACCCCCTGTTGTTTTCAGCCCTCTTCAATGACGTCACAGACATGGGTGACATCACTACAGAGGCCTGAAGACAGCATGGAGTCGTGCCAGAGCCCAGGATGGGTCAGTAACTCTGGTTTTTATGTTTGATAACTTCCCCTGGGTCTCCGATCATTATACTCGAGGGGTCTGAAAAGACCCCACAATATAATAATAATAATAGTCTGAAGATATAATAGCAGTATTTGTTGGGGTTCTCCCAACAAACACACTTACCACGAGCCCGTGGCTTTGCTTACCAACCTTGCTCCAGCTCACAGCCACCTCCGCTTCCCCTTCTGCCTTACAGAGGGCTCCATGCATCCCATATCACGTCGATGGGATGCACAGGACAGGTAATGGTCTATTAAAAAAAAAACTATAGGGGGCCGTCAGGCCCCTTAAGGTCACAGGCCACGTAGCTTACGCCACTGCCATGGATTGATTTTTATCCACCAGAAGTAAGCAAAAGGAATCATAGCAAGCATAGATCGAGAAAACTGTGACAAAGTGATACAGAAATTATATTGGAAAATTATATTACTTGTCATTATACAAACAGTAACATTTGTTTCTTAATATTTATCTGAAATTAGACAACCCCTTTAATTTCGAATGAAACATTTCTCTCACGTTCATATTCTGATATAGGTTCTATGTTCTACTGAGAATAAAATATATGAGATTTTCAAATCATTGCATTCTTATTTTCTTTACATTGTACACAGAGTGGAACTTTTAACTTTTTTGGAATTTGGGTTGCAGTAGATATATTACTATTTCTTAAAAAAAAAAACATACATTCTTATGAAACTGTGGACTGTGTATGCTTGAAATATAAAGAACTGCAAAAAAGATGATGTAAGAGCTTCCTTCAGAACCACTGGAAGTGAATAAACAGAAAATGGTTTACGCTAGGTTCACACCTGCGTTCGGGTTTCTGTTCGTGGGGTCCGCTGTTTTAAAGTCCTGAAATAGTTCTTTAAGGCTAAGGCTCCACATGGCGTCCCGCAGCAAAAAAGCACTGCGGGAAAAACCGCGGCGGGTACGCATCGCGGTTCTTCCCGCAGCGCTTAGACAGAAAGTTCGCATTGTTTCCGCTGCAGGCAAATTGCTGCATTTACGCCATGTGGGGCCCCAACCTAAGGTCATGGTAGAGTAGGGCTCCATTATAAGCTTTGCTATGGGATATCATGGTTACTTTTTATGGCATTGCAGGAGCGAGAAGGGGTGCAGGATCTGCATCAAAGTTAATGAAGAAAAGTGATGCTACATAGGAAGTATAGGGACACCCAGCAACCCCCATTCTTTTGTAAGTCATTGTGTAGGGGCTATATTGTTGGGAGGACAGTCAAAGGCAAAGCACAGGAGAGGCTTTGCAAGCATAGGCAGCTGGCAACTGTAGTAACAGTCTACCATTCATCTCTATAAGAGACAGAAGCTGGTCAGAGAAGTCTCTCTTCTGAGCAGAGGAAGCAGCTACCTGTTTGTCTGAGGTTGTAACTGCAAAGTCAGCATAGATAGGGCCCAAAAACAAGTGGGGGTGAATACTCCGGATGATTCCTTGAACATCATGTGTAAAGCATTTAAAATGTTGGGATAGGATGGCTGATTTATTTTCTTTAATTTATGATTGAATTGTTCCTATAAGTTGCATGCAATATTTTGTATCATATTGTGTCAAAAGAGGCTTATTTAGTGGAAAATCCATGGCATTGTATATATTCAAGAGAAATATATATTTACATCTAATATTACATTATTAGAATTGCTATTAATATAAATTACATTAGTGCCAAAATTGTCTGCTACGATAGGAAGGATTTTCCCCATTCTAGTTCTGCTGTAACATATGCATAACCTGCACAGAAAAATTATAGGTTGACTTGGCTGAATACAGTATTCCAATGTAAATTGTAGCCAGCTGTCACAGAGAACATTCACATGTAACAATATGCCGTGCACAAGAATACAAATACTACTTTTATTTACATGGGCTACCTTCCAATATCAACTTTCAGAAAATTTGTGGACTTCAGACCTGAAACATGTTTGCTGTACTTGAACTTCGTACTAACTCGGTCTTTATGGGAATACGCTGTATATAAAAATAGTGTCAGTCTGGGGTGCCCAGGACCCACCAGTAGAATTCATTCTGGGGGTCCACTATACAGTTAAATACAAACATTAACTGATCCCCTGTTTTTTTCAATATTAACTTGCTACCCGGGGGGGGGGGGGGTACAGTGACAGTAAGGAGATGGGGTTTATTATAATCATAATGGCTCAGTTTATTGAGAGATTAGCCTCCCTGGGTCATTGGCCCATCGGAAGATTAACCTGTTCTCTAGTCCGAGCCTGTATAAAAATTAAAAAAAATGTTTTGTGTACTTCTTCACGTCTTTAACAGCTCGTCGCTTGTTCTGTTTTACAATTTGCCTAAATATATATATATATATATATATATACAGTATATATATATATATATATATATATATAGGTGTAGTGCTGTGTAAGAGTTTTAGGCAGACTGGGAAAAATACTGCAGACTAAAAATGCCTTCAAAAATAGAAATGTTAATGTTTTTTTTTTATTTTTATTAATTAACTAGATGCAAAGTGAATGACCAAAAGGGTAGTACTTTTTCCTCAGCTAATACTGTTGCACAGTACTCTAATTGAAAACATTTCCTCCCTCCAAAAAAATTTTTTTTTATTATCAGAAAAATCATATGATCAATTTTTGCTGGCGCTGTCATTCTGCACCTACAACTTACCTACACATCTGGTGGTCCTGTCTAGCTCTGACTACTTTTTGGAATTATGTACAAGACAGTATACGACAGGTCTCCTCTTCTACCTTTGAAATTACACCTGCTATGATCTTGCTAGCTATACCTTTGACACATTATCAACCCCATCGAGATCTCTTGATCATGTGTCTACTGGAGGCTGCTAAACTGCATCAAATAGCCCGTTTTGAAGAGCTGATGACCTGGACGAAGAGAACACATCCTAAATTTCTTGTAACATGAGCGAAGTGGCTACAGATCAACTCGCTCTAGATCCCGTTCATGTGAAGACGGACCCTACTATATTACTTTACTACCCTGCCTACGTTAACACAACTAATTCTCAGCTTCCTTCTTCTTTTTCTCCCTGTTCCTTTTCTTCTTCTCTTCTTCTTCTTCTTTCTCTCCCCTCTCTCTTCCATATCTCCCCTCCCTCACCTCCTCCTTTCTTGCCTCTCCCCTCCTTCCCTCCTGCCTCCCCAGTACACTGTCAGGGCTCCTAGGAACCTATCTATAAAAGATAGTGTAGAATACTCTTAGGGCTCCAAGGAACCTATCCAATGTCTAGCTCTCTAAGGCAAACAAAGACGAAGTTTTGTCAAGGTGAGAGTGACATGTATGTCTATGAAAAAACAGATGGTAAGCAGTGGATGCAAACTCTTTAACTATACACTTCGCTGATACTCGCTTTCATGCATTTTAACATTTAAAACACTTTGGGGGAAAAGGTGCTTGCCTGTGATTTTTAATATATTAAATGTATTTTCTTGATATTTTAAGTGTTAGACCAACACAAAGTAGCAGATAATTGTGAAGTGGAATGAATATGACACATGGTTTCAAAAAGCGCCCTGTACTCTGATACCCCTAAATAAAATCTAGTACGCACAATTGCCTTCAGAAGTCATTTAATTAGTTCATAGAGTCCAGCTGTGTGTAATTTAGTAAAAATACACCTGTTCTGTGAAGACCTCAGTGGTTTGTGAGAGAACACTAGTGAACAAACAGCATCATGAAGACCAAGGAACTCACCAGAGATAAAATTGTGGAGAAGTTTAAAGCAGGATTAGGTTATAAAAACATATGCCAAGCTTTGAGCATCCCAATGAGCACCATTCAATCCATCATCCAAAAATGGACAAAGTATTCTACAACTGCAAACCTACCAAGACATGGCTGTCCACCTAAACTAACAGATCGAGCAATGAGAGCACTGGTCAGAGAAGCAGCCAAAAGGCCCATGGTCACTCTGGAGGACCTGCAGAAATCCACAGCTCAGGTTGGAGAATCTGTCCACAGGACAACTATAAGTCATGCACTCCACCTTTATGGAAGAGTGGCAAGAACAAAACCATTGTTGAAAGAAAGACATAAGAAGTGTTATTAGCAGTTTTCCACAAGCCATATAGGGGACACAGTAAAAATGTGGAAGAAGGAGCTCTGGTCAGATGACACCAAAGTTGAACTTTATGTCCTAAATACAAAGCGTATGTGTGGCAGAAAAGTAACACTGCTCATCCCCCTGAACACACCATCCCCACTGTGACACATGGTGGTGGCAGCATCATGTGTGGGGAGGCTTTTATTCAGCAGTTATAGGGAAGCTGGTCAGAGTTGATGGGAAAATGGATGGAGCTAAATACAGGGCAATTCTGGAAGAAAACCTGTTGGAGGCTGCAAAAGACTTGAGACTGGGAAGGAGATTCACCTTCCAGCAAGACAATGACCCTAAACATACAGCCAGAGCTACAATGGAATGGTTTAGATCAAAGAATTTTCATGTGTTAGAATTGCCTAGTCAAAGTCCAAACCTAAATCCCATCTGTGGCAAGACATGAAAATTGCTGTTCACAGACGCTCCATCCAATGTGGCTGAGCTTGAGCTATTTTGCAAAGAAGAATGGGCAAAAATCTCAGTCTCTAGATGTAGAAAGCTGGTAGAGACAGACCCAAAAAGACTTGCAGCGAAAGGTGGCTCTACAAAGTATTGCTATAGAGGGGCTGAATACTTTTGCACGTCACACTAAAAACCATGTACCCCTCATTTAATGAAAGAAAACCCCACAATGGTCACAAAAATAACTTGAATCTGACAAAACTGGAATTTGCCAAACTACATGTTGACAAGCCACAAAGCTTCTGGGTGAATGTCCTATGGACAGATGAGACAAAAATCAACATTTTTGGCAAGGCACATCAGCTCTATGTTCACCTCACTCACACCACATCAGCACACCAGCTCATATCGGCAATAACCAAGCCTCCATGGACTTTGCTAAGTTCTTTGCTAAACGAGAGCTGGTTACCAAGGGACTTGTAAAGTTCACTGACCGCGCTGAGAGCTAAAGGTCATGGCGAGCCTCCTTCCAGAACGCCATCAAAGACTTGGATCTTTCTTGTAGTGAGAAGTTAGATCTCTTGATAAAGTGGCTTGGAAGTGAGTCTGCTGAACACGCCAAAAGAATAAGAGACATTAACGTAAATTATCCTGACACGGGCCTAAAGATGGTATGGGAAAGGCTTGATGAGTGTTATGGGTCAATAGAAGCTATAGAAAATGCTTTATTTAAGAGAATTGATAATTTTCCCAGAATAGTGAGTAAAGGAGGTTACCAGAAGCTCAGGGAGCTGAGTGACTTGTTAATGGAGGTATGGGTTGCTCAAGCAGAAGGAGATCTACCAGGGCTGGCATTTCTGGACACTGCCAGGGGTGTCAATCCAATTGTTCAAAAGCTCCCATATAACCTACAGGAGAAGTGGATCATGCATGGTTCCCGTTATAAACAGGTTAACAATGTACCATTCCCTCCTTTCTCTGTGTTTGTAGACTTTGCCAGACAACAGGCGAGAATTAGGAATGATCCTAGCTTTGATTTTACTTTGTCATGTTCCACTGCCCCTGGTGTCAAATCTTATAAAACACCGGTGGCAGTTCACAAAACTAATGTTACCTCCACAGGTTCTTCTGACAGAACGTTCAAGTCTTCTCAAGAAGAGAACAGACCTAAGGATCTCAGCAAGCAGTGTCCCTTACATAAGAAACCACATCCTCTACTAAAATGCAGAGCCTTCAGGGAGAAGTCTCTGGAGGACCGGAAGAGTTTCCTCAAGGAAAACAACATCTGCTTCAGATGCTGCACTACAACGTCACACTTCGCCAGGAACTGTGAGGTCAGTGTCAAATGCACAGAATGTGGTAGCACAGAACACAACACGGCTTTACACCCTGGACCACCCTCACAGATGTCATCGCAAGCTGAGGAGCCAGATGTACAGCAGATGGACACTGACGCAATAGACACCCCGATAGTCAGCTCTCAATGTACAGAGATCTGTAAAGGATTTGTAGGAGGAAAGTCCTGCTCAAAAATCTGCCTTGTGAGAGTCTATCCGGCAGGTCACCAAGATAAGGCTATTAAGATATATGCAATCTTGGATGACCAAAGCAATAGGTCTTTAGCTAAGTCCACCTTCTTTGACACCTTTAACATAGTAGGCCCTGGTTCTCCCTACTCCTTAAGGACATGTGCAGGTACTGTCGAGACGGCGGGGAGAAAGGCAACAGGGTACAAAGTTGAATCCATGGACGGTCAGACCTGTTTATCTCTGCCAACCATACTGGAGTGCAACCAGATTCCCGACAACAGGTCAGAGATACCTACATCGGAGGTAGCAGCACACCACCCTCATTTGAAGCGTATAGCTCACCTGATACCACAACTGGACCCAGAGGCTCCAATAGTCCTACTCCTCGGGAGAGACATACTACGAGTCCACAAGGTTAGGGGACTAATTAACGGTCCCCAGAACGCTCCATATGCCCAGAGACTGGACCTAGGGTGGGTCATTATAGGAGATGTCTGTCTAGGAGGAGTACACAAGCCGACTTCAGTCAACAGTATGCTCACTTGCACACTTGAAAAGGGACGTCCTTCTCTCTTCCAGCCTTGTCCGAGTAGTTTCCTGGTAAAAGAGTTGCCACACAGTGCTCCCCTGCCTTATCCTTTCGTAGACCCTTCCTGTGAAGACCATGCCTGTGATGGTGAGCCAGATCACATAGGGTGCACAGTTTTCCATAGGACAAGAGAAGACAACATGGTCACAATGTCCATAGAAGACAGGCTGTTCTTGGACATAATGGATCAGGAAATGGTGAAAGACCAGTCAAAAAGTTGGGTCGCACCTTTACCATTTAAGCCCCAGAGACGACGCTTACCCAACAACAAGGAACTTGTCTACAATCGATTTGTCTCTCTCAAACAGAAACTTCAGAGGTCACCAGAGACAAGACAACATTTCTTTGCCTTCATGGAGAAGATATTTCAGAACAACCATGCAGAAATTGCACCTGCGCTTCAGGACTCTGAGGAGTGTTGGTACTTGCCCATATTCGGTGTGTATCATCCAAAGAAACCAGGTCAGATAAGAGTAGTATTTGACTCAAGTGCCAGGTGTGACAGTATCTCGCTAAATGATGTCCTACTGTCAGGTCCAGACCTCAACAACAGACTTCTGGGAGTGCTTCTCCGCTTCCGCAGAGATTCGGTGGCATTTATGGCTGACATACAACAGATGTTTTACTGCTTTCTTGTCAAGGAGGAACACAGAAACTTCTTGAGGTTCTTTTGGTACCGTGACAATGACCCTTGTAAAGACATTGTGGAGTATCGGATGAGAGTGCACATCTTCGGAAACAGTCCTTCCCCTGCAGTTGCCATCTATGGTCTTAGACTTTCAGCCAGAGAGGGTGAAACAAGGTATGGGTCGGACGTCAGATCCTTTGTGGAAAGAGATTTTTATGTGGACGACTGCCTGAAATCCACACCCACAAGTGAGTCTGCAATCAGTCTCCTCAAAAGGGCTCAGGAAATGCTTGCTCTGTCTAATTTGAGGTTGCACAAGATTGCTTCCAACAGCCACAAATTAATGGAGGCCTTTCCCTCTCAAGATCACTCAAGTGACCTAAAGGACTTAGATCTAAGCACTGATTCCCTTCCCATGCAGCGGAGCCTTGGATTACTCTGGGATTTAAAGGTAGATGCATTCACCTTCCAAATCAGCAAGGAAGAAAAGCCTTTCACACGCAGAGGTGTCTTGTCGATCATAAACAGCTTATATGACCCTCTGGGATTTGTAGCTCCTGTTACTATCCAAGGTAAATGGATGTTAAGAGACTTCACCCAAGAGAAATCTGATTGGGATGATCCTCTTCCTGTAGGAAAAAGAGACCTGTGGGCAGGTTGGAGGAAGTCTCTGGAAGCTTTGTCCAGCCTCCATGTGACACGACCTTATGCTTCCGTACCATCAACAGAAGTCAAAATACAAAGACTTTGCATTTTCTGCGATGCTTCAGTCAAAGCGATTGCAGCAGTGGCATACCTAAAAACTATAGACGTTGAAGATCAATGCCATATAGGATTCGTCATGAGCCGGACAAAACTGGCGCCACTCCGTGAACACACAATACCCAGGCTAGAACTCTGCGCTGCTGTGCTTGCAGTGGAGTTGGCTGAACTCATAACGACAGCAATGAACTTGGAAATCAAGGAAGTTGAGTTCTACACGGACAGCAAGGTAGTCCTAGGGTATATCTGCAACTAAACCCGACGCTTTTATGTCTATGTCAGCAATCGGGTTCTAAGGATCAGGAGATCCACTTGTCCTAAGCAGTGGCATTATGTGCCTACACATCATAATCCAGCGGACCACGCGACCAGATCTGTCGCGCCAAGCCACCTTAAAGACACAACATGGTTTACGGGTCCTAGATTCTTATACCATCCAACATCCTGCGTTGCCGGATCAGATGCATTTGAACTAATAGACTCAGATGCCGATGAGGAAATCCGCCCTCAGGTATCCGTTTTGCGCACAGTGACTTTGGACCAACACCTCAAATCCCATCGTTTCAGCAAGTTCTCAACCTGGAAGTCACTTGTTCGTGCGGTTGCTTGTTTAGTTCATGTAGCTGAGTCTTACAAGTCGACGTTACCTACGGGACAGAAACCCTGCAAAGGCTGGCATCACTGTAGACATGCTTTTACTGCTCCCAACTTAGAGAAGTCCAAGAACTTGATAATTCGCACAGTACAACGGGAGTGTTATGCCAAAGAAATAGACCACCTCAACAAAAAGCAATCCATTCCTAAGGACAGTGCTTTGAAGAAGCTTGATCCAATCATTGACCAAGATGGGTTGCTCAGAATAGGAGGCCATCTTCACGAAGCCAAAGTGGAATTTATGGAAAAACATCCACTAATAATTCCTGGACATCATCATGTCACAACGTTGCTTGTGCAACACCACCACATTCAAGTGAAGCACCAGGGCCGATTGTTTACTGAGGGGAATCTACGAGCTGCTGGACTGTGGATAGTTGGAGCAAAGAGATGTGTGAGCAAACTTATCTTCAACTGTGTTACTTGTCGCAAACTTCGTGGCAAGTTTCAGAATCCGAAGATGGCCAATCTCCCACCTGACAGACTCAGTACAGATCCTCCTTTCACTAACCTAGGTCTGGATGTATTCGGTCCTTGGTCTGTAGCTACATGGCATACTAGAGGAATCCATGTCAGTGCAAAACGCTGGGCAGTTCTGTTTACTTGTATGTCCAGCAGAGCTGTCCATATAGAAGTGATTGAATCGATGGACACTTCAAGTTTCATAAACGCACTTCGACGGTTTATCGCCATCAGAGGGCCTGTAAAGCATATTCGTTCTGACAGAGGTACAAATTTTGTTGGTGCAGTGAAAGAACTTCAAATTCCCTCCAACTTAGACACTACCAATGTGGAGAGATACAGTACTTAAGTGAGCAAGGATGCATCTGGACTTTCAATCCACCATATTCTTCTCACATGGGAGGTGCCTGGGAGAGAATGATAGGGATAGCACGCAGAATCTTGGACTCAATCTTCTTGCAAGTGGGGAGTACAAGACTCACCCATGAGAGTTTAATGACATTCTTGGCAGAAGTTTCAGCCATCATGAATGCTAGACCATTAACTACGCTATCTAGCGGCTCTGGAGATTTGACTATTCTCACTCCTGCCATGTTGTTGACGCAGAAAACCAGTGTTCTGAGTGCACCATCTGGAGATTTTGGTGACAAAGACCTTTACAGACGACAATGGAGGCAAGTGCAAAGTCTCTCCAATGCTTTCTGGGACAGATGGAGGAAGCAGTACATCTCCACCTTACAACCAAGGAGGAAGTGGCAGTCTAACAAGCGAAACATTAGACCTGGAGACATCGTGCTCATGAAAGACAGCCAGTTGTACCGGAATGAGTGGCCACTGGGCCTCATCACTCAAACGTTCCCAAGCAAAGATGGGAATGTACGTAAAGCCGAGGTCAAAGTGTGGAAGCTTGGCGAGAGTAAGCTATTCCTCAGGCCAGCAGCTGAGCTTGTTGTATTGTTTTCACAAGAGGAGCCTAATAGTGGCATCTCTTGATACCAGAAGGGAAGTGTTCTGCCCAATGGATCAGAATCTGATGTTAAAAGTGTATAATCTCATTTTACATACTTGTGTTAATGTATAGTCTAATTAGGTTATAGCACCATGTAGTGGTCTTTCAGTTACATTACCGGTTGAATTCTCTTTATGAAGCTATTGCATTATGGGAGCTACAATGCACTCTGGGTAAAGCAAGGCATTCTGGGAGCAAGAAACCTGCCCACAAGACATTGGGATACCATCTCTTGCACTACTCCACACTTGAGCTCCATTATCCTTGTGCAAGCATATCTGGTAGGAATTGTCTTATTCCTATGTGAATGTATGTAGTGTTCAGGACTGTTAGTGAGCCATGTATACCTTAATCAGGATGTATTACTGTTAGTTATATGTGTATATGTATAGGCTTCCATCTTACCATGTGCTTTCACTGTTGATTTTAAGTGTCATGGCCATATATTCATGCTCAATACTTATACCTATACTTTTGTATTCTTATAGTTTTACCAGAACATATCAACATATCAAAATCATATCATATCACATCAATATCATCACATTACCATATTTACAACCTGTTGACCAATAAATTGTTAGACTACAGAAAAAACAGTCTGTTTATTTGGAAGACAGAGAAGGTTTATGCTGTATGTCAGACTGCACACTGAGAGAACGTGTAAGAAGACAGAACACTGTATGTCAACAAGGATATCCTTGCTCATAGACATCACATACAGTACAACAGGTACACAAAGAACAATACTGAAACCTTAATCTTGGCAACCAACTCACCACTCAGAGTATATTTCAAAGTGTAAATAGGTAATGGTTCTTATTCATAGACAGTACATAGAATTTGGGAACTAGATAACAGGCTGGTAAGCTAAACAGCGAATTCACTCTAAAGATGTTCTTATATGTTATGTTGTTGCATGTACCTGACATTTTATTTTTTTATTTTCTTCTATCTGTACAACCCAGGAGCCTTTTTTTTTTTTTTAACACAATTTAAAAAAAAAAAAAAAAAAAAAAAAGGTATGTTTTGTTGTGGGATAAGTTGACCATTCAGGGGTATTGTACACCTGATTTTGGTTTCATAGTAAATTTCTAGAAGCTGTGACCAAAATCCAGTAGTCTTGCTATTGTTTTTAAAACTCTTTTTTTCAATCATTCACTGTGTGGTTTAAATAGTGAAATAATCTCATAGTTCTGGTTGTTATGAATCTGGTGTACTTTTTTTCTTTTTTTTTTCTATATAACAAGTATTTTTAATGGGGAAAATATTTTTGTGTTTTTTTTCTTTTCAAATATTTAAAAATTATTTTTACTTTTATTTTAGTCCTGCTTCTGGACTTGAACTTCTATGACCTTGGTCATTTCTATAATATGCTGCAAAACTCTGTTACAGTGTATTATGCCTGTCATAGGTGCACTAAGATGAGATATCTGGGGGTCATTATTATGCCCAGTTTCCGTGGCAATACATTGGTATCCCGTTACTGACTACAGCTTGATGGATTGGGACTGATTGGCTATGCAAAGTCAGACAGTTCCCTCTATGATAGAGCATAGCATTTTAGAAGTGATCTGCTTGATCATCAAAGTAACAGTCTAAGGCTACGGCCCCACGTTGTGGAAACGCAGCTTATTTGTTGCAGATTTTGTTGCGGTTTTTTGAGCCAAAGCCAACAATGACTACAAAAGGAATGGGAAACATATAGGACGTTCTTATACTTCTACCTTCTCCTCAATCCACTCCTGGTTTTGGCTCAAAAAACCGCAACAAAATCTACAACAAAAAAAGCTGCGTTTCCGCAACATGGAGCCTCAGCCTAAGAGAGTCTTGGAGCTGAGGCAGGAAAAACAGGGAAGCACAAATATCTTAGTGACCTTAAATAGGGTCAAATTATGATGGATAGATGACTTGGAGCATCTCCAAAACTACAGGTCTTGTGCAGCGTTGCTGGTATTCTATGCTTATTACAACCAAAAAGTGGTCCAAAGAAGGGTAGCTGGTGAGTTGGTGTTGCCCAAGTCTCAATGATGCCCAAGGAAAATAAAGGCTAGCCTATGTGTTCTGACACCACAAAAAGGCTACCGCTAGAAAAAATTTTGTAAAATGTAACTTGTCTATGATAGAAAAGTGCTAGGACACAAATAGCTTGTTGTGTATGGGGTTGAGCAGCCACAGAACCATCAAAATACCCCCTCTAACCCTGTCTACTTCTGAAAGAACCTACAATAGGCACTTGAGCATCAGAACTGGACTACAGAGCAAAGGAAGAAGGTGATCTATCCTAATGAATTTTCTTTTCTTTTACATCACGTGAATAGACAAGTGCATGTGCGTCACTTACCTGGGGAAGAGTTGGCATCAGATGCCTAGGAGAGAATATCCTCTTAACATGTTTCAACAGATCTCAAGCATCTTCTGGGGTATCAGGGTATAGGTTTTCTTCTTATTATTATCATTATTATTATTATTATGCCCCGACACCCGTTTTGAAACATGTTGGTTGTTGGGGGCATTCTCTCATTGTTCTCATAAATTAGAATTCCTGCTTCACGATTGCCTAACATGGGGTGTCCTGAAATCTCACATCTTTGAATAGTTTGTGCAGTATTATGCAAAATAATTTTAGTGGTATCATTACCGACTGCATACAAACACATGTTAACATATAATACAGATGCTGCTCCCCCTACGTGATTTGATTGTAATTGGGGGGGGGGGGGTAGTAACAGCATATTAAATTATATATTTACTATATGAGGATGACCTCCTGTATCTATAAAATACACTCTTTGGTGTGTTTTATAGATAATTAATAGAAGTTATATATAAGGGACTTTGTACAGTGGTTTTAACAGAGGGACCATTTATTGCCAATGGCAAAGAGTTTATAAGAATATATATAAACAATTCCACCAGTCATCTTTTGGCGACCTCTGTGTAGAGGGTCCCTACTCAATTGGGTACCACCACTGCAATACAGCACCCATAGGGGGAGCAACTCAGCACCCCTGCTTCCAGGCTAAGCCCCAAGGCCACCCAACAGGCACAGCATCATAGCAAAAAGTTCAACTCAGTCATTGGACTCAGAGATATTAGGTAGAAACCTTAGGGCTTATTCACACAACAGTGAAAAACGATTCTGTGAAAGTTTTTGATATAGAAATGAATTGATGTCCAAGTTAAATGTGTTCAAGGATAAGGACCCACGTTCCAGCCAAAAAGCGGCACGTTTTTTCCAGCAGCTCTTTACACAGAAAGTCCGCAGAGGTTTCCTCTGCGGACTTTCTGCTTCAATTATACCTATAGGTAAACCGCTGGCATTTCCGTAGGTATAATTGACATGCTGCGATTTCCAAAACCGCAACAGTTTTGGAAATCACAGCGTTTCCTCTGTGTGTATTTTTCTGCAATATGTGGATGGGATTCTAGCAAATCGTAAAAACAAATTTAAGTTGTGGTTCACACTGAACTTGTGAGATCCAATACGAATCTTGGTCCCGACCACCTGAACCTGAAACAATAAGAATCTTAAGAGGTTCGCCAATCTCTAGTTTTAGTATACATACAGAATGTTTTTTTTTTTTTTTTTTGCTTTGGTACCAGCACTCCACCCATTTGGTCCAAGTGTTTTTAATTAGCTGGAGACTGGTAAAATGATTTACCTACTAGTTCTCAGTCCTTTAACAGAGATCATATGGTAAGTTGAACTTTTTAAGATGTGTTCACATGATGCAGTACCTGTTGAGTGGTGCGACCCAAAGCCTGGAGGCTTAACAGAGATGCAGTTGGGCTGCTGGGTTGCTGAAGTGGCTAGTGGGATTCTACACCTCAATCATAATATATACTAAGAACCTCATGTTCATTTTTGTGGATTTTGCTGAGAAGCCTAGATCAATGTACTATATAATAGCTGTGAATAGCTAGCTGCTATAGACTTGTTTGGTAGTCAGAAAATGATATTTTATTTTACATGCAGGAATAGAAGCATATAAGAAACATTGATACTGAGAATAGAAACATCATGGGAACTCCTTCAACCCCTCAGCAAACTTACATAGATGAATTTAGACCTTCAGATTACTATCAAATGTACTATGTAGCAGAGAAAGGAGCTCTAATTGGAGAATGGACAGAATTTGTCTTGCGAAACCTTCATGAAACATTCACTAAAGGTAAATAATGGGTCCAGTTATTTCATGGTGTCATTTTAGTACAAGCTATATTGCTATTTCATTATTTTATATTGCAAATAAACTGTGTACAATGATCAAACTTATGATCTGGTATCCTCATCTTAGGCCATAAGCTCCAAAGCCTGTCCGCAACTGCTGTCTCAACCCTCTATAGTTATACTGCAGATTTCTTCATATTAAACCATAATGAGTCTTAAGGCCCTTGCAGACGACCGTGTGCATGGTCAGTGTGCTATCTGGGTTTTTCCTGGATAGCACACTGACCCATTCATTTCTATGGTCCCGTACACGTGACTGTGAATTACACGGTCACGTGTGTGCGGGCCTCAAAACATGGAACAGTTCCTATTCCTGTCCAATTTTGCAGCCCTGCTTCCATGGCTCCTATTCATTTAATGAAAGGAGCCATGGAAGCACGGCCGGTGCACAGGCGGCACACGGGTGATGTCCACGTGTCCCTTGTGTGCCGCCAATTCCTTTAATTCACGGCCGGCAGTAAGTACACGGTCATGTGCAACCACCCTTATTCTGCTGCAATTGATTTTCTATATCACTTGCATTGGAATAATGAGGGGTCTCCAGAATGCTCAGCTGTAAACTCAGAAGATCGTAAGTTAATGTCCCCTAGACAAAGAAAAAAATATCAAAAAGTGAAGAAATAAAGTTGTTGTTGTTTTTTAAGTTAAAATCACAATAACCCATTTATTCCCCCATCCAAAATGTATAATAAAATTTAAAAAAATTAAAAATACACATATTGGTTATTTCTGCATCCGTAAGAACCCGAGCTGTACAACTGTAATGTTTTTACCCGCATGCTGAATGGCGTTTAAAAAAAAAAAAAAAAAAAATTCTAAAACAAATGATATCAGAATTGCCATTTTTTTTGTCTATCGGCCACCAAAAAAGTGTTATAAAGAGCAAAGTTTTATGTTCCCTAAAATGGCATCAATAAAACCATCAGATCTTCCTGCAAAAAATAAGCCCTAACTTTGTTACAGGAACCATCCAAAAAGGCTGAAAAATATAGGAATTCAATGGATGCTGTCACCGTTCAGCTGAGAGTAGGATCAAAGAGTGTACCTAAACTTTCAAACACCTTTTGATTTTCTGGCAGCATTTGTACCAGCAATAGACATTGTAATATGCTTTATTAATGGAATGTGGCTCCTTACTGTGAAATCCTGCACAAAATCCACTTTGTCCCTTCTATATCAACAGAATTCCTCTCACTTTTTCAACCTAGGTGTATGGGCTCCTGTATATTACAAAGTAGTTGGCTGGGAGGGTGGGGGTGTATGGGGTCAGTTTTCACCTCCAAACAGTGGTTCTGGAATCATATGAAAGATGAGAATCTCATGATATATATAATATATCTATTCTTATAAACAGCTCCCATATTGAGTGTTTTAAACTGGTGATATCTCTGGGAGCCATGTACTATTGAGTACTGTATTCATGCATGAATCAAGGTTTCAGGATTAGTAATATATAGTTGCAGCCAGGGGTGTAGCTATAGGGGGTGCAACAGTAGCAGTCGCTACCTGGCCCTGGACCCTGTGGGGCCCCCAAAGGTTTTACTGCCCCATGAAATGTACCACTATTTGAGATGGCACAAGGCAACATATTAAGTTTAGCAATTTTGTAGTTTTAATAAAGTTAATCCCTGAAAGAAGCACTCCAGAAATTTTTTTTTTTTGGGGGGGGGGGGGATAGAAAATGCTAATTTATTAGAAATAATCTAGCCAAGTAATTTGTTTAATCTTGCCTCGGTTGCATCTATTTTGAACTCTTTCATTATGTTAGAACTAAAGCTCTGGTGGTGGTAGCACCAGCAGACACATTTCTGGTTTTGGCGGCAGCAGCTACAATAATTGTAGACAAATTGTGAATTTTTCCAAGTTTCCATCAAATTTCCAAAATACTAAAATATTGATCAATGTTTACAACTAACATATAGTATAATGTGTCACGAAAAAACAATCTCAAAATCACTTGTGTAAGTTAAAGCGTCTCAAAGTTATTGCCATTTAAAGTGTTACATGTCAGTTTTGAAAAATGATTCCGTCTCTTAAGAGAATCCTGTCACAAGCAGGAGTTTGGGGAGACTGACTGAAGCAGCAATGCATTGCAGTATAAGGGGATAGCAGAACTTTATTAGTCACATAGAGTAGATTTCTGCAAAGTTTTCCAAAAGCTATTGCCACCTTGTTTTAGAGTGACCCCCAAATTGAATTTTTAACAAGTTGGCTTCTTAAAGGGGGTTGTCCAGTATTAGAAAAGAAAAAAGGGTCTGCTTTTTCCCAGAACAGTGACTTTTGTTAAAGAAAACTTCACGACTTACAACTGGACCACTTTTTATCCTTTAATAGATGAAGCTCCACTGATTCCAGTGCAGTAAGAATTTTTTTCTTTAGCCCCCACCATTCCTGAGCAATTAGTGTAGATAGCTTTAGTTCCAGATATGCAAATTAAACTCTGTACTGTCAGGAAGGAGCAGGAAAGGGAGTGTGATATAATTAGAGGTGAACAGTGTCATAGTTCGCAATTGCACCACTTGTCTAATGCCTAACTCCACCCATCTGACAGTACAGAGTCTAAATTGCACCAAAACTAAGAGCACAGATTGCTCAGGAATGGTGGGAGCTTGAATCAGTGGGGAAACGGCTATTAAATGATTCAAAGAGTTGGACTTGGCAGAGATAGTGAAAGGTCCTCTTTAAACTGTAATACCATATTCTGCCCATTGTGAACTGTTGTGCTGTTTACATTTATAAGATGGTTTGCAGGTGTTCTTCATGAAAATTTTTCTATAATGTTCCTTTACTACATCAATATTTTATCTTCCAAGGTGGTGTAAAAGGAGATACACTGATTGATTTTGGTGCTGGACCCACCTTTTATCACCTTTTCTCTGCTTGTGAAGTTTTTGATAAAATCATCACTTCAGATTTCCTTGAGCAAAACCGTGCTGAATTGCAGAAGTGGCTGAAGAAGGCTGCAGAAGCTTTTGACTGGACTCATATTATTAAGTTTGTGTGTGAGCTAGAAGGAAACAGGTATTACAACAATTCCTTTCTGTGTTTATGACATGATCCTTTGCAACTATTGGCATAAAAATAAAAATATTGGTGACCTATCCTAAGGTTAAGTCATCAGTATCAGTTGAGTGAGGGTCTGACACCCAGCACCCCCACCGATCAGCTGTTCTCAGCATCTGATAAACAGGAATCTGGAAGCAGACAACTCTCCAGACCAGGGTATTGGAGATTAAATCCCTTTCACTTGAATGGGATCTAACTCAGGTCAGCCACTACAGAGACCAGAGCTGCCTGCTTCCTGCTCCATTCTCTATCAGATGCTTATAACATCTGATCGGTGGAGGTGCTGGGTGTCAGACCCTTACAGAGGCTGATGACTTATCCTTAGGATAAGTCAACAATAATTTTAGCCTGGAAAAGCCTTTTAATGACATTGGCACCTTAAATCTATTCTTTTACCAGTAGCTTACACACCTATACACCCAGTACACCAGTATTTTCTAAGATACTGTATGTATTACAACATTTAACTTTATTATTTCTGTTGACCGTTTGAGAGAAAAATTGTAACATTTCCAAACATTTGTCTCATGTAATTTCTTCCTATTTCCAGGTGAAACATATCTTATTAAATATTTATATAGAGACAACATATTCCACTTCACTGTACAAATCAGTTCATGTACAGACAAAATGAGACATTGCATTGTAATAAATCAATTCACACAATAGGGGTGAGGGCCCTGCTCACAAGAGCTTACAATCTATGAGGTAGAGGGGGTAACACAAGAGATAGAAGTGCTTATACAGTGGACCTTTCATTTTTTATGAAAAATGTTACTATAATTATACAAATAAAGCTGTATGAGTCAGACACCCGCCATTGTAGTGTTTTCTGAACAGATTCAAGTGTCTGAGCATACAGAGTTACACTCAGATAAAGGCATCATGTTCTGTGATGGGAATAGATGAGGGTTAGGTTTAGGGAGCGTAACTGCAGAAGTATTGATCGGGAATTGTGGTAGGCCTGCCTGAAGAGATGTGTCCTGAAGCTGTAGAAGTTGGGTGCTGTTCTGATTGACTGGGGTAGAGAAATTCTAGAGAAGTGAGAAATCTTGGAGACTGAAAGGGAGGTTCTGATAATAGAGGATGTTAGCACGAGGTGAGGGAATGTAGGGAGGTGCAGCTCTATGAAGAGTTTTGTGGATGACGGTGATAAGTTTGTTGTATTCCATACTGAATATGCAGCCAGTGCAATGACTAGCACAGAGGGTTTTTGATGTCTCCAGGATAAGGAAAGGGCAGAATCTGGATATGGATTTTTTTTTTTTTTTTTGGGAGGTGCAGGTAACATAAGCATTGAAGTGATGGGATATGAGGAGTGAAAGAAACGTCTAAATCAATCATGACCCCCAAGGTAGTGGGTGAACAGCCTCGGGGGCTATGGTAAGACTGCAAGCGGAAATGGAAAGATCAGGGTTAGATCTATTAGTAGATGTTGGAAACAGTAGTAGTTCAGTCTTTGAAAGATTCTATTTCAGACAGAGGCAAGACATGATATTAGAGACAGCAGAGAGACAGTCACTGGTGTTCTATAGTAATGCAGGGGAGATGTACCAAGAGGAGGTTATAGTTGGGTGTCATCAGCATAAAGACAATACCGAAAGCTAAATCTGCTGATGGCTTGCCCAATAGAAGCTGTGTAGTGTAAGAATAGAAGGGGACCTAGGACTAGGCCCTGGGGAACCCGAACTATAAGGACAAGGGGATGCCAAAGTCTTTAAATGGTACACTGAAAGTGCAGCCTGCGAGAAATGAGTGAAACCAAGAGAGCTCAGTGTCCGTGAGGATGACAGAGTGGAGCATACCCAAGAGGAGTTGGTGGTCTACGGTGTCAAATGCTGTTGAAAGATCCAGAAGAATAAGAAAATAGTTGCCTTTAAATTTAGTTCTGAGGAGATCATTGGAAACTTTTGTAAGGACCATTTCAGTAAGTACAGAGTGCGGAAGCCAGATTGTAAGTGGTCAAGTAGATGGTAAAAAAATGGCAGATCACACGAGTATAGACCAAGAATTGTAAGATTTTGGAAATCAAGGGGAGATTGGAAATGGATCAATAGTTAGCAGCACAGGATGGATAATAGAAGTAATAATATAGCAGCATATTTTAAAGAGGAGGGAAATATTCCAGAAGAAAGAGAGGTTAAATATTTTAGTAAGGTAAGTAGTGACAGATGGGGACAGAGATTGGAGATGGTGTAAGAGGAAAGGGTCACTAATGCAAGTAGTAGGGCGAGAAGAAGAAAGAAGCTGGGGGACTTCTTCTGTAACTGACTCAAAAGATGGGAATGAACAGGATGATAGGTGAGCGGATGAATGCTGCCTGAGGATTGGGCAATTATTTCCTGATGGATCTTATCAATTTTGTCATGGAGTAGACAGGTCCTCATGACAGGTGCCAGCACCTTGAGAGTAAACAGTTTCAAAGAGTCATTTAAAGTTATTGGAGAGAGGAGATGATAGCTGTCAAGTAGGATTATTTGGTGAGGTGAAGGTTAGAGCTGTATGTTTTGAGGATAAACTTTAAGTGGGGGGAGTGGTTTACGTGATTTTCTCCATAGATGGTCAGTACACCTAGAGCACCACTGTAGAAAATTTGTATGTGGTCATACTTAAGGATGTTCCAAAAAAGTTCCCTTGTTGTAGAACACCTAAGAATTACTACCACAGTACCGTCTCTCCACTTATACCTGTCAGTAGAAAATGACAATCAGTATATTGCATAACAAAGGGTTACAATGCACGTTAATACATTGATACAGCAATCAACCATCACCCAGTTAAACAAGTATAAAAGTGAATAAACCTCACTATACAGGGGATCCTGTCTAAGGTAGGGATGCTGCAAATGGTAGTCAACAGTCACCTAGAGAGGTTGGTCTTCTATTTTTAAATAAATTTTACATTATTTTATTTTAGCAGTTATACATACATTATATAGGGTCAAATAATGTTTATGTATGTTTTTAAGGGAGAATTATGAGAAAAAAGCTGAAAAACTCCGTAGTAAGGTAAGAAGTCCTGAAATGTGATGCTCTGAAGGAAAAACCTTTCGATCCTGTTGTTCTGCAACCTGCTGACTGTCTCCTTACCTGTCTCTGCCTTGAAGCCCCTTGTGAAGACATAAAGTCTTTCTGTAATGTTCTGAAAAATTTTAAGGCTCTGATTAAACCTGGAGGTCACTTACTGATCTTGAGTGTACTGGATGCTACATTTTACAATGTTGGTAATACATATTTCACCTGTATGACGACAAGAAAGGAGGAGCTAGAGGAAGCTTTTAAAGAGGCAGGATATGAAATTGAAAAATCTGTGTATACTCCGCGTAATGATAGATCAAGAATGGATGTTGGTGATTATGAGGGTCACTATTTTATTCATGCCAGAAAACCAAAGTAAGGCATCTTTAATGGTGCATATTCTGGGCATCAAATGTGTCACATTACATATACATATATATAATACATATACTGTATAAGATATACAAACAAAAGATTGATATCACTAAACTGATTATATTCCTTTAGGAAATTCTCAGTCTAGTTGTTCTATCTTTTTGTTGTTGTTGACCCAATAAAAATCATATTACTTGCATGCTGTAGTTTTTAGTATCAAATAAACAATATGAAAACTGACATTGTTTTATTCGATTATTTTTCGTGTTAAATTCTTTTGCTGGGCTTCACTGAATTTGTAAAAAAAAAAAGTGCCCATGAACACCAGAACAGGAGACTCTATAGTATTTTTAGTTACCGCCTCTATGCCTATGACAATCTACAATTATAGATTTTTTTTTTTTTGTATGGTTTATTCTCTCAATGTAAATATAAAAAAAAAATTACTGGACTAGACAGTCTAAAAAAAAAAGTGCCACATGTCTCAGAGTGGCTGATGTTGGATAATAAATCTGGCCAACTTTAGACTGTCTAAGCCCCTTGCAGACGACCGTATGACTGGCCAGTGTGCTATCCGGGTTTTTCCCAGATAGCACCCTGACCCATTCATTTCTATGGGCCCATACACATGACATGACATGAATTACACGGTCACGTGTGCGGGCCGAAAGTTCGGGCCGCAAAATATGGAACAGGTCCTATTCCTGTCCGATTTTGCGGTCCTGCTTCCGCGGCTCCTATTCATTGAATGAAAAAGGACATGGAAGCATGGCCGGCGCGCGCCGACCGTGAATGGACGGCGTGCGCCAGCCATGCTTCCATGGCCTTTTTCATAGCACACGGTCATGTGCCACAGACTTAACCCTAATTTTATACTGCATATTAGCTGGCTTACTTCGCCAAAATAGCAGAATAGCAAATTCTGATGCACAATTCAGACGCAAACATTGTCGCATTTTAGGCCATGCTCCCTATCCAGTAAACCACTTTCCCAGTAAGCCATGCCTCTTTTGTCTGACACATTTAATACCAGGAGGATGCTCCTAATTCATGATGAAGTAGTAGCACCTTCCACTGGTACAGGGGACATTAAGACCTATGCAAAATACTCCAGTCTTCATGAATCTCACCCATTGGGGGAAATTCATCAACACATCTATGCCAGTTTTCTGACATATAGTATAATGTGGTACATCTTTGATGCAAGGACCTCTCAAGCCAAAGGATTGTTACAGCCCCCATTCTGCTCCTTGTTCACCACTAGCAAGGGCAGGGACGCATTGGCCCAATGTATTACAACACATGCCAGTTTTCTGACTGGCGTAGACTTAATCACCTGATTTATTAAGTGGCAGGAACCTTGCCATAATTAGGGCACACCTTGTGACAGTTGGGGTATTTATCAAGACATGTACGAAACAGCAGTCTTAATAAATCTGTCTCGATGTTTTTTGGAGTGGTGGTAAATAGGGGAAATGTTTGTTCTTAGTATTGTGACTTCAAATGCATATAATCGTTGATTGTAATGTCAATCTATATTCCCTTAGTCCTGACAGCAGCACAATATGGGGTATCTCTGCCCCTGTGTGTTGTTTAGGACAGGTGGAACCTTTAATTAGCACCAAAAAGGTGCCTCCTACTAGCCCTATAAGAGGGCACAAGAGACCTCCCTCCACTGTGTAAATTATAAATTAACAGGAAACAAGCTTCTAGGGAGGGAAGCCTTGTGCTGCTGTCAGGACTAAGGGAATACAGATTGACATTACAATCAACGATTCCCCTTACGCCCGACAGCAGCACAATATGGGGAGATAGCAAGTAATTCCCCTAGGGAGGGTTTCCTCGCCTTACAACGTCAAGGACTGACTGACCAAAGGCAGTCGTCTGGAAACTGCGGATGTCCAATGATAATGTTTAACAAAAGGTCAACTGAGATGACCATGATGCAGCCGCACAAATCTGGTCCAATGGTAAGGACCGATACTCAGCCAAAGAAGTCGACAACCCAGGTCGAGTGGCCGTAGAAAGACTGGAGGGAATAACTCCTGAATAAGTAAGGAAGACTTAATTGTCTCCTTGATCCATGTGGATAGAGTAGGCTTGGAAGCCTTGAGGCCTCTGTTTTTACCCTGCATATCAATTAGTAGGCTTTCAGCCTTCTTAAGCGATTGAGTGTGGGATAGGTAAATCCACAGACACCTTACTACATCTAAGGTGTTGAGCTTTTCTTCCTCCTCAGAGGTTGGAGTGGGGAAAAACACAGGTAACGAAATTAGCTGATTGCTATTATAGTATGAGGGGACCTTAGGGATAAACCCAGGCAAACCTAAGGTGCACCCTATCTGCAAAAACAAAATGTACAGTTCTCTAGAAGAGAGGGCCTGGAGTTCCCCTACTCTTTTGGCAGATATAATAGCCAACAAAAAAGTGGTTTTGTAGGCTAAATATTTTAGCTCTGTAGTCTCCAAGGGTTCAAATGGAGGACCGCACAGGCCTGCAATGACTACCGCAAGGTCCCACTGGGGATGATACTGAGGGCTTTAGCCTCATTGCCCCTTTAAGGAACCTTACAACCAGAGGATCCTGAGACAGACGTCTGTTCAAATGAGCGGAGAGGGCCGCAATCTGCACTTTCAAAGTGGCAGGGGCAAGGCCCTTATCCAAACCGTCCAGAAGAAAATTTAAAATATCAGCCGTTGAAGGTTCTAGATTATTAATACCCTTCTTGGAGCACCACTCCATGAAAATCTTGGCTGTCCTCTGGTAGTTCTTATTGGTAGATTCTGCTCTTGCAGAAGAAAGGGTCTTCAGGACGGTCTCTGACAGTCCTCTATCCTGCTGTAGGGACTGCTCAACCTCCAGGCTGTCAGGTTGAATCTCCAGAGATCCTGGCACTTCAGAGATCCTTGGGAAACCAGGTTCTGGATGGGGGGAAGCCTCCAATATATCCCTCGACTCATCTCCATGAGTTGGGAAAAACCAAGCTCTTTTTGGCCAGAATGGAATGATGGCTATCACAGAGACTTGGTCCTGTCTGATTTTCATTAATACCTTTGGTATTATTGGAATTGGAGGGAAGATGTATGCCAGCCTGGACCTCCAAGGGATGGACAGGGCATCCACTGCCAAGGGATTGTCCTCCTGGTAAAGGGAACAGAACTTCTCCACCTTGGCGTTGAGTCGGGTTGCCATGAGGTCTATTTCTGGAAGACCCCTGTTCAGGGTAATCTGATGAAAGACTTCTGGATTGAGTGACCATTCTCCTGATACGGCCTGACCCCGACTCAACCGATCCGCTACTATGTTCAGGGAGCCCTTGATGTGAACTGCGGATAAATGGGTTAGATTTTTCTCTGCCCATGTAAATATCAGATCTGCCTCCCTGAGGAGGGTTGGTGATCTGGTGCCTCCCTGTCTGTTCACGTACAGCACTGTGGTCATGTTGTCTGACCGGATTTTGACTGCTCTTCCCTTGGGAAGAGGCGAGAAATAGAGTAAGGCATGATATACGGCTCTGAGCTCCTTCCAGTTGGACGAGGTCCTTTTTTCAGGAGCGCTCCAGACTCCCTTTATGGAGTTTTTGGCCAATGGGCTCCCCATCCCAAGAGGGATGCATCTGTAGTCAACAGGGTCCAAGAAGGTTGGACCGTGGACCTTCCATCTTTCAGGTGCAACCACCACTTGAGGGAAAGACGGGTCCTGGGGGAGAGTCGAATCTTCTTGCTGAAAGTAAGAAGGGAGCGATCCCAAGCCTCTAGTAACTCCTTCTGGAGGGGACGTAAGTGCCACAAGGCCCATGGGACTGCCTCCACTGAGGAAGACATCAAGCCCAGGATCTTCATCAATGTTCTGATGGAGGCTATCGGCTTTTTGAAGAGGTGCCGGACTGCCGCAACCAGCTTCTCCTTCCTTGCTGGTGTCAAGGAGATTTGCAGGCGGACTGAATCTAGGAAGTAGTTTTTTCAGAGGAACTTCCTTCGAGTTGAAGGGATCATTTTTGACTTCTCCCAGTTTATAAGCCATCACAGACTCTGAAGGCTGTCTGTAGGTACTGGAGCAGAACAGACTCTGACTGGGCCTTTATCAACCAGTCGTCTAGATAAGGCACCAAGAATATCCCCTGAAGCCTGAAGGCGGCCATTATGGGGGCCACTACCTTTGTAAAGGTGTGGGAAGCAGAGGAGATCCCGAAGGGTAGTGCTGTGAATTGAAAGTGCTTCCTGTGGCCAGAAACTACTATGGCAAGCCTTAGAAAAAACCTTCTGTGTGGAGGTAAATAGAAATATGCAAATAGGCGTCTTTTATATCCAAAGTCACAAAAAACATCACCTTCGAGGAGAAAGGTGGTGACAGACTTTATGGTTTCCCTACGGAAGCGCATCTTTTTGATGAAGTGGTTGAGGTACCTTAAGTCTATGATCATTCTCCACTTGTCTGCCGGTTTTGGCATCAGGAAGACGGGAGAATAGACACTGGATCCTTCTTCTAGAGAAGGGACTTCCACCAGGGCTCCCTTGTGAATGTACTCTCGGATGGAGCATTCCAATGTAGTCTGTTGCATTGTAGGGAGGCTGCGAGTTAACACAAACCGATCCTGAGGAGGACGGAGGAACTCGATTGCATAACCTCTTTGGATTACCTACCGGACCCATGGGTCTCGAATTTTTTCCTGCCAGCAGTTGAGAAAGTGGGAGACACGACCTCCGACAGGAATCTCGGCCACAGGAAAACTGCTTCTGATGTCAAAAGCTAGGCTTGACTTTTTTATCATCAAACTTCGGGAATCTCCAGCCGGCGCCCCTAGAGGAATAACTAGAGCCTCTCTGGGACTGCCTTCCACGACAAGGCGGATAGCCTCTACCACGGCCAGAGCCAGACCTACCTCTGAAGGCCTGGGGTAAAGTTTTACCCTTCTTGTCAGCCAAGCCCTCTAGGATCTCGTCTAGGGCACAGCCAAAGACTCTACCTGGCTCAAAGGGTAATGCGCAAAAATTATACTTTGAGGGGAACACAGCTCTCCAAGGTTTTAACCATAGAGGTCTTCCTGCTGCAGTGTTCTTGGTAAGTGCCAGGGATTTGGCCGCCAGCCTTAATTGATGGTGGGAGGCTTCCGTTAAATATTCAGCTGCCAGGGAAACTGAGCCTAGAAACCCTAGCAGCTCGTCTCTGGAGACTCCAGAGTCGGTCACTTTCGAGGTGGACCAGGTCAGTAAATAATTTGGCTGACACTTCACAGGATGCAACCGCCACAGCGGTCTTGGGCGAGGCAGCTGAATAAGCCTTCTTGAAGGTATTGTCGAAGCGCCTGCCATGGCGTCGTGCAGATTTGCTCCATCATCTGATGGTACCTTAGTGAGGCAGGACAGTTTAGGCACCGCCATATCCACCTTGGGAGGAGGACCCCATTGATCCCATTGAGCAACTGGGAATAAAGCGCTGAACCTCCTAGGAACCACAAGAGGTTTTTCAGGACCTCTCCACTCTGAGGACATTAATTTTTGTAATGTCTGGTCCACTTGGAAGACCCTAGGCCCTCTATAGGTGGACGCGGAGGCTTCCCCGTCAACATCACGATCCTTAGACCGGATGGACTTCAGCAGCCGGCTTAATTTTACAAGTGGGAAGCACGGCCTGCTGGGATCTTCAGTGGAATCGTCAGATGAGAGTGTCTCGTCCACTATCTGATAATCTTCATCAGAGATCCGTAAGGAAGATTGTGTCTCAATCTGCGGTCTCTTGGCAATCTGGGCGATGGAAGAATGAATCTCCTTAAGAGACTCCTCATATAGTCCTTTACCCAAGTAACAACCTCTTATAGAAGGTACTTCCGGCGGAGGTCCGCGACATTGGTGACAGCGGGTAAAATCATAGCCGTCAGGTAAAGGCTTTTTTGGTATTGCAATCCAAACACGTTAGGTGTTCAAGTTTAGAGGAATTTTTCCTCCTAAGCCCATCGCCATTACGTGATGCAGAAGATGACATCTGAAACATCAGACAGCCACGTGACACTGAAAACGGGAAGATTGCCAAGCATCGCATAAAAAACCAAGGGGTACCTTTTTTTTTTTTTTTTTTTTTTTTAATCGGTCACTTGAAGAGAGAAAAAAACCGTCAGAAAAAAACCAGCCACCGCAACCCGCAGCAGAGGAGCTAGAAACCACTCACTCAACAAAAAAAGGACTACAGACCTTTTGAATGTAATCCAGCAGCGAGGGGAGGAAGCCAACAAAGAAACATTTATACAGTACCAAAACAAGTCAAACGCCATAATGGAACATAGAGGAGCATAAGTCTAAGCCAGAGGCTCAAAATACCAGCAGCAAAAATCAATTCTATATTTTGACTTTAAATCTTCAATTTCCAAACTTACCGCACTTTTTCCGAGAAAACCGACAGTAGGCCGCAGTGGTGCGCAAAGGCTTCCTTCCCCTGGGAACACGGGACCGGAGAAAAGTTCCGGCCGAGGAGGTTCCCCGCTTACTTCCGGGATCGCGTTGCCTGCAGATGGATGCCGGATAACGCTGCGCTGCGGTGCGAAGACCCGAAGGACCAGAGGTTTTTTCTTTGGGACCGAGGTACCGCAAAAAGGTAGGCCAGGAGTAACTAAAACCCCTAGCAACGGGAGGTCACAAGAGACCTCCGTCCACCTGTTCCACACAGGACAGAAAAAAACACAGTGGAGGGAGGTCTCTTGTGCCCTCTTATAGGGCTAGTAGGAGGCACCTTTTTGGTGCTAATTAAAGGTTCCACCTGTCCTAAACAACACACAGGGGCAGAGATACCCCATATTGTGCTGCTGTCGGACGTAAGGGGAATCGATTTTGGAGATGGGCCCACAATTTACCATCTGCTCTCTGTTTGTGAACCACTCAAAAACATAACCTTGGATTTTCTTGAACAAAAGAGACAACTGAGAAATGACTCAGGTGGTTAAGGCCACATGTTGCAGAAATGCAGAGATTTTGGCTGCTGTGGAAATGCAAGAGTAAAAAACACTGTTTTACAGTTTCAGCAAAATGAATGAGATTTAATTTCATCAACACATTGCAGTAAAAAAACACTGCAAAAGAACGCAGCGGTATGTGTCTATGAAAAACCTAGTATGCTAATCTTGGCAGCAAAAATGCAGTGTTTTTTACCTGTAGATTTATATGGCTTGGAGAAAAAAGCAACATTAAAAGTTATTCAATTTGTGAAGTGGGAAATGACAAAAAGAAATGATAAAAATCTAAGTACAAAATGCGTTTTTATGTTTCGTGTTTTTGTTGTGGCCTTTGCTTTAGACTGGACTCTTGTTGTCAAATTGCCATGTTTGCTACCATGGTTTAAAAAGTCTTGGACAGACATCGCTAATCATTACACCTACTACTAGGTCCATGCCCATAAGCCACAGAAAAAGTGAGGATGCATTCGGCCTGCTGTAATATGGCTCAGCACAAGATACATATATTTGGTACTAAATCAATATTGAATCCTGTCAGAACAAAGAAAGAAAACCTGTCCCAATTATTTTGGAAAGGTTTCCCAATTTATATTCCCATGGAATTTAATCTGAAACCTTTGTGTGAACTATATGCCTGTTGTATAGATTTTTGTTATAGTCACCTGAATTAATCCTTGTGATAGAGCTCTTAACCCTTCATTCGGGAGTCCACTAAATATACTATATATATATATAGTGCAGACATATAGGCTGACAGTCTGCATTCAAGGCAGGATCAACCAGGTATGTGGAGGAACAGCAATGGGGCAGACCCGGGGTCACTGGTCAGACCCTGGGCTGCCAAATAGGAGCAGCGGCACCCCCCCCCCCCCCCAACAAAAAACATCGCAAGGGGGCCGATTGGGACCACAATATATAATAAAACCCCTGAGATGCCGCGGTCATGTTTGACTCCGGCATGTCAGGAGTTAACACCTGGGATCGGAGCTCAGCTCCGACTGTGGGTGTTAGAGGACAGTGTCAGCCGTTACATATGGCTGACACCTGCCGTGGTTTGCGGGAAGTCTTTCCTGGCAGCGCCTTACTATTAGGGCGGATGTCGGGAAGGGGTTAATGTGATTTGCTGCGAATTAATTCGGATCAAATTGTTTTGGAAACTTCGGAGAATATGTCGAATTGACTTTTTGAAAAATTTTCTCATCTCTGATTATGACAATGCATAACATATGGAAGTCAACTCACCTTGACTGCAGTTGAATGCACTGGTTTTTATTCAGCTCCACCTGCAAAGAATGGACACACTCCAGACACCTTATATTAGAACTGATATTATATTATATAGTAGGCATCATGGGATTTGGGTCAGGACAAATTTTGAGTAAAATCAGCGCTACAGTCAGAAAAAAGATGCATAGTTTACTGCATATTTACTTTCTTCAGAATTTAATCACTAGCATTTTAATGAATTAGAGGATCATTACGACTTGTGACTGATTATGGCTGCCATTTATGAAGGAGTCGAAGCTGAAGTCAGAGTCCGAGTCAGTCTATAGAAAAATGGAAGAGTTGAAGACAGTGGTGCAGCCTACTGACTCCACAGCCCTGATAGTAAGTAGCATGTTCAAAAATAGAGGAACACTGGCTACACTACCTGGACATGGCATAAAGTGGAAACTATCACCAGTTGCCATCAGATTTCTGTGAAGATACATGGTTAAAATCCTTTAAGTGACTACAAAAGACATGCATCAAGATTTCAAAATTAGGTCTGTGCCACCAGACAAGGCTATGTATTGGTAAATTCACCACTAGAGATGGGCAAACATCTCAAGATTTGTTTTGTTTCTGGTTCATGGCCAAGATTTGGTTCGATTTGAACAAGTTTGGTACAAACCACACCTTAAACTCTTAGGGTTCCTGGGACCCTAGCTATACAATTTCTAACTTTCTACGGCGAACACAGCCAAAGTTATGTAAAAGTGAACGTGACATGTATGTCTATGGAAAAACGCATGGTATGAGGTGGATACAAACTCTGATTTTAACCATACACTGCATGGAAACTCACTTTTACGCATTTAACATTTTTGGGGAGAAAAGGTGCTTGCCTGTGTTTTGTTTTACACACATGGGGGTTATATTGCAAAACAGCAATGGTTTTGATGACTTATAAATGCTACAGGCTTATTATTATTTGGGAAATAAATTTTGTGTGCCAAGTTGAAAAGTGATGAAGAAAAAAAAAAAAGCCACTAAAATTATCCAGTAATGAAAGCAGATGTGAAATATATATATATATATATATATATATATATATATATATTTTTAATACCTACACTGTGGCACTAACAGTGGGGTATTGTGAACTGTGATGGTGGACTAGGCCGCTGGACATTCTGGCTGAATGGTGGCAGTGGTGGTAGCTGTGGCAACGTGTGCAAGTACAACAGGGCATAATATGATGGAAGAGTCCGAAGGACTTGTCTGTCTGAGTGGTGGCAGTGGTGGTAAAGATTGTAAAGTCAAAACTTGGTGCTAGAAAATAAGTGTAACTGCAGAGAGAGAGAACCAGTCACCCTATGGTGGGAGAGGGTTTTATAAACAAGACGAGGTCAAAACAGGAGAGTGCGGAATTTCCAAAATGCAACTAGAGATGTGTCAGAGTTAAGCCATAGTCAAATCCAGATGATCACAGATACAACCAAATCAGAAACAGAGGGGTAATTCAGAAGAGCAAGCAAAATGTCAGAAACCATGAGATCAGCAAAATCAGGGTTAGGTTCAGAGAGTAAACACAAGAACACAAGAAGCCCAGCTACAGAAACAAACTCAGGCAAAGAGTAGTACTGAAGCCAAGTTTAAATACCCTGCCTCAACCCAGGATTGGACAGTGAAACAGAAATCTGATTGGTCCTGCATCTCAATGTACTGACAGGCTGAGCAGATCAAGGCATGTGTGCTTACACAGAAAGTTAACCCTTTTATTGTCAATAATCTAATTTTGTCTGACACTTGTGCAATAGAGCAATTTCATCTCTATACATTCTATTTAAACATATTTTTTTAACTGAGAAGACAATCCTTTTGGTGAAAAATGTTTTGTTAAGGCCTTATTTGGGCAACATTTTTTCATTAAATACATAATGCTGTTTTAACAGCAAAGTGATGGTAATTTTGCCTGCGCAAATCTTTAAAAAAATAACACCGTTGTATACAAGCGGTGTCTTGTTGTTCACCCAATATACAGCTTTCTCTGCTCTTTTGACTGTGATTTTCAACATATACTGTGATGCAGATGTGAATATAGCCTTACCTGCTCACCTCTGCCTCCTTTTTGTAACAGCTGTCAGAGAGAGCAAGCAGGAGGCAAAGGAGTCAGACTGAAGCTGTATCACTTAGCAATAAACAGAGGATGCAGTAGAAGGGGCTGTATACATTGCTGAAAATGAAGAGGATTGAAGGGCATCGGCATTCCATTGCAGCTTTCCTCCATTCAATAGACCCAGAGGAATGGGCCTAATCAGTGGGGAGTCTCTAGCCACGGACTCTGCAGCTCAGTCATCCACAGCATCCATGGCAAGATTGAGTAGGACGTTATTTTTTCAATGGGAGGCTGAACCTGGGCAGAATCTTCTGCTGATTCGGGGGCGAAGTCCACCCCAAATCAGTGTCAAATTTCTATGTATGAACGTCTCCTATAGGGATAGTAGCTCTGATCTATCACTTGCTACCCTTAAATAGGATTCAAAGCAGAGCAATTACAGAGTGATGAGACCTCCCGCCCAACTTACCATACTCTGTAACTCATGCCTTATTACCTATTAAAGGGGTTATCAAGGATTAGAAAAAATGGTCTGCTTTTTACAGTGCCTTTTTTTACGTTGTAATACCAGTCCATTGTCATATGCTGTTGTTCTGTGTAGATTTATTAGACATTTGCAGGTGTTCTTACCTCTTTCCTACTGTGGCTATTTTTCATTTTACATTTGTTTTTTACTCCCCGTATTCCAAAAGTCACAACTTTTTAATTTCTCTAGTCACAGAGGCATATAAGAGTTTTGTCAGGACAAATTGTGCTTCATAATGTTACCATTTAATATTCCATACAATGTACTGGGATTCAGAATAGGGTGGAATTAGAAAAAAAAAACCCTGCATTTGCACCATATTGTTAAGGGTTTTCGCTTTTATGGTGTTCACTGTGAAGCAAACATGACATGATACCTATATTCTGTGGATCTGTATGACTGTACCAAATTTTTGTAGTTTTTGCCTTGTTTTTAAAAAGGTAAAACTTATAAAAAAACTTATTTGGGTGACCATATTCTGATACTCGTAACCTTTTAAATATTTTCATGTAGGGAGCTATGTAAGGCGTATTTTTTTTTTTTTTTTTTTAGCAAGTTTTTGTTTTTATTTACACCATTTTAGGAATTGTCTGATGTTTTGATTGCTTTTTATTCAATTTTATTTTTTATCAATAACATTTTTATTGAATTTTTTAAAAATAAGTACAAGAAACAGCCCAAAAACAATCAGGTAACAAACAGGGTATGAAAACATATCATAATAAAATCAATACATAACAGATACAGTTATAGACGGTTTTAAAGAGGGTACAAAAAGTACATCAGAGAGGTTGAAACATTGCATTAAAGTACATTAGATTACATTCCCATGGAACAAAAAGGGTGTAAGGACTAGGCCATAGAGGGACCCCATAAAATTAGCCTCAAATTGTGCAAATATAAAGTCTACTCATTTTAAATAAAGTCTTCTGAATTTTGTAAACCAAAAGGGGATACTTAATACTAGAATGGTTGTGCAACAACAGCACAGACAAACTGGTGAATGGTCAATGATCAATGTGAATGGCTGAAAACTCTAACTTTGAAATTTCTGCTGTACATTATACAGTTCCCACTCTACTCTGTTGGTGCCCTTTCACACAATAGAAAAAGAACAGGAATTTGAGGCGGACTCGATGTGTATGGACACTTTAGAAGCTTTGGCCAGAAATTATCTGGACTATACCTGCCCATATTTTTTTCTATATTCACACCACAAAAAAAAAAAAAAATTACACCTTAAATAAAATAAAAGGCTGTCTTACTACAAAATAATAAAAGATTATGGATGCTGAAATAAAGAGAACAAAACATTAAATGAGTGCACCATTATTGATAAAAGGGGCTGATCCTTAAGGAGTTTAATGCAATACATTGCTCCCTGTTATCAACTCTTCAAGCAGAGAAATACAATATATTGCTCTCCCTTTGTCACTTATACAACTTTTCACTACATCCCTATTCAGCATAAGGCCTTTTTTTATAGCTCCAAATGTGCCAAAATTATGCTAAAAATTCTTTCTCCAAGTTAGCCAACTAGAAGGTGGTAAACATCTATAATAAACCAGGGCCGATTGGCAATATAATTTACCAGGAATCTTCCGGGTAGGCCGCTCCACTTGCTGATTAGGGGCCGCTTTCCTGCTGCACAGATATATGCAGGAGGCTCTGTATGCTCTTGGTACTGTGACAGGACCTTTGGAGAGCCAAAATATCTTGCAGTCACAGCATCAAGAAGACTCCTTAAAAAAAATTGCAATCTAAGTAGAGAAGTTATTTACAACAGGTCAAAAAAACAGTCTGGAAACTTGTGGTGCGTGACGGAGGGATCAGTAATTCTTGCTGTTATCTGTTTGCTATCAGGAGGTGATTTGTGTCCCTCACAGTTCATACATAGTGTGATTTGAAGCTGGCATGAATATTGAGTTCAGTTCATGGTTCAAACATAGTGTGACATGAAGCTGGCATGAATATTAAGTCCAAATTGCAGAGTTTGAAATTTTTGCATAAATTTGTACTCCATTTCTTTCCTTTTCTCCTGTGTCTTAAAATGTCCCATTAAAACCACAACCCACAAATCTTCAATAGAGTGGTTTTCTCCGGAGAAATGTGCGGCCACTGGGAGATCTGTTCTGATGTTATTAATGGTGGATCTGTGTGAGTTCATTCGTTGACTGAGTCTCTGCCCTGTTTCCCCCACATAGAGGCCTGTGGTGGGACATTGCACACACATTATGAGGTACACCACATTGGAAGACCTGCAGGAAAATGTCCCCCTAATTCTGTGCACCTGTTGTGACTGTGGGATAGGTACACTGTCAGCGGTGTGGATGTGCTTGCAGGTCATGCACCTTTTATGTAGGCAAGGTGAGGTGCCATTTTCAGTTGGGGCCTTCAGGGCACTCCCGGACGATAATGCGCCTCAGGTTTGGTGGTTGTCGAAACAGACTCAAGGACATATTTCCAGTCCCCCCTCTCCTCTCCTTTCGACAACCACCAAACCTGAGGCGCATTATCGTCCGGAGTGCCCTGAAGGCCCCAACTGAAAATGGCACCTCACCTTGCCTACATAAAAGGTGCATGACCTGCAAGCACATCCACACCGCTGACAGTGTACCTATCCCACAGTCACAACAGGTGCACAAAATTAGGGGGACATTTTCCTGCAGGTCTTCCAATGTGGTGTACCTCATAATGTGTGTGCAATGTCCCACCACAGGCCTCTATGTGGGGGAAACAGGGCAGAGACTCAGTCAACGAATGAACTCACACAGATCCACCATTAATAACATCAGAACAGATCTCCCAGTGGCCGCACAATTCCCCGGAGAAAACCACTCTATTGAAGATTTGCGGGTTGTGGTTTTAATGGGACATTTTAAGACACAGGAGAAAAGGAAAGAAATGGAGTACAAATTTATGCAAAAATTTCACACTCTGCAATTTGGACTTAATATTCATGCCAGCTTCATGTCACACTATGTTTGAACCATGAACTGAACTCAATATTCATGCCAGCTTCAAATCACACTATGTATGAACTGTGAGGGACACAAATCACCTCCTGATAGCAAACAGATAACAGCAAGAATTACTGATCCCTCCGTCACGCACCACAAGTTTCCAGACTGTTTTTTTGACCTGTTGTAAATAACTTCTCTACTTAGATTGCAATTTTTTTTAAGGACTCTAAAATGCTTTGAAAGCCATGTGTATAAAAATCTGTTAATTTTCAGTTCTTGTATCACACCATGTCTGATGAAGGGAGCGAGCACTCCTGAAAGCTTACTTATAAATATACTCAGTTAGCCTCTAAAAGGTATTGCCTGATTTCTTCACTCTTCCACTACTTTCAATGGCTAACACGGTACAACATTATACTACTATCAAGAAGACTCCGACACTGAAGAATAAAATACCTGAGGAAGGTAAGTGTGAAGTGAAGTGTTTGTATCAGAGTGTGTGTGTGTGTGTTTGGTGTGTATGTGATGTATCAGGGATGCAAATTCTATCCCAATGTCCAGGAGCTGACTGGTAACTAAAAGTGGCCCTGGAAAAAAAAATCTAAAAGCGGCCCTATGTTGTGGGTCAACAAACCATTAGCCGTAGTCACATTGGTGGTCAATCAGCATTATTATTATTAATATTATTATTTTTATTAACCTTTTAAGGACACAGCCTAAAAAGTACTTTAAGGACACATTAAGGACTCATTTTTCAAAACTGACATGTCACTTTATATGGCAATAATTTTGAGACGCTTTAACTTGCACAAGTGATTTTGAGATTGTTTTTTCGTAGCACATTGTACTTCATGTTAGAGGTAAACATTGATCAATAGTTTTGTATAAAAGAATAGGACAATTTATGGAAATTTGAAAACAATTGCAATTTTCAAAATGTGAAATTCTGTGCTACCATAGTCATACCACCCAAATACATTAATAAATATTATCTACCATATCTCTGCATATCAGAGGAATTAAAGCAATATGGAGGTGAAATTTAGATATTTCTTTTTTTTTTCAATCATTTGTTCATTTAGCCCTAAAAGCAACACATTCACAAGGGGTTAAAGGAGAAAATACATCTCACCATTTGTTAAGAAATTTCTCCAGAGCACAGAAATACCCCACATGTGGATGTAAACTGAGGTTTGGGCACACGGCAGTGCATGGAAGGGAAGGAGCGACACTGGGTGTTTGAAAAGCAGATTTTGCTGGAATGATTTTCAGGTATAATGTCTCATTTACAGAGTCCCAATACAATGGAAACCCTCCAAAAGTGACCCCATTTTAGAAAGTACACCCCAGACAGAATTTATCAAGGGGTATAGTGAACATTTTGATTAACACTGGGATGAGTAAATGAAAAATTACTAAAACGTCATTTTATCCCAAAAGTTTCATTTTCACAAGGGGTTAAAGGAGAAAACGCATCTCACACTTTGTTAAACAATTACTCCTGAACACGGCAATACCCCATATGTGGTCGTAATCTGCTGTATGGATACATGGCAGTGCTCGAAATTTAATGTGTGCTATTTGGCTTTTGGAGTACCAATACAATGGAAATCCTCAAAAAGTGACCTCATTTTTGAAACTATACTGTACCTCTCAAGGAAATTATCAAGTGGTATAGTGAGCATTTTGACTCTACAACTATTTCACAGATTTTTTTAACATTATGACGTGAAAGTGAAAAATTACTTTTTTTTCTAATAAACCGTCAATTTAGCCCCAAATTTTTCATGTACACAAGAGGTTAAAGAAGAAAAAGAACCCCAAAGTTTGTTAAAAAATTTCTCCTGAATACTGCAATACCCCATATGTGGACGTAAAATGTTGTATGGGTACATTGGGGGCTCGGAATGGAAAGAGCGCTATTTGGCTTTTGGAGGGCATTTATTGCTGGAATAGTGTTCTGGTGCCATGTCGCATTTGTAAAGCCCCTAAAGTACTAGCACAATGGAAACATCCAACAAGTGACATTATGGAAGCTATGTCCCTCACAGAATTTCTCCAAGGGTATGGTCAGGAATTGGAGGTAACACCACAGATATATCCAAACACTGTATACCAGTTCTGAGGGGTAACTGTACACTTTACTCACCCCCCACACACACATACATTTTGACCCTAGATGCAAACATAAAAAGGAACTCTACTTCCATACTTCCTTCCAGCTCACCTGTCACCCTAGGCTACACAAGTGAAGTGCCCTTTTACACTCATGCATCCACATAAAGCTGCTACCACTCACCAGTTTACGGCATGACGAGACACCAGTTTACCCACACCACGCACAAATAGCACACAAAAGGGGTAACACAGTGGAGTGTTATTCTCTCTCTTCGGATTTTTTTGCAGGACGAGCTGTGCTTTTTATTGGTACTGTTTTGGAGTACATATGACTTTTTGATTATTTTTATACCATATTTTGTGAGATGGTGAAAAATCATTTCTTCTGGCAGTGTTTTCCCTTTTTTTCACAACATTCTTCATCCAGGTTAAATAATGTTTTCATTTTATTTTCCAGGTTGTTATAAATGCGGCGATTTCAAATATGTATTTTTTTAGTTTTAGTTTTTATTCATTTTTTTTTTTTTTTTTAAATAATAAATCATTCAATATAGGAAAGCAGCATTATTGAGGATTTATTTATTCATTATTTTTTTTAACAGTTTTGATCTTTTTTTTTTTTTTTTAATTTTTCTACATTATTTTGTTGTCCCACTAGAGAAGATTGCTGGTTCAGTAGTGCACTGCAGACACATAGGCTAATTTCCTCTTATTTGGGAGGATCAACTAGGTAAGTTGCACAGGCACACTCATGGTCACTGATTAGACCCCAAGCTACCAAAAATAAATATTGGTGCCCCCCAAACACGCTGTGGAATTTAAGGGGTTAACACTGAGCTCCAATTGTTGGTGCTGAAGTAGGGTGTTAGCTGTAAGTTTGACACCTAGATAGCAGCAGTGTACTATTAGATTGGATTTTGGCCTATGAAATGTCAAAAAGTATAGTCAAGGTTAGCAGTAAAGGGAGAAAATAGAAAGGGAGCCATGGTAGAAACTAGGAATAAGAGGGGAACCATGCTGAGGACCAAAACTGAAATGGATATCATTCTGGGGACTAGGAATGAGATGGTGAGACATGCTGGTCAAAAGGAAGAAGAGAAAAGCCATGCTAGGATCAAGATTTAGAAACATGCCATGCTGAGAACCAAGAATGATGGAGACATTCCATGTGAGTTCAAGCCCCTATGGTTACGTGTGTAGGTTGCAGTGACTTGTGTACAGCACTGTGGAGGTTTTATTAGTCCCTGTCTAGGCTTGGGTCTGTGTAGTATGCTGAAGTGATGTCACAAAAAAGGAACTAGAGACCTAAATATATTGATAGAATAAAATGACCAGATAATCCCAAACCCTTATAGGTATATAAATACCAAAAATAAAGGGATCAGTATCAAAAATATAATGGAAAACCACTAGACAGGCTACCTTGGTCGATTAACCAACCACTCATATATATATAAACAAAGTATAGTACTATTATGAATCACACCCTCAATCAGTATTATATGGTATGTGTGATATAAGATAAATATGCACTCTATACATGGGGTGAAATGAACACTATTAGTGACGTAAGGTAGCGTCTATATGTGCCCCCTAAGACCCAAAGAAAGCACAAGCCCAGTATTTAGTATATGCAATACATGATCCCAAACATTAAAGAGTTAAAAACAACTCCATAGTAAATATCCAACACAGTTAGCTATACACAGAAGCTAATCTGACACAGGACATCAATATTCTCTCCCCAATACAATATGTGTTTGAAACCCTCCAATACATGCAGGGGTATCTCATATGTTGGTGGAATACATGGGACTATATAACGGTCAGAACCCTGTATTATACACTCAGGAGTCAGACTGGTAAATAACAAGCCCAACAAACAGCTGAGACTTAATGGATCCACGTCCACAGATCATAACATCTGTCCTGGTACGTCAGATATGTCAGACATTTTTCTGAACTCGCATTAAGGCCCCTTGCAGACGACCATGGCTGTGATCAGTGTGCCATCCGTGTATTTTACGGATAGCACATTGACCCATTCATTTATATGGGCCCATACACATGACCATGAATTACATGGTCATGTGTGCAGGCCAACAGTCCGGGCCGCGAAATATAGAACAGGTCCTACTCCTGTCCTATTTTGCAGCCCTTGCTTCCATGGCTCTTATTCATTTAATGAAAGGGGCTGAGGAAGCACGGTTCCTGCACGGGCGGCACACGGGATGACGGCACACGGGCAGCACACGGTCATCTGCAACCTTACTCTTTAAAGAGAATCTGTTAACAGCTTAATGCCCTAACCATGGGAAGCATAAAAGCTCCTAAGACATTGCAGCATATAGAGAAAGACTTGTCAATCATGTTTAGTTGGGCAGGAAAAAGGAGCGGATTAACCCAGTGAATAATTCTCCGTGAGCCCAACACTTTCTAAAACTATGTTTTCTGCTGAAATGCAATGTACTTAAAATAATGCTCATCAGATGAAGATCAGTCACCATGCAGCAAAATGGTCTTAGGTATGTATTGTACAATTATCCCATCAATATGCCAGAGGTTCTTATCACAAAATATAAGGGTACATTAACTTGAGCCACAAAAGAATATGTCCCTTGTTTTATGTATCCTTGTATTTTGGCTTTACACACACTCTGCATGCTAGAATCTCACCTTATAATAATATATATATTTACTTACTATAGGAATGAGGGACTGATGTGCCTTTGTCCTTCAAAAGGGTTCTAAATCCAGGGCAGGCCCAGGTTTCTGTGGGCCCTTGGGCAATAGAACCTTAGTGGGCCCCTTTGTGGCACAACTGATACAGCAGCAGTTTATTCCTCGAAAGCTGCTGCAGCAAAAAGAATATGAAATTGGTTGATTTTTGGTGTGTCACACCTGCTGGAATTGCAGTCTAGTGGCCCTACACATTATAATGACCCAGTTATGTTCTCATGCAGTATAATGGCCCCCTTAGCCCCCATACATTATAATGGTCTCTTTATGCCCCCATACAGTAAAATGACCTCCCTAAATAGTGCTGTCAACTTGTCAAAAAAGAAAAATTCTTCACAGCAAAGGACTAAGATAATAAAAGTTCCTTTATTTAGTGAAGTTTCAACATAGATAAATATTATCTTTAGCCAGTCATTTTAGTAGTACAATATATCTTTAGTGTTTTGTTCACTTAGGTTTACAAATATGTTCTTTCTTGCCTTTTCTCTTGTTTGGACATTTTCAGATGTAAGAGTCATAAGATAACCAGCTTTTCAAAACAACATGATTTTGTGATTCCGTCAAAAATTGTCTATCCTATATGTGTCCGTGTGTAGCAGACCAGTGGTCGCATCATGCATTTATAACTTTCTAAGGGTTTTGCTAGCATGTCACAATATTGTATTGGCTGTTTTAATGAGAAACCAGAGCCCTAAAGGAAATTTGAGCTAATAAAGGGGAACACATCAGTTTTTCAGTTGACTTCAATACAGATCTCTATCAAATCCTATAAAAAAAATAAGGGACCCTTTCCTAAACAGAACAATTGGGACAGATTTCCTTGCTTTGTTCTGACAGGATCTAATATTGTTTTGGAGACCAAATATAAGTATCTGGTGCTGAGCTGTATTACTCTTTCTGTGGCTTACGGGCATGGATGTAATAATAGCTGTCATGATTACTGACGTCCATCCATGACTTTTCAGAACGAGGAATCACCTTCAGTTTAACTATTTCATACCCAGCATTTTTAAATGCACTTTCCAGGTCATCCTTAGTTAAGGAAAGGCAGGAAAACCTTTTCTTACCAGCATGATAGAAACTACAGTTAAGAACACTCTGAAGTATAATGTGACCTCCGGGTTTAAGTAACTCTTGACATTTTTTCAGTATATTGGTAAAGGCTTCCAGGTCCTTACATGGAACTTCTAAGCAGAGGCAGCTAATGAGACAGTCGGCTTCTGGCATGGGCTCAGTGCCATACGGTTTCTTCGCAAGTCCATCACACTTCAACACTTTAGTTACTTTTCTCCTCAGCGTTTCTTCCTTCTTTTCCCAGTTTTCACTGTTGGCAAAGTTTACACATATATTTTGATTATTTTCTAATCATTACGTCTGGCCTACCTGCTCTACAGCCCTGGCTCTTAAAGGGGTTATTTCTCAAAAATAAGATTATCACAGGGAATCCTGTTGCTGAGGTCCCCAATGATTAACTGCAATCTGTGGCAGAATCTAACTACAAGTGTTCCATTTCCTACAGTCATGGAGGGTCTTACCCACCAAGCAATCTAAGCAACTGCTAGGGACCCCATAGATCAGCCACACTAAGGGGGTAGTGTATTATGTGGGGCAATCAGCATGCAGTATATTATCCGTGGGGACACTAAGGAAGCAGTATACTATATGTGGTGACAATAAACCTGCAGTATGCAATGTGTGGGGGCACTGAGGAGACATTAAGGAGGAACCCCAGGCATAACTTTGCTTAGGCCCCAAACATTCTAAATCTAACCCTGTCTACAGTGCACTCTCAGGGGAAAAAAGTATTATATAGTGACATCAAAATCAGCAGGTTGCCTGTGCAATGCATGGATGTTCTGAGGCTGCTTTCCACTCTGGCTAGTTGATAGAGTTCTGAAATGAGAGACCTACCTTCATTTTTACAGAACTCCTTAATGGGGTAATTGAAATAGGTTTCTTACTCTTTTTGGGTGATTTCATACAAAGGGTTTTTTTGCCCTTTTTGAAGTAAAACCAAAAGTGTATACAGCAGGAAGGAAAAGTATAAGTCTTCTGGTTCATCCACTTCTGGTTTTGGCTCAAAATTGTACAGGAAAAACTGCCACAAAAACTGCATATTTTTTTTCTAAAACACTGGGGCACATTTATCAACACTGTCGAATTTTGCACTGTTCGAATCCGATTCGTAGTTTTAGAAATAGTTAGAAATAGTTATGAATCTGTCGTATGGACCTTCAGAAATATGGAGTGTTTCTAGAAGCTCCAAAATTCTGACTCACCATTGGACAAATAATTGGCACAAAAAATATGGACAAATATTTGGCGCAAAACATGTAGACAAAATCTGTACAGAACAAAAGAACACATATTTGGTGCACGCATCAAAGACCTTACAACTCTTGGCACAACATAAGCAGACACAAAATCATCTCTCGCTTAGACAAATATGTGGTGCATGATGGGAGTTTATGGTGCACGTAAATTGTTGTAAATTCATTACACCATTTTAAGCTTGGTCTACTTTGCACAGGATATCTGCGCCATATTTGTTCTTTTCTGTTTCATAAATGTGTCGCAAAGTGAGACACTTCTATATCTCGCCCATTCTGGTGCACATTTTTCAAAAGTGTCGAGCCTGTCATATTTTTCTGTTCTTTCTGGTGCACACTGTTCATAAATATGTCGCAAATACTGTGCGCCATAAATTTTGGGGCCAAAGTAGACAGAAAAGAGTTGGACTTCTATTGGTAAATGTGTCCCACTGTTTATGAAACAACCCTCAAGAAGTCTTTTTTTGGTGACAGCTCCACTTTGAATCATGACAATCAAAAACACTAAATTTTTTTTTTCTATTTTCTACTTACAACTTGTTAACACCATTTGGATTCATGATACTAGAATTTATCTCCAACCTTTTTATATTTTCTTTTCTTTCCCATGATGTACCTGTTCCCTTCCAGTTCACACACATATTTAACAATATGAGTCCAGTCTAAGGCATCTGGGTCCTTTCTCAGCCACTTTTCTAGTTGCTGCCGGTTTTGTTCAAGAAAATCTGAGGTTATTATGGTGTTGAACGCTTCACAAGCAGAGAGCAGATGGTAAATTGTGGGCCCAGCTCCAAAGTCGATGAGTATATCTCCTTTCACACCTCCTTATGAATAAAACAGAGAACAAGCATATTTATCTGAATGCACTCTAAGCACCAATACTACCCATAGAAATGGGACTTACTGACTCATGTCCTATAGGGAGGAGAGGGGACGGGAGAATGCTGCTCCAGACAGTTGTCTTATAGTCAAACATAAGACAAGTGAAAAGGAAGAAAGAGGGTATGCCTGAGTTCCTGGGATATACAGAGAATATTTCTTTGATTTATACTTATGAAGAGCAAGGGAAAGGAGGAGATGAAGAGGGGAAGTGCTGATATACTTTTCTGTATTTTCTGTGTTTAGTGTTTCTTCAATTATTGCACAGTAGTCATGACTAGTAAGGCTCTGGATGATGCATACACAGTGGTCATGACTAGTAAGGCTCTGGATGATGCATATACAGTGGTCATGACTAGTAAGACTCTGGATGATGCATACACAGTGGTCAAGACTAGTAAGGCTCTGGATGATGCATACACAGTGGTCATGACTAGTAAGGCTTTGCATGATGCATACACAGTGGTCATGACTGGTAAGGTTCTGGATGATGCATACAGTGGTCATGACTAGTAAGGCTCTGGATGATGCATACACAGTGGTCATGACTAGTATGGCTTTGGATGATGCATACACAGTGGTCATGACTAGTAAGGCTTTGGATGATGCATACACAGTGGTCATGACTGGTAAGGTTCTGGATGATGCATACACAGTGGTCATGACTAGTAAGGCTCTGGATGATGCATACACAGTGGTCATGACTAGTAAGGCTCTGGATGATGCATACACAGTGGTCATGACTAGTAAGGCTCTGGATGATGCATACACAGTGGTCATGACTAGTAAGGCTCTGGATGATGCATACACAGTGGTCATGACTAGTAAGGCTCTGGATGATGCATATACAGTGGTCATGACTAGTAAGGCACTGGATGATGCATACACAGTGGCATGGCTTGTCCATTGAGTAATTAAGGAGACTTGCTAATACTTCTCACATACACCATGATGGTAACTCACTTCTGCAACCAGTGGCACCTTTTACCTGACATAAAGTTGTCATATTCACTCTGATTTTGCAGATATTTCTCCTCATATTTCTGAAGATCTTTTAGTTAAATGACTGGAATGTCCAAATACAGATGTGTCCTTTCTTACCTTACCTCTTGGCTGGGCATGTTCAGATATGTGTGAGAATACATGACCAGCTTTACTTTATACACTATCACAAAGCAATATGCTATCTATCCTATAGTTGGCTATGTGCAGCCACCATGTGGTGATTTACAGACTGTCAAGGGTTTTGCTAGTATGATGCATTTTATACTGAATTGGTATTATAAGAAATTGGAGTCCTTAACCAAATTAGAGCTAAATTAAGTGCTACATTGTATATATACATAATAGCTTGTTTACCTGGACCAAATGTTTCATGCAGATTCTGCAAGACAAAATTTGTCCATTCTCCTTGAAGAAACCCTTTCCCAGGAGCATAGTACATCTGGTAGTAATCTAAAGCGCTGAAATCATCAATATACGTTTGTGAGGTGGAGTATGGCGTCTCCATGTTAGTATCTCCTCCGAATAAGCTGAACTGCTGGTTGTGAATGAGAAAAGTAATGTGATCCTTAGAGATTCAACAGATCCATGTAGGATTGGCTTTGCCCAAAATGTGACACTGTTTTTCGATCTCTCTAATGAAATTTTGCCAGTAGTTAATTATTGATGATAGAAAACTTCTGAGCAAATACTGAGGTATGACTTGTCATGAACAGTGGCACGGCAACTCCTGAATGGTCCTTGACTGGTTCAAATAATTCTTACGCACACATGACCCATAAGGTAATATTGGAAGACTCGGTTTCTTATAAAAACATGGAAATTTATTTAACTCTTCATGGAAAATAGATACAGGAAAAACTTACAGAATAATAGATCTATCAGTCAATGTCTATAGGGCTTACAACTTTGAAGATGTTCATAGTTAGCTTTCATTTATAGTATGGAGTTTATCAGCCTGAAACTTAATTTGGCCTTTAGATGTTCATCTGTGTGGTCATCTGTGTGATGGTCATCTGACATGTCTCAAGTACAGGTGCATCTCAATAAATTAGAATATCTTTGAAACGTTCATTCATTTCAGTAATTCAGTAATACAATTCATAATCAGCGTCTTCCATGATTGTGTGTCCTACTGAACCAAACTGAGGGACCATTTAAAGGCTTAGGAAACCTTGGCAGGTGACACAGAATTTACAATACTGAACTGAATTTACAATATTCAAATTTTCTTAGATTTTGGGTTTTCATTACCTGTAATCCATAATCAACATTTACAGAAATAAAACACTTGAAAAAGAACACTCTGTGTGTAAAGAATCTAGAAAATATAGCAGGTCACTTTTTTCATTTAATTACTGAAAGAAATAAACGTTTCAAAGCTATTCTAATTTATTGAGATGCACCTGTATAACAGAGAGAAAGACCAAGACGTGTGTCTAGCCATTCACCTTGGTGCTTGGTGCGTGTAGACTCTATGGCGCTGTCAGGCGTCTGTTGACAAAGAACAATCCAATGACTCCTATCTCAGACAATCCAGACCCAATATCTTGTAAAGTGCAAGAAACCAACTTTAAAATGCTCTTTCACTGGTACAGAGTTCCCTCTGTCCTCCATGAGATATACCCTCCACCTCAGACCAATGTTGGAGATGTAATGTGCACATCTGGTGGAAATGCCCTCTCCTGTACCCCTTCTGGAACAATGTCCGAGGTCTTATTGCGCCGATTACTGGAATTGAACTTGAGGATAATCCAGCCACTCTCCTCTTCTCTATCTTTCCCCGTAAATTTAAAAAACATATCCGCAAGCTTCTCAGCTTTTTACTAGTCGCGGCTAGATCCGTTATTCCCAGGTTATGGAAGTCCATTTCCCCCCCTCTTTGATGTCTTGGTTGCAGGAGATTCTATGTATATACCATATGGAAGATCTCCTTGTGGAACTTAAACAGGATGACAGGGCTCACCAACAAGTATGGCTCCTCTGGAATACCTTTTATTATTTTACTGAATTCCACTCCGCCTTTCCTGTCCCTCCTTCCTAGACCCTCTCCCTATCCAGCAAACCTTCATCTCCAATCTTGAAATTTGTTTTGAGGACTATTCTTGATTTTTGGCCCTTTGGTTAATTTCAGTGTGATTATTGTACTTTGGGGTCTCCTCAGACCCCAGAGTATAATAAGTGGAGGGCCAGGGGAGGAGAGTAAAAATAGCAAACACTTATACTCACCATGCCTCACCTCTCCTGGGCATTCTCACGGCGTTTGGCTGTCTCCAGCTTCCTCTTCAGGTCTGCAGCTAACATCAAGCCTCCCGGGGGTCACAGCTAAGGAATATGATTGGGCCTCAGTGGGGTGTGCTGTCACCACTGAAGCCCAATCACAGCCATAGGACAGGCAATGGGGTCCTGAAGGTGAATAATACTGTCCAGATTGTTTTTCCCTGGGGATTGAAGGAACCAGATCATTACAGGTTTGTGATACAGAAAGTATTTTTTACCATGTGCAAAATGTGGCATAACTTCATCTATTTTTCAGTCTGTTTTTAGCCTTCAGATGTTTTTAATAATTATGCTACTATATAATATAATTCCACCTATAAAGGTCCACTAAATTCAACTCTAAAAAATGTATACTCCTCCCCCTGACCATCTGGATAAATGAAAGTCCAATAATGTTGGCCCCATCTCATCCCTTGTGGGAGATCATGGTGATACTGTATACACTACTGAATACAACAGGAAGGGTTTTGGCACCAACATCCTTCAACTTCTGCTTATAACTTTGTATGGAGTGATGCATTACCAGCATTCAGCGGCATGTGATGTCTGTATTCCGCCTATTACCATTGCTGATAATAGGAGCAATTCAGTTGTAACTAGACAGCATTAGTGAGGTAACAGAAAGTTATTACCCCCCATGCTGCAATTGTTGTTTCTGAGTTAGATGCCTGATAGTGTGGGAAGTGTCACAACAGCTACCGTTATAGCGGCTAGTAGTACTTACAAGTAGTGGGCTATATGGATGTCTGACAACACTGTAATGACAATTATCGGCTGCTTCACTGGGGCAACAGAACTTGATTGCCCGTATGTCACAACATCTACTTCATTGTACACCGAATAACTCAAAAGAATCATAACCCCTTTAGTGCCACAGCCTCCCCCCACAGAATTCCTCTGTCACTATATGATGAAGACCAACTGCTATTTTGTTTAGTTATGCCAGTGACCAGGTTATACTTGCATTGTGCTATGTGATAGTCTAAATCCTATTTCTTAAAGGGGTTGGCCAGGATTTTTTTTTATTTATGGCCTTTCCTTAGGATAGGCCATACTTATCTGAATGTGGGTAGCGGTACAGATCAGTTATTTGGGGCTACTTCTAATGCATCCCTTACCCAGGGTCGTAACTACCGGGGTAGCAGCGGTAGCGGCTGCCAAAGGGCCCGGGACATTTCGGGGTCCCGCAAGCCCCTGCGCTTCCCTTTCTGCGGAGGAAGCTGTGAGCAGTAGTGGGGATCGGTAGGTAAGGTAGGTAATCCAACATTGAACAAGGCCGAAGTAGTAGGGAGTGGACCGGAGCAAGCAACAGGTAAGTAGCATTGTTTTTCTCAAAAGACCCCAAAGTATAATAATTGTTCATGGGTGGTCCACAATGGGGCATAATACTGTGTACAGGGGCCACTATGGGGCATTATACTGTGTGCAGGGGCCACTATGGCACATAATAGTGTGCACAGGAATGCGTTTTTTTGGGGTGGGGTTGGAGGAGGCAGCGGTTCGGGTGGGGCGGTTGGGGGTGGCGGGGCCCCATGCGAAATGTTCACCTTGGGGCCCAGCCATTCCTAGTTACGCCACTGCCCTTACCTACTGTCTCTATCGCCTCTCCCTCATAGATTGTAAGCCCTTGCGGGCAGGGCCCTCTATCCCGCTATACCAGTTGGTCACTGTTAGTATTGTACTTGTTTTGTGAATTGTATGTAAACCCTCAAATGTACTGCACCGTGGAATTAATATAATAATGTACAGCACCATGGAATTAATATAATAATGTCCAGCACCATGGAATTAATGGTTCCCTAAAACTATAAATAATAATAATGCATGTACTCTACACAATATAGAACCAGGAACAGTTGGCTCTGGTCTCTGTATAGTCGTTGAGCATTGTACCACGGCTATGCTCCCATTGATTTTAAGGATAGGCCATGAATGAAAATTCTTAGTCAACCCCTATAAGTGTGTACTGTGCTTAGGTTGGAGTTTCCCAGTCAAACACTGGCAGAAGGGGAAAACCCTTTTGGGTGTGAGGCATTGCACCATATCGCAGTGAGGACTCACTGTTTACAGAGGCTGGCCCAAGGGGATGTTATAATAACTTAATGCGGTTTATATGCAAAGAACAGTAATTGTATAATAAAAACAGAATTTATTATGTTAGTACTGGATGTGAGCTCAACAATATCCGAAGCCAACTCACATTTCTAATATGTTTGCCACTTGCAGTCTCTTTAAATACTTTTTTTTTCCTCTGCTCTTTTATTGCATTATATAGTACATAAAATATGTCCAATATTTTAATATAATGTCCACTAAATGTAACTTCTTGTATTTTCTTCTGTTGGAGAGAAATATGGAGTTAATAGCTGTGTTGGATCCCAAGTTGTCTGATGTTTGGATTGGACTGTAGGCAATGTTTTCTCCATACAGCCATATTGTGCAATAGTACAGATTCCCAGGGCTGAATTAAGTGTTATTTTACAAGATTTCCAACTATTCAGCGTACATGAGCTAGACAAGACTTCAGCAGAACTGAGCGCTTGTTTTAAGGAGAGAGTAGTATCAGACGCTCTCATGTACTGTATAATATATGTGTGATACAGTCATATGAAAAACTTTGGGCACCCCTATTAATCTTAATCATTTTTAGTTCTAAATATTTGGGTGTTTGCAACAGCCATTTCAATTTGATATATCTAATAACTGATGGACACAGTAATATTTCAGGTTAAACCTTAATGATATAGTCTGAATTGTGGTATTGTAATACAGTCATGCGCTGCGTCGCAGTACCTTTGTTATTTTTGCTTGAGACTTGGATGCAAATAAAAGCTTTTGTTCAATCCAAAAATAATGAGGATAGGTCGCTTCTCGGCCTTTTGGCTAAGATCAAGTGTAGTATCTGTTCTTATCACAGCCAGTAGGTTGGTTCTGCCAGGGGGAGGCACAAATTCTCCTGTAGGGGACCAACTGAAAACTGTGAAATATGGGGCAGAGAACTACACCAGTGTTTAGGGGAGGCACTGGGATCAAGGCCAAGAGGCTGGGAATGACTTCGAAGGTCTCATGGTGCAAGTGCCTCTGGGGACGGTGACTCCGGAGATGCCTTATTTCACTGGGCCTGGGAAACCCACTGAATTTGGCACATTGCACAAGCACTTGATCACACCTAAGAAACACTCACCCTATTGCTTGATTTATCCAGCATGGGTAATTTTTTATAGATCCGGCGGATAGACCGGGCCAGTACACTGGCACTCTATTCACTTATTTATTCTTTTTGTCTATCACGTTTTGTCACCTGTTTTGTCACTGTTTTTGTGTGGATGTAGGGGTGCGGAAACCCTTTTGGGTCCTACCCGAAGTCTAGAAGCTGGAGTGTGTGGCCTTCGGGTTCCCTCCTTCTTTGCTCTCCAGTGTCTGTCTCTGCTTTTGTGGAGATGGACAACAGTTGCAGGCTCGGTCGTACTCTTGGGGTGGCAGCCCTTGAGGGGACTGATGCAAGTAGCTGGCTTGGCGGTACTCCTGGTGGTGGCAGCCCATGGAGGAAACCAAGTAAGTCACTGACCCTCCTGTCTAGGCAGTTGGGTTGGTACAGCCCCCCTTACTTTTGTGCCTTTTGGCTCTGAGTTTGGGGACAGTTTCGGAGGACCCATTCTCTTTTGAGATGGGTTTTGCGATAGACAGCATCCTATGCACGTTTTTTTTCAGTGGCACCCGTCACTTTTTTGTCGTGCACTGGTGTTTTCGTTGGCACAGCTTTGAGACCTTCGATAAAAAAAAAAAAAAAAAAAAAAAATGAGGATAGGTCTTCTCGGCCTTTTGGCTAAGATCAAGTGTAGTATCTGTTCTTATCAGTAACAGCCAGTAGGTTGGTTCTGCCAGTGGGAGTGGTCAACCCATTGTAGAGGGCCAACTGAACTCTGCGAACATGAGACAGAGAAACACACCAGGGTTAGAGCCGGGACCCTGGGATCGAGGCCAAGAGGCTGGGGAGGCTTTCGACGGTCTCATGGTGCAAGTGCCTCTGGGGAAGGTGACTCCAGAGGTGCCTTATTTCACTGGGTTTGGGAAACCCACTGAATTTGGCACATTGCACAAGCACTTGAATACACCTTAGAAGCACTCACCGTATTGCTTGGTTTATCCAGCATGGGTAATTTTTTATAGATCCGGCGGATAGACCGGGCCAGTACACTGGCACTCTATTCACTTATTTATTCTTTTTGTCTATCACGTTTTGTCACCTGTTTTGTCACTGTTTTTGTGTGGATGTAGGGGTGCGGAAACCCTTTTGGGTCCTACCCGAAGTCTAGAAGCTGGAGTGTGTGGCCTTCGGGTTCCCGCCTTCTTTGCTCTCCAGTGTCTGTCTCTGCTTTTGTGGAGATGGACAACAGTTGCAGGCTCAGTCGTACTCTTGGGGTGGCAGCCCTTGAGGGGACTGATGCAAGTAGCTGGCTTGGCGGTACTCCTGGTGGTGGCAGCCCATGGAGGAAACCAAGTAAGTCACTGACCCTCCTGTCTAGGCAGTTGGGTTGGTACAGCCCCCCTTACTCTTGTGCCTTTTGGCTTTGAGTTTGGGGACAGTTTCGGAGGACCCATTCTCTTTTGAGATGGGTTTTGCGATAGACAGCATCCTATGCACGTTTTTTTCAGTGGCACCCGTCACTTTTTTGTCGTGCACTGGTGTTTTCGTTGGCACAGCTTTGAGACCTTCGATAAAAAAAAAAAAAAAAAATAATGAGGATAGGTCACACGTTCGAACCTGTTTTCGTAGAATCTTTGGCTTATGGCCATTATTTGCTAATGTTTATGTATGTTTATTTTCTGTTGAACTTGTATTTATGAATTTTCTAAAATAAAAATGTAAAAAATCTGTTCTTATCAGTAGCAGCCAGTAGGTTGGTTCCGCCAGGGGAAGTCATTCACCCCCTGTTGGGAGCCAACTGAAGACTGTGAACATGGGGCAGGGAACCACACCAGGGCTTGCGCTCTCCCTGGGATCGAAGCCATTAGGCCGGGAAAGCTTTCGAAGGTCTCATGGTGCAAGTGCCTCTGGGGACGGTGACTCCAGAGGTGCTTTTTTCACTGGGCTTGGGAAACCCACTGAATTTGGCACATTGCACAAGCACTTGAATACACCTTAGAAGCACTCACCCTATTGCTTGGTTTATCCAGCATGGGTAATTTTTTATAGATCCGGCGGATAGACCGGGCCAGTACACTGGCACTCTATTCACTTATTTATTATTTTTGTCTATCACGTTTTGTCACCTGTTTTGTCACTGTTTTTGTGTGGATGTAGGGGTGCGGAAACCCTTTTGGGTCCTACCCGAAGTCTAGGAGTTGGAGTGTGTGGCCCTCGGGTTCCCTCCTTCTTTGCTCTCCAGTGTCTGTCTCTGCTTTTGTGGAGATAGACAACAGTTGCAGGCTCAGTCGTACTCTTGGGGTGGCAGCCCTTGAGGGGACTGATGCAAGTAGCTGGCTTGGCGGTACTCCTGGTGGTGGCAGCCCATGGAGGAAACCAAGTAAGTCACTGATCCTCCTGTCTAGGCAGTTGGGTTGGTACAGCCCCCCTTACTCTTGTGCCTTTTGGCTTTGAGTTTGGGGACAGTTTCGGAGGACCCATTCTCTTTTGAGATGGGTTTTGCGATAGACAGCATCCTATGCACGTTTTTTTCAGTGGCACCCGTCACTTTTTTGTCGTGCACTGGTGTTTTCGTTGGCACAGCTTTGAGACCTTCGATAAAAAAAAAAAAAAAAAAAAAAAAATAATGAGGATAGGTCACCAATATGGATAACCCCTTTAAATCAAAGTACAGCCAAAGATGTTGTTACATTAAAAATCTGCAATAAGTAGAAGAATCAAAGTATACAGTAAATATAAAATATATAGCAAAATTATATTTTATACATACAATACATTTAAGCTACTATACCAGATAATAGATTTATACTATTACTATTACTATACTATTTAATATTACTTTTATCTGGACTACGTGTCTGACTATATTGACAGGTAAAGACTGTATCCAAAATATCATTCACCTTTATTATCTTTAAGGTTTCAGACTCAAACCAACCCCAAATTATGCACTCGTATTATACATTCACAAACCAAAGCATGCAGATATGGCCGTGTTTCCAAGAAATGGTGGCAGAAGAATTTGGTGTTACTTCAGTTTACGGGCATGAATAAAATATTTACCATCAAAATCAGCAAAATCCTTCCTTGATTTATTAATACGCGGCACATACATAGCTTTTTCAATACAGTAACCAGCTTCTTTGAAGGCCATCTCCAGATGTTCCTTTTTTGAAGACATTGTATTAAAACGCTTTTTACCAGCATGATAGTAAGTACCATTCAATGTACTAAAAAACAAAAGGTGACCTCCAGGTTTTATCAAGTCCTGGAAGTTTTTCAGAACATTACAGTATGATTCTATGTCTTTACATGCAGCTTCAAGACAAAGGCAAGACAGGAGACAATCAGCTGGTGGCACAATGACCGGATCATAAGGGTTTCTTTTCAGGGCATCACATAACAGGACTTCTTTCACCTTACTGCGGAGTTTCTCATCCTTTTTCTTGTAATACTCCCTTTAAACATACAAGAATAAAATGACGTTGCTTATTTTATGATACTAAAATGATATATGAGATATATGATATAGAACAAAACGTCAGATTGAAAGAACTTACTTGTCTTCATGAGTCTTATCAGGACATAAGAACATTATAGTAGAGTGTTTTCCACTCAGGGCCTCTCCCGATGAGCCCGAGTGGACTTGATAAAGCTGTGTATTACATAAATGACCATTCTACATAATAGGTAAGCAATAGGCAATTAAAATCTCCTTGGTTGGAAATTTGAAAGGTAGCATTGCATTTAGATTAATGCATGGGTTTCCATAAACCCTATCAGTATATACTGGAAATATAGCCTTGCCAGTATAACTCCTCCAAAAGGAACAGGGATCCATCCACAGACAACTGTTTTAAGGATATTGATTATCATCAGTGCAGAAGGGGTACTTTGTCTCAATAGACAGACATCACCATGAGGTATACAGGAACTTATTAGACCGTGCATGCCCTGCTAAGAATTCCTTACCCAGAATTCTTAGTAAGGCATGAATGGTCTAGTAGGTCCCTTTACAACTCATAGCGGCGTCTCCCTAATGAGATATAGTACCCCTTCTGACCCATGGCTTATACCTCTCACACAGCCAGCCAGTACCCTGATCAGCACTGATAAAAGACAATGCCCTCAAGACAGCTGTCTGCGGATAGGACACAAGGACCTGTCGTGGATGGCTGTCGGAGGAGGACTTCCAACGAGGTCGTTCATGCACGCCCGCAACCTGAGCAGGACGAGGTATTGCCCGCGGTGCCCCTACAAGGAGGAAACATCTATGCACATCTTTTGGGAGTGCCCGTTCGCTCAGGGTCTGTTGGATGATCTGGAGGAAGAATTCGAGGACTGCGTCCCCAGGAGGGGTCTGACGTACCACGCGGTGCTGTATGGACTTTTCCAGGGGACTCACGCAGAGACTGACATCCAGGCGGCCTGGCGCCTTGTGAACTGCTTCAAGGATGCCATCTGGTTCGCCAGGAAAAGACTGATTTTGTGGAGGGAGAGTGTCTCCTTCCAGGATTGTTGCAGACTGATCCACAGTCTGCAACGGGACTATTCGATCTTCTCCCCTCCCCTCTCCCCTCATGTGTGTTGTGTTATTCAATAAAGCTTCGGGCCTTGTGATTACCCCCTACCTTTTCCCCTCTCTCCTCTCCCCCTTCCATCACATGTACTGTATGCTTTTTGTTTAACCTTGTTTTTCAGAAATGTATGCTATGTAGGGTAGGAAGTAGTGGTAGTATAGGGAGTGTATCATTGCCTGTATTTTACCTGTCCTGCCCCCTTGTGTGTTGTGGTCTTAAATAAAGCTTTGGGCCTGTGACCTCCCCTCCCTTTCCCCCCCTCTGTTTGTCACAGTTCTGTGCTTTATGTTTTGACCAATGTTAGAGTAGGTTTGTAGTGCAGCATGTTAGGTAGGAATAAAATGCATTTCCCGCCGTATGCTGCGCCACATCCCTTAAGGATGACTCTTAGTCATTGATTGTGGATTTGTAACTCAGTGTGCTGCGTCGCAAACCCTTTGTTATTCCTTGTGGAAATAAGATGTGTTGTCAATAAAGAGTTTTTTGTTCAATCAAAAAAGCTGTCTGCGGATAGGTAACTGTCAATGTTTTTATGCTCTTTAAAATTAAAAATGCTCCAAAATTAGCTTGTTTCAGGGTAAGATTTCTGCCTGTGCAGCGGCAATTGCAACATCTAGTGCCACAATTTGGAAGGTAGCTCCCTTTAGATCAATGCATGGATTTTCATAAAAACCTAATGACATATTCTGGAAATATAGTCTTGCCAGTATAACTCCTCCACCTACTGTTTTAAGGTTATTGCCTCTCACCAGTGCAGAAGGGGTACTTTGTCTCATTAAGCAGACACTACCATGGACTTAGTAGACCGTGCATGCTAACCTAGAATCTGAGGACAAGTGTTATTGGGTTCACTGCCAACATGACAAGTTCAAGTACCACTACTCTTAGCTTCTGCGCTTCCTCCAATGGGTTGCTGCAAGCAATGGTGGTAGAAGTTACAGCATCAGTGGCACTGTCAGTACAGTATGGCAAAGAACATGATAGGTCAGGATGCAGATGTCTGTTCGCTGCTGTGTGTCTAATTGACATTTTAAAGTAAACGCAGGAAATATTCCCCCATTTTGACTTTAGTGAGGGGCTAAAAGCATTGCCAGCATGTTCATGGACCCAGGGGCTTGTCATGACTGGTCTTGGCCATCGTAGTCATCATCATTATCATCATCTGCACAGAAATAAGGGCATTCTATCATCACCTGGCTGTGAAATATCACTGCCTGCCATGCACAACAAAGTCCTCCTCCTCCGCAATCAATTTGTTAGTTATGGATGTGGCTTGGCTTTAAGAAGGACCACAGGACAGAGGAGTAGGAAGTTCTTGCTGACTTTACAATTCTATTTTTCCAAATGAGCTAATAATATCTATTCATGTTTGGAGTAAAGAGAAACGTAGTTACTACATTCCAATGCCATGGCTTATTTTCTACTTGCCGATCTTGCATAGTGTCATGGATTTGTTGCTTGGTAATATACAGAAAATTCGCACATGGGAGATGACAACACAAAGCCACCGCCACCAGAAGAGCTGGAAAGTATCTGCCAGTGCTGAGGAGCAGGAGTTACACTTTCATGTGACTAGGATGAGCGAAATCTATATTTTCTTATTTCTTAGGAATTACAATCCCGTGACTACTGGAGGCGCTGCCAAGACCAAAAGTAGTATTTCTGTTACCACTCACATTCAAAATATTACTTTTAATTATACTCTGAAAAGACCCCAGAGTATAATGATAGCAGTGTTTGTGGGGTTTACTGGCCCGCGGCCTTACTTACCGATCACCGCTCCTGCACCCAGCCACCTCCGCTTCCTCAGAATGAGAAGTGCAGGTGGCCGTGAGCAGAAGCGGGGATCGGCAAGTAAAAAGGGTCCATTACCTGCTGATGTTACCCCAGAAGGTAATGGCCTATTAAAAAAAAAAACATCAGGGGCCCGCCGGGCCCCCTAATGTCCTGGGCCCTGTGGAAGCCGCTCCCGCTGCTACCCTGGTATTTACGCCACTGCCCCATGGTCCTTTAGTTAAATTTTAAATTATCCCGGAAAATCCCTGTAAGTTAGCGTAAACTTTATAAGCGCCTGCGGATCTAAAAATGGACCATGTTGTAAGGGAATTGCTAGTTGTTAAATTCCCTAGTGCTGCTGTTGAAACAAGGAAGAAGGGAAAGACTGAGACAGTGGGTCCTAAACTCAACCCAGCCCCTGTCCCTACCTAATTGCCACAACTGTCCTAATGACAGAGACAACTGGGCGGTAGTACCTTTTCTGAATAAGTGTACACAGAACAAGACAAGACAAAACAACAGATTCAGCAAGTCGAGGTCAAACCAGAGACAAACAGTACCAAATCAAAATCCAAAAGAGTAGTAACAAGGGAAGCCAAAGGTCAGAAGTCAGTAATACAATAATAACAAGAGAAGTGCTTAGCAAGGACAAAGTCTCAATAGCCAGCAAACATGTGTAGGCAGATGACCAGTTATAGGAAGTACAGAACCGCCCCAGACTTGATTGGTAGACAGGCTGTCAATCACACAGGTAAGGATAAGATTGACTATTTGAGGAGCGGAGGGAAACAAAGGTGTAGGAGATGGGTGTGATAGAAAATCAATTACAGAGAAGAGGTAATAGAGCAGTGTTCAGACAGAGCAACAAGAACCCTAAGCAAGGAATAAAAACTGACATGTCTCCTGCGCCGCAGTGTGCAAGTGGAAGGTGGCACAGAGACCCGAACAGGTAAAGATGTTACACATGTACTACCATAAATGTCTAGGCAGCTTGTCAGTACCTAATCTCTATAAATATTATATCGTTGCCAGACTTTCACACATTTGTGCCATTTACAATGAGATTGATTGCCCACAATGGGTAACCCTGGAATCAACTCTGGTTGACCTGACCTCACTTCAGGCTCTTTTGTGGACTCCTAAGTCAACCTCACACCCACTCCCAGCAACAGCCAAGGTAACTACTTACATTCTGCAACTGTGGTGGAGAGTCTATTTTAGCTTTAAGCTACAAAGCCCAATATTGCCCCTGCTCCCCCTATTTTCTAACCCTATTTTTCCTCCTGGCTTATCCCCTGAGGTGTTCATTAGGTGGAGATATGCTAGGTTCAGGTTTATCCATGACTTTCTCTGTGACAGGCCGATCTTCACCAAAGATTACTTCATTTGTAAATATTCCCCGTCTTCCACAGAATATTTTAGGACTACCCTGGTCTTTTGTGCTCCCTCACCCCACTTAACCCTGAGATTACCCCCACAAGCTTTGAGAGGCTATGCTTGTATAGAGTAGCAGACAGGGGTTCTACTTCCTTTACAGTATATATAGCATACTGAATGCCCCTTCTTCTGATCTCAAATTGGACTTTATGTTGGCCTGGGAGTGAGACCCGGAGACCTCACTTACCCCAACTCAATAAATTGCTTTCTGCACCTTTATCAGTGGGGGCAGTTAGCAGGTTACCCTTATGGAACCTTCTCTCAAGATTTTATATAGAATGTATTTGGTCCGCACTAGATTACATGTTTTTTACCCTACAGTCTCCCTGCTTTGTTTTCAGGGCTGTACCGCTTTGGGTGATACTCTTCATATTTGGTGGACCTGCCCAGTAGGCTGTTGCTTTTGGACGTCCATTCACAGACTGGCTCAAAGACTCCTAGGGCTGGCAATACCACTGTCAGCACCAGTTTTTTTGCTCGTCCTTAAGCCGCCTGCTTTCCAGTATGCATAATTCAGATTGTTTCAATTTATATTGCTAGTGGCAAGAATCCATATTGCCTCCAAATGGAAGAAACCAAACCTTTCTTTGTCGGAGGTCATTGGTCACATGGACAAGGTCATGCTCCATGAAAAAATTAATGCCACGATATCTGAGACCCGCCCACACTTCGACAAGGTCTGGTCCGTCTGGGTCAACAGATCCAATGCCCCAGGCCTCTCATACTGTCTCCAACAGACCTCCACTCCCCGATTCCCTGACATAGGCTCCCTGGTGCTGACTACCCCTTCCTTTATTCCTTTGTGTTCGCTCTTGGTTGTGCAGTTTTCTTTTACCCCCCTTTACTCTGTAAGCTCTACTGTTCGGGTTCACATTGTCTTACTTCTGTTTTATACTATGTACATTTTGAGTTAATGACTGCCTTTTACCACTGTCATTTCATCACCTGTATGTTGTATTCTATACTGTTATAACATAAATACTTTTGAAACTAAGGGTAGATTCACACTTGCACCTGGACTCTGTCTGCCGTGAATCCGACCTAAATGTTGGTAAAAAGGATTGGGAAAGGATAGGGAAAGGTTTGAGACAGTTTGCTTAAAAACCCATTCACTTCAATGGGCTTTTAAAGCAATACGTGGTTGTGCGATTTCACCCTCTACGCCGCGAAGCCGGATTTTTTTGTGGGAAACAAAGTCGAACACGCAGGACTTTGTGTCTGACAAAAAAAACAGGTTTCGTGGCGCAGAATGTGCAATCGCACACCCGCGCATTGCTTTAAAAGCCCATTGAAGTGAATGGGTTTTTAAGCAAACCATCTCAAACCTTTCCCTATCCTTTCCCAATCCTTTTTTCTGACATTTAGGTCAGACTCACAGCAGACGGAGTCCGGGCGCAAGTGTGAACCTACCCTTAGTTAGCGTAAATTTGAAAAGGAATCAATACCTATTTCCTTCCAGCTCACAAACGAACTTGATAATGTGAGTCCAGTCAAAAGCATCTGGATTCTTCTTCAGCCATTTCTGGAGTTCAATAAGGTTTTGTTCAAGGAGATCCGAGACCATGATTTTGTCAAACACTTCACAAGCATAGAGAAGTTGATAAATGGCAGGTCCTGAGCCAAAATCAAGAAGTATTTCTCCTCTAACTCCACCTTAAAAGATAACACAGATATCAGGATGACCCATTTACAATGGGCACTATTTACTTACCAATCCCCGCTCCTGCCCATGGCCGCTTGCGCTTCCCATTCTGCGGAGGCGAAGGTGTCTGTGAGAAGGAGCGGGAATCGGTAAGTAAGGCTGCGGGCTGCGAACCCCACAAACAATGCTATCATTATACTCGGAGGTGTTTTCAGACCCCCGAGTATAATGAACGGTGGGCCAGGGGAGGTGAGGGAACATAAAAAGCACTGTAACTTACTTCTCCTATGCTTTGCAGGCCTGTTTGGTGACGTCACGTGTGCCGGGCCTGCGTCATTATGCGTTGCGACGCCCGCCTGGCTCACGCGAGATCTGGTCCAACGTTGAAGATGGCCGAAGTAGTGGGGAGTGCACTGGAGCTAGGGAGACGTAGGTAACATTCTTTTTTTTGTTTGTATCCTCCCCTGGGTCTCCGATCATTATACTCTGAAAAGACCCCAGAGTATAATAATTGTTCATGGGTGGTCCACAATGGGGCATAATACTGTGTACAGGGGCCACTATGGGGCATAATACTGTGTGAAGGGGCCACTGTGGGGCATAATACTGTGTGCAGGGGCCACTATGGGGAATAATAGTGTGTGCAGGGGCCACTATGGTGCATAATAGTGTACTGTGAGACCAAATTGACATGTTACTTATATTCCGCAGGTCAAAATTCACAGTGGGATAGTCACTTGAATAAAATATACTGTAGATCACAGAAAAGAATTACTAAAAAATAACTTTTAATATATTCAATTAAAAACGGTTTCATATCATGCGAACAGTGATTTATATATCACAGAGCTCTTGTATACTTCTGGGGTGTTGCACAACAATTCATGCTTGGATATTAGTTTCAGCTGTGCACGCACCGTGTACCCAGAATGATGATATTTTTATTCAAAGTTGTATCAAGTCCCTTGTGCAGATGAATAGTGCACAACATTAATAAAACTTATCTCTGTGCCTCTGTAAACAGCAAAGATAAATAGCTGCCAGAGAAACTATTAGAGGTAAGTATTAGTGCTCTATCGCCTGCAGCAGGTATTGTAGTGAGACAGAACTAGGAATCCCATATAGAGCAACTATAGACATGCCATAGGGAATGCCTGGGGATTGATTCTCTCCCCTAACACACCTCAGTGGCAGTCCAATCCCTGCTTCTAAGTTTCTATTGAACCAGGGAATGTGAGAAGCCTCCTAGAGATGTTCAGTCCTCCTCAGAGAGACTGAAAAAAAGACTTCTGCGCGTTTCCCCCATGTAAGTGACACTGGGATCATCAGGAGGTAAGTTATGAAGCGCAGGTGAACAAAATAAAAAATAAATTGCAGTAAAATTTGCATTTCCCACGACCCTAATGGTGGCTCACAATACTCTGTTGACAGCCGCCGGGCACGGCTTTTTTCCAGACATATAAAGGCCCAGACCACGCCCCGCACCTCGCAATTTCATTGGTCGTGCTTCTGTTCGTCACACAGTGGACTTGACTGGGTGTCATGCTTACTACATGACACTAGATGCCGCTATCCTCTACAGCCTGTAACCCACAGTGCTGTCAAAAGGATCAAACAGTGGTTAAAGGTAGAGATGAGCGAATGAATTTCAGGAAATATTCGATTAGCATCAAATCCGGATTTCCTCACGCTTTGGGGTAATGAATCGCATTTTTTCCTAAAATGTCTGCTGTACATGTTAGGACATGGGTCAAGAAACTTTGGGAATGCGGGATCGCTCACAATGCCCTGCGTGCAACCAATCAGCAGCCAACCAGCTCTGTGATGTCACAGCCCTATAAATACCCTCAGCCATCTTGGATTCAGGCATTTTCCAGTGTATTTAGGAAGAGGAAGAGATGTCAGCAGGTGCTAGGAAAAGTGGTAGAAAAGACTTGAAAACTGATATTTTGCTCAATCGAAGTTCAAGGAGAGAGCATTAGAAGTGTAGGGAAAGGACAGGGAGGAATTTATACAGAGTTTTGAAGCATAACAGGGTTCATTTGGGGTGTTTTCAGCCTGGGTAATAGGAACAATCCTACTACATTGTGCTGCACTGACTGCCATTATACTGCTGCTCATTGCAGGCTTGCAATAGATCATACCTGTGTAATTCAAATTATTGGGGTCTTATTAGTCCTTGTGGGGTGCAGTTATATGCTGTAAAGTCTTTTCTTGGCGTTTATTAGTGGGGAAAAAAATAAGTGGCTTATTCGCCGTTGTGTATTGAAGGGAGAAAATTACAAGCCTTTTTGCCATGCATTAGTGGCAAATAAAAAAAAAAGGATTTTTATCCAATAATCTCCACAGTTATCTGTTATAACGCCTTTTCTTGGCGTTTATTTGTGGGGAAAAAATAAGTGACTTATTTGCTGTTGTGTGTTGAAGGGAGAAAATTACAGTTATTTTTGCCACGCATTAGTGGCAAAAAAAAAGGATTTTCTACACAGGTGACAGTAGAGGAGGAGCAGGAGTAGCCGGAAGAGCAAGAGGGAGATGAGGAAAACGAGGCAGATGAATCAGGCACACTGTGGCAGAATGCAGTGGAGATGGATGAAGAGTGTTCCTCTGAGTCACTTGTGCAATGGCCCGATGCATGCTCACTTGCTTGCGTAGTGACAGCCGAATTGTTGCCATTCAGCAGAGGGATGACTACTGGCTCTCAACCATGTTAGACCCTCACTACCAGTCAAAAGTGGGGGCCTTTTTTACACCCGCTGAGAGGGAAGACAAACTGAACTACTATAAGACATCCTATGTAGTCAGTTGTCCGCTGCCTATCTGCGCCATCATCTATCCTCTCGCAGGTCTGACCTGGGGGGCCCTGGGTGCTCACTTTGCACTGTCATGGCTGCTGTGGGGGGGCAGGAGCAGTATCAGCTCCATCAGCGGCAGCCTGAGCCTAGAGTCACTGATGACCAGCTTTCTTCACCCGCATAGTGAAGAAACTACTCACCAGCAGCTAGACATAGAGCAGATCCTGAACCAGCAAGTGGTGGCATACTTGCAGTGCACCCTGCCACCCATCATCAAAGATCCGCTGGACTACTGGGCAGCCAAACTGGATTTGTGGCCGCAACTGGCTGAGTTTGCCCTGGAAAAGCTGTCCTGTCTGGCCAGTAGTGTGGCATCAGAGCAGGTGTTTAGTGAAGCAGGGGCCATAGTTATCCCAAGGAGAACTCGTCTGTCCACCCAAAATGTGGAGAGACTGACCTTTGTCAAGATGAATCAGGCGTGGATCAGCCAGGATTTCCACCCACAAATGCCGATGCAGCAGATTAAATCATCCATGCTTCCTCACCCAAACCTTGACAAAAGAGACCAGTTTCTTATGGCTACCTGCCTCAGCTACTTTTCTGATGCTGCCACCCACCTGATGCCACACATCTTACGCCAAGTACTCCTTCTTACAGCCACCATCATCAGCGGGTACTGTTTGTGCCACCCACCTCCCCACTCTGTCACCAGGTCACTCTATGGCCTCCTCATGCTGCTGCCACCTCCACATTATGTCACCTTGCCACTCTGTGGCCTACTCATGCTGCTGCTACCTCCACATTATGTCACCTTTCCACTCTGTGGCCTCCTCATGCTGCTGCTACCTCTACATTATGTCACCTTGCCACTCTGTGGCCTCCTCATGCTGTTGCTACCTCAACACTTTGTCACTTCTCATACTGTTCTTGCCCTCCCCACTCCATGACTGGGCCACTATTTTGCCTTTTTGGCCTGGTTGACATCATAATTTATTTGACCCTTCTTCTGATCTGTCAGAAGGAAGGAAAAATGAGACACACAGCAGATCCTGTCTGTGTAGCAGCTGTAAGGCCTGTATGGTCCCATCAGAATTGGCTTATGATTTGGTAGCCAAAAGCAGGAGTCGGTAGAAAACACAGAAGACATGCAAATATTCCATTCACATGTCATCTCTGTTTTGGATCCACTCCTGTCTTTTATTGGCATCAGCAATACTGATGGATTACTGACCAAATCCTGACCGAGTGAAGAATGATGCTCAACAGACAGGATTCATTTTTTGGGGGGGTTATTGTTATGATGGATCAGAGGAAGAGCAAAATAATCAGTGATGTCAACACAAACTTACTACTGACACCCTCTCCATTCTGTCAGGGGGGCTCTACTTGTATAAGCGTTTAACAGAACAGGTTCTGTAGACATCTATGTGGAATCAGCAGACAACGGTGTAAAAGGACTGCGCTCTTTCACTCTACAGTAGGATGTTGGTCCTCTGCATGGTTCTTTCTACCTGGCACTAACATGGACCTGTAAAGCTGGGTTCACACTTGAGTTAGTTGGTCAGTTTTGGCCCCGTAACTGGCCAAATAAGTGAAGTGTGCAGCAGTTCTAAGAGTGACGCCTGTCATGTGCGTATCATACTGACTCACAGTATTGTTTCACTACCACAGTAGGCTCCCTATACGTGTTACTGCAAAGCACAGTGCTCTACACCACTATACAGGATCTCTGCAGCCAGGAAATAGCTGTTTTTTAATGTTATTCGTCGCAAATGAATTTGGATCGAATTGTTTCGGCAAATCGGCCGAATCTAATTTTTGAAAAATTCGCTCATCTTTAGTTAAAGGGAGTCTATCTTTCATATTTTTGATTTTTAACTAATCCTATCTTCCTGCATCCTTTAGAAAGGCTATATCTTTTACTGAATCTTGCCAACTTTTTCCATAAAAAACCCTTTTCTTGTTATGCAAATTAGTCTTCAAGGCGCACGCATCATCGTTCTCTCCCTGCATCGCCGCCCCCTTCTTCCCTCTTGTTCACGCCTTCTCCTGTTCTTTGATCCGGTCATCATCCTCTCCCTGCATCGCTTTGCTTCTTCCACCCATCACATGAACAAATTTAGTTTGCGCCGACGGGAGGAAGAAGAAAAGAAGAGGAGGATAAGGTGTGAACAGCAGGCAAGAAGGGGGCGGCCATGCAGGGAGAGAACGATGATGCGGGTGTCATCGGAGCACAGGAGGAACACTCCCTTTGCTCTGTGAAGACTAATTTGCATAACAAGAAAAGGTCTTTTTATGGAAAAAGCCAGCAAGATTCAGTAAAAGAAAGGTATGCCTACAATAGCCTTTCTAAAGGATACAGGAAGATAGAATTAGTTAAAAATCAAGAAGGGGGCGGCCATGCAGGGAGAGAACGATGATGCGGGTGTCATCAGAGCACAGGAGGAACACTCCCTTTGCTCTGTGAAGACTAATTTGCATAACAAGAAAAGGTCTTTTTATGGAAAAAGCCAGCAAGATTCAGTAAAAGAAAGGTATGCCTACAATAGCCTTTCTAAAGGATACAGGAAGATAGAATTAGTTAAAAATCAAAAATATGAATTATAAGACTCCATATAAATGATCGGTCATTTCTAGAAATAAGATGTATAGGAGAACTTATATGTATCAATGGATGCAAATATATGCCTCCACAATACTGGGAAAATATGTATGGAACATGTCATGTAATGGTAAGTTTAATGCATCATATGCATATTACATTGCATAATAACAATGTCCCTAAGCGCAGGATACATATGAATGAAGATAAAAAATATGTCAAAGTGGCAGTCAGCACTGAACCTAGATAGGTAGCATTCATCTCTATCTTGGATGCATGTATTACATATATAGCGGGAATGCAAATGAGAAGCGATCCCATTTTGATCAAGAGATTAGCCCAAAATCAAACATAGTGGCATATGCCCAAATCCCTCTCTTGGAAATAGAGCATATGCTTAATCCATGACATTAGTCCAAATATTTGGACGAATAACGCACTGGGGTACATGTATATGTTAATCCACTGTCCTCATAGACATATAAAGGAGCAGGCATAAATGAAACATTTGTATGATATATGTGTATAATATCTGCACTAATACTTACATCTAATAGTCTCTGTCAGCTATTTATCTTTGCTGTTTACAGAGACACAGAGAGAAGTTTGATTTATTTTGTGCACTATTCATGTTCACAAGGGACTTCATACAACTTTGAACAAAAATATCATCATTCTGGGTACACGGTGCGTGCATAACTAGTGGTCAGCACAGCTGAAACTAATATACAAGCACAAATTGTTGTGTATCGCCCCAGAGGTATACAAGAGCTCTGTGACATATAAATCACTGTTCGCATGATATGAAACCCAGTTTTTAGTTGAATATATTAAAAGTTGTTTTTTAGACACTCCTTTCTGTGATTTATATTCTGCAGGTCAGCACAATTACAGTGATACCAAATTTATATAGTTTTGGTTATGTTTTAACACTTTTAAAAAATACAAAACTTTGGGAAAAAAAATTTCTTGGAGTCTTTATATTCTGACACCCAAAACGTTTTTGAATGTCTGCAAACAGCTGAATAAGTCACCTTTTTTTGCCGGGCCAGATGTACTTTTTATTTATACCATTATGGGGAATGTCTGATGTTTTAATCACTTTTATTCAATTTTTTGGGGGCATAACTGGAAAAACGGCAACATGTCCACCATATTGGAAATTTTTTTTTTTAAGTTTGTAGTTCAGGCATTTTCAGAGACGGCAATACCTAACGTTTTTAGGTTTTTATTTGTTTATTTTGCTTTATAAGTGTACTAGAGCAAGGGAGTAATTTGAATTTTTTGTTCCGTTTATTTTCATTAAAATATTTTTTTTTCTCTTTATTTTTTTCTGTTATTTTTAGGTCCCCTAGGGATCTTGAACATCAGGGGGTCTGTTCACTAATACAATGCTTGCAATGGTAATGCATTGCAGTGTATTGCAGAATCTATACACTTCTATTTTACGCTACCTTGCACAACCTATAAAGGGGGAGTGAGGAGGTAGATCCCATCCCCAATTTCTGGGCTTTGAATAGGTTTCAGAGTCCAATCTGAAGTTTTTTAGATGGTTCACCTTTAGAGAAAGCCAATGTTGTTCTAAGCTTTTTTTGTCTGTATAAACTGTTAATGTTGAATGTATTTCTGTGATTCTGTTCCTTTAAGACAGCAGCCATTGTAATTGTGACATGATGCTGGAGTGACTCCCCCCCTTTTATGTCAGCTTGCCTGTTCTGCAGACAGAATGTGAGCAGAGAAGCAGGAAGTGACGAGACAGAGAGCAGCAGCCATCTTAGCAAGTGTTGTATTGAACTGGTGTGGAGATTTTTCTGTACAGCTAAGCTGTATCTTGGTCCAGAGACAAACAGAGTGTAAAGAGACAACAGGACTAGTGAGTCCACGTGAAAGGAACTGTGCTCAGTGGCTGATCAGTGAGACTGACATTGTGACTGTGTATATGGATACCACAGATAGAGACTCGCAGTGCTGTTGATGTACTGGACAGCACCTGCTAAACCCCGGCTTACATCCCAGCTCAGTGTATGGATTCGGCAGGACTGTCAGTGTGCTGAGTGGAATCTGCTGTTGGATTACATTGCATTCATTGGGTTTCCCTGTTAAAAAGGACTTCATTTCTCCCAAGATCCTGATAACCGTGAGGAGAGGACGTTTCGCTATAAAAGAAAGGAACGACTTTGGGCCCCACCGCGCGCTTCTACAGACTGTAAGCGGTCCACCTGGACCACTGGGGGAAAGGGGGTGCACCCAAATGTGATATCAGGGTCAGTTAGGGATAGTTTTGAGTATATTGTTCATTCAGTGTCCATACTGCAGAATTGGACAGAGTAAAAGTAGAAACCATTGCAGAATTTGCCTTGAAATTGTTCATGCTATATTGTATATTTTTTTGCTTGTCTTTATCCCTGTCATTTTACCTTCAAATAGCCTTTATTAACTTATAGTAAATATATATTCTTTTCTTGAACTACCGCGTGTGCGTTCATTTCTGGTTGCGGAGACCAAACCACCTGCCTTGCTCTCGGTTCACAAATTGGCGTAGTCGGCAGGATCCGCTTACCAGAATGGACGGTGACGCACCCGTTCGGGGAGAATGGTGCTGGAGGAAGAATGCCAGCAGGGGCTATAATGAGTCAGTTAGCTAAATTTGATGGCAATAATATGTCAGTGAGTATGTGGGTGGAACAGATACGAATGATACAGCGAATGTACCAGACCGCACCAGAAGTACTAGTAGAGCTAGCAATATTGACATTACAAGGGGATGCTAAGACCACGGTGATATTGAGGCCATTTGAACAAAGGCAGACATTTGAGCAAGTAGTCCAGATTCTAGAAACCATTTATGGAGAAACTGCATTGCTGGGGTCTCTGCAGGCTCGGTTCTTCCAGAGGGTACAACAGGAGAATGAAAGCCTTCCCCAATATGCAAATGCCCTACAAGAACTGCTCCGAGATATTCAAGTGAAGGAAAGAGGGGGCTCGCCAGCCTTCTGTAACCCTGATCGGACTCTCCGTGACCAGTTTGTCCTGGGGATACGTGACGGCAGTTTAACTGTGACTATGCAGGATTTTATACGACGAGAGACTGATGCTAAATTCCATGATGTACAGGTAGAGGCCATCTCCCGTGCCAATAGTATGTTCCCGAAGCCCCAGACCGCAGTTGGAGTTACTTTGTCAAAGGGGGCTAGTTCTGGCTCAGAGACAGTAGAAAAGGGGACGGTTAAAGAAATTCTCACAGTAATGCAGAAACTGCAAGAGCAAATGGAACACTTGCACACCCGTTGTGATGAACATTCTATGAAAATTGCAGACTTCCAGAAAACTGGAGGTGAAAGGGTGAGCCGTCCATACCCAGAAAATCAGAATCACCCACCACCCCGCTGGAGGGATGAGGATAGGACCTACCGAAGGGGTCCAAATCAGTTAATGCAGTGCTCAGGAGAAATCGAAGAGGCTTACCGAAGGGGCCCAAACAGATGGCCAGAACGACGGGAGATACGCTGCTGGGAGTGTGGACGGATGGGCCACGTTGCTGCTAGATGTCCAGAGCAGCGACAAACTTATGAGAGACCGCCGTTAAACTGAAGTCCCCTGCTGCTGTAGGGCGTGTAGTAGGGGAGACTGACAAGGAGACTATGTGGGGAGAATGCCCTAATGATGACCTGATCGCTGCAAGTCCTGTTATACAGGTGGAAATGGAGGGTATTCCGGTTACCGGGATGATTGACACGGGTTCCCAAGTAACGACCTTGAGTAGAGACTGTTATGAACGGTACTTCCAGCAACATGTGAAATATGATCCCCATACATTCGTACGAGTGGTCGCAGCTAACCAGTTACCAGTTCCAGTCGTGGGAGTGGCCTGGATGAATGTCCGGGTATGTGGCCAAGATCTAGGTAGGAAAGGCATTGTGGTGGTACAGGAGTCACATGAAGTAAAGGTCCCTGTCATTTTGGGGATGAATGTGTTAAAAGAATTAGATCAGATCCTCTTTGAAAAGAAAGGTCACGGTTATTGGAAAGAAACCACCACCCATCGGCCTACTCAAACAGCTTTCCAGCGGCTGATCCGGACATGTGGCTTACAGAAAAGTTCGGATGCGCAGCGTCCTCTGGCTCGAATTTCAGTTCCTTTGCATACAAAAGTTACACTGCCACCCAGTCGGGAGACAATAGTGTCTATGCCCGTAGGCACCTGTCGGAAACTAGAGGGCATAGCTGTGTTGGTAGAACCACTGCAGGCAGCCGAAGGAGGTGTTGATCCGCTAGTGGCCCGTTCCTTGGCAATAGTTCGCAATGGAAGAGTACCACTTCGATGTGTAAACACTCAGGACCAGAGTGTGGACCTGACCCCAGGTAGGCAGCTGGCTAACATCTATGTGACTCCGGAGGAAGTAAGGAAAGTAACTCCAATGCAGCTGAAGCCGACTGAAAGGGATGAGTGGACCGTAACTGTGTCCATGGGAGAAGATGAGGAACCCACCTCTGAATGGAATGGCTGTGCAATTCGAGAACAGATGAAGATGGATGCAAGTTCATGTTCTCTGGAATGTGTGCAGAAGGTAGATGAACTGTTGTGGGAGAACCGAGCCGCCTTTTCACGGTATGCTGAAGATTTTGGATGTACCACAGGGATCTACCATGAGATTCCCACAGGAGACACCCCTCCAATTAGAGAGCGCTACCGACAAATTCCTCCACAGTTGTATCAGGAAGAAAAAGAACTGTTAGCTAAGATGCTACAGGGTGGGATCATCCAAGAAAGCCAGAGTCCCTGGGCAGCTCCTGTGGTGTTAGTAAGAAAAAAAGATGGGTCCATCCGATTTTGCGTAGACTATCGGAAGTTAAACGCTTGCACCGTACGAGATTCCTACCCCTTGCCACGGATTGAGGAGTCCCTCTCAGCGCTGGGGAGAGCCCGGTACTTCTCCTCACTAGATCTGGCTAGTGGGTATTGGCAGGTGCCGATGGCCACAAAAGACAAGGAGAAGACGGCATTCATCTTGCCCATGGGACTATACGAATTTAACCGGATGCCCTTCGGGTTGACAAATGCACCCGGAACGTTTCAGCGGTTGATGGAGAAATGTCTCGGTGACTTCAACTTTGAGTTCACTCTCATCTACTTGGATGACATTATAGTGTATTCTGCGACCTTTGAAGACCATCTCCACCAGTTGGGGCAAGTATTTCGAAGATTGCGGGAACATGGGCTCAAATTGAAACCCAGTAAATGTCGGTTGTTCCAATCTGAAATTGATTACTTGGGTCACCGCGTATCAGGAGAAGGGGTGAGACCATCAAGAGACAAGATAGCGGCTGTTCAAGATTGGCCAATACCGACTACCCTGCGAGAAGTGAGGGCGTTCCTTGGAGTAGCCGGTTACTATCGACGGTTTATTAAGGATTTCGCCAAGGTAGCAGCACCACTTAATGCTCTCCTACGAGGCACATCCGGTGGTCCAAAGAACCGGTCCGTGAAGTGGGGACCTGAACAGGAACAAGCCTTCCAGGCATTAAAGGATGCACTGACAACAGCCCCAATCTTGGCATATGCTGATTACCACTTGCCGTTCCAGCTGTATACGGATGCAAGCCTGTATGGTCTTGGAGCAGTGCTTTCCCAGCTTCAGGATGGCCAGGAGAGGGTCATAGCGTACAGCAGCCGGTCTTTGAGAGATTCTGAAAGAAACCCCGAGAATTATAGTTCATTTAAGTTGGAGCTGTTGGCACTGGTATGGGCCATGACCGAGAAATTCTCTGAATATTTGACCGGTGCTGAAGTTTTAGTACTGACTGACAACAACCCACTAGCTCACCTGGAAAATGCCAAGCTCGGGGCGTTAGAGCAGAGGTGGATAGCCCGAATGACTAAGTTCAATTACCGCATTAAGTATCGGTCCAAGACAGAGAACCAGAATGCTGACGGGCTTTCTAGGGTAACCGCCCAGACCCCCACAGTAGACGTGGATCATGAGTTGGAGCATGTGGAGGTGCCCGACTTCAGCAGATTTTCACAGGCCTTGACCGCCACTAATCAGTTTGAGATGGAGGGGACTGAAATGGCTCCTTTCTTTGGTCCCTCACGACAGGAATGGGCACAGATACAACAGACCCATGAGGGGCTGGCACAGATGATCAAGTGTGTTGAGAAAGGCCAGAAGCCCTGTAGAGAGGAAAGAGAACGACTGACACGTGAGATATTATCTGTTCTGAGTCAGTGGGAAAAGTTGGAGATGAAAAATGGAGTGCTATGCCGAAAGGTCTATTTACCTTCTGAGATCGACATTCGATACCAAATTGTGGTGCCTAGTGAACTGGCTCGCTCGTTGGCAGTTGAGGCTCATAATAAGAATGGACATTTTGGTCATGAGAAGACCTTTCGTTGGTTACAGCGACTGATTTACTGCCCTGGTCTTCGTCAAATGGTCGAAGAAGTATGCCGCAGCTGTCGAACTTGTGAGATCCATAAGGCAATAGAACAGAGAGCTCCCCTGCAAACCATCGTGACCCAGGAACCTTTAGAAATCGTCATGATAGACTATCTAATGGTGGGCCCATCCAATAGCGGACACCAGTATTGCCTCGTAATGGTGGATCACTTCACCAAATTTGCGGTGGTAACCGCCACCAAGGACCAGACAGCTGAGTCAGCAGCTCGTGCTCTGTGCCAAGATTTCATTCGAGTATATGGGTGCCCTAAACGCATCCACTCCGACCAGGGTGCCTGCTTTGAGGGACACGTAATGAAAGAAGTTCAACGTATCTACGGGATAAAGAAGTCGCACACGACTCCATACCACCCTCAGGGAAATGGGGCCTGTGAAAGATTCAACAGAACTCTGCTACAGATGCTGCGGACTCTGGAGGAAGACAAGAAGTTACAGTGGCCTCAGTTCTTGTCTGAAATGGTGTGGGCCTATAACAATCAGGTCCATTCTACAACGGGGTACTCTCCTTATACACTTCTCTTTGGGCGGTCTGGGCGAAGTGTAGGAGAATTACAGTTGGATGATGTGGATGGGTTCCCTCCGAGGGATCCAACCTCTTGGGTGCGGGCGCACCGGCAGAGACTTGAGACGATCCATCGATTGGTGCGGCAGCGCCTGCAAGAACATCCCCATCCTGATAAGACCCCAGTGCAAGAAGCACCATTGCAACCAGGCGACCTGGTGCTAGTTCGTGTCAAGAAACCCCAAGGGAAATTGGAAAGCCGATGGGAGGCTTTGCCGTATCGTGTTGTTGGCCGCAAGTATGCGAATGGGCCAGTGTATCAGGTCCAGAAAGAAGGAACTGATTGTGTTCGAGTACTTCACCGAAATATGTTGCGCCTGTGTCATTCTGAAGGGACAAATCATGATGGGCTTGCCAATGTGAATGAGCTCCCACAGTCAGAGAATGGAGGTGCGGAATGGGCCTCAGACGAGGAGGATGATTGTTGGCCGATCCCTGCTCCTGGGGATGTTCCACCTGTGACTACTGTATCTCCGGCCTGTGCCCCCTCTGGTGCGGAATCCGCTGGTCCTTCTCAGCCCATAGCTGCAGCACCCCATAATATACCACCGGTCCTCAGACGGACCACTAGGCCAAATGCTGGTATTCCCCCTGTTCGGTATGCGCAGGATGAGTTTGTTTGGCCTGCCATACATCGGTATACTACCACCCTGTGCATAAAAGTACAACCCTCTGGATATACAGTCATAGGCAGGGACTGCCAATCTTAAAGTGGGGGGGAATATGTAAGAGACAGCCAATGTTGTCCTAAGCTTTATTTGTCTGTATAAACTGTTAATGTTGAATGTATTTCTGTGATTCTGTTCCTTTAAGACAGCAGCCATTGTAATTGTGACATGATGCTGGAGTGACTCCCCCCCCCTTTTATGTCAGCTTGCCTGTTCTGCAGACAGAATGTGAGCAGAGAAGCAGGAAGTGACGAGACAGAGAGCAGCAGCCATCTTAGCAAGTGTTGTATTGAACTGGTGTGGAGATTTTTCTGTACAGCTAAGCTGTATCTTGGTCCAGAGACAAACAGAGTGTAAAGAGACAACAGGACTAGTGAGTCCACGTGAAAGGAACTGTGCTCAGTGGCTGATCAGTGAGACTGACATTGTGACTGTGTATATGGATACCACAGATAGAGACTCGCAGTGCTGTTGATGTACTGGACAGCACCTGCTAAACCCCGGCTTACATCCCAGCTCAGTGTATGGATTCGGCAGGACTGTCAGTGTGCTGAGTGGAATCTGCTGTTGGATTACATTGCATTCATTGGGTTTCCCTGTTAAAAAGGACTTCATTTCTCCCAAGATCCTGATAACCGTGAGGAGAGGACGTTTCGCTATAAAAGAAAGGAACGACTTTGGGCCCCACCGCGCGCTTCTACAGACTGTAAGCGGTCCACCTGGACCACTGGGGGAAAGGGGGTGCACCCAAATGTGATATCAGGGTCAGTTAGGGATAGTTTTGAGTATATTGTTCATTCAGTGTCCATACTGCAGAATTGGACAGAGTAAAAGTAGAAACCATTGCAGAATTTGCCTTGAAATTGTTCATGCTATATTGTATATTTTTTTGCTTGTCTTTATCCCTGTCATTTTACCTTCAAATAGCCTTTATTAACTTATAGTAAATATATATTCTTTTCTTGAACTACCGCGTGTGCGTTCATTTCTGGTTGCGGAGACCAAACCACCCTTTTTTTTTTTTTTCTTTTAAATTTAATTATTTTTTTTTTTTTTACTGTGGGGGGTGTTTTTTTTAAAAAAAAAAAAAAATTATTTTCTCCCCCCAAATTATATTATTTTTTTTTTCTTTACACTAAGAATAATATTTGTTTTGTTGTGTATTGGGGGGGTGGGGGGGAAAAAAACACAGAAGTATAATATACACAAAAAAATATTTTTTTTAAAAAAGGGGGGGTTGTTTAAAAAAGGTATTTTTTTTTTTTTTTTTTATTAATATTTTTTAAATTTTTACTTTAAAATGATTTTTATTTTTTTTTTTTGGATTTTTTTTTGTTGGCAAAACCCCATAAGTACTGCAGATTAGAACATGTGAGCACCTGATGAGACACACATGATATAACAGAGCCCTATTCTATTACTATGAGGTGAGTATGCTTGGATTACAACTGCTCTAGGTGAAGCCAGATAAAAGTGATGAGTGATGTGGGGCTTGGTTGTGAAGTGTAACTAGAAAAGGCTAGATCCTGTAGAGACCTTCCATAGCAAACATTTGTATGGCAATGAACATGAATATTTATGAGCCACATGTAAAGGTTATTAAAGTTTTTTTCTTTTAATTGCTTTTAAAAAATATGCTGGCAAGTTTTCTTTTGCCCTTACAAGTTTAAGAAAAATGTGAAACACAGTTAAACTCTGTTAGGTTAACAATTCTTATGAGACTCACATAGAAATGAATAGAGAAAACTGCATGTGCGGTGTCAGGTGATCCAATGTTTGAGATAGATGTGAATATGTTACATTCTAAACACTCTAAAAATGTGATCTATGCCTCCAGTTGTACAGTAGATTTGTGGCAAACACTGTGCTATAAACTATGTCTACTTAAAGACCATATCCACTTATTCTCTTTCCATTTAACTTACACCCTTTCCATATTAGAGTTGGCTAAGACAGCAAAAACTTTAAGGTCACCCTATACAGTGGGGAAAAAAGTATTTAGTCAGCCACCAATTGTGCAAGTTCTCCCACTTAAAAAGAAGAGGCCGGCCTGTAATTGACATCATAGGTAAACCTCAACTATGAGAGACAAAATGAGAAAACAAATCCAGAAAATCACATTCTCTGATTTTCAAAGAATTTATTTGCAAATTATGGTGGAAAATAAGTATTTGGTCACCTACACACAAGCAAGATTTCTGGCTCTCACAGACCTGTAACGTCTTCTTTAAGAGGCTCATCTGTCCTCCACTCATTACCTGTAGTAATGGCTCCTGTTTGACATTGTTATCAGTATAAAAGACACCTGTCCACAACCTCAAACAGTCACACTCCAAACTCCACTATGGTGAAGACCAAAGAGCTGTGGAAGGACACCACAAACAAAATTGTAGACCTGCACCAGGCTGGGAAGACTGAATCTGTAATAGGCAAGCAGCTTGGTGTGAAGAAATCAACTGTGGAAGCAATAATTAGAAAATGGAAGACATACAAGACCACTGATAATCTCCCTTGATCAGGGGCTCCACGCAAAATCTCACCCTGTGGGGTCAAAATCATCACAAGAATGGTGAGCAAAAATCCCAGAACCACAAGGGGGGACCTAGTGAATGACCTGCAGAAAGCTGGGACTAACGTAACAAAGGCTACCGTCAGTAACACACTACGCCACCAGGGACTGAGATCCTGCAGTGCCAGACGTGTCTCTCTGCTTAAGCCAGTACATATCCGGGCCCGTCTGAAGTTTGCTAGAGAGCATTTGGATGTTCCAGAAGAGTATTGGGAGAATGTCATATGGTCAGAAGAAACCAAAGTAGAACTGTTTGGTAGAAACACAACTCGTCGTGTTTGGAGGAGAGTGAATGCTGAGTTGCATCCAAAGGACACCATACCTACTGTGAAGCATGGGGGAGGCAAAATCATGCTTTGGGGCTCTTTCTCTGCAAAGGGACCAGGACGACTGATCCGTGTACATGAAAGAATGAATGGGGCCATGTATCGTGAGATTTTGAGTGCAAACCTCCTTCCATCAGCAAGGGCATTGAAGATGACAATGATCCCAAGCACACTGCCAGGACAACGAAGGAGTGGCTTTGTAAGAAGCATTTCAAGGTCCTGGAGTGGCCTAGCCAGTCTCCAGATCTCAACCCCTTAGAAAACCTTTGGAGGGAGTTGAAAGTTCGTGCTACTCAGCGACAGCCCCAAAACATCACTGCTCTAGAGGAGATCTGCATGGAAGGATGGGCCAACATACCAGCAACAGTGTGTGCCAACCTTGTGAAGACTTACAGAAAACATTTGACCTCTGTCATTGCCAACAAAGGATATATAACAAAGTATTGAGATGAACTTTTGTTATTGACCAAATACTTATTTTCCACCATAATTTGCAAATAAATTCTTTAAAAATCAGACAATGTGATTTTCTGGATTTGTTTTCTCATTTTGTCTCCCATAGTTGAGGTCTACCTCAATGATGACAATTACAGGCCGGCCTCATCTTTTTAAGTGGGAGAACTTGCACAATTGGTTGTTGACTAAATACTTTTTTCCCCCACCATATGTGTAATACTTATACAATAATTGTCATGGCTAAACCTTTCAATGAATTGACACAACTGAATTACTTACCTTTAGTGAAAGTTTCATGTAGATTTTGTAACACAAAATCTGTCCATTCTCCAACAAGAAGACCCCCTTCTGCCGCATAACATGTCTGTAAGTAAGCTTTTGAGTTAAAATACTTGTTGTAAGTTTTCTGAGTGTTAGAAGGGTCGGCCATGATTTTCTGTCCTCAGGCTCCCTCTTAGAAGCTTCAAAAATTGACCTGAAATAGGTGACATTAACTCTTTACCACAAATAAATCATTTACAATATACCAATCAAATTGCATTTACGAAAAAGGGTCTCTTGTAAATATAATTCCTAGAATACTGCAACTATTAGATAGGCAATGATATGAAGGTGGATGCCAATATCCCGAGTCAGTACATGGCAGGTATTCAGATGAAGTTGGTTATTTTTTGAACATCCTCTACATTCATGACTTTTTTTCTACAGGAGCCTAATACTCTCCTATGTCCTGCTCTGTGATAGAATGTATTTTAGTTGTTAAGGAGCATGGAAGACCCCTACCAGCTGATGACAATAAGCATTTTGCTAAGAAAGGGTGGTGAGGGAAACAATAAAGCACAAACTCATTGGAGGAGATTTTTGTATCTACACATATATTGTGTATCATCTACACTACAGCATATACTATTATTATTATTATTTATTTTATAGAGCACCATTGTGTACATACAGTACACAAAATATACAAAACAAGTACAATACTAACAGTGAGCAACTGACACAATGGGATTGAGACCCCTGCCCGCCAGAGCTTACAATCTATGAGGTTTTACATAGTATTACCATGGTTGGTGAAGTATAACACAAATTCAAGAATTGTATGAGTAAAGATGCCAAGCACAATAGTAAAGTCAGTAAATATGTTACATTACTTATGCAAAATAAAGCAGTGCATAGAGTAGCATAAAATAAGAAAACATACAAGTTAAGTAATGGATATTCACCTGGCTGTCCTGGAGAAGTTCTGTCATAATCCGGAAACTCAGGCAGTATAGTACGGTCTCAAAACATTTGCTCAGATGTGTTTGCTTATCCTGTAAATGTCACCCTTAAATACCTAGAAGATCCCTGTGTTTTCCATTACATCAAAGGCAGTAATTAAATCAGCACAATAGTTAATCCATTATTGCCCAATCTTGCTTAGCATACATATGTGAAGAATACACATGCAGTCAGGAACATTGCTATAGTAGTGGGTGCAGAGGTAGAAATCTCTCTCAGCACTGAAGCCACATGTGGTCCAAAGACCACTCTGCAAAATAAGAAAACACCAGCATTATAGCATAACATATGACAAATGGGGGCTTGTTACATAGTCTGCATTGGGGCCAAGGAGTTTCAAGTTATGTCTCTACATATAGCACAAGAAACATAAACTTTAGTAAACTTTAACTTTTTCAGTTATATATATTTTGTTACATGTCAATTTAAAATTTGCTACATCTTTAACTAAGGATTTGTCTTATAGACAGGTGTGCTCAGGTTGAGGGGCAGTTTCTTCTCCATCTCATTAATTCCTGATTTATCCATAAAGTGAACCTGTCATGAAAATGGAGACCAACCCCAGACCAACTAAACATATTAAACAAGCGAATATCTATAAAAGAAACTCGCACAGTGACTTTATTACTACAAAGTAGTGAATTCCCTGGCCTTGATGGATACACTAATGAACATTACCGAGCCCTCCAAGGGACCCTCTCTCCCCAGAGTTCCAATATTTTTAATTTAGGTTTCTCCTCTAGCTTCATCAATAAGGAAATGTTACAAGCCACCCACAGATTCATGATCCCTCCAGGTTGCCCCCACAGATTCATGGCCCCCTCCAGATTGCCCCCCACAGATTCATATCCCCCTCAAGGTTGCCCCCCACAGATTCATGTTCCCCTCCAGATTGTTCCCCACAGATTCATGTCCCCCCACCCTGACATGTCCCTCTCAGGTTGCCCCCACTGTATCATGGCCCCCTCATGTCCCCCCCACCTCAGGTTGTCTCCACAGTTTTGTGTCCTGCACTGTATATATCAAAGAAAAAAACAAACCTTAACAATCCCCTTTCCCCGTTCACTCCTTTTTCTGGTCCCGGAGTCTTCAAGGAGCAACAGGAGCGACGTCACTACATCGTTCCTCCTGCTTCCAGGACACTGAGAGCAAAGAAAGTGGCTGGGCGATGAAGTAGGGTGCCATCCACTCCCTGCTTCATTACTGTCTGCAACTTATATGCAAACATTGCTTCCTACAAACCACTGGATATCTTGGCAAAACTGATGGATTCTTTTACAAGAATAACCACTGTAGACCTTCAATGGAACTCTTCATTTAATTGAAAAATCTCATAGCTTAGATTCAGAGAAAGGAACAGAGTTCATTGGAGCTATGTATTACAATTTTAGAGTTTGATATTGCATATGATCAGCTGGTAAGCTGAAAACAATTCTGATGGATGGAGGATTGGAAAAAACAAAAGTTGCACAATTTTCTTGCAGCTTTTTACTGTGGTCTTGTAGTTTGACCAGATGCAACTTTGTGAACTTAAGCCATGCTGCTATTTTCTTTTCAGAAAGAAGAGGCTTTCTCCTGGAAACCCTTCCAAACAAGCCATATTTGTTTAGTTATTTTCTAATTGTACTGTCATGAACATTTAGCATTTAACTGGGGCGTGTAGAGCCTTGGGTTCCATGCAGACAATCAAATGTGCATGCCGAGGGTGTTCCGATGGTCCAATCTGTTCCAAAAATTATAGAGCATGTACTATCCCACTGGAATCAATGTAAGGTGAAAAGTACTCATATGTCGTCCGAGTAACTACAGTTAAAAATTGGAACACCTTTGGCATGCACAGGTGGTCGTGTGGATGAAATCTTAGATATAGCCCTTGGGTTTTTCTTTAATTTTTCACAGCATTTCTGAGCTGTCCACTCCTGGGAAGGTTGTTAACGATCTTAAATGGTTTAGACTTGTAAATAATCTTTTGCACTGTAGAATGTTGGAGTTCAAATTGTTTAGAAAAAGCCTTCTAACCCTTCCAACATTGATGAGCAGCAAAAATTACGTCACCTAGATCATTGCTGGTAGAGATGGACCAACCTCACGAGATTTGTTTCGCAGAATATTAGAGGGTTCATCCCTAAACTGCGGCTGCTATTATTCTGCTCTCGGGTCTCTTCAGGTGGGTGGGTATTTGATTGTCAGAAACGGCTCCTTAACAGAAAAAACTATCTAACATTTGACCATAGAATCTGAGAGGTTAATTGTGATCGAAGTTGCCTCTGATCACAGATACTACCAGCAGGTTCTTGCTTTGTTAAACAGCAGAAACAAGCCAGATATAGCACCTGCTCATTTTCTACAGGCTTTGTTTTTCTGTGCTTTTTACCCTAGCTGTACATGGGCAATTACGGTCCAGACGATATAGGCCATATATCAGCCATATTTCTCAGTCTGCATTCTGTCTGGAGACCCAGACTAACAGTATCATAGTTATCTATGATGCTGTGAGTCAGTGCTGGAACTAGATATACTGTACTATACAAGCACCATATTTTCTGAAATATAATGCCCATGTGCAGCTGGCCTTAACATGTTCACTTTTCATCACCCCTTAAGAAAAAAAAAATATCAAAGTAACCAAATTCACACTTAAGTTTTGTCATTCTGACATGTTGCTGAGTAACTCTGCCCAGGGTAACTTTTGAATTTCGTTATTGCAAAGACCTATTTCAAACGTTCACTTAATACCTTCTAATTGCCCAAATTAAAGGATTATCTTTGTATAAACTGAATATTTATTGATTTCCTATTACGCTTTCACAACAGATTGGTACAGGGACAGTACATATTACACAATGCTTTACTTCCGTCTTATAACTTAAAAAAGTAAACGGACCCGCCTTTAGCCCAAGAGAAAATGTATAGTGATAAAATCAGCAAAATAGTCTAAGCTTGATTGCTTAATAATAACACCAACTAATAACATTCTTAGAAAAATAATATTCTAATAATGTGAACTATTTTGTTGAGGCAAAATTTAAATAGGTTAAAAAAAAAAGAAAAAGAAAATAAGAAAAAAAAAAATCATACTCACCTCTCCCTGGTGCTCCAATGCCCCCCCAGCGTCATCCTGTACCCACCACACGTGACTGCTAAGGCCAATCAGTGGCTTCAGCAGAAGCGATTCAGGACGTTACAGTATGTGAGCAGTTTCACTTTGAGAAGACCGGAGCATTGGGAACAGGTGAGTATGTTTTTTTTTTGTTTTTTTTTGTTTTTTTATCATGTGCATGAAAAATAGAATTAAATGCTAATGGATTATGGTGCACATTTTCTAGAATTAAATCTCTGCGGAAAATCCTCATGTAAACCGTATAGTGTGTGAACCCTCAAACTTTTGTTTACGTTCATATTCTCTAACTCCTCAGTACAATTTAAAATTTCCAGATTAGGAACTCTATATAATCCTGACATCACACTCTTACCCAGTGAGGTGTTAACGTTTATTAACCTCATTTTGGATTTGAAGGTATTCCCAGTGCTGAATATACAGTGGGGATAAAAAGTATTTAGTCAGCCACCAATTGTGCAAGTTCTTCCACTTAAAAAGATTAGGCCGGCCTGTAATTGTCATCATAGGTAGACCTCAACTATGAGAGACAAAATGAGAAAACAAATCCAGAAAATCACATTGTCTGATTTTTAAAGAATTTATTTGCAAATTATGGTGGAAAATGTATGAGACGTCACCAGTCGTGTCCTTTAACGTGCAGGCGGTGCCTGGACATATAAAGTTAGTCTGATACGGCATCATATCCTGTGAGGTAATGTTGGAGCATCAACAGAGGAGGGTATGTTTTAGGGAATCTAACTACGGAAGGGTTTACATTAGGAGTTGTGATAGGCCTGTCTGAAAAGATATGTCTTTAGATTACGCTTGAAGCTGTGGAAATTGGGGGTTAATCTGATAGTCTGGGATAGAGCATTCCAGAGAAGTGGTGCAACTCGGGAGAAGTCTTGTATACGAGCGTGGGAGGTTCTGATAATAGAGGATGTTAGTCATTGAGTGAACAGAGAGTACGGGTTGGGCGATAGACAGAGATGAGAGAGGAAATGTAGGGAGGTGCAGCATTATGGAGAGCCTTGTGGATGAGGGTGATTAGTTTATATTGTATTCTGTATTGAATAGGCAGCCAATGTAGTGACCGGCACAGGCCGGAGGCATCGCTGTAGCGTCTAGACCAGGGGTGTCAAACTCATTTTCTCCGGGGGCCACTTCAGCCTCACGGGGTACCTTGAAGGGCCAAGATTATTTTACACATGCATAAAAGTAACTTCTCCTTAACAGATAAGCGAGCTATTAAGCAGTAGTTACATTTGTACATTACTACTGTTACAATCAGCCCTTTGAGGTCAACCAGGAAGAACATAATATATTGTTAAAACCTAAGACATTGGCATGTTACATACTATCCTCATCCTTTTCTGAATATATAAAAAATTAAGCACTATACAAATACTGTTTACCCCTGCAAACGGTATTATGCTCTATAGTTGCCTCTGCACACAGTATTACGCCCCACAGCGGCCCCTGCACATGGTATTATGCTCCATAGTTGCCCCTGCACACGGTATTATGCTCCATAGTTGCCCCTGCACACGGTATTATGCTCAATAGTTGCCCCTGCACACGGTATTATGCTCCATAGTGACCACTGCACACGTTATTATGCTCCATAGTGGCCCCTGCAATCGGTATTATGCTCCTTTGTGGCCCCTGCATTGGTATTATACCCCATAGTGGCCCCTGCAAATGGTATTATAGTCCATAGTGGCCCCTGCACATGGTATTATGCCCCATAGTGACCCCCCCCACCCATGAACTATTATTATACTCTGGGGTCTTTTCAGACCCCAGAGTATAATGATCGGAGACCCAGGTGGTGACAAACATAAAAATCAGTGTTACTTACCTGGGCCCTGGTGCGCTCCCTGCGTTCGGCCTTTTTCAATGTCGCACAGACCGGCGTCGCGACATAATGACGTCGGCCTGGCTCACGTGACGCCTGGGACGTCACCAAAGAAGGCCGAAGCCGGCTGGGAGCAGCATCGGATCGCCGGAGAGGTGAGTAACTCTGGTTTTTATGTTTATCACCTCCCCGGGGTCTCCGATTATTATACTCCGGGGTCTGAAAAGCCCCCGGAGTATAATAATAGTAGTATTTGATGGGGTTCGCCGGCCGCGGCCTCACCCTACCATCCCCGCTCCTGCACAAAGCCGCTTCTGCGTCCCATAGCAGAAGGGGAAGCGGGGGGCGGCCACGACCAGCAGCGGGGATCGGTAAGTAAATAGGCCGTTACGTGCCGGGGATGCTCCAGCAGGCAGCGGCCTATTTATATATATAAAAAAACTTATCCTCACTTACCTCCGATGCCTTGATGCAGCCGCGGCCTCCTCCTCTTCTTGTCCCCGACGTCTGCGTGTCAGCGTAGGAGGCGCGATGACGTCATTGTATCGCCGCCTGCGCTGACATGCAGAGGTCTTGTAAACCAGCCCAGGACAGGTATCGCGCAGCTTTGTTTTTTTTTTTTTAAGCGGCCTGCCCTGGGCTGGTTTACATTACATAATGTACATAGACAATAAAAAATGCCGCGGCCCTGCGGGCCAGCTAAGTGCCAGGCCGGATAACAGAAGGCAGCGGGCCGGATTCGGCCCGCGGGCCTTGTGTTTGACACCTGTGGTCTAGACTGATAGATGAGCTTGGCCGCCACATTGAGAATAGTTTTAGAGGGGAGAGCTTAGTAAGGGGAAGACCGATTAGTAAGGAGTTACAGTAGTCAAGGTGAGAGTGAATCAGGGCAACAATAAGTGTCTTTAGTGTATTTGTGGTAAGGAAAGGGCGGATTCTGGAGATGTTTTTGAGGTGGAGATGGGCACTTTATTCCTTGCATATTTTGCTCTTATCCAGGAGACTCAAACTAAATTCTGGCACAGTTGGAAATTTCCCTCTAGTCTCCACCATTCCCAAGTAACAAGTGCAGTTAGTTTTAGTGCCTGATGTGCTATTTAATCTCTGTAATGTCAGAAAGGCAGTCTCAGGCAGGGGGTGTGATTCAGAGCTCCAATCAGAGACACCCCTTGTCTGCTCCTGCCTGACATCGCCCTCCTGACAGTACAGAGCCTAAATAGTATATCAGGCACCAAAACTAACAGCACTGATTGCTCAGAAATGGAGGGGGCTAGAGAAAAAATTTCAACTGTGCCAGAATCGGCAGCTATTAATTTAAAGCTGGTCATGTTGAAGGTGGTGAAAAGTCGTCTTTAATATAACCTTGCTCCATAATATTGCCATCACTGATCTATTAAGCAGACCTTGCTGCTTTTTCTAATGTCTACTAGTTTTATGTCCTATCTGATGAACCTGACCTGATACTGAAGTTCTTGATTTACAGAACTATCAGATTAACCCCCAATTTCTACAGCTTCAAGCGCAGACTAAAGACATATCTTTTCAGACAGGCCTATCACAACTACTAATGTAAACCCTTCCGTAGTTAGAATCCCTAAAACATACCCTCCTCTGTTCACGCTCCCATATTACCTCATAGGATATGATGCCGTATCAGACTAACTTTATATGTCCAGACAGCATCTGCATGTTAAAGGACACGACTGGTGACGGCTCATACAGCTTTATATATGTGTAATGACAGTAACCTCTATTACACAATTGTCTGACCATTGTACAAACAATGCTATGTCTGTTGCTGCCCCTGCTACCTCTTGTGTCACCCTCTCTACCTCATAGATTGTAAGCTCTTGCGAGCAGGGCCCTCAGTCCCAGTGTGTGAATTGACTATTTCTTCGTAATGTATCATTTTTGGCTGTACTTGAACTCTACAAATTGTACAGTGCTGTGGAATATGCTGGTGCTATATAAATAAAATGTATTATTATTATTATTATTACAGCACTCAAATATATGCAGGAATAAAATTTTACATGAGATCGGCTCTAGGTATATCTGATCTTTCTACACTTTCTTGACTCTGTTCTACTACATTGAGATTAATTCTTTACTTAATAGATTGGTGTGTCTGATACTTTCTTTTGTATACACCTACCCTAAAATAGTTGGGGAATAGCTCATGACGCTGCACCCTAATATTTCAACTTCTGAGCTATTGAATTTAATAAACAGCTGATCACATGGTGACTGATGCAGGGGAGGAAACTGTCAAGCAGCAAATGCAACAGTAGATATTAATTCCTATTGCATTTGCCTCTGTGTAAATATAAGGGGGGCCTGTGTATCCAATTATGTATCTCTGCTTGTATTGAGCTACATGTTCATTTACGCTAGGTTTACACCTTCATTCGGGTTTCCGTTAATGGGGTTCGCTTGGGGACCCCATGAAGGGAAACCTAATCTGCTTAAAAAAGTGCTTACCCATGGAAACCTGCGGACCCTATAGACTATAATGGGGTACGCCGAGTTTCCGCCCAGGACTTTTATTTACGCCTTTTTTAAGCGGATTCGGGAAGGTAGATCAGGCGCAGGTGTGAACTTACTCTTAAATAGTCAAATAATAGTCCTATGGATGCTATGGTAGTGAGCCCCCTACTGATGAGATATTAGTATTCAAGTTACAATAATTGGTGGTTTTATATCTTTTAGTGGACAACACTAGTTTTAGGTAAATTATAATGAAGTTCATATTTTAGTGTACTTTTTCTTGAGTTCTGAGTACAGGGTACACATACTTGATTTACCTAAGTTTTCAATGGGGGTATTTCCACTTTGTTGTGACTGTAAAATGCCATGGTTTTTGCGTGGTTTATGGATTTTCGTCATTTCCGCTGCGGTTGAACTGCAGCATTTAAGCCACATAAAGCCCCAGCCTAAGATATTAATCAGAAATAATATAATAAAATACAATTTTTTTAATACAGCAATCATAGTGCAATGTGAGGATGCAAGTATTACAACATAGGAACCATTTAAATATATAAAGTGCAAAATATTGTGCAAAAATATCAATATCCACATAAAATATGTAAATATCATATAAGTAGTCCTAATAGGTAATTAGAGACAACTGTGAAATGTTAAAAACATGTATTCAGAACAGATTATCTAAAAGGATCCAGAGAAATGTCAAAATAGTGCTTCCATGAGCTACCTGGCGTCTCCTCAATCAAACCGTGCTTGTGCTACATAATGGTCCCTGCACACGGTATTATGTTCCACAGCAACCCCTGCACACAGTTTTATGCTCCCTAGTGGCCCCTGCACACAGTATTATGCCCCATATTGGCCCCTGCACACGGTATTATGCTCCATAGTGGCCCCTGCACATGGTATTATGCTCCACAGTGGCCCCTGCACATGGTATTATGCTCCATAGTGGCCCCTGCACTGGTATTATGCTCCATAGTGGCCCCTGTACTGGTATTAAGCTCCATAGTGGCCTCTGTACTGGTATTATGCTCCATAGTGGCCCCTGTACTGGTATTATGCTCCATAGTGGCCCCTGCACTTGTATTATGCTCCATAGTGGCCCCTGCAGAGGGTATTATGCTCCATAGTGGCCCCTGCACTTGTATTATGCTCCACAGTGGCCCCTGCACATGGTAATATGCCCCATGGTGGCCCCTGCACTGGTATTATGCTCAACAGTGGCCCCTGCACTGGTATTATGCTCCTCAGTGGCCCCTGCACACGGTAATATGCCCCATGGTGGCCCCTGCACTGGTATTATGCTCAACAGTGGCCCTTGCACTGGTATTATGCTCCACAGTGGCCCCTGCACATGGTATTATGCCTCATAGATGCCCACCCATGAACTATTATTATACTCGGGGGTCTTTTCAGACCCCCGAGTATAATGATCAGAGACCCAGGGGAGTTGACAAAAATAAAAACCAGTGTTACTTACCTATCCTGGACACCGGTGCACTCTCCGCAGTTTTCGGCCCTGTTTAATTGCGCACACACGTCACGTGATCAGGCCGGCGACGCGACCTGATGACGTCACCAGAGGCCCCAAGCCTGCTCGGAGTAACACCGATCGCAGGAGAGGTGAGTAACAATGGTTTTTATGTTCCCTCACCTCCTCTGGGTCTCCAATTATTATACTCTGGGGTCTGAAAAGATGACAGAGTATAATAATAGTAGTATTTGCGGCCCGCAGCCTCACTTACCGATGCCCGCGACCGCTCACAGCAGCATCCACTTCCCCTTCTGCGTCCCATAGCAGAAAGGGAAGAAGGGACGGCCACGAGCAGACGCGGGGTAGGTAAATAAATAGGCCGTTACCTGCCGAGGATACTGCAGCAGGTTACGGACTATTTATATATATAAAAAATGTTATCCTCACCTACCTGCGATGCCTTGATGGAGGCGTCGCCTCTTCTTGTCTGCGATGTCTGTGTCTTAGCGTAGGCAGCGCGATGACGTTATTGTATCGCAGCCTGTACTGAGATACAGACGTCTCATAAACCAGCCCAGGACAGGCCCGCTCAGCTCTGTTTTTTTTTTTTTTTTTTAAAGCGGCCTGTCCTGGGCTGGTTTACATTAAATACATAGTAAAAATGCCGCCCCCCAGACAGTGACGGACAGTGCCGCCTGAGGCGGCCGCCTCACTTCACCTCATTAGCAGTGCACCCCTGGGCACAAGGTCTGAAAAGAGCTTAGCTTCTCCTCAGGGGCAGCTCTGTCTCAGAGTGGGTCTGGTCTGTTGCTGGAGACTATGCATGTTACACACACAGCTCTGTATCAACATTTTACACACACAGCTCTGTGCCATGCAAGTTACACACAGCTCTGTACATTGCATGTTATGTAATATGGGGAAATAGCTCTCATGTTGTGAATGTACCTGTTTCTGTAAATAAGCTTATTTTTTTTATAAACTGACATTTGGTTGTTTGACCACAAGAGGCCACTGTTACCTCAGAAATGGGAAGGACTGTAATTCTGTAATTCCCTGGAGTAGTGACGTGGAGACCCTGTTGTGCAGAGGTGGTACGAGAAGGAGCAGAGTGTGTGTGGCAGCCATCTTAGGAGTGTGCTTTGAGCTCTAGAAGGAGGAGGACTGGCAAGGTGAAATATAGCAAGGTGAAGCTGAATCAGAGACTGTACCACATTATGTTTTTGGCGCCAAATTGCTTGGGAATGAGTAAGGGCCTGTAATTAGATTAGTTAGGCATACTCATCTTCACAGGCCACACTACTGGTGAATTACCTACCTATATGGTAGTAAGGACAAGGACATAGAATTCTATAGAGTTGTAACTCTCAGAGAGGCGCTTCTAAGGAAGTCTGGAAGTGACATTTTATGCAATTTCCCATTACTTTGGCTTACAAGCTGTCCTACTATAATATTTAACAGAAAAAACAAAAATATCTCACCGGTCACTGGATAGTTTGAAAGTCCATCGTATATCAAAAAGGTGCCCGGAAAAAACCTCCTTGGACTATAGGACGTAATGAGATTCCAAATAAATTTATAATAAAATTTCCAGCACTCAATCTTCTTTTAAATAAAAATTAACTTTTAATAATCCATTAAAACATCAGGGGACATAGTGTACCCCATAAAAAAACACACCAATTGACGCTTTTCAGAGCATACACAGCTCCTTAATCATAGCATGTTGAATAACAAATAATATCCACATATATAGTACAAAGATACATAGGAATACACCCATAAAACATGTGTCACCTATTAACTTTAATGAGTAAACAAATTAACCCTTAAATAAACACACAAGACACAATAAACGCAAAAAACCCAATGAAAAATAAAACAAAAAATAAGGAAGAAAACATTATTGCATATAAATAATATAAATAACTTAATAAATAAATTGATTAACAAAAACTAAATTTTGGAACCTAATCTGAATGATTCAAATATCGAGTGAAAAAAAAAAATCAATAAATCAATGTTATTTGAAAATCCCACACAAAATATATGTCAAAATCACATGACATATCACGTGTTTAAAATATTCAAAGCATAAGCGGTAACTACAAACATTTAAATAACTAGCGGGAAAATACCGCAACAAAGACCTCTTGTAAATGTATCAAAAATGACATGCACATTGGAATTAACTCAGTTCATAAATACCGCTAAAATAAATGGGAAAGTCACATGATAAAACACATGAGCATACATATATTCATGACTATTAAGGGTGGGTTCACACCTGCGTTCCAGTCCGTCCGTTGCCAATCCAGTGAAAATCTCGGCGAACGGGATTGGCATCGGATACAGACCGGTCAGCGACGCATTGGTTAAAAACCCATTCATTTGAATGGGTTTTTAAAGCAATGCGCGGGTGTCCGATTGCACCCTCTGCGCTGCGAAGCCGTTTTTTTTCGTCGGACACGAAGTCCTGCGTGTCCGACTTTGTTTCCGACGAAAAAAAAGGATTCGCAGCGCAGAGGGTGCAATCGGACACCCGCGCATTGCTTTAAAAACTCATTTTTTAACCAATGCGTCGCTGACCGGTCTGTATCCGATGCCAATCCCGTTCGCCGAGATTTTCACTGGATTGGCAACGAACGGACTGGAACGCAGGTGTGAACCCACCCTAAGAGGTAATTTTTAAAATTCCAAAAAATAGCAGAAAGAATGAACCAAGAACGATATACATATTAGAATTGACACCATTCATGAATACCGCTAAAATGAGTGAAAAAGTCACATGATCAAACACGTGAACATATGTATATTCATGACTATTGAGCAGTAATAGTGAAAATTTCAAAAATAACAGAAAAAATGAACCTTGTAGATAAACCAAGAACAAAATGCATATTGGAATTTACACCTTTCATAAATACCGCTAAGATAAATGGGAAGGTCACAAGATGAAACACGTGAACATGTATATTCATGGCTGTTAAGCGGTAGTTTTAAAAATTCCAAAATATAACGGAGGGAATGAACCAAGAACGATATACATATCAGAATTTGACACCATTCATAAATACCGCAAAAATGGATGATAAAGTCACATGATAAAACACGTGAGCATATATATATTCATGACTATTAGGCGGTAATTTTAAAAATTTCAAAAAATAGTGGAGAAAATGAACACTGCAGATAAACCAAAAACAACATGCATATTAGAATTTGTATCTTTCATAAATATCGCTAAAAATAAATGAAAAAATCACATGATAGGACACGTAAGCATATGTACAGTGGGGGAAAAAAGAATTTAGTCAGCCACCAATTGTGCAAGTTCTCCCACTTAAAAAGATGAGGTCGGCCTGTAATTGTCATCATAGGTAGACCTCAACTATGAGAGACAAAATGAGAAAACATATCTAGAAAATCACATTGTCTGATTTTTTAAGAATTTATTTGCAAATTATGGTGGAAAATAAATATTTGGTCACCTACAAACAAGCAAGATTTCTGGCTCTCACAGACCTGTAACTTCTTCTTTAAGAGGCTCCTCTGTCCTCCACTCATTACCTGTAGTAATGGCTCCTGTTTGACATTGTTATCAGTATAAAAGGCACCTGTCCACAACCTCAAACAGTCACACTCCAAACTCCACTATGGTGAAGACCAAAGAGCTGTGGAAGGACACCACAAACAAAATTGTAGACCTGCACCAGGCTGGGAAGACTGAATCTGCAATAGGCAAGCAGCTTGGTGTGACGAAATCAACTGTGGGAGCAATAATTAGAAAATGGAAGACATACAAGACCACAGATAATGTCCCTCGATCAGCGGCTCCACGCAAGATCTCACCCCGTGGGGTCAAAATGATCACAAGAACGGTGAGCAAAAATCCCAGAACCACATGGGGGGACCTAGTGAATGACCTGCAGAAAGCTGGGACTAACGTAACAAAGGCTACCGTCAGTAACACACTACGCCACCAGGGACTCAGATCCTGCAGTGCCAGACGTGTCCCCCTGCTTAAGCCAGTACATATCCAGGCACATCTGAAGTTTGCTAGAGAGCATTTGGATGTTCCAGAAGAGTATTGGGAGAATGTCATATGGTCAGATGAAACCAAAGTAGAACTGTTTGGTAGAAACACAACTCATCGTGTTTGGAGGAGAGTGAATGCTGAGTTGCATCCAAAGAACACCATACCTACTGTGAAGCATGGGGGTGGCAACATCATGCTTTGGGGCTGTTTCTCTGCAAAGGGACCAGGACGACTGATCCGTGTACATGAAGGAATGAATGGGGCCATGTATCGTGAGATTTTGAGTGCAAACCTCCTTCCATCAGCAAGGGCATTGAAGATGAAACGTGGCTGGGTCTTTCAGCATGACAAAGATCCCAAGCACACCGCCAGGGCAATGAAGGAGTGGCTTCGTAAGAAGCATTTCAAGGTCCTGGAGTGGCCTAGCCAGTCTCCAGATCTCAACCCCATAGAAAACCTTTGGAGGGAGTTGAAAGTCCGTGTTGCCCAGCGACAGCCCCAAAACATCACTGCTCTAGAGGAGATCTGCATGGAGGAATGGGCCAACATACCAGCAACAGTGTGTGCCAACCTTGTGAAGACTTACTGAAAACGTTTGACCTCTGTCATTGCCAACAAAGGATATATAACAAAGTATTGAGATGAACTTTTGTTATTGACCAAATACTTATTTTCCACCATAATTTGCAAATAAATTCTTTAAAAATCAGACAATGTGATTTTCCGGATTTGTTTTCTCAGTTTGTCTCTCATAGTTGAGGTCTACCTATGATGACAATTACAGGCCGGCCTCATATTTTTAAGTAGGAGAACTTGCACAATTGGTGGCTGACTAAATACTTTTTTTTCCCCACTGTATATTCATAACTATTAAGCGGTAACTTTAAAAATACTAAAAAATAACGGAGGTAAGAAAAAAAAATATTCTCTTATTATAAATCCACCGTTATAATCCCGCTATAATAGATAGAAAAATCATATAATAAAGCACATGAACAAACATATGTTTATCCTTGAGCATCAATATATAAAAGACAAATCAGATCTTATATTCAAACCATTTAGGATTCTTGAATTTAACTTTAAAATCCAATATGCTTCCTTTTTTAATAATAATTTGCGCCAATCTCCTCCCCGTACTGGCTTAGGAACTCGGTCAATTGCAAAAAAAGAAAAAGAAGATGTATTACCAGAATGACAATTTATAAAATATTTAGATGCGTTTGACATATTATCTGATAATGTTTTACTACAATCCAATAGATGTTCAGAAATTCGAAGTTTTAAAGATCTAATAGTACAGCCATAATATATTAAATTGCACAAAGTGCATAAAATGACATATACAATGTGATGACTGTTACAATTTAAAAATTGTTTGATGGAATAAATTTGGGAATCTTTACCATGAAATTGTTGAGTTTTTATTGCATACAGTCATATGAAAAAGTTTGGGCACCCCTATTAATCTTAATCATTTTTAGTTCTAAATATTTGGGTGTTTGCAACAGCCATTTCAATTTGATATATCTAATAACTGATGGACACAGTAATATTTCAGGATTGAAATGAGGTTTATTGTACTAACAGAAAATGTGCAATATGCATTAAACCAAAATTTGACCGGTGCAAAAATTTGGGTACCCTTATCATTTTATTGATTTGAATACTCCTAACTACTTTTTACTGACTTACTGAAGCACAAAATTGGTTTTGTAACCTCACTGAGCTTTGAACTTCATAGCCAGGTGTATCCAATCATGAGAAAAGGTATTTAAGGTGGCCAATTGCAAGTTGTTCTCCTATTTGAATCTCCTCTGAAGAGTGGCATCATGGGCTCCTGAAAACAACTCTCAAATGATCTGAAAACAAAGATTGTTCAACATAGTTGTTCAGGGGAAGGATACAAAAAGTTGTCTCAGAGATTTAACCTGTCAGTTTCCACTGTGAGGAACATAGTAAGGAAATGGAAGACCACAGGGACAGTTCTTGTTAAGCCCAGAAGTGGCAGGCCAAGAAAAATATCAGAAAGGCAGAGAAGAAGAATGGTGACAACAGTCAAGGACAATCCACAGACCACTTCCAAAGAGCTGCAGCATCATCTTGCTGCAGATGGTGTCACTGTGCATCGGTCAACAATACAGCACACTTTGCACAAGGAGAAGCTGTATGGGAGAGTGATGCGAAAGAAGCCGTTTCTGAAAGCACGCCACAAACAGAGTCGCCTGAGGTATGCAAAAGCACATTTGGACAAGCCAGCTTCATTTTGGAAGAAGGTCCTGTGGACTGATGAAACAAAGATTGAGTTGTTTGGTCATACAAAAAGGCATTATGCATGGCATCAAAAAAACACAGCATTCCAAGAAAAACACTTGCTACCCACTGTAAAATTTGGTGGAGGTTCCATCATGCTTTGGGGCTGTGTGGCCAATGCCGGCACCGGGAATCTTGTTAAAGTTGAGGGTCGCATGGATTCAACTCAGTATCAGCAGATTCTTGAGAATAATGTACAAGAATCAGTGACGAATTTGAAGTTACGCCGGGGATGGATATTTCAGCAAGACTGATCCAAAACACAGCTCCAAATCTACTCAGGCATTCATGCAGAGGAACAATTACAATGTTCTGGAATGGCCATCCCAGTCCCCAGACCTGAATATCATTGAACATCTGTGGGATAATTTGAAGCGGGCTGTCCATGCTCGGCGACCATCAAACTTAACTGAACTGGAATTGTTTTGTAAAGAGGAATGGTCAAAAATACCTTCATCCAGGATCCAGGAACTGATTAAAAGCTACAGGAAGCGACTAGAGGCTGTTATTTTTGCAAAAGGAGGATCTACTAAATATTAATGTCACTTTTCTGTTGAGGTGCCCATACTTTTGCACCGGTCAAATTTTGGTTTAATGCATATTGCACATTTTCTGTTAGTACAATAAACCTCATTTCAATCCTGAAATATTACTGTGTCCATCAGTTATTAGATATATCAAATTGAAATGGCTGTTGCAAACACCCAAATATTTAGAACTAAAAATGATTAAGATTAATAGGGGTGCCCAAACTTTTTCATATGACTGTATTTGCACACAGAACACCTTGTCTGTCCACACCCATAAAAACCTGTAGTATGAAGCCAAGCAGGTTTTACTTGTTCACTGGTTTGAAGTAAACTAGGTGATAGAATATCTCTTAAAGAACGACCACGTTTTGCTACACATTGTATGCCCTGACCCAATATAGAATTAGCAATGAGGTCGAGTCTTAAAATAGGCAAATTCTTTTTAATAATAATAATAATGATATTATTATATTGGAGACTATAGGGAATAGAAAAAGTAATTTTTTTAGATAATGTACTGGGTTTGTTGGTACTTTTATTACCATCAAGTAATGATTCCTGTGGTTTATTATCTACTATATTTTTTGTTCTTTTTAAGGACCACTCCGGATAGCCTCTCTTTTTTAATCTTTGAAAAGTTATTGAACATTGTGTCTGATAATCATTTTCTGAAGAACATGCCCTCTTGGTTCTAATTAATTCACCTACAGGAACCGTTCTAATGATGTGTTTAGGATGACTGCTAGAAGCTAAAAGGATGGTATTCCCTGCAGTGGGTTTTCTACTGTATTTAGAGAAATATTAACTATTATATTTACTTGGTTGTACTTTGTTTGTGGGGAATAGGGGTATTTTGATAAGTTTGTAAGCTCTTGTGTTATACCGCCAGTGCCCCTATCACACTCACTGAATTGTTTCTGTGACTAGGGTGATAAAAAGGTAACAAGCGGCTGGTTAGTTGCAGCCTGCAGATAGGTAAAAGCTTGGAGTGTATTGGAGGCGCACATGAGAAGGCACCGCGCTGTACAACACCAGGGTCTCAGCTTACTGGCTGAGTGTATGTAAATATATGGGAGTGTTCTTTTTGGTAAAGAGGTGTTACTACACAAAGTAAAATCTAAGTTTTTACTAAATTGAGCTGGAGTCGCTTCCTTTGTTGTATCCTGGGGAGCCCACCCCGGTACACGGCTTACAGTTACACCCATAGCACTGTACCATACATGTTACACACGCAGTTATGTGAACATCACACACAACACAGAGCATTTTCTCTTATAGAATATATTATAATGCTTCTTATATTCACCTGTACTTTTGTGGAAAAGTTAGGGACCAAAATAAATGCTGCTACATTGCTTTTTGTTAAACCAACCTAAATATGCTTGCACTTTTTACAGACTTTTCTTGCTGTCCACCAGTGGACATGTGTGTTCGCATGGATTCTAAACACTGTGCCCATAAAACTCTATGGCCCCATACATACACAGAAGGATTGCTTTTATAGGCATATCTAAGAGGAAAACAACATTGGTGCTATATTATGGAGACGTGTAAGGTTTTGATTACTGACACCCAGCTGATGGCTCTAAAACATTGTCTGCGACTTAAGGCTTACCTGTTTAAGTGAGAGGCAGGGATTGAACTCACGACTTGGTGCACTGAGGAATATGAATATGTCACTCTACTGACTGAGTCACGAGTACTCCTAAGTTACCTAAATGTAATTTTTGTCTGAAATGCTGTTATGTAATTTATAGGCAAGCAAAGGCATGAATTCCTTGTATGTCATTGAAGTTGCAAAATTTCAGTGGCGTTGTTACAGACTATGCACACCTACTCATGTCTGGTCGCTGCCTGCAGAGGCTGCAATATCTGCTTGCAAAGATTCTGCAAGTTATTTAAAATCTAAGCAGCTACAAACTACTCCAGTACGATCTGATATAGGTAAAATGTCTCTTCAGTGTCAAACAATCACAATACCTTTTGTTACATTTGTGATGAGTACACGCTTAAGCCTCAAAGACGCACAATGACAGCTCTTATCATGAAAGCCTATGAACTGTATTTTGGATGCAAGATTGGTGATCAAGACAAATCCTGAGCTCCTCACATCTGTTGTGTTAGATATAATAATAATAATAATAATAATAATAATAATAATAATAATAGTCCTTTAATAGTCCCACAATGGGGAAATTCAGTGTGTTACAGCAGCAAAGATAAGCAGATACAAATACAAATACAACATGTACAGGAATGTTCCAAGGTAAGAGGCATTACTTTGATATCAGACAGATATGCTGTTGACGTTAGAGGTTGGCTGAGAGGTTCTGACAAGTCAATGCTGTTTGCTGTCCCAATGATATGGCGGGAACTGAAGGATCATGTGACCGACTGCTACTTCTGTCTAACCAATGTCTCTGGTTTCTCTGCTAAGAATAAAAAATGCAATGAATTTCCCAGACCAGTGCCACATGATGACACTCTTCCAGTACCAAAGCCACCAGAGACATGGAGCCCCCACAGGATATGATGCCGTTTCAGACTAACTTTATATGTCCAGGCACCATCTGCACGTTAAAGAACACGAATGGTGACGGCTCATACAGCTTTATATATGTGTAATGACAGTAAACTCTATTACAAAATTGTCTGACCATTGTGTAAGCAATGCTACCTCCTATGCCGCCCCTGCTACCTCTTGTGTCTTTATTATTATATACAGTATCCTCTTTATTTTTATATACTATGCTCTGCTCATTACTATATACAGTGTCCTTTTTATTATTTTATACCAGGGGTCGGCAACCCCCGGCACACGTGCAGAGAGTGGCACGCGAGGCTTATTTCCCTGGCACGGCAGAGTCCTCACCCAGCAGTTTCGATCGGACCAAACACCGCCCAAACGAAACTGCTATTATTATACTGTGGGGTCTCTTCAGACCCACGAGTATAATAAGCGGAGTCCCCCGGGGAGGTGATCAAACATAAAAAACAATGTTAACTCACCTTCCCTGGATCCGCAGCCGCTCTGCGCTCTTCGGGCGCTTCTGCCTGAGGTAAGAGACAGCTGACAGGGCCTCAGGGGTCACGTCCGACGTCATTACGCATAATGACGTGACGTGACCCCTGAGACCGAATCAGCGGTCGCTGACGTCAGGGAGAAGCGCCCACACAATGGCTGCTGAGCGCAGGAAAAAGTGAGTAAGGGTGCGTTCACATATAACCGGCACAGCGATGTCAGGACGGATCTAATAGTTTTCTATGGGATCGGTTCTGGCACAAGAGGCATCAGTTCTGGCGCCGTATCTGTGCCTCAGCTGGATGGACGTTACCTGCAGCGTTTTTCCATCCAGCTTCCTTAAAATTTCATTAGCGCCGGATGCCGCCGGGTGCTTCCTAAAGATGGATGCGGCATCACCCGGCGTTCTGCAGTCGGCTTCACTACTGTACCTGAGTGAATTGTTCAGGATTGATTAAAGCTATAATGAAATACTTGGATTCATTTTAAAGATGAGAATCTCATCTTTAAAATGATACCAAGATCACCATGATCGCCTTAAACATCCTGAGTGATTCGCTAGTGAAAACGATGTTCGGCATTGAAATCCTAATGCAGATCTCAATTTCTGATATTGTTTTAACAGTGAATCGCTCTGAATCTGTAAGGTCTATCATGGCGATCTTGGTATCTTTTTAAAGATGAGATTCCCAGTTGCATCTTTGTTGCCCTAACAGATCCTTAGAAATGGGGCTCTAAAAGTGTTCCCCCCCTCCTGCCTCAGGCAGCATCTTAGAGCTAAGGAAGGAGGGAGAGGAGGAGCTGCAGAGACAATGATAACTCCTCATTGTCTGTGCATAAGCTGCAGATGACGAGGGGGGGTAGCATGGTCTTCTGTCCATGTTATCCCCTCTCCTATCAATCAGAGAGCATACTATACTTCTGCTCTCTGATTGTCACATAGCGGGATAATATAATACACCTCTGAGCCTAATCACATAACCAGGAGGTTTATTGGCGGTGTGACCCAGACATTTACCATCCTCCAGGTCGCAGCACCAAAAGTGTCACACCAAACACTTACACAACACATGCACAAAGTCACCAATAAAGTTTACATTTTTTCACTGTCTCTGTCCTGTCCATACCTGATCTTTATAGAGTAAAATACGCCGCCCGCCTCTCTAGTGACATTTGTTACACGCTAAAATAATAGCAATAGCAATTATCACTAGCGATGAACGTATAAAACATTTCTGACAAACGGCAGTTCCATCAGTCAGATAATACATTTTTACCCATTAAATGTAACCATATAAAATCCTAGGTTTTGGCAGTTTTCAGATGGGTGCTTTTTTTTTTTTTTTTTTGCACCCACAGTACAAACAAAACACCTGCACTTCCAGTAGGTCATCAGACTCTCTAACACCAGTAATGATGAACTGCAGGAACTTCAGAGGTTGTGTCCATAATACGTGCGCAATAAAGTGGTTGTGTTACACCAATCTGAACACGGCCCTAGTTATCACATTAGTTAGGTGTAGGGATTATAATTAATCATTAGAGTTACAATTTTTATAGGGGGATAGAAAATTATATTCTTATGTAAGCTCCTATTTAATTTTCATGCACAGGGTTAAACTGGGGACAGATGGATGGGGACATTAACTGTGGGGATAGGTGGAGGGGGACATTATAGTGTAAGGCGCCACTAGGGAGGCATTATATTGTATTAGGGCCTCTAATGGGACATTATAATTTGTACAAGTCGGGTATTCCTAAGTGGTGACGATGGGGGGGCCCACCTATGAAACAATTGCACTGAACCCACCGATGTGTTAAAACAGCCCTGCTAAGGAGCATACTGAGGAGGAACAATAATGGGAGCACTAATGTCAGTACCCACAATATAATGTTCCTTAATGCCCCCCTACAGTATAATGCCACATTAGTTGCCCCCCACACCATGTAATGTCATGTTAGTGCCCCCTACACAGTATAATGCCACGTTAGTGCCCCCTGCACAGTATAATGCTATGTTAGTCACCCCACACAGTGTAATGCCACGTTAGTCGCCCCCGATCTAATCCTTATTTTTCTTGTTTAAACCTGGGGTACGTTTTATAGTCAGACATGTCTTTTTGTCCAAAAAATACCGTAAATAGTGGACGTGTTCAGCTTGGACCTTTACTTGATGGCGGATCCCTGTTAATGGAAATTTACTAAAAGTAGTTGAGTACCCCTACTCTATTGGCTTCGGCAGCCCATCATGCCTTGTGGACCATCTTGGTAAAAACTGATAGTAAAAACTGATGACAACTGGTGACAACTTATGACAACTGATGGTTTTGGAGTAGAAATTTATAAAAAAAATGCCTGATGACAACTGATGCATTTTCGCATCAGTTTTGGCATCAGTTATAATGATGCAACTGACATATGTGAACCTACCCTAACATTGTTTTTTATGTTTGTCACCTCTCTTGGCCGTCCGCTTATTATTCTCTGGGGTCTGAAGAGACCCCACAGGATAATAATAGCTAGTGAATGGTGACAATTGGAATATTATAAAAGTTAGAATATTATACCTTGTGCAGGGGCCACTATGGAGGATAATACTGTGTGCAGGGGCCACTATAGAGGATAATACTGTGTGCAGGGGCCACTATGGAGGATAATACTGTGTGCAGGGGCCACTATGGAGGATAATACTGTGTGCAAGGGCCACTATGGAGGATAATACCATGTGCAGGGGCCGCTATGGGGCATAATACCGTGTACAGGGGTCCTTAAAGGACATAATACCGTGTGCAGGGGCCGCTATGGGACATAATACCGTGTGCAGGGGCTACTATGTGACATAATACCATGTGCAGGTGTCGTCAGACTTACAATTATTGACCACTCCAAGTACCTCAACTTTGATTTTTTTAATCGAAATCGGCACGCCGAACAAAAAAAAGGTTGCCTACCCCTGTTTTATACAATGCTTTGCTCATTATTAGAAATAGTATCCTCTTTTTTATTATTATATACAGTGTCCTCTTTATTATTATATACATTAGTCTGTTAATTATTATATACAGTATCCTCTTTTTCATTATATACAGTGCCCTGCTCATTATTGTATACATTATCCTCTTTATTATTATATACAATTCTCTGCTCATTATTATGTACAGTGTTCTCTTTATTATATACAGTGCTCTGCTCATTATTATATACAGTGTTCTCTATATTATATACAGTGCTCTGCTCATTATTATATACAGTGTCCTTTTTATTATTATATACAATGCCCTGCTCATCATTATATACAGTATCCTCTTTGTTATTATTAGAGATGAGTGAATCGAAGCTGCAAAAGTGGAATTCGATCCGATCATCAGGAAATCTTCAATTCGCCTCGATTCCAGATTTCCTCACGCTTCGATGCATCGAATCACATTTTTTTATTAAATGGCTGCTAAACGTTAGGACAAGGAGCAAGGGACTCTGGGAATGCGGGATCACCCACAATGCCAAGCGTGTAGCTAATTAGCAGCCAGCCAGCCCTTTGATGTCACAGTCCTATAAAAACCCTTCGCCATTTTAGGTACAGTCTTTTCACATCGCTCTTACTGTAGAGACAGATGTCAGCAGGAGCTAGGGAGAGACTTAGAAAACATATAGAAGTTCACAGAAAGAGTCTTAGAACTGCTGTAGGGAAAGGATAGGGAGGAATTCAAAGAAGAATTTGAGGTGGTTGCAGGGTCATTAACAGCAAGAATTGTTATACACATTGCAGCACTCACTGCTGTTAAACTGCTGCTCATTATTCATACCTGTGTCTTCAAGGTGGAACACAACAAGCCTTTTGCAGTACAGTAGAGCAAAAAACAGTGAATTATCATCCACTAATATCTGCTCTTATCTGTAATAAACGCCTTTTTAAAGGCGTTTATTATAAGGGGCTTATTCAAAAGCATAACATTCTTCCAAAGCATAACATTACAGGCCATTTGTCAGTACTACTGTGCCATAGAAAACTGAATTATCATCTACTAATATCTGCAGTTATTTGTTCTAACGCCTTATTGAAGGCATTTATTAGTGTGGAAACAAATAAAGGGCATATTCGAAATTTTGTTCAGAGTATAAAATTACAGGCCATTTCTCTATGCAGTAGTGGCAAAATTCAATAATAGCCACTGATCTGTGCAGTTAGCTATTATCCTAACAGTTGTTTAAAGGTGTTTATTAGTGGAGAAAGAAATAACGACCATATTTGCCATTTTGTTCTTTGTATAAAGTTGCTGGCCATTTATCAATATAGTATTAGCAAAAAACAATAATTCAATCATTCTTAGCGGTTATCACTTATTTAAAGGTGTTTATTAGTGCAGAAACACATAAGGACTATATTCGCCATTTTGATCCCATTATTAAGTTACAGGCCATTTCTCAATACAGTATTGGAAAAAATCAATAATTCTTAGCCACTAATCTCTGCCTTTATCACGCTTTTTTTTTATAGGGGTTCATTAATGCAGAAAGAAATAAGGGACATATTTGCCGTTCTCTTCAAAGTAGAAAATTGCAGGCCTTTTTGCCCTGTATTTATTTCCTTTGCAATTACGTTTTTTCATCAAACAGTATGTCAGACTGAAAAGAGAGGCCATGCACAGGAGAGGGCCACAGGCCTAAATGTTTCTGGCGCAGGCATAAGTCACAGCAGAGTAAGGGGGCTTGGCAGAACGGGTCACTTACAGAATGTCAAGTAGCGGTCGTGTCTTGACCAGCAACCCAACGATTGTAGACTGGTTGACTCGGTCATCCAATTCATCCCAAGTCACATGAGACACCCCCCAGCCAAGAGTCGGTGGGTTTGTCAGACAAACCCTTAGTTGGCATGGCCTGGAAGCAGGCCCTGTCCCCTCATCTGTCCTCAACCTGCCTCTGTCCTTTTCTGTTCCCTCAGCTAGAGAAGTACTCTATGCTGTGGACTCAGATCCACTATACAGTGAGGAGGAGGTACTAGAGGACAGTCAGCAGCTACTGCTAAACCGAGATCTGGAGGAGACATCCTCCGCTTCCTCCGGTAGGCGGGAAAGTAATGATGAGAAGAGTGGCGTGGGAGCTGGTGTTGAGAAGGACATCAGTGACCTGCAGACAGTAGTGGATGACGATGTAGCCGATCGTAATTGGGAGCTGGTTGATGAAGGGGCTTCATCGTCATCAGGAGAAGAGGGTTGCAGCTTGAGCATGAGGCAGCAGGGTGGCAGCAGTGGGAGGTCGGGAGTTAAACGTGCCCGGGGTAGACCACCCATTCGCAGCAGCCTACCAGCCCGGAAAGCAGTGGTGCTGGGGTTCATGGAGGAAGTGGTGGTAGCAGTCTTTTAGTATGGCGTGTTGGGGGTAAAATCACCTACTCGGCGGTGTGGCAGGTTTTTGTTAAGCCGCCGGGGGAGGTGAACATGGCCATATATTCAATCTATGGGTAGAAGGTGAAGCATGGCCAGGGTGCCAATGTTGGCAACACAGCTTTGCATCCCTGTATGGCCTCCTCACACTGCTGCCACCTCCTCACTCTGCCCCTGGGTCACTGTAGGGCCTCCTAAGGCTGTTGCTACCTCCACATTATATCACCTTGCCACTCTGTGGCCTACTCATGCTGCTGCCACCTCCGCACTCTGCCACTGGGTGACTGTATGGCCTCCTAAGACTGTTGCTACCTCCACATTATATCACCTTGCCACTCTGTAGCCTACTCATGCTGCTACCATCTCCGTACTCTGCTACTGGGTGACTGTATGGCCTCCTCACGCTGCTGCCACCTCCTCACTCTGCCACTGGGTCACTGTATGGCCTCCTAAGGCTACTGACACCTCCACAATGTCACTGGGTCACTGTATGTCCTCCTCATGCTGCTTCCACTGGGTCACTCTGACACCGGGTCACTGTATGGCCTCCTAAGGCTGCTGCTACCACCACCTCTGCCACTGGGTTACTGTATGGCCTACTCATGCTGCTGCCAACTTCACATTATGTCACCTTGCCACTCGGTGTCCTCCTCATGCTGCTGCCAACTCCACATTTCGCCTTGTCACCAGCAACTTGGCCAGCTGACGCCGCTTCCACGTTCTCACGCTGTTGCTCCTGCAACAATGTCCACCTCATCCTCCACTTTTTCCTCAGCCTCCACTGCAGGGACAATTCACAGTGCTCCTCCAGCATACCACATGTGCAGGGCACAGCAGTGTCACGCTGTTCTACACCTCGTTTGCTTGGGCAAACAACGTCACATAGGGGAGGAACTGCTCTGTGTCCTCAATCAAGAAATCAAATCCTGGCTTAATCCAAGAGAACTTAAAATTGGAACAATGGTGACGGACAATGGGAAGAGCATGGTGTCGGCGCTGCGTCAAGGAGGGCGCACGTGTTCAATATGGTTGTCAAGCGTTTCCTTAAGTGTTCCACCCATCTGCAAGACATCCTAAAAATGTCAAGGAAACTTTTCATGCACTTCAGACACTCATACACCGCCAAGCATACCCTCCTTGAGCTGCAGCGTCAGAACGGCCTCCCACAATACTGTATACTGTAGGCTGATATGCGATGTTTCCACCCGTTGGAATTCAACCCTCCACATGTTAGATTGACTATATGAACAGAGAAAAGCCATAAACGATTTCTTGATGATCCAAGTGGACAGAGGTACTCCCCTATCTAACTTTAACGTTAGCCAGTGGCAGCTCATGCGTGACACCTATCGTTTGCTTGTTCCATTTGAGGAGGTCACTTTGTTAGTCAGTTGCCAGGACTACGGGATGAACAAAGGAGGACGAAGATTTCCACCCACCAATGCCTGATGCAGCAGATTAAATGATCAATGCTGCCTCACCACACTGTGTCACCTTGCCACTCTGTGGCCTACTCACGCTGCTGCCACCTCTGCACTCTGCCACTGGGTGACTGTATAGCCTCCTCACACTGCTTCCACCTCCGCACTCTGCTACTGGGTCACTGTATTGCCTCGTAAGGCTGCTGACACCTCTACACTCTGCTACTGGTTCACTGTATGGCCTCCTAAGGCTGCTGATACCTGCACACTCTGTTACCAGGACACTGTATGGCCTCTTAAGGCTTCTGACACCTCCACAATATGCCACTGGGTCACTGTATGGCCTCCTAAGGCTGCTGACACCACAATGTCACTGGGTCACTGTATTTCCTCCTCATGCTGCTGCTACTGGGTCACTATATGCCCTCCTCATGCTGCTGCCACTGCTGGGTCACTGTATGGCCTCCTCATGCAGCTGCCACTGGGTCACTCTGTGTACTCCTCATGCCGCTTTCACTGGGTCACTGTATGCCCTCCTCATGCTGCTGCCACTGGGTCACTGTATTTCCTCCTCATGCCGCTGCCACTGGGTCATTCTGTGTACTCCTCATGCTGCTGCCACTGGGTCACTATATGTCCTCATCATGCCGCTGCCACTGGGTCACAATATGTCCTCATCATGCCGCTTCCACAGGGTCACTCTGTGTGCTCCTCATGCTGCTGTCACTGGTCACTGTATGCCCTCCTCATGCCGCTGCCACTGGGTCATTCTGTGTACTCCTCATGCTGCTGCCACTGGGTCACTATATGTCCTCATCATGCCGCTGCCACTAGGTCACTATATGTCCTCATCATGCCGCTTCCAAAGGGTCACTCTGTGTACTCCTCATGCTGCTGCCACTGGGTCACTGTATGCCCTCCTCATGCCGCTGCCACTGGGTCACTGTATGCCCTCCTCATGCTGCTGCCACTGGGTCGCTGTATGACCTCCTCATGCTGCTGCACAACTCCACATTATATCGCCTTCCTGCTCTGTGGCTTCCTCATGCTGCTACCAACTCCACATTATGTTACCTTGCCACTCTGTAGACATCTATGTGGAATCGGCAGACGACAGTGTAAAAGGTGTGCGCTCTTTCATGCTACAGTAGGATCGTTGACCTCTGCACGGTTCTTTCTACCTGGCACTAATATGGACCTGTAAGGCTTCACGACCACAGTAGGCTCCCTATGCATGTTACTGCAAGGCACAGTGTTCTACACCACTATACAGGCTCTCTGAAGCCAGGAAATAGGTGTTTATTAACTATATCGCTGCAAATTGTTTGGGAAATTCAAATCGAACTGCAGAATCGAACTTTTGAGAAATTCGCTCATATCTAATTATTATATATAGTTCTCTGCTCATTATTATATACAGTGTCCTCTTTATTATTATATGCAGTGCTTTTCTCATTATTTGATACATAATCCTCTTTATTATTATATACAGTTCAATGCTCATTATTATATAGTGTCCTCTTTATTATTATATACAGTGTCCTTCTCATTATTATATACAGTATCCTCTTTATTATTACATAAAGTTACCTTTTTATTACTATATACAATGCCCTGCTTATTATTACAGACAATATACTCTTTATTATTATATACAGTGCCCTGTTCAATTTTATATACAGTATCTTCTTTATTATTATATACACTACTCTGCTAACTATTATATACATTATCCTTTTTATTATATACAATGCACTTCTTATTATATACAGTATCCTCTTTATTATTATTTATAATGCCCTTCTCATTACTATATACTGTACAGTATCCATATTATTATTATATACAGTGCCCTCTTTATTATTAAATACAATGCCCAGCAGATTATTTTATACAGTATCCTCTTTATTATTATATACAATGCCCTGCTTATTATTATACACAGTATCCTCTTTATTATATACAGTGCCCTGCTCATTATTCTTTACAGTGTCCTCTTTAATAATATACAGACGTGTACAAAATTGTTTGTACCCCTCGTTTAATGAAAGAAAAACCCACAATGGTCACAGAAATAACTTGAATCTGACAAAAGTAATTTGCCAAACTACATGTTGACAAGCCATAAAGCTTCTGGGTGAATGTCCTATGGACAGATGAGACAAAAATCTAAATTTTGGCACGGCACATCAGCTCTATGTTCACAGATGGAAAAATGAAGCATATCTTGAAAAGAACATTGTCCCTTCTGTGAAACATGGAGGAGGCTCTGTTATGTTCTGGGGCTGCTTTGCTGCATCTGGAACAGGGTGTCTTGAATCTGTGCAGGGTACAATGAAATCTCAAGACTATCAAGGGATTCTAGAGAGAAATGTGCTGCCCAGTGTCAGAAAGCTTGGTTTCAGTCACAGGTCATGGGTCTTGCAACAGGATAATGACCCAAAACACACAGCTAAAAACACCCAAGAATGGCTAAGAGGAAAACATTGGACTATTCTGAAGTGGCCTTCTATGAGTCCTGACCTAAATCCTATTGAGCATCTTTGGAAGGAGCTGAAACATGCTGTCTGGAAAAGGCACCCTTCATACCCGAGACAACTGGAGCAGTTTTCTCATGAGGAGTGGCCAAAATACCTGTTGAGAGGTGCAGAAGTCTCATCCTCAGTTACAGGAATCGTTTGCAATGATTGCCTCAAAAGGTTGTGCAACAAAATATTAAGTTAAGGGAACCATCATTTCTGTCCAGGCCTGTTTCATGAGTTTTCTTTTTTAAAAAATCCTGTTGAAGCATGGTTGAAAAGCAATGTCTGACTTTCATTTGTTCATTTTCATAGACTTTTTATATATTATTACTTTTGTCAGATTCAAGTTATTTATGTGACCATTGTGGGTTTTTCTTTCATTAAATGAGGGGTACCAACAATTTTGTCCACGTGTGTATATAGTTCCCTCCTTATTTTATTTCCAGTTTCCTTTTTATGAATGAAAATAGTGTCTTACTCTTTTTTTGTACAGTGTGCTATTCATTATTACATATAGTTACCTTCTCTTTATTATATACAATAACACCTTTATTAGTTATATAGTGCCCTTCTCATTATCATATACAGTGTACGCTTAATTAACATTATTATTATTATTATTATTATTATGTACAGCACCCTGCTCATTTTTGTATTTATTGTCTTTTTTATTATGATAAATAGTTCCCTTCTCAAAATTATATACACTGTCATCTTTATTATTAGATATAGTGTACTTCTCATTTTTATATACTTTGTCCTCTTATTATTATATATAGTGGCCTGCTCATTTTTTATATACAATGTCCTCTTCATTAATATATATTGTGCCCTGCTAGATTATTATTTACAATATCCTCTTTATTATTATATAGTGCTATGCTCTTTATTGTATACAAATTGCTCTTTATTTTAGATATACTGCAGGACTTATTTTTTTTTATAAATTGTCTTTTTTATTATTATAAATAGTGTCCTGCTCATTATTGTATACTGTGTCCTCTTTATTGTTATATGTAACGCCCTTCTCATTATTATGGGGCAGATAGGGAGCTTTCATATGGAGATGGAATAATTATATACATAGGCAGGAGATAAATCCCATTCATTGGGAGTACATGCACTTTGTATTCATTAGCCGGTTTCTGCATCAGCCGTGTTAGTGGTTCATTTGGGGCCACACATGATATTTTTATGGGCAATTGAGATCTATTGTGCTGCCTATCGATATTCATATCAGGGAAGGTAGAGATTTAAAGTCTTTTAGCCCAAGTGTTGATATAACACAGCTATATATATGCAGCTCCTTAAAAGATGGTAGAGATTGGGCTAGTGACAACATATAGCCTACCATCGCGTATAATTAGGATACTACAATACATTGTGTATTTTTATCAGTGGTATTATTTATATTAGCTTTGCAGCAGCACAAGTTAAATATTTAGTTAAGAACACATTATTGTTTATTTATTTATTAGGACTGACTTCCTTTAATAAAAGTTAAGTTTTAGATGTTTCACATATATATTTTTTGAGTCATTAGTATATACAGTGTACTCTGTTAATAATAATAATAATAATAATAATAATAATATTATATATACATAGTGCCCTGCTCCTTATTATATTCAATGTCCTTTTTATTATTATACATAGTGCCCTGCTCATTTTTGTATTCATTTTCCTTTTTATTATGATAAATACTTCCCTGCTTATTTTTGTATAGTGTTCTCTTTATTATATTATATAGGGTCCATTTCATAATTATATACAATATCCTTGTTTTTAAGTATGTATAGTGCCCTTCTCATTTTTATATACAGCGTCCTTTTATTATTATTATACATAGTGGCCTGCTCATTTTTATATACAATGTCCTGTTTATTAATATATACTGTATATCATGCCCTGCTCCTTATTATATACAATACCCTCTTTATTATTATATAGTGCCATGCTCTTTATTGTTTACAATGTGCTCTTTATTTTTACATATACTGTTGTGCTTATTATTTTATAAATTGACCTTTTCATTATTATAAATAGTCCACTGCTCATTATTGTATACTGTGTCCTTGCTATTATTATATATAGTGCCCTGCTTATTGTTATACAGTGCTGGCCAAAAGTATTGGCACCCCTGCAATTCTGTCAGATAATACTCAATTTCTTCCAGAAAATTATTGCAATCACAAATGCTTTGGTAATAATATCTTCATTTATTTTGCTTGTAATAAAAAAACACAAAAGAGAATGAAAAAAAAAAGTCAAATCATTGATCATTTTACACAAAACTCCAAAAATGGGCCGGACAAAAGTATTGGCACCCTCAGCCTAATACTTGGTAGCACAACCTTTAGACAAAATAACTGCGAACAACCGCTTCCGGTAACCATCAATGAGTTTCTTACAATGCTCTGCTGGAATTTTAGACCATTCTTCTTTGGCAAATTTCTCCAGGTCCCTGAGATTTGAAGGGTGCCTTCTCCAAACTGCCATTTTGAGATCTCTCCACAGGTGTTCTATGGGATTCAGGTCTGGACTCATTGCTGGCCACTTTAGAAGTCTCCAGTGCTTTCTCTCAAACCATTTTCTAGTGCTTTTTGAATTGTGTTTTGGGTCATTGTCCTGCTGGAAGACCCATGACCTCTGAGGGAGACCCAGCTTTCTCACACTGGGCCCTACATTATGCTGCAAAATTTGTTGGTAGTCTTCAGACTTCATAATGCCATGCACACGGTCAAGTAGTCCAGTGCCAGAGGCAGCAAAGCAACCCCAAAACATCAGGGAACCTCCGCCATGTTTGACTGTAGGGACCGTGTTCTTTTCTTTGAAGGCCTCTTTTTTTTCCTGTAAACTCTATGTTGATGCCTTTTCCCAAAAAGCTCTACTTTTGTCTCATCTGACCAGAGAACATTCTTCCAAAAAGTTTTTGGCTTTCTCAGGTAAGTTTTGGCAAACTCCAGCCTGGCTTTTTTATGTCTGTGGGTCAGAAGTGGGGTCTTCCTGGGTATCCTACCATAGAGTCCCTTTTCATTCAGACGCCGACGGATAGTACGGGTTGACACTGTTGTACCCTCGGACTGCAGGGCAGCTAGAACTTGTTTGGATGTTAGTCGAGGTTCTTTAGCCACCATCCGCACAATCTTTCGTTGAAATCTCTCGTCAATTTTTCTTTTCCGTTCACATCTAGGGAGGTTAGCCACAGTGCCATGGGCTTGAAACTTCTTGATGACACTGCGCACGGTAGACAAAGGAACATTCAGGTCTTTGGAGATGGACTTGTAGCCTTGAGATTGCTCATGCTTCCTCACAATTTTGCTTCTCAAGTCCTCAGTTCTTTGGTCTTCTTTCTTTTCTCCATGCTCAATGTGGTACACACAAGGACAAAGGACAGAGGTTGAGTCAACTTTAATCCATTTCAACTGGCTGCAAGTGTGATTTAGTTATTGCTACCACCTGTTATGTGCCACAGGTAAGTAACAGGTGCTGTTAATTACACAAATTAGAGAAGCATCACATGATTTTCAAAGGGTGCCAATACTTTTGTCCACCCCCTTTTTTATGTTTGGTGTGGAATTATATCCAATTTGGCTTTTTGACAATTCTTTTTGTGGTTTTCCATTGACGACAAATTAAATGAAGATATTATTACCAAAGCATTTGTGATTGCAATCATTTTCTGGAAGAAATTGAGTATTATCTGACAGAATTGCAGGGGTGCCAATACTTTTGGCCAGCACTGTATATATTGTGTCCTCTTTAATTATATATATATATATATATATATATATATATATATATATATATAACACACTACTGTTCAAAAGTTTGGGGTCACCCAGACAATTTTGTGTTTTCCATGAAAACTCACACTTTTATTTATCAAATGAGTTGCAAAATGAATAGAAAATATAGTCAAGACATTGACAAGGTTATAAATAAATGATTTTTATTTGAAATAATAATTTTCTCCTTCAAACTTTGCTTTCGTCAAAGAATGCTCCATTTGCAGCAATTACAGCATTGCAGACCTTTGGCATTCTAGCTGTTAATTTGCTGAGGTAATCTGGAGAACTTGCTTCCAGAAGTCCCTCCAACAAGTTGGATTGGCTTGATGGGCACTTTTTGCGTACCATACGGTCAAGCTGCTCCCAGAACAGCTCAATGGGGTTGAGATCTGGTGACTGTGCTGGCCACTCCATTACAGATAGAATACTAGCTGCCTGCTTCTTCCCTAAATAGTTCTTGCATAATTTGGAGGTGTGCTTTGGGTCATTGTCCTGTTGTAGGATGAAATTGGCTCCAATCAAACACTGTCCACAGAGTATGGCATGGCGTTGCAAAATGGAGTGATAGCCTTCCTTATTCAAAATCCCTTTTACCTTGTACAAATCTCCCACTTTACCAGTACCAAAGCAAACCCAGACCATCACATTACCTCCACCATGCTTGACAGATGGCGTCAGGCACTCTTCCAGCATCTTTTCAGTTGTTCTGCATCTCACAAATGTTCTTCTGTGTGATCCAAACACCTCAAACTTCGATTCGTCTGTCCATAACACTTTTTTCCAATCTTCCTCTGTCCACTGTCTGTGTTATTTTGCCCATATTAATCTTTTCCTTTTATTAGCCAGGCTCAGATATGGCTTTTTCTTGAAGTCGATTTCTCAAACTAAAGACTCAAATGTACTTGTCTTGTTGCTCAGTTGTGCAGCGGGGCCTCTGAAGGGAGTAGTACACACTGTTGTAGGAAATCTTCAGTTTCTTGGCAATTTATTGCATGGAATAGCCTTAATTTCTATGAACAAGAATAGACTTTCGAGTTTCACATGAAATTTCTCTTGTTCTGGCCATTTTGAGAGTTTAATCAAACCAACAAATGTAATTCTCCAGATTCTCAACTAGCTCAAAGGAAGGTCAGTTTTATAGCTTCTCTAACCAGCAAAACTGTTTTCAGCTGTGCTAACATACTTGCACAAGGGGTCTAAAAAGACCCCAGAGTATAATAATTGTTCTTGGGTGGTCCACAATGGGGCATAATACTATGTGAAGGGGTCACTATGGGGCATAATACTGTGTGCAGAGGACACTATGGGGCATAATAGTGTGTGCAGGGGCCACTGTGGGGCATAATAGTGTGTGCAGGGGCCACTATGGTGCATAATAGTGTTTCCAGGAATGCGGTTTGTGGGGGGAGGGGCGGTTGCCGGGGGGCCCCATGTCAAAATTTCGCCTTGGGGCCCAGCCATTCCTAGTTATGCCACTGAGTCTAGTATAGGTACAGTCTATTTATGGCTGTGTTGTTATGGAAACCTGGTAAATTAAATGTGAACTTATATTGGCTGATACACGTGATATGACTGAATATTTAAGGACCTCCAAACTGCTATTGACTAATACAGGTCATATATAGCTTGGTTGTTATGGAAACCTGGTGTAAAGCTGTGTGCCGGAGGAGACTAAGCGCCTGCGAGCTTCTATTAGCTTATAAGGGACATGTGACTGTGTGTATAACAGTTGGAATATGAGTGAAAGACTTGCATTTTTTGGGGAATGCTGTATCTCAGGAACAGTATGTCCTAGAGATCTGAGACTCAGTCTAAAATCTTCAAGGACACCAGATTTACATGTGTGCCAAATTTGGTGACGATTGGTCCAGTCGTTTGGTCGCGCATAAAGAACAGACAGAAACTAATTTTTATATACAATCTACTCTTTATTAATATTATACAGTACAGACCAAAAGTTTGGACACACCTTCTCATTCCAAGAGTTTTCTGTATTTTCATGACTATAAAAATTGTAGATTCACACTGAAGGCATCAAAACCATGAATTAACACATGTGGAATTATATACTTAACAAAAAAGTGTGAAACAACTGAAAATATGTCTTATATTCTAGGTTCTTCAAAGTAGCCACCTTTTGCTTTGATTACTGCTTTGCACACTCTTGGCATTCTCTTGATGAGCTTCAAGAGGTAGTCACCTGAAATGGTTTTCACTTCACAGGTGTGCCCTGTCAGGTTTAATAAGTGGGATTTCTTGCCTTATAAATGGGGTTGGGACCATCAGTTGTGTTGTTCAGAAGTCAGGTGGATACACAGCTGATAGTCCTACTGAATGGAGTGTTAGAATTTGTAATATGGCAAGAAAAAAGCAGCTAAGTAAAGAAAAACGAGTGGCCATCATTACTTTAAGAAATGAAGGTCAGTTTGTCTGAAAAATTGGGAAAACTTTGAAAGTGTCCCCAAGTGCAGTGGCCAAAACCATCAAGCGCTACAAAGAAACTGGCTCACATGAGGACCGCCCCAGGAAAGGAAGACCAAGAGTCACCTCTGCTGTGGAGGATAAGTTCATCCGAGTCACCAGCCTCAGAAATTGCAGGTTAACAGCAGCTCAGATTAGAGACCAGGTCAATGCCACACAGAGTTCTAGCAGCAGACACATCTCTACAACAACTGTTAAGAGGAGACTGTGTGCAGCAGGCCTTCATGGTAAAATAGCTGCTAGGAAACCACTGCTAAGGACAGGCAACAAGCAGAAGAGACTTGTTTGGGCTAAAGAACACAAGGAATGGACATTAGACCTGTGGAAATCTGTGCTTTGGTCTGATGAGTCCAAATTTGAGATCTTTGGTTCCAACCACCGTCTCTTTGTGCGACGCAGAAAAGGTGAACGAATGGACTCTACATGCCTGGTTCCCACCGTGAAGCATGGAGGAGGAGGTGTGATGGTGTGGGGGTGCTTTGCTGGTGACACTGTTGGGGATTTATTCAAAATTGAAGGAATACTGTACCAGCATGGTTACCACAGCATCTTGCAGCGGCATGCCATTCCATCCAGTTTGCGTTTAGTTGGACCATCATTTATTTTTCAACAGGACAATGACCCCAAACACACCTCCAGACTGTGTAAGCGCTATTTGACCAAGAAGGAGAGTGATGGGGTGCTACTCCAGATGACCTGGCCTCCACAGACACCAGACCTGAACCCAATAAAGATGGTTTGGGGTGAGCTGGACCGCAGAGTGAAGGCAAAAGGGCCAACAAGTGCTAAGCATCTCTGGGAACTCCTTCAAGACTGTTGGAAGACCATTTCAGGTGACTACCTCTTGAAGCTCATCAAGAGAATGCTAAGAGTGTGCAAAGTAGTAATCAAAGCAAAAGGTGGCTACTTTGAAGAACCTAGAATATAAGACATATTTTCAGTTGTTTCACACTTTTTTGTTGAGTATATAACTCCACATGTGTTAATTCATAGTTTTGATGCCTTCAGTGTGAATCTACAATTTTTACAGTCATGAAAATACAGAAAACTCTTGGAATGAGAAGGTGTGTCCAAACTTTTGGTCTGTACTGTATATATATATATATATATATATATATATATATATATATTGTGGGGAACCGCTCAGGTAGATGCTTGGTAGCAGTGCAGGAAACAGGGACACAGAGACTGGATCACACTCAAGTTCAGAGTTTATTCACTTGTAAGTGAGTTAACAGGTTTTGCCTTTACAAAGGCGCAAACAAAGAAAAACAAAACCTTCTCGGCTGAGAAACAACTAACACAAAAAGACAATCCCTCTCTATACAAGAGCCTGGCTACCAGACTCTCGTTCTGGTTACATCAGACGGGTGGCACAGATTTACCTTCATGCAGGTTCAGTTATACAGCTCAGACTGTTCCTCAATGTAGTGCCACACCTCCTAGTCCTGACACACAGCCTATATCAGGCCTTAATTAGTCAGCTGACCTCCCTGCTATGGGCTTCTACCAGACACCCTTTAACTGCCTGGCTGGAACATTCCTGTTCTCCCAAACCACACCCTTCACTTTCTCACAATATATATATATATATATATATATATATATATAACATACACAGTCATATGAAAAAGTTTGGGCACCCCTATTAATCTTAATCATTTTTAGTTCTAAATATTTGGGTGTTTGCAACAGCCATTTCAATTTGATATATCTAATAACTGATGGACACAGTAATATTTCAGGATTGAAATGAGGTTTATTGTACTAACAGAAAATGTGCAATATAGTGCTGTACTTATTATTTTATAAATTGTCCTTTTTATTATAATAAAGAGTGCTCTGCTCATTATTGTATACTTTGTCCTCTTTAATAATATATATAGTGCCCTGCCTCTTTTAATTTATAGTGTAGTTTTTATTATTAAAAATGTTTTATTTTTCTTTGTATACAGTGTCCTATTTATTATTACATATATTTACCTGCTCTTTAATATATACAATGTCCCCATTATTAGTGTATTTAGTGCCCTTCTCATTATTATATACAGTGCAGTCTTTTTTATTATTATTATTATTATATACAGTGCCCTGCTCATTTTTATATTCATTGTCCTTTTTATTATGATAAATAGTGTCTTGCTCATTATTGTATAGTGTTCTCTTTATTATTTTATCTAGTGCCCTTTTCATAATTATATACAATATTTTAGTATATATAGTGTCCTCATTATTATATACAGTGTCCCCTTTATTATTAGATATAGTGCCCTGCTCATTCATAACCCTTGAACTTTTTCACATTTTGTCATCTTACAACCACAAACTTAAATATATTTTGCTGAGATTTTAAGTGACAACCCACACAAAGTATCACATAATTGTGAAGTGGAATGAAAATGATACATAGGTTTCAAAATTTTAATCAAATAAAAATCTGAAACGTGTGACATGCAAAAGTATTCAGCCCCTGTATATCAATACTTTGTAGAGCCATCTTTCGCTTCAATTCCAGCTGCAAGTCTTTTGGGGTCTGTCTCTACGAGCTTTGCGCATCTAGAGACTGAGATTTTTGTCCATTCTTCTTTTCAAAATAGCTCAAGCTTTATCCAGGTTGGACGGAGAGCGTCTGTGAACAGCAATTTTCATGTTTTGCCATAGATTCTTAATGGGGTTTAGAACTGGACTTTGGCTGGGCCATTCTAACACATGAATATTCTTTGATCCAAACAATTCCACTGTAGCTCTGTATGTTTAGGATCATTGTCTTGCTGAAAGGTGAATCTCCTTCCCCATTTCAAGTCTTTTGCAGCCTCCAACAGATTTTCTTCCAGGATTGCTCTGTATCCATCTTCTAATCAACTCTGACCAGCTTGCCTGTCCCTGCTGAAGAAAAGCCTCCCCACAGCATGATGCTGCTACCACCATGTTTCACCATGCTCCACAGTGGCCCCCACACAGCATTCTGTGCTCCACAGCAGCTCCCACACAGCATTATGCACTCTACAGCGGCCCCCACACAGCATTATGTGCTTCACAGCAGCCCTCACACAGCATTATGCGCTCCACAGCAGCCCCCACTCAGCATTATTCGCTCCACAGTGGGCCCCACACAACATTATGCGCTCCACAGCGGCCCCCACACAGTATTATGTATTCCACAGTGGCCCGCACAGAGTATTATATACCCAAAGTGGTATTATGAGCTCCCAAGGGCCCCCCCACCAAGAGTCGGTGCTATTATTATACTTTGGGGTCTCCTCTGACCCCAGAGTATAATAAGTGGAGGCCCAGGAAAAGTGATTAAAAATAAGAAAAACTTATACTCATCTTATCTCACCTCTTGCTCCTTCTGACTGACATCTTCCAGCATCCTCTTCTGTCTGGCAACTGAGGTCCTGCGCTCCAGACGTCACTGATGGGGCCTGTGATTGGGCCTCAGCGGTCACATGGGGCACGATGACATCAGAAACCGGCCAGTAGAGCCCTGGAGTGGATGGTGAGCTCAGGACAGCTGAGTATAAATTTTTTTATTTTTTTTTAGTCACCTATCCTGGGCTGGCATCAACTGGAAAGGGACCCGGTCAGTGAAAGTGGTTGGGGAAAGCTTGGCGGCCATTTCCAGTTGGTCGTGGGCCCCATACCTCTCCAGGCACGGTTGCGGTCGCATCCCCTGCGGCCATGATCGTTACGCCACTGAGTGTTATCTTTATTATAGCGTTCTCATTATATACAGTATGTCAAGCCCTACTTACATGGATGTCTTTGGATTTCTCTCCACTGCAGAGATGTCTCAGGCCCTTCATGCCTGCTGCTGTGCTAAAATATAGTTTCCAGTTGTCATGTTTCTTCCTATAGATAGATATAATTTCACCCACATTAAAGGCCAATAACAGGGCTCAGCGTTGACCTTGGGACCGAAAAACATGGCAGACGGACCATGTAAGAGGGCTGGAATGTCAGATGATCCCACAGAACAATTGTGTGTTTTTATTTATTTATTTCTTTTTTACACACCTTCCCCGGCCTCCAACTTTTATAGTTTGAGACCTGAAGAAACCCCAGAGTATAGTAATCAACTTTGGTGAATTATTGCATGGACAACTTCCAAAACTTCTGGTTTATCCGAACATGAAATCTTTGTAAAATTTATAATAAGCCCAACTCTTGCTGTTCCCTAGCTTTCTAATGCTCCTGAAAGGCAAATCTGCATATTTATATAGAAATATAGGAAAGGGGAGTGTGATTTGAAAAATCATTACTTTTTATTGTTCGTATTGTACAAAGGTTTTTTTTTTTTTTTAACCCCTTCCCGATATCTTCTGTACTATTAAATATCAGGTCTTTAAACATGGCGCCCGCTCAGGAGATGAGTGGGCACTATAGCCACCAGGTCTCTACTGTATTTGACCACAGGCATTGCTGCTGGGTCTCTGCAGTTTGAGTCCTTTCTGATCATGGGCATTATCCTCTCTGATTCCTTTCCCTCAAGTGCTTAGTGACATCTAATAGATGTATGCTTGGGTAATATGGCATGAGCTCAGTCTATGCCATATATGGCAGGTGCCAGCAATGTTACAGCAGAACTCCAATGATAATGCAGCATCCCTGTGGACACTCCTTAAATGGTTTATATTTTGTTTGTGCCACTGTGTATGTATATTATTGTTTTATGTGTGTTTTCTCCTTTAATTGTATGTTTTGCATCTTCCCTATATGTTATCCCCCTCTTCTTTATTAGGAGTAATCCACTGTGGCTTGGCACCCCTCCGTTTTAGAGGACTTGTTTCATATCTAGCCAGTCACTGACCTGGATTAGGGTGTAGGGTGCACTGTGTGTTAGCAATGGTGCAGAAAAGACCACATGCTTTGTGCCCATTGCAGCCCCTAGGGAAGAGAAACCATCAGACCATCAGCCATAAACAACTTTGAGACAGGGAAGATAAGCTGTGTGCCCCATGGAGGGACAGTAGAGTGCCAAGTGGAGAAGTGGTTTGCAGAAAATTCAGCCAGGACCCTTTCATCTCCAGGTTTCTGGGACCTGGGAATTATTTTAGTCCCCATAGCCACAATGGGATAGGTAGAAACATTCTATTACTGGGCATCTCTCAACTTAAGTCTGGGACCAGCCACCACAGTGTAACTCCATTACTACAACCGCATACTGCTACCAGTTACTTCAATAAAATTCATGTTTGTTCAACTGCACTACTGCCTCCTGATTCGTTCCTGTGCTTACCATCAGGCCCTTCCACCATCTTATGGCTCAGGGTAATAGACAACCCCTCTCCAACTGGAAACGCCCCATGGGAAACTACCACAACCATCAGGTACATCGCAGGCCCTCCTCATTACTATTTCAACCTAGAAGGTGGGCTAGAGGAGTTAACTTCAGTCTCTGGTCTACCGTTGACGACTACTACTACCAGGGGCGAAACTAGCAAAGACTGAGCCCCACAGCAAACTTTTGACTTAGGGCCCCCCCACGGCATAGCGCCCCCCTTCCTGGCCCCCACACAGTATAACACCCCATTTACACACACTATAATGTACCAAAGTGACCCCTCCACACAGTATAATTTCCAATAGCGGCCCCTACACACAGTATAATGTCCCAAAGCTGCCCCTTCACATGGTATAATGTCACATAACAGCCCCTCCATACAATATAATGTCATATAGTGGCCCCTCCACACACTATAATGTCCCAAAGTGACCCCTCCACACAGTATAATTTCCCATAGCTGCCCCTGCACACGGTACAATGTCACATAACGGCTCCTTCACACAGTATAATGTCCCATAGTGGCCCCTCCACACAGCATAATGTCCCATAGTGGCCCCTCCACACAGTATAATGTCACATAGTGGCCCCTCCACACAATATAATGTCACATAGTGGCCCCTCCACACAGTATAATGTCCCATAGTGACCCCTCCACACAGTATAATGTCCCATAGTGGCCCCTGTACACTGTGTAATGTATAAAATATCACCTGAGCTGTGCAGAATTTGAAAATTGTCGGATTTGTTCAAGCAGAAAAAAATGGATTGAGCATTAGGTCGAACTATAAGAACTTCCTATTTATTTCTTATTTGTTGATATTCTGGGCTTTGGCTCAAAGAAATGCAGCAAAATCTGTAACAAATAGTAAACTGCGTTTCTGGAATTTGGCCTGAGGCTAAGGCCCCAAGTAGCATCCTCCAGCCAAAAAAAGAACTGCGAGAAAAGCCACAATGCGTTTCCGCCATGATTTTTCCCACAGCAATTTTCACAAAAAGTCCGCAGAGGTTTGCTCTGCAGACTTTCTGCTTCAATTATACCTACAGGGAAACCGCCAAAATTTCTTTAGTTATAATTGACATGCTGCAATTTCCAAAACTTCAACGTTTTTGGAAAATCACAGCGTGTCCGCTGCGCGCATTTTTCTGCAACATGGGGATAGGATTCACTAGAATCCCATCCACTTTGTTATGACTGTAAAATGCAACGTTTTTTTCCCACTGTGTTTTCGCCATGGCTAAACCGTGGCGTTTACGCCACGTGGCGCCCCAGTCTAAAGCTTGGTTTTTCAGCTGCTACATATTTCACCATGTGAACCTATCCTTAGACTGCAACTGTCCATTGCAACTTCAGCAACTAAGCCTTTGCATCTCAAGGAGTCCACCATCTTTAAGCCATTTGGTGCCTCTGCAACACGAATGGGCACTGATTGGTAATCATGACAGCTGGGAGCCTAAGTCTGTCATCACAGGGCTTTTATTCTTATATGTTTTATAAAATATTAAGAAACAAAAGTATGAAAAATTCAAAACAAACTAATTCTCCATTTTTAAAAATAATTTTAAAAAATGCACAATTGGTATTGCCGCATCCGAAGATGACTCAGCTATTCAAATATAAAAGTATTTATCACATACGGTCAATGTAATGGGTAATATATCACAGTGCTCAAGTTGCCATTTTTAGGTCACCTTCCCCTGCAAAAAAAAAAAGTTATAAAAAGTGATCAGAATAATACAAATAAAAACTACACAGTTCTGCATATGGAAATATTAAAAGGTTATGAGCAGGGTCGGACTGGCCCACCGGGGAACCAGTGAATCCCCCGGTGGGCCCCGAGCCCCGACTATTAGTCCTCATGTTGCCAATGCAGATGCATTGGTCAGGGGCCCGATCGGGATCCTGACCATCCCGATCGGGCCCCTGACCAGTGGCGTAACGATCGTGGTCACACCCACCGGGCTCGGCGGGGTATGGTGCCCGTGGCCAGCTGGAGATGGCCGGGGGCCCCGGACCACTATGATAGCGGTCGGGGAAAGCCTGGTTCCCCGACCGCTATACATACTGTTATTGGAAAGGGGCCCTGGCATATTGCAGGCCCCTTTCCAATAGATGGCAGGGCAGGGGAGGTGACTGAAAACAATAAACATATATTCTCACCTCTCCTGGGCACAGTGTTCTCTCCGGCGCTCTTCCGTAACGTGACTGAGGCCTGTGATTAGGCCCCAACAGTCACATGGGGCGCGGCCGCGTAATGATGTCATTGCGCCCCCACGTGACCGCTGAGGCCCAATCACAGGCCGCAGCAGCGACGTCAGAAAAGGGCCTGAAGACGCTGAAGTCGGCAGGATGGAGCGAGGATGATAAGGAAAGGTAAGGCAAGGTGAGTATGAATGTTTGTTATTTTTAATCACTTTCCCTGGGCCTCCGATTATTATACTCTGGGGTCTCCTCAGACCCCAGAGTATAATAATAGCACTGAAACGGAGGGGGGCTATTGGGCGTATATAATACTGTGTGGGGGCCACTGTGGAGCTTATAATACTGAGTGGGGGGCACTGTGGAGCTTATAATACTGAGTGGGGGGCACTGTGGAGCTTATACTCCATACAGTGGCTCCTTCACTGGTCCCCTATACTGTATGGGGACCATTAATGGGGCCATTGTATTGTTGGGGGGGGGGCAGTGATGGAGGCCAATAGCCTGGGGGACATTAAAGGAGGTGTGCAGAATAACATTTTTTTTTAATTACGCTGGGACAGGTGAAAAAAAAACAAAACAAAACAAACAAAAAAAACAAAACAAACTTTCTCTCCTGTCCCCAGTGTCTCCCAGCGCAGTTCGGTCCTGCAGTTCTGTTGTTTTCTTCCAGCTGAAGTTCCCCCAGCGCATGACTACCTGTGACGTCATGTGACCCCTGAGGCCAATCAGCGGCCTAAGGGAAGGGACCTGGGACGTCACAGCCAGTGAGGACTTCCAGCAAAAAGAAGACAGCGGAGCTGCAGGACCGGACCATGCTGGGAGGACACCGGAGCACCGAAGACAGGTGAGTATGTTTAGTGTGTTTTTTTTTTTTTTTTGGGGGGGGGGGAGGTAGGGGGGATTCACCTCCCCCGGACTAATTATAAAAAAGAAAAAAAATTATACTGGACAACCTCTTTAAAGTGTGGCGCATTAGGGGGTCTTGGGGGGTATATTAAAGGGGTTGTTCAGGCATAATTTGTTATGGTTTATCCTCAGGATAGGCCATAGATACCTGATTTGTAGGGGGCTGACCCCGGACCGATCAGCTGTTCGGAGCCACTTCTGATGCCCGTCCTGTACACAATACAGGGCCAGAAGCAGAAAGCTCTGTCCACTGTGTATTAGCCGGGCATCTTCACTGTATCTCATCACTTATTGAAGTCAGTAGGAGCTGAGCTGCAGTGAAGGCACCGGGCTGCTATACAGTGGATGGAGCTTTCTGCTTCCGGCCCTGTGTTGTGTACAGAATGGGCTCCGAAAGTGGCTCCGAACATCTGATGGGGCCGATCAGGTATTTATGGCCTATCCTGAGCATAGGCCATAAAAAAGATTAACCCTGGACAATCCCTTTAATATGCCCCGCCCAGTTTAATGTCCCTCCCACAGGATGTTAGCCCCCATCACTGCTCCCACACAATGTATTGACCCAATCACTGTTCCCCATACAGTATGGGGGACCAGTGAAGAGGCCACTATGTGGGGGGACCAGTGAAGTGACCATAGAAAAATTTGGTCCAGACAACCCCTTAAAAAAGGTTGACCACAAACTATGGCGGCCGCCAGGCAGGTGTAAAAATAAGAAAATTAAAAAAAAAAAGCATATTCACCTGTCCCCAGCACCCCGTTGTCCCCTGCCTTTGTCTTTTCGGTCTCATGGCGGTGCCTCATTTCTGGAAATCCTGTACCTAATTGGTCTTAGCGGTCACATGAGGTACAGGACTCCCAGCAAGGAGTCGCTGGCACGAAACTGAATGGACACTGGCAGCGGACAGCGGAGCGCCAGGGACAGGTGAGTATGCTTTTTAATTTACTTATTTTTTACTTTACACCTCTCGCCACCCACATGGGTTGCTCCAATTCCTTCGGGGCAACCGTGGGAGTCAGACACATTTGTTTGAGCTCCTGAGTCCAGAGGCTTAAGAGGCTTTTTGGATACTTGGAGACCGATTATTGGGTGTGGTTTTCGGTCTTTTGTGTGTTACATACCGTCGCTCCGACTCCCTTCCCCGTGCGGAAGGGAGCCTTATCATGGAGCGTGGAGCTCCTGCCCCCCGGACCTTACAGGCGGGGGGGCAGGAGAATGTCTGCCGACACAGCACCAGCACAGCAGGGCAGGCGGAGGTCGCTGAGGCAGCAAGCCTCAATGAGAATGGCGACCGGGACAACAGCATTGGGAGCAGCATCAGGAGCAGCAGCAGCGACATTGGCGGCTGCAGCATCAGGAACAGCATCGGGAGCAGCGACGTCCGTAGAGCGGGCGACGCCGGCAGGAGTAGCGGTGGCGACAGGGGTGTCAGCAGTCCCGGCAGGTGGATCCGTGAAAACGGCGACATCAGCCACGGCAGTAACATCAGCGGCAGTGGCGGGTGAAGCCGGTCCGAAGGGGGCTACGGCCGCAGGATATGCGGTTCCCTCTGGAAGGGTCCCTGCAAGCAGGAGAAATGACACAAGCTTACCGTCATCGCTGCCGCAATCACCCGCAGGATGGGGCATCAGGAAGGCTGGAGAGGAAGTCGCCATTTACAGCCGGAGGATCGAGGCGGTCCTGGAGGAGTATGACCGGGCCCGGAGGTCCCTGTTCGCAATGAGTGGGGAGCTTCAGAGCGCTCGCGCCCGTAGCGACAGGGCCTCAAGGAAGGACCGCCCGGTTTTCAGTAAGCAGGTAAGGAGCCTGAAAAAACAAATAAAGGCCCTGGAAGCCAGGTGCACGGAGATTCTGGAAGGCGCGGGGCCATTCAGAGAGAAGCTGCTGAACGATGACCGCTTCTTCCGCAAACAGCAGGAGCGGTTGTTGAAGGATGGCCCCGCGTCCTCAGACAGCTCGGGAGAGGACGACTATTTCGAGTCAGACCTGGAATCAGATGACAGCATGGCGGTACAGTATAGTCGGGCAGCCGTCCCTAGTAGCGGCAGCCTGATACCCATGTATACGCAGGCATCAGTGCCGGCAGTGAAGCAGGAAGGCAGAATGACAAGATAGGAAGTCAGAATGACAGGGCAGGAAGTGACGCAATCTCCCACACTCCCAGAGAACCAACCACTGCCCGAGACGGAGGAGGAGGAGGGCGGAGCCTCGGGAGAAGGCGGGAAGCTGATGAGGCAAATCTACCAATTAGAGTCCCCGTCCAGAATGGACCAATTAGCATTCAGCATGTCAGATCTGGACGGGAAGGAGGCGGGAAAAGGAGCTAAGACCAGGAAGAAGGCAAGGAAGGAAAAAAAAAGAGAGATAGAGACATTTAAATTTGTCAGGTCGTTGCCTGGGGAGCATCGTGCCGGGACCTCAGCCCAGGTTGCGATGCCTCCAGGAGAGAAAAGGGAGGCGCAGGCACCTCGGGTCACGCCAAGTGGCGGGGTGCCCGGGGTGCCAGCAGTCAAAATGGCGCCTAATAGTACCTTTCAGGTGGTGGCGGACAAGGAGCTCATAGTTGCGGACAAGGGCAAAGGCAAAGAAGCCCCCCCCTGCGGAGGGGAGTGGCGTAGGGGAAACCTCCCTCCCTGGTAGGAGGTTTTAAAATATCGATGGCTTCCCCCAGAGTAAGGTGTAGGAAAGGGGGAGTGGCAGGTGGGCGTGGCTCATCCTCCTCCAGTGCTGATGAAGCCGGTGATGCGGAGGTCACTTCCGGGGCTAAGGGGGCGTGTCCTCCTACAACATCAGGTGCCGGGGTGACTGTGGATGCGGAGGCCGAGGTAAAAGCGGGGAAGCCATCAGCGAGTGGTGCAGCCGGCCCCGCTGTAAGAAGGAAGACTGCAGGTGTGAATGATGGACGAGTGGAGAAGCTAGTTAAGCAGACAGGTAAGGTAAAGGGGAAAGCGGGTGGGACAAAAGGGGTAATTAGTAGTATTCCTGAAGAAGGTGGTGTAGTATGCATGGGGGTCCAAGAGCCTGTAGTCGGGGAGGCTGCGGGAGGAGGGGCTATTACCATTGCTGCTAAAAAAAGTGTTTCTACTGCTGGTAATATTTCTGTTGTGGCCCCTGTTGTTTCTGGTATTTCTGCTGTTGTCCCTGCTGTTGTCCCTGCTGTTGTCCCTGCTGTTGTCCCTGCTGTTGTCCCTGCTGTTGTTTCTGCTGCTGTTCCTGATGCTGTTCCTGATGCTGTCGTTGCTCCTGTTGTTACTCCTGTCACTGCTCCTGATATTGTTGCTCCTGTTGTCCTCTCTGCCGCTGTTCCTTCTGCTGCAGTTGGAGTGACCTGGTCCGCGGCGGCTATGCCAGGGCGGACTGTTGCCGCCTCTGGTGCTCCGGTTGCCGTGGCTGGGCTAAGTAGTTCTGCGGGGGTCCCTGGGAGTGGCGCTGGTACTCCGGCAGCGGAGGTTGCTGCGGCCTCCGGGCCCCCACGCTCCTATGCCAGCGTCGCTTCTGGGGCCCCTGGGGGTGCATCATGTCTTCCACCCGGCTCCAGGAACGGCGATTTGCAACGGCAGCTCCTGGAGGCTTTACGGGCGGGCCAGTCCACAATGACCATAGATGGGCAGTCGAGAGACCTTAGGTTCTGGATCGAGCGTTTTGGCCTAGGGAAGTTCCGAGAGGAAGGAGGTGAGACCAGATGGACTCTCCCTACACCCGGGCGTAGGGGGCCGACACGGAGGAACGTGGCCCGTCTCGTGTGGGGGGGGAGCCGGCCCTTGTCCCCAGAGGAGGGGGGTCGTGGAACTCCTACTCGGGATGGGTTTCAGGGCAAGCGACATCTTTGCCCTGATTCATCCTGTCGGCTCCTCGGAGTTTGACATCAGCTTTGTTACCCCGGAGGGCTTAGAAACCTTCTGGGGAAACTATAGGCTGGTGAAGGACGAGCCCGCCTGGCGTGACTTTATGGTGTGGGCGGTGTCACGCCAGGATAACATTAAGAAAGTGACCGTTTTAACTCGTAACGAGTCACTTTCTTATATGGACATCATGACCTGGCTGAACAGGTTTGGGGAGGTCAAGGACTTCCCAAAGAAAAATCTCGACGAGTTCGGGATATGGTCGGGGGCCTGGACCTTCATGGTCAAATTGCGACACGAGGATAACTCGGTGATGCATATCCCGTCCTCAACCTTCCTTGGGAAAGACAGGATCCTTGTCTTCTACCAGGGGCAGCCAAAACTCTGTCACAGGTGCGGTGACCCCTCACACTTGAGCGCCTCCTGCCGTGTGCAAAAGTGCGCCATGTGTGGGGAGGTGGGCCATCTCGCGGCGACCTGTGGCAGGGTGCGTTGCCACCTGTGTGGTGTCCTTGGGCACCCGATCGGGGCGTGTCCACGGTCTTTCGCCAACACCACCCTTCGGCAAGCGGGAGCAGTTGAGGAGGCTGTCCCTGCTGCGGAGGGGGGTGAGTGGGGGAGGAGAGACTAGTCTGCCAAGGCAAAGGGAGAAGGCCCAGCCACCATCAAGGGCAAGGAGGCGCGAGAGGAGGAGGGAGCAGAGGGAGGGAGTTATGTGCCTTCCTTCTGCCCCTGGCTCTGCTGGGCCAGATCCTGATGCCGAGGCAGCAGTGGGCACGACCCTGGTTGAGGAGATGAAGAGACTGCAGAGGGAGGAAGAGGCTGACCAGTCGTCTTCTTCTCAGTACGTCAGTGCTGGGGAGGGAGAGACGGTCAAGCGGAGAAAGTCACCGAGTAAAGTGAGGGCAAAAACATCTGCCCCCCCCCCCGACGAAGGAACGCAGACTCGACGGCCCTCTAGTGGTAGGTCCCAACCGGTACCAATCCCTCTGTGAGGATGCATCGGCCTCAGGGGAGGCTTCAAAGGGAGAGGTGGAGCCGTCAGGGGCTGCTGAGTCTCCCTCCGGGAGGGGCCCCCTGCCCTCTGGGGGGGAGGCTGGCCTGGAGCCTGGAGGAGGAGATGATGCACCCAGGGCCGAAGTTGCTACTGTCTCTGCGACCACTGTAACTCCTCAGGGAGAAGTTGCGGGGGAGGTCCATCCCTCCTCTGGCCAAACCGCACCGGGGGAGGTGATGGACCAATCCCAATGTAAGAAGAGGACCCGCAAGACGAGGAGAAGTCGCGGGTCCTCTTCAGACTCATCTAGGGGTGGTGGTGATAGGAGGAAAGGGGGTGGGAAGCTAAAGGTCATTGAGCTCAATCAGTCTTAATGGCAGTCCCCTCTCCACTGACGCTGGCCACCATTAATGTGGCCAGCATTAAGTCTGATACGGCTAGGTTTGCAGCCTTTGATTTTCTTGGCCGGGTTGAAGCTGACATTTTGTTTTTGCAGGAGACCAGGCTCTGTACTCTATCAGAGATAAACAGAGCAAGGAGGGAGTGGCGCAGGGGGCCCTCCTACTGGTCTCTTGCGGCTGAGCCGTATAGTGGAGTGGCGGTGCTTTTTACCGCAGAGGTGAAATGCCAGCGACTGATCGAGCTCGAAATGGGAAGGTGCCTAGTCTTAGACGTCTTCATGAAGGGGCAAAGCCTGCGCCTCATTAACATCTACGGTCCCCAGACAAAGTGGGACCGTAAAAGCCTCTTTATGAAGATTAAGCCTTTTCTTTTTACGGGCAAACAAGTCATCTTTGGTGGGGATTTTAATACCATAACTAGACCCCAAGACCGAGGAGGTACCAGAGATAGACTGCCCTATGATGGCGCCGCGTTAAATAGAATAGTGAGTGAAGCTCGCCTGGAGGATATCCACATCAGGCATTCCCCAGATCACCGTGGGTTCACCTTTCAGAGAGGTAGTGTTAGGTCTAGGATAGATAGGTTTTTTTTGAAGGAGAATTCCGTCACCACCCCTGTGTCCGTGGTGGAGGTGGAGTTCTCTGATCACTGTCTAATTTTGTTTTCTTTGAATATTTCAGAGACCCTCCGGAGAGGAAGAGGTTTGTGGAGGCTGAATTCGTCACTCCTTGAGGAGGCAGCTGTAAGACAAGCCTTTGAGGAGTTTCTTCAGGATCAGGTACTATTACTGGGTCTTGAAGGTACTAGGTCAGAGTGGTGGGAGATATTCAAAAAAAGGGTGGCGGGATTTTTCCGCCGGCTCTCAAGCCTCAGGTCACTGGACATGTACCGCATGTACACTGCACTGAGGAAGAGACTTGGACATCTGGTCTCGACCGGAGGTAGCCAGGAGGATATCTCCGGTGTGAAGGCTTTGCTTAAAAGGTGTCAGTATGATAGGCACGCATCTTTGGTTCTTGAGAGGGATTTCGGGAAATACCGCTCGCCCGACCCCTACAGGAACTGTAAGATGTCAGTGACTTGTAAGACAGTAACAGGCCTGATTGACAGTACAGGATCCCTGACAAGATCCAGGTCAGGGATCTTGGAGGTCGTCAGGTCCTTCTACTCGAACCTTTTGGCAAAGAAGGAACTGAATCGGGATCGGATTTCAGGTTTCTTGGCTGAAGCCATTCCTGAGTCAGCAGAAGACCCTTCTCTTGGTGTTTTGATAGAACCTATAAGGGAAGAGGAAGTCGTCAGGGCTTTTGAGGGTCTTGCCCTCAAGAAGTCACCTGGCCCAGATGGCTTAACATCTGAGTTCTATCGGACCTTTAAAGGAGCTTTGGCTCCCCTCTTGACTGACGTGCTTAATGAGTGTCTATCCTCGGGCATTCTGCCGAAGTCAATGAGGAGGTCCGCCCTTATAGTTCTGTCGAAGGGTAAGGATCCGAGCCATATTGAGAACTGGCGGCCCATAGCACTTCTCAATACGGACCGAAAGATTCTGGCGAAGGTACTTTTCAACCGGCTGGTACAGTTTGCGCCCCGGCTCCTCTCGCCGGCTCAGCACTGCTCTGTTCCCGGTCGTAGCACCTTAAGTGCGGTCCTGAGTGTCAGGGAGGCTGTGGAGCAGAGTAGGGCAGGTCGGTGGAAGGGGTACTTGCTGTCCCTAGATCAGGCTAAGGCTTTTGACAGGGTGAATCATGAGTATTTGTGGTCAACTCTCTCGAGGTATGGCCTGCCTGGGGGGTTCATTCAGTGGCTGCAGACCTTATACGCTGGGGCTGAGTCTTTCCCGCTTGTGAATGGTTGGGTTGGTCGTCCTTTTGAGGTGGGGTCGGGCGTCCGACAGGGATGTCCCTTGAGCCCGCTACTGTATGTGTTCGCCATTGATCCCCTGATTAGACGGATTAATGGTGGGCCGGTGGCGGGAGTCAGGATGGACCTGGAGGGCACTGGCTCCCCTTTGAGGACAGTAGCCTACGCGGATGATGTCACCGTTCTTGTCTCGTCACGGGAGGAGCTTGAATGGGTGATGTCTGAAGTGGACAGTTACTCGGAGGCTTCCGGATCAGCTGTAAACAGGAATAAATGTGGAAGCCTCTGGCTGGGAGGGGGAGAGCCTGGTTTTTCTCTCCCGGACACCCTCCCAGAACCCCAGGGGTCTGTAAAGATCTTAGGCATCCATTTTGGCCAGGGTGATTACCCACTCCAAAATTGGGAAGGTAGGCTTAAGGATGTCGCCCAGAGAGTTGATTGCTGGAAGGGTTGGTCTTTGACCCTGAGAGAAAGGGTTCATCTTGCCAAAGCCTTCCTGCTCCCGTTGGTGATCTATCTAGGTAGCGTCTGTGCCTTGCCAGAGTCTTGTTGGAGTAGGATCTGTTGCCTGTTCTTCCAACTGTTATGGGGGAACAGGCTCAACCTAATCAGGAGGGAGGTTACATACCGCACAAGGAGGCTAGGGGGGTTAAATATGGTTAACCCCGTGGTGTTCTTAATGAACACCTTTCTTAAGATCAATTTACCAAACCTCTCCTCCGAGGGGGCTCCTTCGTGGGTAGCCTCCTGCCAGGGGTGGTTTCAGCCCTTCTTCCAGAAATGGGAGTCAGGAGGGCAAGTGAAAGATCTTCGTGCACCCCATGGATATCTCCCGGCCTATGCTTCCCTGGTCCTGAAAGAGTGATTCGTCGGTGGGGTCTGGGGGCGTGGGAGATCAGGACTCAGTCAAGACGTTTTCTTGACGACAAGGTCCTGTTGACCCGCTTCCAGAAGCCTCTGGCGCTCAAAGATTGCCCAGGAGAAACCTTAGAGGGAGGGTTGCGTTTTCTTAACTCCAAAAGGTTTCCTCGGAAGTTTTGGGATCTGACCTAGTGCTGCCTCCTAGGTAAGTTATATGTGAGGGGGAACTTGAAGTACCGGAACTCCGACGAGCGAGGCTGCCCTCGGGAGGAGTGTGGCGACATGCTGGAAAGCATGGAGCACTTCCTGCTTCAGTGCCCCTTCAATATAAGGGTTTGCAAATTGGTGGGGACCTCCACCGGTTGGCTGCGGCTGGCTGGCCTTTCCTACGCCGAGTGGGCCTATGGGGCATTCAAACACCCGGAGGGCAGGGACTGCCAAACACTTTTTGTAGTTAGTGCAGTGGTCAGGTTTCACCTATGGTCAGCACGGTGTTTAGTATCGACGAGAGGCAAAATCCTCCCGGAGGTGGAGGTGGTTAAAAACATCATGGTGGACCTGGTGAGGGTGCGCTCTCGGGAGTATGAGGGGCTGGGTGCAGAGAGGGCTGGTACCCTCTGGAGGGGGTTCACCTTTTCTGTTCCCTGAGGGTTAGAATAAGGGATTCAAAGTAGGTGAGTTAGGTTAGGGCCAGATAGGGACAAGTAGGGCAAGGTTGGCACGAGGGTTGGGTTTTATTATTTTCTGATAGGGAGGGACAGGTAGGGACAGGGTAGGGACAGAATGATAGACAGGGACATAGTGGTAGGGCGAGTAGACAGGGACAGGCCTCCTGTGCTCTCTTCCTGGTGGAGGGCTAAAATGGGCGTGTCACCGCATAGTCATTTTTGTTTTGGAAAAACGGATAGAAGGGTAAGAGGCTTGAGGATAACCGACCCTAGGCCCATGGGAGGTTCATAGGAGGGAGGGTAATCTTAACAGGTTATGTAGGATGGTGGGTTATGTAGGATGGTGGGTTTTGTTGCTTGTCTGGTATTGGTTATTTTTTTCTTGCACTTGTTGTTTGTTGTTGTCGTTTGTCATGTGTTGTGCCCGTTTTCCCATTTTCCATTTTTCCATATCCCATATTCATTTCCCATTTCCATTTCCATTTTTTTCCATATCCCATTTTCATTTTCCATATTCCATTTCATAATTCCATTTTAGTAGTTAAGGGTTTTTTTAGGGGGGTAGGTTGTTTGGGAGGGGGGTTTTTTTTTGGGGGTGGAGGGTTTGGTTTATAGGTTTTCGTGTGCCCGGCCTGGCTCTGGACTATGCGGACAGGAGAGGACATGAGGCGGAGAGCCAGGTCGGGGTTTCAGGGGCTCGGTGGTGGGTGGTGCCAGCACCAGGACTATGCGGACATGGGAGGACATGGGGCGTGGTGCTGGCCGGGTGTGGTGAAGGGAGAAAAAAAAAAAAAAAATTCATAGTAAGTTTCAGTTGGGGTTTATTAGTGTTATATGTTTTCGTTATATGTTTCATTGTACATCGCTCATTTTGTTTTTTTCTTTGTTTTTAGGATAGCTAGAGTTTTGACTGATGGATGGCTGAAGAAGAATGAAAGGCGGAGTGAAAGGCAGAATGAAAGGCGGAATGAAAGACAGAATGGATGGGGGCTGGTTTGCGCATGTTTTTGGGTTTTAATTTTGTCTTAACGTTTTCTTGTATTTGATGTTATTTATGCTATGTTTTGGATTTATGTATTGTCTCTGTTTATGGTTTTTGTATGGTATTTTTCATATGTGACAGTGTTTGTGAACTTTTTCTACTTTTATAATAAAATAGTTCCAATTCCTTCGGGGCAGCTGTGGGAATCAGACACGCCTGTCTGAGCTCCTGAGACCAGAGGCTATAGTCTGTTTGTCAGCTCAGAAGAGAGGCTTGGTGTGTGGTGTTTGTGCAACAGCAGCAGTTTTTCCAGTCATAGTTGGAGGCTCCAACCCCTTTCCTTTTCCAAGGTTGGGGTTTTCTCACCATGGAGCAAGGTGCTCCTGCCCCCCGAGCCAGCTTGGCGGGGGGCAGGAGGCTCTCAATGGACGGCAGTAGCAGCAGCAGCAGGAGAAGATTGGAGAGGCAGCAGGCTCCAGTGGAAAAAGGTATGGCAACCCGAAGCAAGGGACGTCTAGGTCAGAAAACCCCGGCGGAGGCTGAGCCCTGTACAAGTAAAAAGGACAGCGAAACCCCCCTTCCTTCCTTGCCATCATCAGGTTGGGGGATTCGGAAGGCTGGCGAGGATGTGCTGGCATACAGTAAGCGTATTAACACTACCCTTGAGAAATATGATAAAGCCAGGAGGTCCCTGTTCACTATGGGTGCGGAGCATCAGAGTGTCCGTGCCCGTAGTGACAGGGCCTCAAGGCATGAGAGACCGGCACTGAGTAAGCAGGTCAAAAAGCTGAAGGAACAAATTAAAGGGCTTGACCAAAGATGCCGAGAGATCCTGGAGGGCGCGGGGCCTTTCAGGGAGAAACTCCTGAATGATGACCGTTTTTACCGCAAGCAGCAGGGGCGGCTGCTGCGGGAAGGCCTTGCGTCCTCCGAAAGCTCGGATCCGGAATATGAGACAGATACTGACTCAGAGGGGAGCCTGCTGGCAGAGTACGGCAGTAGCCGGAAGCCTACGAGGGTGAGTTCAGGTATTCTGACCTATACGCCCCCAGAGAAATTGGCAAGTTTACCCAAGCTACCGGAGAATTTACCACCATTACCGGCAACATCAGAAGACGATATGGGTTCTGCTGCGGGGAGGCTAATCCACGAAATATGCATGCTAGAATCCCCGGCAAGAATGGAGAAGATGGCTTTTTCCGTAGACGACCTTGGAAACGAGGAGGAATCAAAAAAAAGGAAAAAGAAGAAGGCTAAGCCGCAAGAAGTCGGAACCCTGAAACATGTGAGTGTCGCAGCAGGTATAACTGTTCCCGCAGGGCAACCCCCATTGACTCTAGCACAGGCTGAATCTGGGGTGTTGCCCGCGGGTGAGATAAGGGGGGCGCAGACTCCCCAGACCCCGCTTTCTCTAAGTAGCGGTGTGGCTGGGGAGCTGGGTGCAGTATTGAAAATGGCGCCCGAAACTGCAGCGGACAAGGTCGGAAAAGCACCTTCCACGAAGGGAGGTAGAGAAGCGGTGAAGCCTGCCCCTGTGGGCAGGGTCAAAGTAGCGCCGGCCCCTCCCCAGGTCCATCGTAAGGGGAAGGGGCGTGCGGCTTGTCCCTCCCTTCCGGTTTCAGGTGCCGAGGAAGCCAATGAGACCGGTGATGCGGAGGCTGCCGTCAGCGCTAGGAGCAAGTCCGCTCCTAAAGCATTGAGCGCTGCGACAGCTGACGATGCGGAGGTCGAGGCAGAGGCACAAGTCGCCCCAGCTAAGCGGGAGGAGAGTGAAGCTGAGGCCCGGAATAGGCCAATCCCGCTCGTGGAGCCGCCCAAGGCCGCAAGCCCCGGTGTGAATGAGGTAATGGTGAGCGTGGGTAAGAAAGCGGTGAATAAGAGCAGACTGGGGAGTAGGAAAAGCAGGCGTCAGGAGAGGAGGGCGGAGGAGGGGGAAAAAACTGTGGTTCCAGAGAGTGACTTAGATGTTCCTTGTGAGGGAAAGGGGAGGGGGGCTATGGAGGCTGTCACCCCTTGTGTTGCTGCTGCTGCTGCTGCTACTGCTGTCCCTTTTGTTAAAGATGCGGTAGTGGAGGTTCCTAGGACTTTGGAAAATGTAGGCATGGCTGCTGCAGAAGTAGCTTTGCCAAATGTGTTTGCCTGGTCCACGCCTGCGACGCTGGGAACGACCGCTCCTGTCTCTGGTGTCCCGGTGGCCGCGGTGGTGGCCGGGCCGAGCGGGCTTCAGGGGGCGCCCGAAGGTGGCACTGGAGTTGCGGGGGCTGGGACTGCGGCCTCAAGCTTGGTACGTTCCTATGCTAGTGTCACCTCGGGGGTCCCAAGGGGTGCCTCGTGTCCATCACTGGGGGCCAGGGACGGTATTTTAATACCATAACTAGACCCCAAGACCGAGGAGGTACCAGAGATAGACTGCCCTATGATGGCGTCGCGTTAAATAGCATAGTGAGTGAAGCTCGCCTGGAGGATATCCACATCAGGCATTCCCCAGGTCACCGTGGGTTCACCTTTCAGAGAGGGAGTGTTAGGTCCAGGATAGATAGGTTTTTTTTTGAAGGAGAATTCCGTCACCACCCCTGTGTCCGTGGTGGAGGTGGAGTTCTCCGATCACTGCCTAATTTTATTTTCTTTGAATATTTCAGAAACCCTCCGGAGAGGAAGAGGTTTGTGGAGGCTGAATTCGTCACTCCTTGAGGAGGCAGCTGTAAGACAAGCCTTTGAGGAGTTTCTTCAGGATCAGGTACTATTACTGGGTCTTGAGGGCACTAGGTCAGAGTGGTGGGAGATATTCAAAAAAAGGGTGGCGGGATTTTTCCGCCGGCTCTCAAGCCTCAGGTCACTGGACATGTACCGCATGTACAGTGCACTGAGGAAGAGACTTGAACATCTGGTCTCGACCGGAGGTAGCCAGGAGGATATCTCCGGTGTGAAGGCTTTGCTTAAAGGGTGTCAGTATGATAGGCACGCATCCTTGGTTCTTGAGAGGGATTTCGGGAAATACCGCTCGCCCGACCCCTACAGGAACTGTAAGATGTCAGTGACTTGTAAGACAGTAACAGGCCTGATTGACAGTACAGGATCCCTGACAAGATCCAGGTCAGGGATCTTGGAGGTCGTCAGGTCTTTCTACTCGAACCTTTTGGCAAAGAAGGAACTGAATCGGGATCGGATTTCAGGTTTCTTGGCTGAAGCCATTCCTGAGTCAGCAGAAGACCCTTCTCTTGGTGTTTTGATAGAACCTATAAGGGAAGAGGAAGTCGTCAGGGCTATTGAGGGTCTTGCCCTCAAGAAGTCACCTGGCCCAGATGGCTTAACATCTGAGTTCTATCGGACCTTTAAAGGAGCTTTGGCTCCCCTCTTGACTGACGTGCTTAATGAGTGTCTATCCTCGGGCACTCTGCCGAAGTCAATGAGGAGGTCCGCCCTTATAGTTCTGTCAAAGGGTAAGGATCCGAGCTGTATTGAGAACTGGCGGCCCATAGCACTTCTCAATACGGACCGAAAGATTCTGGCGAAGGTACTTTTCAACCGGCTGGTACAGTTTGCGCCCCGGCTCCTCTCGCCGGCTCAGCACTGCTCTGTTCCCGGTCGTAGCACCTTAAGTGCGGTCCTGAGTGTCAGGGAGGCTGTGGAGCAGAGTAGGGCAGGTCGGTGGAAGGGGTACTTGCTGTCCCTAGATCAGGCTAAGGCTTTTGACAGGGTGAATCATGAGTATTTGTGGTCAACTCTCTCGAGGTATGGCCTACCTGGGGGGTTCATTCAGTGGCTGCAGACCTTATACGCTGGGGCTGAGTCTTTCCCACTTGTGAATGGTTGGGTTGGTCGTCCTTTTGAGGTGGGGTCGGGCGTCCGACAGGGATGTCCCTTGAGCCCGCTACTGTATGTGTTCGCCATTGATCCCCTGATTAGACGGATTAATGGTGGGCCGGTGGCGGGAGTCAGGATGGACCTGGAGGGCACCGGCTCCCCTTTGAGGACAGTAGCCTACGCGGATGATGTCACCGCTCTTGTCTCGTCGCGGGAGGAGATTGAATGGGTGATGTCTGAAGTGGACAGTTACTCGGAGGCTTCCGGATCAGCTGTGAATAAGAACAAGTGTGGAAGCCTCTGGCTGGGAGGGGGAGAGCCTGGTTTTTCTCTCCCGGACACCCTCCCAGAACCCCAGGGGTCTGTAAAGATCTTAGGCATCCATTTTGGCCAGGGTGATTACCCACTCCAAAATTGGGAAGGTAGGCTTAAGGATGTCGCCCAGAGAGTTGATTGCTGGAAGGGTTGGTCCTTGACCCTGAGAGAAAGGGTTCACCTTGCCAAAGCCTTCCTGCTCCCGTTGGTGATCTATCTAGGTAGCGTCTGTGCCTTGCCAGAGTCTTGTTGGAGTAGGATCTGTTGCCTGTTCTTTCAACTGTTATGGGGGAACAGGCTCAACCTAATCAAGAGGGAGGTTACATACCGCACAAGGAGGCTAGGGGGGTTAAATATGGTTAACCCCGTGGTGTTCTTAATGAACACCTTTCTTAAGATCAATTTACCAAACCTCTCCGCCGAGGGGGCTCCTTCGTGGGTAGCCTCCTGCCAGGGGTGGTTTCGGCCCTTCTTCCAGAAATGGGAGGCAGGAGGGCAAGTGAAAGATCTCCGTGCACCCCATGGATATCTCCCGGCCTATGCTTCCCTGGTCTTGAAAGTGATTCGTCGGTGGGGTCTGGGGGCGTGGGAGATCAGGACTCAGTCAAGACGTTTTCTTGATGACAAAGTCCTGTTGACCCGCTTCCAGAAGCCTCTGGCGCTCAAAGATTGCCCAGGAGAAACCTTAGAGGGAGGGTTGCATTTTCTTAACTCCAAAAGGTTTCCTCGGAAGTTTTGGGATCTGACCTGGTGCTGCCTCCTAGGTAAGTTATATGTGAGGGGGAACTTGAAGTACCGGAACTCCGACGAGCGAGGCTGCCCTCAGGAGGAGTGTGGCAACATGCTGGAAAGCATGGAGCACTTCCTGCTTCAGTGCCCCTTCAATATAAGGGTTTGCAAATTGGTGGGGACCTCCACCGGTTGGCTGCGGCTGGCTGGCCTTTCCTACGCCGAGTGGGCCTATGGGGCATTCAAACACCCGGAGGGCAGGGACTGCCAGACACTTTTTATAGTTAGCGCAGTGGTTAGGTTCCACTTGTGGTCATCCCGGTGTCTAGTATCGACGCGAGGCAAAATCCTCCCGGAGGTGGAGGTGGTTAAAAACATCATGGTGGACCTGGTGAGGGTGCGCTCTCGGGAGTATGAGGGGTTGGGCGCAAAAAGGGCTGGTACCCTCTGGAGGGGTTTCACCTTTTCTGTTCCCTGAGGGATAGAATAAGGGATTAAAAGGTAGTTAGGTTAGGGCCAGATAGGGAAAGGGAGGGCAAGGTTTTGCACAAGAGGTGGGGTTTGTTTTTTTTGGTAGGGAGGGACAGGTAGGGATAGGGTAGGGATAGATTGATAGATAGGGACATAGTGGTAGGGCAAGTAGGTAGGGACGGGCCTCTTGTGCTCTCTTCCTGGTGGAGGGCTGGTGTGTCACCACATAGGCATTTTGTTTTGGAAATAGGATGAAAGGGTAAGAGGCTTGAGGATAACCGACCCTAGGCCTGTGGGAGGTTTATGGGAGGGAAGGGGGTGTCAACGGTTTATATAAGATTGTGGGTTTTGTTATTGTATTTTGTCTGGTTTTCTTGTCTGGTACTTTGTTATTTGCTATTTGTCACTTATCATATTTTTTTTTTTTTTTTGTCCGTTTCCATTTTCATATTCCCATTGTATGCAGTAGTTAAAGGGTTTTTTTTTTCTTAGTGGGGTAGGTTGTTTGGGAGGGGGGTTTCTTTTGGGGGTGGAGGGTTTGATATATAGGTTTCGTGTGTCCGGCCTGGCTCTGGACTATGCGGACATGGGAGGACATGAGGCGGAGAGCCAGGTCGGTTTTCAGGGGCTCGGTGGTGGGTGGTGCCAGCACCAGGACTATGCGGACATGGGAGGACATGGGGCGTGGTGCTGGCCGGGTGTGGTGAAGGGAGGAAAAAAAAAAAAATAAAAAATTTCTAATAAGTTTCAGTTGGGGTTTCTGTTAGTTTTCTGTTAGTGTTATATGGTTCCATTGTATATTACTTATTTGGATTTTTTTTGTTTCCAAGATAGTTGGAGTTTTGACTCGAGGATGACTGAAGAAATACTGGAGAGTGAAAGGCGGAGTGAAAGGCAGAATGGACGGGGGCTGGTTTGCGGCTGGGTTTTTTTTTTTTGGTCTCTAATTTTGTCCCGGCGTTTTTTTTTGTATCTTATTTATTGATGTTATTTATGCTATGTTTTGGATTTATGTATTGTCTCTGTTTATGGGTTTTATATTGTATTTTCGTATGTGACAGTGTTTGTGAATTTTTACTTTTCTAATAAAAATAGTTCCAATTCTTGGACAACCTCTTTAAAAGATTTATCCATCTTTCTAATATTGATGGCCTCTCCTTAGGATAGGCCATCAATATTACATCTGCGATGATTCAACAGCCAGGACCTCTGCAGATCAGCTTTTCGAGGACAGTGCGGTTACAGGTAAAGGTAACAATTCTAGGAGCCACGCTGTTCACTTGCCATACAAGGTGTAGCAGTAGGTTTAGGTAGTGCAGTGGTGCACATGGTATAGTGGGTGAGCAGCATGGCTACCGATATGTTATTACCTTTAGCCGCCCTGTCTTGGTACCGCTGATCTGCAGGGGTCCTGATGATGGGCCCCTAGAAACAATTCCACTGGTGGGCCCTAGACATCCCAGTCCGACACTGGTTATGAGTGTCAGAATATTCAGTGGAAACTATTTTTTCACACCATTTTAGTTTTTTAGACTAAGGCCCCATGGAATGAGATGCAGGAAAAAAACACTGTGGAAAAAAACTGTGGACTTTCTGCCCCTTTTCTATGTATATGGAAAATGCCAACGTAGGTATAATTGACATGCTGCGATTTTTCAAAAACGCAAGTGTTTTTCAAAACTCAGCTTGAGGCTAAGGCCCCACATAGTGGACCGCAGTGAAAAAGCACGGTTGGAGAAACCGTGGTGGAAACGCATTGCATTTTTTCCCAAAGTACTTTTCACAGAATTGACATGCTGCGATTTTCAACACTGCAACGGTTTTGGAATTCGCAGCATTTCCGCTGCGCGTATTTTTCTGCAATGCGTGGATGGGATTTGTGGTAAAAACTGCAGTGTCTACAGCCTTAAGTAGTAAAGCTTTAAAAAAGGCCTATATAAGTTTGCTCTTTCTATAATCATAATGGCATGCAGAAAAAGGGTGACATGTAGTTTTTACCGCACAATGAACACTGAAAAAACAAAACTCAAAGGGGCACATTTATTAAACTATTTGTGCCTTTTTTGGAGTAAATTGCGCCTTTTTAAAGTCTTTTTCTGCCCTGCGCTTCATTTATAAAGCATTTGCGCCTTTTTTTTCAAGTTCTAATGCTGCTCTCGCCACTTTTGCTTTTTGGCAAGAAAAGGGGGCGTGGCCTAAATGGAGATCCTTTTCACGTGGAATTTATGACTTGCGCCTTTTTTAAAAAGGCGCAAAAAAAGCCGCAAATGCTCTCCAGTCCATGGGCAGCGTAATAGAGCCTGTCAGGTTAGAATGTGTTAGGAAGGGGCAGTTGTGCCTTTTTGGCCAAAAGGGGCAAAGTTCACATGGCCTAAAAAGGCACAACTAAACTAACTAATATATGTACAACATTTACTAAGGAGGTGCACCGACATCATAAATAAGGACCACAGAAGGCTAGAAATAGGTGCACCTGTGAAAAGTATGGCCAAAAAAGAGGCAGATGATAAATAACCTCCAAAAAAGGCCGATTTTTTTCAACCCCTCAAATAATTTTTTTACTGATTTGTAATACATTATAGTGTCATTCAAAAATAAAATACATAAAAACCTTCACAATGCTACACAAATGGAAAAATAAAAAGTTATGGCTCTTGGAAGACATTGAGGAAAAAGAGAAAAAAAAAAGAAATGGCAGTCTCCTCAAGGGGTTAAAGTATATATACACAGAGTTGTGGTTTACAAGGTGTATTTGTTGCTTTAATATGGTCTGTGAATTCTGCTTCCTTGTAGGTTTCCAAAAATGTTATAAATAAAAACGTGCAAAATGCTGCGTAATAAAAATTGTTGTGACGGCCTCGTGTTTTCGACTCACATAGTTTTGGTAAAGAAAGAGTTACAGATTGCACAGACATGGACACACCCACTGTGGAGGAGGTGGAGCTTCCCCTTTAACCCCTTAACGACATTGGACGTACTATTACGTCCTGTGCGCTTGGTACTTAGCGCAACAGGGCGTACTAATACGCCTTGGGGCGGCCGCCCGCTCACTATCTGAGCGGGCGGCATCGGAACAGGGTGTTAGCTGTAACTGACAGCTAACACCCTGCTCCATATCCCCCGGTCGGAACTGAGTTCCGATCCGAGGTTTTAACCCCTTGGATGCCGCGGTCAAACATGACCGCGGCATCCAAGGGGTTCCGCTATGTTGCCGCTCCAATCGGCACCCCCCGGCGGCGAGATCGGGGGGTGCCGATACCTATAACCTGCAGCCTGGGGTCTGCTCAGTGACCCCAGGCTGCCTGGAGACCCCACTACCTGGTTGATCCTGCCGAGACCTGCGGAAGTGAGGCTATGCGTCTGCATAGCCTCACTTCCTGTATAGACTGTAAGACACTTAGAAGCTCGTGTCTTGCAGTCTACAGTGCTGAGCCAGCAATCAAAGCATTGCTGGCTCAGGTGTCCTAATGGGACACATGAAAAAGTAAAAAAAAGTGAAAAAAAATAAAAGTGTTTTAAAAAAATTAATAAAAGAATAAAGCCCCAAAAATTCCCTTTTGCTATATAAAATGAATTATATAAAAAAAAAAAACTAAAAATTAATAAAAACAATGCATATTTGGTATCGCCGCGTCCGTAACAACCTGTACAATAAAACTGAAACAATATTCAATGTACACGGTGAACGTCAGCGAAAAAAAAACGGAAAAAACTCGCCAAAAGTAATGATTTTTTGCCATCTCACCTTACAAAATATGCCATAAAAAGTGATCAAAAAGTCATATGTACCCCAAAACAGTACCAATAAAAAGCACAGGTTGTCCTGCAAAAAATAAGCCCTAAACGAACTCTGTAAACCGTAAAATAAAAATGTTACGCATCTCAGAAGATGGTGATGCAAAAACAATTAATTTATGTCCCCAAATGGGTTTTTGTTCTGCAAAATTAGTATCGCATAAAAAAACAGTATAAATGAGGTATCTCCATAATCGTACCGACCCGTAGAAAAAAGGTAACATGTTACTTATGCTTTATGCTGCATGGTGAAAAATTTCAAAGGTAAAACGCAGTGTCAGAATTGATGGGGTATTTTTTAATCCAACAAGAAAGAGTTAATAAAATTTATTCGATAGGTTATAGGCGCCCAAAGATGATGTCATTACAAAATACATCTCACCCTGCAAACAACAAGCCCTCATATGGCTACATCACCAGAGAAATAAAGAAAATATAGCTCGTACAATGTGAAGACAAAAACCCCAAAAATCGCCAAATCTTTAGAACATAACTGGCTGCGTCAGGAAGGGAATGTATAAGCTGTGTGAGCAGATATCAGGGGACACCCCAGATTTAGAGCTTATGAGGGAAAATAAACCAGAAGTGACCCCCAGAGTGACCTCCCCAATAATAGGAACTACTGGGGAAATAGTAGGGAATTTGGTGTTCCCAATGCACTCCTCACAGCTTACATATTCACTTTTCCTCATCCGCTGTGTATTCACGTCTGGGATACTAATGCTCACTACACCCCTTGATAAATTATTTGAGGGGTGCAGTTTTCAAAATGGGGTCACTCCTTTGGGTAATCCACTTTTCTGGTACCTTACAGGCTCTGCAAACATGACATGGCGTCCAGATCCCAAACATCTGAATCTGCACTCCAAAAGCCACATAACGCTCCTTCTCTTCTGCGCCCGGCTGTGTGCCCAAACTGCAGTTTATGTCCACATGTATTACATTTGTCGTACCCAGAATAACGTACTTAATGTCATATGTGGGTATAAACTGCTGTATGGACACAGCTGGGCACAGAGTGGAAGAAGCGTTATTTGGTTTTTGGAGCACAGGCTTGGACGGTTTGGTTTTGGGCGCCATTGCACTTTTGCAGAGCTGAAATGCCAGTAAAGTGGAATCCCCTGACATGTTACCCTATTTTGAAAACTACACCCCTGAAGGAATTTATCCAGGGGTACAGTGAACATTTTTAACCCCCAAGTGTTGCTATAATTTATTATCCATAAATGAATACGCAGATGATTGTGAAAGGTGAAAATGACAATTTTTCCATGAATACGTCATTTCAGTGCGTAATATGTTGTGCCCGGCTTGTATCAGAGATGAACGCTCCAAAAGCTGTTGTGCCCGGGATACCCGCTTAACAGTTTTTGGAGTGTGTGTCTCTGCAGACATAAGCTGGGCACAACATATCGGGCACTGAAATGGCTTATCTATGGAAAAATGTTATTTTTAACTTTTCATTATTATCTGTGCATTCATTTCTGGAAATTAAAAGAATGCAACACTTAAGGGTTAATAATGCTCGCTACACCACTTGATAAATCCCTTGAAGGGTGTAGTTTACAAAATGGGGTCACAAGTCTGTGTATTCCACTTTACTGGCAATTCATGGGCTCTGCAAAAGTGACATGGTGTCCATAAACCAAACTGTGCTCTAAAAACCAAAATAGCGCTCCTTCCCTTCTGTGCTCGGCTGTGCCCAAACAGCACTTTATACCCACATATGGCATTAAGTATGTTATCCTGGGTACACCAGTGTCATACATGTGGGCATAAACTGTCATTTGGGCATACAGCAGGGTGCAGATGTGAAGGAGCGCTATGTGCTTTTGGAGCGCAGATTTAGATTGTTGGTTTTTGGACGACATGTCACATTTGCAGAGACCCTAAAATCGCCCCTACAAAATGGGGGTCACTTCTTGGGGAATTACAGTTTACTGGCACCTCCAGGGCTCTGCAAAAACAACATGGTGACCAGAAAGTCCCTCTAAATCTGTACTTCAAAAGCTAAAAAAACACAGTGCTCCTTCCCTTCTGAGCCCTGCTGTGTTCCCAAGCAGCAGGTTACACCCACATATATAATTTTTTTCCCCCGGGATAGCCTACTTAATAGTTTTAGGAGTGCATGTCACTGATGCCACAAAGTGGCCGCAACATATCCTGAAATTGGATATTTCTTCAAAAACTTCAATTTTCACTTTGTACATTCATTTTTGGGAAGCATTTTTAGGCTCAAAATGATAATACCCCTTGATACATTCCTTGGGGGGTGTAGTTTCTAAAATGGGGTCCCTTTTGAGGAGTTTCCATTGTATTGGTACTTTAGGGGCTCTGCAAATGCGACATGGAACCTGAAAACTATTCCAGCCACATCTGCCCTCCTAAAGCTAAATAGCGCTCTTTCCATTCTGAGCCCCACCATGTTCCCATACAGCAGATTACAACCACATATGAGGCATTTCTGTGTTCAGAAGAAATTGTGTAACAAACTGTGGGGTGTTTTTTCTTCTTTAACCACTTGCAAAAATTAAAAATATGCCGCTAAATGGACAGTTTATTGGAAAAAAAGTAATTTTTCATGTTTACGTCCCAATGATGATAAAATCTGTGAAACAGCTGTGAGGTCAAAATGCTCACTATACCCCTAGATAAATTCTATGAGGGGTGTAATTTCCAAAATGGGGTCCCTTTTGAGGGGGTTCCATTGTATTGGTACTGTAGGGGCTCTGCAAATGCGACATGCACCCGAAAACTATTCCAGCAAATTCTGCCCTCCAAAAGCTAAATAGCGCTCTTTCCATTCTGAGCCCTGCCATGTACCTATGCAGCAGATTACAACCACATATGGGGCATTTCTGTGTTCAGGAGAAATTGTGTAACAAACTTTGGGGAGCTTTTTCTCCTTTGTCCTCTTGTGAAAATGAAAAATTTGGGGCTAAATTGACAGTTTATTGGAAAAAAAGAAATTTTTCATTTTCATGTCCCAATGTTAATAAAATGTGTGAAACAGCTGTGGGTTCAAAATGCTCACTATACCCCTTGACATGTTCCGTGAGGGGTGTGGTTTCAAAAATGGGGTCACTTTTAGGGGGTTTCCACTGTTTTGGTATTTTGGGGGCTCTGCAAATGCAACATGGCACCTGAAAACTATTCCAGCAAAATCTGCCCTCCAAAAGCTAAATAGCACTCTTTCCATTCTGAGCCCTGCCATGTACCTATGCAGCAGATTACAACCACATATGGGGCATTTCTGTGTTCAGGAGAAATTGTGTAACAAACTTTGGGGAGCTTTTTCTCCTTTGTCCTCTTGTGAAAATGAAAAAATTTGGGGCTAAATTGACAGTTTATTGGAAAAAAAGAAATTTTTCATTTTCATGTCCCAATGTTAATAAAATGTGTGAAACAGCTGTGGGTTCAAAATGCTCACTATACCCCTTGACATGTTCTGTGAGGGGTGTGGTTTCAAAAATGGGTCACTTTTAGGGGGTTTCCACTGTTTTGGTACTTTGGGGGCTCTGCAAATGCAACATGGCACCTGAAAACTATTCCAGCAAAATCTGCCCTACAAAAGCAAAATAGCGCTCTTTCTATTCTGAGCCCCACCATGTACCCATTCAGCAGTTTATGACCACATATGGGGCATTGCTGTGTTCAGGAGAAATTGTTTAACAAACTATGGGGTCCTTTTTCTCCTTTAACCCCTTGTGAAAATGAAAACTTTGGGGATAAAGTGACGTTTTAGTAATTTTTCATTTATACATCCCAGTGTTAGTAAAATCTGTGAAACAACTGTGGCGTCAAAATGCTCACTATACCCATTGATGAGTTCTGTGAGGGGTGTAGTTTCCAAAATGGGGTCACTTTTAGGGGGTTTCCATTGTTTTGGTACTTTGGGGGGCTCTTCAAATGCAACATGGCACCTGAAATCTATTCCAGCAAAATCTGCTTTTCAAACGTCCAGTGTCGCTCCTTCCCTTCTGTGCACTGCCGAATGCCCAAACATCAATTTACACCCACATGTGGGGTTTTTCTGTGTTCAGGAGAAATTGTATAATAAACTGGGAGATGCATTTTCTCTTTTAACCCTTTGTGAATGTGTTAAATTTAGGGCTAAATGAAGGGATTAGTGGAAAAAAATGAAATGTCTAAATTTCACCTCGATATTGTTTTAATTCTTGTGAAATGCTTAAAGGGTTAACAAACTTCCCAAATGCTGTTTTGAATTATTTCAGGGGTGCAGTTTTGAAAATGGGGTGATTTATGGGGGTTTTTCTAATATATAGGCCTTTATAATCCCCTTCAGAACTGAAGTGGTCCCTAAAAAATTAGTTTGGGAAATTTTCTTGTAAATCTGGAAAATCGCTGTTACACTTGTAAGCCAAAATAAATTAAAGGACGATTAAAAGATGATGTCAATATAAAGCAGAGATATGGTAGATAATATTTATTAATGTATTTGGGTGGTATGACTATCTGTCTGAAAAGCAGAGACTTTCACATTTTGAAAATTGCGATTTTTTTTTCCAAATTTCCATCAAATATCCTATTTTTTTATAAATAAATACAAAAATATTGATTAGTGTTTACCACTAACATTAAGTACAATGTGTCACAAGAAAACAATCTCAAAATCACTTGAGTAAGTTAAAGCGTCTCAAAGTTCTTGCCACATAAAGAGACACATGTCAGTTTTGAAAAACAAGGCCTGGTCCTTAACGCACTTTTGGGCTGTGTCCTTAAGGGGTTAAATACCAGGTGAAAGCAACAGTCTCTTGATAAATACATGGGTTTCAATGTGACTGGGGTGGTTTAGTGGGGGAGTTTATGAAATTGTGTGAGCTAGAAAGTATTACTATAGCTTAGTTGTACTTCTTTACTGCAGGACATAGGGTTTATTTTTTTATCATATCTATAGTTTTACTTCAGTATAATTGTAGATACAAACCACAAGCTGCAGTAGTTTGTAAGATCAGAATTTCAGTATATAAAGTTAGTACTTAGAATGTGGCTAACACTGGCTAAGGTTCTCTAGTAACTTTACTTTACCTTCCAGATATCTTACTGCTTTGTCTTTAGAAACTACCTTAAATAATTCATTGTAGACCAGGTTTTACCTGAGATTTCCCAGGCTTGTCATGTTCAGGGCACTGTGGTCAGTGATTTTGCAGGTGCTCAGACGCCTGTGCAGGCTCAGTCCAGACACTGCAGACAGGTTTGTCTTTTATAGCAAAAATGTAAAGCTAAAAAGCTTTTTAGAAGGATATCAATCTTCTCTAAATACCACATTAGGTTAAGCTATAGCTAGAACTTTTAAGTGCCAAGACAAGTGTTTTTTGTTTGTATGAATACTGCAGTAAGTTTTTGCAGTGCACATGCATCCAGTGTGACTGAAATTGATGCAGTTTTAAACACAAGTTTTTGACCAATGGAGGATAAGCTGTTTGTCTCATTTAGTTATTTTTGTGATATCAGTTTTTTTTTTTTTCTTTCATAGACAAATGTCTCTTAATACTCCTAAGAACTGTTAGTGAATGTTGGCCCAGAGCAAGGCTACAAAAGCTATTCAGTGGAGTCTCAATAGTATACATGTAGTGTACCCTGAACATTTCCCCTCCCAGGATACTTTTATTGTGGGGGAAGCCAAATAAGTTCTAGTAAACCTGTGCAAAAAAAATAAACCCATTGAGGTCCAGTGAAGGAGAATGTGGGTCTATACTATGTACAGACACTGTGCAGATTACTGATCAATCCACAGAACACATGGGTCTGAAACAAAATATATGAAATCCTAAACAAGTGCGTGCTGTAGCACAGAACATCATTACAGGAATAGTTTCATCACTTATTCTTAGTACTCTATATAGGCCATTGCAATTTATTGCAAAAATTTCTTTTAAGGGCAACACCAGGAAAATAACTGACCGGTAGTTGCTGATGGAACAAAATCCAAAGCTGGCAAATATTACATGGACTCCAGTGCTGAGTTATGGCTGTAGATTCAAAAACAGCATAGGATGACATTGTATATAGCAAACTATCCAACAGTTACAAACAGAACTCCATGTCACTAGCCAGATACATGTACAGCTAAATCTCCTAAACCGAAAATTTGGTTTGGTGTTGAAAATAGCATAAGTTTTAAAAAAATTGAATTTTCTTGTTTTTGCACATTTTAAACCTGGTAAAGCCTGTCATTATCAACAATCACCGAAAGAAACACACAACTCCTTAGGGTTATAGCCCTATGTTGCGGAAAACCAGTTTTTTTTGTTTTGTTTTTTGTTTTTTTTTTTGAGCCAAAGCCAGGAGTGGATTGAGCAGTAGGGAAAAATGTATGGAGCTGCCTATATATTTCCCATTACTTCTGTGGCCACCACTAAGTTTGGCTAAAAAAGTGTTCCTGCAGCATGAGGCATTAGCCTAGGGCAGGTTCTATTTAGTTAGTGTTTACACTAAACAACCAGTCACTCCACTTCAAATGTTTCTGTTGCAAATTAAAAAATATTCTGTGCTTGCCATGAGCAATAGGTTTCAGTTTTAATAAATGAAGCCCTATGTGTAGTTGTATTTGCCTTGTAAATAAAAGGAAATTCCTGGCCGCCTTGGCTTTGACAAAGAAAAGGCGCCTGAGAGAAATCCCCAAAATCACGTGGTGTGAATCCAGTCTGATCGCAACTATAGTGGTGGTCACTCCAGAACATGGCATTGACAATCATGCTCATGCAGAATACTAGTTTTGAGTATTATAAATCTGCTTATTGTTGTACATTTGCCATCATTGCAGTTTTTGAAATGTTCTAGTAAACTTTGCCTAAAAAGGTCTGTAAATTCTCTCTATTTACAGATCAAAAGTTTTTTTCTATTTTTAAGTCAATGTGAAAAATGTAAAATGTTTAGTTTAATACTGTCCAGTGATGGCCCTACAGGCTAACCAATATTTGGCTATATACTCTGCACATCTACAGCTGTTTTTCCATCAGCTCCCCCCACCATGGTCAACTACAGTCCAACCTTGAAAAATACAGTGCTCAAATTTCTGGCAGTGAAAGGGCTTCATTAGAATTTTTTCAGCATGTAGCCACCTCTCTCCTCCTTTATGATGTCTTAACATGAGGTCTTCAACTTTTTGGAGGAGCAATGCTTTATTTAATGACAGGAAAAAATATAGAAAATACTTGTCATACTATGTATCAATTCTGGTATTCTGTGGTGGCCCCATTGCCTGCATTGGGCTCACATCACTTACAGTCCATATCGATATGACTAAAGTTTCCATATTTTCCTACACCGCATAGGCATAAAAAACCCCACTTTTTTTTTTTCTCCCAGCACTAATGGATAGAGGATGCATCAGACACTCAATGCCCTCAGGGTCTTGCCTGTATTGTACAGAAAACTTCCTTTGCCATCCCAGAAGCCACTGAATCTGTTAGTCATATGAAAATTTCACCATGGCACAGAACTTGCCAACATACAACTCTATCAAGTTTTAACTTGAGGGTTAAACGTAACACCAATGCTACATCGTAGAGGCCATAAAACATAACCGAGCTAGTGCTGGATACGCTGGAACAGACTCCATGGCAACTGTGGTGTTATGCTCTTGTGTACAGGTCAAAAATATGCAAATGAATCTCTCCAGATGCAATTCACCACAGCACTGACAGTGTCTGGTCGCTTCCTGTTGTATGGGGACTAGGCCAACTGCCCTATAGCAGCAGAGGGGTGAAGATGAGACGATACACCTACACCAAGCAGCCAGGTACACTAGGCACCTTCTGAACAAGACTTCCTGTAAATAAGGTTTCAGCATAACTTTAACGCCAAAGGAAATACACATGTGAAATCTTGTCCTTACTCTAAAATCTGTCTCTTCAATTTTATCCATCCAGGAACCCCACATAACACATTTTTGTCACCTTTTTAATATATAAAATTGGAGGGAAAACCATAGCAGCCTATAACATAATTGGTAGTAAAACTGCTTTTATGATTAAAATTTTCCTTTATCGTGAGGTTTCTTTAACTTCGATTGAGATCTTTCTCAATCTTGAAGATTGCCAAATCCCAATTTAAAATCCTGTCATTAAAAATGCCTAAAATTTTGATTTGCTCCTGTTGCACTGGGATATCAGGAGTTAGATGAATCCCAATGCCTGATATAAAAAAATCACATTTTCCAATATTCAATTTAAAAAGATGCAAAACAAAAAAATTCGGTATTCCTCAGAGCCCTCCTCATGAATGGCGACTTGGTACATATCAGAGTGACATCATCCATATAACGGAGTACCTTTTACTTGTAAGCTGCCACCACCTGGGATGGGGACATTTCTTATCACTTTCTCGTCTGAGGAGGGCTAGCAGGGGCTCCATTGCACAAATATGGAAAAGGGGAAAGGGGACACCCCTGCTTGACACCAGATAATGGATTTTTAACCAGCGGTATTCCTCTTAAGAGAAATGTGACTAAAATAGGAGCGCTATAAAAACACTTTAGACAGAATAAAACCTAGAACACCCATTTTGTTTAAAACACTAAAGATAATCATGCAAGATGTGATCGAAGGCCTTCTCGAAATCGAGAGACTGGCCAGACACTGCCCTCGATCCTTCGCATAGCACAAGACATACATACCACAAGGTTAAGGGATTCGGCAATACTGCTAGGTACCCCCACATACCTGGCTTGGATGAATAAGTTTACTAATAAAAGGTTTTAAAACGAATTGCTAAAACTTTGGCCAAAACCTTATCTACATTCAGTAATGTTGTAGACAAATTCTTGTCACTCTTCTTAAAAATTAGACACTATCCCCCTTCTCCAGGAAGGGGGAAGCACATCAGTTTTAAAAACTTCTATACAATAAAATTCCTCTCAAAATATTCTAAGATACTAAATTAAAACTCAATATCAAGAACATCTCCAGGAGCTTTACCTTTAGAAACTTTTAAGTCATAAAGTTCATCCATTGTCAAATCCTTTGATAAAATCTCCTGGTCTTGTGTATCAAGCTTAAAATCCAGTGAGTCGGTTAACTCTAAAAAGAAAGAGTCTTTACTAAAGAGTACTATAAAAATTCTCTTCTAGCATTTCAGTAGTTTTACCCTCTAGATTAGTAACCACCTCTTTCCGCTCCATTACTTTTTTGAAGAAAAATCTAGAGCATTTCTCCCCTTCTAGGTTACGGACATGTGCACTATAAATAGTTTTCCCTTTTCAAAGCACTATTAATTTCTTAACTCTGTCATCACCCACCTCCATCCCGATGTCCTGTAGTTTAAAAAGAACATGCAGTTTTCTTTTTAAATTAGAAAACCAATCTTTTTTTTTTTTTTTCTCCTAGCTTTTTTTCTTCCCAACCTTAAAAAAACAAAACAAAAAAACAAAACAAAAAACTTTTTGCACTCCCACCAGCTTAGCATGGGGGTTTCACAGTTTTTGTGACTTCCACTGCCGGTAGGAGTGCATGAACTCAGCCTGGACTGTGGAGTCTTCCAGCAATGTATTTAGTCTCCACAGTCCATTCCCCACCACCCCCTCCCCAGTTAGCCTTAAAACTACTAAGTTTGATCAGAGAATAAGGTAATAAAAAGCTAAAAGGGGTTAAGATCTGGGGAAGCGAATAAAAGAAAAATCCTGGAGGAAACTCCATTGCTGCCTCCAGCAATCTTTGAGTTTAAAATCATATACTGAATTTTTACATAAACATGACCTATCCCTACAACTCTGGTCTCCACCCAAACGCCATTTCCCCAAAAAGGTACAATTAAAATCCCCTCCCACTATTGGGGGTAGTACCTACACAAAATAGCGGTAATGTCTCAGAGTTCAAGTCGATCCTGTTTGCATGGGGAGGCATACACATTCGAAACACTAATATTGTTACATTTGAAAGAATAAATGCAATAACCTAGCTCTACCCGGAATTATCTCAGTAACAGTCCGTATGATAGTCCATGACCCCGGCAGAGCACCCCACCACAGCTGATTTGTTTTCGTTACCAGACCAGGCTGAGGGTCCATGAGTACATTCATTTTTCAAATCAGAATAGTCCATCGTGATGTCAATACTACATTCTTGCAAAAGACATATCAAAGTGAACAGTCTCCAGGTAGTTGAATAGAGAAGTCCTGCAGCATGGACCTCTAATAAACCTCACATTCAGCAAGGTGACAACAATAGGGACCATCACAAGTCGGAGTCCTCACTAGAAATTTCAAAAATAACCTGAGCTTTCACCCCCAGAATTTCCTTAATATTCTCCACGTCTGAGCCAGAAATCGAAGGGGTTCTGGCTTTGCAAAGAGAATGGAATTCTTTCAGCTTCTCTAGAAATGTCGTCATCCATCCTGGGTCTCTTAGCTGTCTTACTTGACAGGTCCATCTCTGCAGGGACACCGATTGCCAACAACAAATCTCCGGATTTCGAAACAGTGACCACCTCCCAGTTGACATAATCAGGTGGAGATCCTGCTGCATCCGAACTAAATTCTCCAAATTGTTCCCCCAGATTCCCTCACCCATATGGTTTTAGGTGTTCCACTCAGGGAATTCAGTCTGAGGTATGTGGTCTTTTCCAGACACTTTCTTGCCTTCCCGGCAGAGAATAAGAGCGCCCTCTTGGTGGTTTCGGGGCTTGCGCATCAAATCTTTAGTGTGATCCAGGTGATGGGAGGATTCAGACTCTATTTCTCACAAGCTCAGTGCTTTCACTGGCTCTACGGAGTTCTTTTGGTTTTTTTATAACCATCTGTTCATTTTTTCTGGCAGGCTTTCTCGCCAGTGTGGCAGGAGCCTTTAAAAATCAGAATCTCTAGCGTTTCAATGCTTTTTTTTTTTGTTTTGTTTTTTGTTTTTTGACCTTTTTGAGATATCACTCCCCTCGTTAGGATCAGAGCCAGGGCCCGAACTGGGACCAGGCTCCTGTGGTGATGGGCTCTCCCCACCATCACTTGACTTAGGTGGAGGCGGGTGAGTGCTCACGGTGGGAACTCTGCCACCTTTTCTGACCATACCGCTCATGACAATCGGGGAACGAGTGTCCACCTATGCCACAGATTGCACAGTTTCTCTGCGTTGCACAAAAAAGGACTTGTGATCCAAGCCCCACATCTATTTACAATGCATTTCATTGCATGTTTCTTTGTAAGTGCCTGAAGAAGCAAAAAAACAAACTCACATTTTAAAGCATGCAAGCATAGCTAAACCTTGTAGCTCAGGGAAAACCACAAGTGTAACGTAGAGTCCAAAAGATATATATTGGAACATATTGCTGCTTTGGCAAGTGAGACGAGGGGAAGGGCTGGGAGAGGGGGGCAGGGGTAGCCACTGAGGTTATGGGGGGGAAGTAGAGGGAGAACCTCCAGTAGGGGGAACAGACAAAGAGAGGGAGGTCATCCTCTTACCATCAGAAGTCTTCTGTTTTTTTCTTCTTTTTGCTGCTTGTCTTTTCATCCTCCACTGCTGGCTTCTGTGCCTGGTCCGTGAACAGAGGTGCAAGCTTCCTGGTCATGAACCCAGCAGCAACATTAGCTCAGAACCTGGACCTCTTCGGGCAGTCTTTGTAGATATGGGCTGCCTCCCTACACAGGTTGTAGGTCTTCCGTGTGGGGAAATCTCTGGTCACATGTCCCACCACTTGACAATTCCTGCAGGCATCATCTTTGCAGTTTTTTTTGAGGCCCTGTTTACCACATCTTCTGCAGTGACGTGGCATGTCCAGGTAGAAGATGAGACCAAAAGAGTTGCCCAAGGAGAAGGTCGGTGGTAGATGCTTGAGCCCATCGGGACTAGAGTCCTTGTGTAGCCTGACGGACCATTTGTTTCTGAAGCCAAGCTTGTTCAGGATGTAGGAGGGGTCCTTCACCACAGTACAGAACCTGCTCAGGAACAGGGAGATGTCTCTTCCCGGTGTATGTGGGTTCCTCATGGAGACTGTAATCCTCCTTTCCTCTCTGGATGGGGCAGTTGCCCAGAAATCTGGAGAAGGGGGATCCAGGTGCTGCAGTCTTCACTGCTTCCCAATAGCGGCAGCAGATGTCCGCTGGCAAATGTGACATAGAAAATCCCAGTCACAAATGCATGGTTGGACAAGGTTTTGGCCTTAGAGAACCCTTGCTCCAGCACCACCTTCTGACAGACCTCTTCTGTCATGGTGGGCCGTCTCCCTTCCACCTCCTTCAGCTTTAGGGCGACCATCTGCCACTTCCAGGGCTTCAAGGCTGGAGGTCCCTGGTTGGGCTTCTGACCTCCCGTCTGTTGAAGGCTTCCAGGGTGATGGTAGCTGGAGCTTGGGCCTCCTTGGCTGGCTTCTTTTGCTTCAGGATGGCGGCTCCTGCTGCAGACAAAGTTGCCATCTCTTTGGTTCTTTCGGATCTGTCCCTCGAAGAGTCCTCATTGGCGGCTTGTGTTCAGGGGAAGTTCCTTCTTGCTTCTCCCGACATCTGAGAAGGTCAGCGCTGGATCTTCCTCAGCATTGGCTTGCTTGCTGGTACTTGTAGTCCTCTCTTGAAAGCTTGCCTTCCTGACCTATGGGGTCGATACAAGAGAGCACTAGAACTCACAGAAGTACTGCACCAGTCTATCCAGGCAGAGCTCTGGGAGTAGCACCACACCCAATAGCAACAATGGACTGAAGCAGAATTTAATCTACGATGTCCAAGGGCCAAATGTAGAGGGTACCCAGTAGCTCAAACCTTTCCAGACCAGCAGGCAGCAATCTAAGAACAGATTTATGTTTTTATTAATTTATGAACATAAATAAGATGTGATCAGTTATCAAGATAAGAGAATACTCAGAGCATGCTGTAACATAACTCAAAATTCCATAATTTTAAAGTTTGCTTAGCTCCCAGAAGTTTATCATGTAAGTAGTAAAATGTAAAGTTTGCTCAAAAAATTTGACACATTCGGTCTCAGAGTCCTTTTTATGCATAAGGATATTACGCATAGTCCATAGAGCATTTTTCAGGCAGCAAACAAGTCCAAAACATTCTAGTTATGGCTTGAGGCAAATTGTCCGTAATCCTGTATGCTACGGCTACGTAGTCCAATTTCTTGACTCCGGTTAATAATTTTAACAAGTCCTGAACCGATGTCCATACACTTTGCGTGTAAGAACAATTTAAAAAAAGGTGGATAACCGTCTCTCCCCTTCTGCATCTCAGACAGTAAGCGTTTTTGCTCAGTCTGCGACTGTATTTTAAAGATTTAGTTGGTAAGCACTCGTGGATTATCTGCCAGGCGATATCTTTTGTGGGTGGTGTTCAGATGGATGCCATTGCTCGCTGCCAAATTTTCTTGATGTCGTAGGTATAATTGGAAACTAAGTTTCTTTTGTTGGCGACTTCAGAAAGAATCCTTCTAGAGCATGAAAAAGTGTCTAAATATTTGAGGTTAAGGACCTTTAATTGTATATAGAATTTATATTGCACTGGAGTGATATTGGGGTAGACTGTATTGTATGTCACGTGCTTTCTGTGAATGTCCCCTGCAGCATATCTTTAAAGTATGACCATGTTATGTCTTGCTGTAACACTTTAACACAGGCAAAAATAGTTGGCCAATAGAATTTTGCGGACACATGGTACACCTTTTCCACCTTTGGCGTGAGACTTGATCAGATCTCTGCTTAGTTTTTCAAACCTGGAATTCCAGACAAATTGGAAGCACATTTTCTGAAGTATCTTGATGTATCTCCTGGAGGAAAGACCATATTTAAAGCATAATTGGAATGATTACTGACTTTAAGATGCACACTTTGCCCTCCAAAGTAAGGCTTCTGAGCTGCCAGAAATCAATTTTAGCTTTTTTAGCTTTTACTTTCTCCCAACTTTTAACTCCTTTGCTTTCTTTATCGAAGATGACTCCTAGGATCTTAATTTCACCTGATTGGATTTTTAGAAACGGGAAGTCAGGTAAACACAATTTCTCGCTAGCGAAAGTCTGATTTAACAAAGTTTACCTTAAATCCAGAGCCTTTGCAGAAATTTACTACCGTTTTAACGGCTCCACGCAAGGAGGGTTCAGTTATACATACTATTGTGATGTTATCCATATATCCCTTCACCTTAACTTCAGCTCCACCTCCTCCTGGAATCGGAATGCCACGGATCACTATCTTTGCGGATTAGAGCAAACAGAGGTTCAATGGCACAAACAAAAAAAAAAAGGATGGGTGATAACAGACACCCTTGCTTTACTCCTGATTGCAGGAAGACATCCTTGGAGAGAACCATTTATAAAAAAAAAATTACTCCATTATACATCAACTTTAAACGGTCTATGAATTGATATGGTATTCCCATCTTAATACAGTCCACAGGTACTCATGGGAAACATCGAACGTCTTTGTAAAATCTAAGCTTAATGGGGCATAATCTTGGTTGCAGTCTGATACCAAAGGGCATCTCTTATGGTACCTAGGTTGTTCCATGCATCTCTGCCTGGGATTCCACAAACCTGGTCAGCATGGATAAATCTTTGTAGAATCGGCTTGAGATGGTTTACAAATATTCTGGATAGAATTTTATAATCAGAATTTAAGATGTCTCAATTCTCCAGATTTTGTCTTATAGATGATGATGATTCCGATTCTCCAAGATGTTGGCGGTATCTTACTTCTGAAGGCAGTTCTGAAAAGTAAACAAGTCTTTTAAATATGTATAGATAGAGCTCAATGGGAAGCCCATCTGGGCCAGGTGATTTTCCCGAAGAGACTTTTAATAGCTGCTGAAATTTCCTGTCCGTGATGTCTTGAATCATAGGCATGGGTTCTGCAAGCTGAAGGTTAGAAGACAAGGTGTTTAAGGATGTCCTGGACAAAAACTAAGTCAATATTTTTACGGTTAAACAGATTTTGATAGAAAAGTCTTCTAACATTTCCTCAGTACTTGTTTTACCATTCAGTTTATTGACTCTTTAAAGTTTGCTACTTTTTTGAAGAAATAACAAGTGCATTTCTCTCCTTTCTCTAAATTCTCAGTTTTAGTCAAAGTTGAAGCTAGAGGTCTCCTCCATGGCAATTATTGAAAAAGTAAAAGACCATTTTCCTAAGTCCTCCATATCCAATCCTACTTCTTGTAGTTTGGATCTGTGTATTTAGTCTTTGTACCAGTTTTTTTTTTTTTTCTCACAGCAACCTTATTTTTGGTTGGAAAAATTTCTTAATCCTTTTTTTTTTTTTGGCAAATTCACTCCAACCCCTAGACTTCGGGTAGGACCCAAAAGGGTTTCCGCACCCCTACATCCACACAGTGACAAACGGTGTACATGCTATCAGACTTTTCCACCCACTCTCCTTATGTGTAGCTGTGATCTACCGTTCACCGGGTTCACCCTACCAATTTCTGGATCACTTTACTTCTTGGCTTCCCCTCTTTATCCAGTGAAATTCCTACCCTCATCATGGGTGACTTTTAACATCCCCACTGACACCCCTGTCTCCCCAGCTGCCTCACAGTTTCTCTCAATAACCACGTCTTTTGGTCTTTCACAACCTTCCTCTTCCGCCACACATGTAGATGGCAACACCATTGATCTTGTCTTCCATCGACTCCTCACAGTTTATAAATTTACTAACTCTTCTCTGCCACTCTCTGACCATAACCTTCTGTCTCTCACCATCAGTGCTTTCTCTCCTTCACAGGACACACCTACTCATCATACAGTACATACAGGAATTTACGTGCTATGAACACCCAGCACCTCTCAGATACTCTACAGTACTCTCTGTCCCCCATCTCTTCACTCTCCTGTCCCAATCTGGCCACTAGTCACTATAATGAAACCCTTAAGAGTGCATTGGATGAGGCAGCTCTCCCCTCCACTCGAAAGGTTAGACGCAGGAGGCAGCAACCCTGGCACACACCACAGACACGTTTTCTTCAGCGGTGCTCTAGGTGTGCTGAACGTCTGTGGAGAAAATCACGTACACCTGCAGACTTCCTCCACTTTAAATTTATGCTTAAAACCTATAATTCTGCCCTTCACCTAGCCAAACAAGCCTATTTCACCACTCATCTCTTTTCTCTCTCCTGTAACCCTAAAAGGCTATTTGAAACTTTTCATTCCTTACTTACCCCTAAGGTGCAGATGCCATTAACAGACCTTAGCGCAGATGACCTGGCCTCTTATTTCCATGATAAAATTGATAAGATCCGTCAGGAAATAACTGCCCAACCCCCAGGTGGCATTAACCCCCTCACCAGCCGCACTTCAGGCTGTTCATTCTCATCTTTTGAACTTGTTACAGAGGAGGAAGTATCTCAGCTACTTTCCTCTTCTCGCCCTACGACCTGCAGTAGTGACCCTTTCCCCTCACACCTTCTCCAGTCTGTCGCCTGCTGTCACGATTTACCAACTTTCCCATCCTCTTTCAAACATGTTGTCATAACCCCACTACTGAAGAAATCCTCCCTTGACCCGTCCTGTGCTGCTAACTATCGACCTGTCTCTAACCTTCCTTTTATCTCCAAGATCTTGGAACACTTGGTCTATTCTCGTTTAATCCGCTATCTTTCTGCTAACTCTCTCTTCTTGACCCCTTACAATCTGGCTTCCGCACTCTGCACTCTACTGAAACAGTCCTCACAAAAGTCTCCAATGATCTCCTGACAGCTAAATCCAAAGGTGACTACTCTCTTCTTATTCTTCTAGATCTCTCAGCAGCATTTGACACTGTTGACCATCAACTCCTTCTCACCATGCTCTGCTCTGTCGGCATCACAGACACCGCTCTCTCCTGGTTCTCTTATCTCTATGACCGCACTTTCTGTGTATCATTTGCGGGCTCTGTTTCTTCCCCTCTTCCCCTTGCCGTTGGGGTTCCTCAGGGCTCGGTCCTAGGTCCCCTGCTCTTTTCCCTCTACATAGCCCCCATTGGACAAACCATCCGTAGATTTGGCTTCCGGTACAATCTTTATGCTGATGACACCCAATTATATACGTCATCCCGTGACATCACCCCTGCACTAATACAGAACACCAGTGACTGTCTCTCTGCTGTCTCAAATATTATGTCTTCGCTCTATCTGAAACTGAATCTCTCAGACTGAACTGCTGTTTTCACCATCTAATAGATCTGTCCCTGATATCTCCATTGCAGTCTCTGGCCTTACCATAACTCCCAGGCAGTATGCCTGCTGCCTCGGGGTTTTGTTTGACTCAGACCTTTCCTTCACCCCCCATATCCAATCACTCGCACGCTCTTGTCATCTCCACCTCAAAAACATCTCCAGAATCCGCCCTTTCCTTACGACAGATACACTAAAGACACCTGATTCACTCTCGCCTTGACTACTGTAACTCCTTACTAATCTGTCTTCCCCTTACTAAACTCTCCCCTCTACAATCTATTCTGAATGCGGCGGCCAGGCTCATCTATCAGTGTAGACGCTACAGCGATGCCTCCGGTCTGTTCCGGTCACTACATTGGCTGCCTATTCAATACAGAATACAATATAAACTTATCACCCTCATTGACAAGGCTCTCCATAATGCTGCACCTCCCTACATTTCCTCCCTTATCTCTATCGCCCAACCCGTACTCTCCGTTCACTCAATGACCGAAGACTAACATCCTCTATTATCAGAACTTCCCACGCTCGTATACAAGACTTCTCCCGAGTTGCACCACTTCTCTGGAATGCTCTATCCCAGACTATCAGATTAACCACCAATTTCCACAGCTTCAAGCGTAAACTAAAGACATATCTTTTCAGACAGGCCTATCACAAGTCCTAATGTAAACCCTTCTGTAGTTAGAATCCCTAAAACGTACCCTCCTCTGTTTATGCGCCAACATTACCTCACAGGATATGATGCCGAATCAGACTAACTTTATATGTCCAGGCACTATCTGCATGTTAAAGGACACGACTGGTGACGGCTCATACAGCTTTATACAGGTATATGTGTAATGACAGTAACCTCTATTACAAAATTGTCTGACCATTGTATAAGCAATGCTACGTCTGTTGCCGCCCCTGCTACCTCTTGTCTGTTGGTATATACTATATACATATATATGCAACAGATAGACTTATTTGTGTGCAGGAGAAGTTTACATCTATCTGACAGTAGATGGCGATGTTATTAGTGTTATATGCTGAATAGAGTGTAATGGTATGCTATGTGAGACTTGCTGTACCTTGCTTTTTATCTCTCTATTGTAAAAGGTCCTTTTTACTTTCAAGTTTTGCTGTGTTAACGTTTTGATGCTGTTTACCTCATGTTCTAAGAAGTAAATGCTGATTATCCCATATAATCTACTCTCAAGCTTCTTCTGTGACACAACTATGCAACAGGTTATGGGCCCAGGCATAGAAGACAAAAAGACCCAGTGAATGCAAAAGGATTCTTCAGAACAATTCTCTCCAAACAAGTAAGACAAGTTAAAATGACCAGCAATTCAGAACTCAGACTTACAGTAGCTAAGCTGAACAATGAGAACTATCAGTTATGGAAGTTCAAAGTGGAGATGTTATTGTCTAAAGATGATTTATGGGATGTAATCACTACAGATAGACCCAATGATAATAATGAGACATGGGATAAGAAAAACAGACAAGCAAGAGCTACTATCAGCTTATTAGTGGAAGATGATCAGTTAATCCACATAAGGAATGAGAATACAGCAAAGGGAATGTGGGAAGCATTGAGAAAGTTACATGAAAGATCCAGCTTAAATCACAAATTGTTTCTGCTAAGGAAACTTTACAAGATGAGATTAAGTGCACAGGAAGACATGCAGGAGCACATAAACTCCATGATGGAAGTGATAACACAGCTGAGATCAGTTGGTGAAGATATTAAAGAAAGTCATGTAGCAGCAATATTATTGTGTAGCTTGCCGGATTCATACACTGCTTTGATAAATGCACTAGAAACAAGACCTGAAGCAGACATTACACTAGAGTTTGTAAAAACACGACTCATAGATGAATACCAGAGAAGGAAAGAACAAACAAATGATTCCACAGAAAAGGACAGTGTAAATGCTCTTAAAATTACAGATAAGAGGACCTATAAAACAGAAACAAGAGAATCTTTCAGATGCAAGAAAAAGGGACATTTAAAGAAAGACTGTACTATATGGAAAGCAGAACAGAAGTTATACCATAAAGAAAGTAAACAGAAGGTGAAAAGCACAATATCTAACCCACATGCAGATCACTGGAATGGTACATTTAAAGTAACCGATAAAAGGTTATCAATGAGTTGGTATATTGACTCAGGAGCAACAAGTCACATGACAAGTAATAAGAGCTTCTTTACTGAACTTGATCTAAATAAGAAGGAAGCTATTTACCTTGCAGATGGGAGCAAAATAACCGCGGAAGGTACTGGACAAGGAGTGCTAATCTATTCTGATAAATTTGGGCATAATTCAAAGATACTAGTAAAGGATGTGTTATATGTTCCAGGACTAGATGGAGGACTATTATCTGTAAAACGTCTAACAGCTAAAGGACTTACTGTAAAATTCAAAGATGATGAATGTACAATCCTAGCAGGAGACAAGATAATAAATGTAAAAGCAGGTGAACAATTATATCATCTAGACACATTAAAGGAACAGATGAAGTTATGTACACATGATCACAAGAATTGTATTCACATGTGGCATAGACGCTTAGGACACAGACATCCTGAGAGTATCATGGCATTACAGAACAAAAATTTGACAAAAGATCTGTTGATATCTGATTGCTCAATTATTGTAAGATGTGAATGTTGTATAAAATCTAAAGCTACAAGAGTGTCTATACCTAAAGAGAGTGAAACAAAAGGCACAAAACCACTTGACTTGGTGCATACTGATGTATGTGGACCCATGAAAGTAACCACATCAGGAGGTAATAGATATATGGTGACTTTTATAGATGACTACTCAAGATACACAGTCACATACTTAATAAAGAACAAAAGTGAAGTTTTCAGTAAATTAGAAGAATACGTGTCAAAGTCGTATAATAAGTTTCAGAGGAAGCCAATCATCATTAGAAGTGATAATGGAGGTGAATTCACAGGACACCAAATAGAGAACTATTTAAGACAGAATGGAATAGAGCATCACAAAACTGTTCCATACACACCTGAACAAAATGGCGTAGCAGAAAGGAAAAACAGAACTCTGACTGAAATGATAAGATGCATGCTAACAGATTCCAAACTACCAGAGAAATACTGGGGTGAAGCAGCAATGACAGCTACTTATCTGCAAAATAGACTTTTTTCAAGAAAACTGGAAAAAAACCCATATGAACTGTGGCATGGTAAGAAACCAAGTGTGAATCATTTAAGAGTTTTTGGTTGCAAAGCTTTTGTTTTTGTTCCAGAAGAGAAACGCTCCAAACTTCAAAACAGAGCCATAGAAGGAATATTTGTTGGATATAGTGACAACTGCAAAGGATACAGAATCCTAGATCCTAAAAAAGACAGAGTTACGGTGAGTAACAGTGTAACATTCATTGAAGATCTAAATGATAACATTATGACATCACTGGAAATGAGAAATGAGAGAGACAACAGTGATATAAGTCCAGGAACATCTGATGAAAAAGAAGTTGAAATTGATAAAGTTCAAAATACTGAAAGTGAAGAGATAGAACTACAGACAGACACAGAACCAAGACGTTCAATGAGAGAAAACAAAGGAAAACCACCTGTACGTCTTTCATACAAGGCAAGTACAAATAAAGTATATGAACCTACATCTTGGGAGGATATATCTCAACTCTCAGAAGAAGAGGCCAATAAGTGGATAAAGGCTACAGAAACAGAAATGAAATCCATGCATGATTCAAAGACATGGACACTGACAGAATTACCAAAAGGGAGAAAAGCTATAGGATGGAAATGGGTTTTTAAAGTTAAATACCAAACAGATGGCACCGCTGAACAATACCGAGCAAGACTCGTAGCTAAAGGTTATTCTCAAAAATACGGAGAAGACTATGATGAAACATTTGCTCCGGTTGTCAAGCATACTACAATCAGAACTTTGCTTGCGGTTGCAGCTACTAAAGGAATGGAATTGAAACATCTGGATGTAAAGACAGCATTTCTGAATGGAGATTTAACAGAAGAAATTTACATGGAACAACCTCCAGGATTGAAAGATAAAGAGAAACCAAACATGGTTTGTAAGCTACAGAAAAGTATATACGGTTTAAAACAAGCCGCTAAAGCGTGGAATGATAAAATCACTGAAGTGCTCATAAATGAACATTTTCTAAGAAGCAAAGCGGATCCCTGTCTATACACAAAGAAACTAGATGACAGATGGATCTATGTACTGATATATGTTGATGATATTTTAGTTTGTTTTGAAAGAGAAAGGGATGAAGCCGAAATACGGAAAATTTTGGATCAACACTTTGAGATCAAAGATCTGGGAAATGTGAAGCATTACCTAGGGATACAGATAGAAAGAGAAGAAGATGGGAGTTTCCAACTTAACCAAAATCACATGATCAAAGATATAATAGAAACATTTGGACTGAAAGATGCGAAACCAGTAAAGTCTCCAATGGAAACTAATTATCTGAAGGAAATTAAAAGTGAACAAAATATGTTACCAGATAATGAGCTATACAGAAAAGCAATGGGAAAATTACTATATTTAGCGACTGTTACAAGGCCAGACATTGCAGCAGCAGTAGGAATTTTGAGCAGAAAAGTGTCAAAGACCAATGAAATGGATTGGAAAGCTGTAAAGAGAGTAATACGTTATCTGAAAGGAACTAGCAACGTTAAACTGAAACTACCTGCAAGTGATGAATGCGTTTTAACTGGATATGTTGATGCAGACTGGGCTGGAGATCCAATTGATAGAAAATCTACCAGTGGCTATCTTTTCTTACTCTCGGGCGGACCAATTAGTTGGACTAGTAAAAAACAATCTATAGTAACACTATCATCTACAGAAGCAGAATATGTAGCCGCCGCTCATGCGAGTCAAGAAGTTCTTTGGTTAAGACAACTACTAAGAGACTTAGGACAACAACAGTTAGGACCAACAACGTTACATGAAGACAATCAAGGATGTCTTGTTCTTGCTCAGATGGAAAGAGTTAATCCCAGAACTAAACACATTGATGTGAAGTTTCATTTCTTACGGGATCATCAGGAACAAGGAATTCTGAATTTAGAATACTGCCCAACTGAAGATATGACAGCAGATATTTTCACAAAGGCGTTGAGTGCTGAAAGACACCAGAGACTGATGAAGAGATTATATTTAACTGAATAAGTTCTTACTGTTGAGAAAGGGTGTTGGTATATACTATATACATATATATGCAACAGATAGACTTAGACTTATTTGTGTGCAGGAGAAGTTTACATCTGACAGTAGATGGCGATGTTATTAGTGTTATATGCTGAATAGAGTGTAATGGTATGCTATGTGAGACTTGCTGTACCTTGCTTTTTATCTCTCTATTGTAAAAGGTCCTTTTTACTTTCAAGTTTTGCTGTGTTAACGTTTTGATGCTGTTTACCTCATGTTCTAAGAAGTAAATGCTGATTATCCCATATAATCTACTCTCAAGCTTCTTCTGTGACACAACTATGCAACATCGTCACCCCCTCTACCTCATAGATTGTAAGCTCTTGCGAGCAGGGCCCTCAGTCCCAGTGTGTGAATTGACTATTTCTTTGTAATGTATCTTTTTTGTCTGTACTTGAACCCTACAAATTGTACAGTGCTGCGGAATATGTTGGCGCTATATAAATAAAATGTATTATAATTATTATTATTATTATTATTATTATAACGTGACAAATAAAAATCATGAATAAGTGAATAGAGTGCCAGTGTAGTGGCCCAGTCTATCCGCAGGATCTATAAAAATTACCCATGCATGGATAAACCAAGCAATAGGGAGGGTGCAATCAAGTGTTTACAAGTGTGTTGTGCAATGTGCCAGTCTCAGTGGGTTTCCCACACCCAGTGAGTTCAGGCACCTCCGGGGCCACCAATCCCAGAGGCACTTGCACATTGAGACCTTCAAAAGCATTCCCGGCCTAATGGCCTCGATGCCAGGGCGAAGCCAAACCCTGTTGTGGTTCTCTGACTACGTTCAGTCTTCAGTTGGCTCCCTACAGTGGGGTCGTCAATACCACTGGCAGAACCAACCTACTAGCTGTTACTGATAAAAACAGATTTTTTAAGTTGGTCACCAACCAAATAGCGGGTTTTTATTAGAAAAGAATTAAACATATTTACAAAGTAATACTCATATAACCAAACATAATAATTCAATTACATATGAAACAAATTTCAATACATTTTAAACTAAAATACAATACTTGTTTGAAACCCCCTCTCCAAGCTAAATAACTCTATCAGTAATTGCTATAGTTCTCAAATCTTCACATTTTACCACATTTTTAATAATCAACTTCACACTCTGGAATCTTATGTTTCCATAAATCTGTTTGGATTACTACGAATACTCAAATATCCTCTCTTACCTCAGACAAACAAAAATCCATAAACTTTGGATTTTCACGATATGTCTTATGCGCAAGTCTCAAACACTCTTGATCACTCAAAGACTGTACAGGCCTTAAACCTTCTGACCTCACAACTGATCTTTCTACCCTTAACCTCTCTTCTATTCCTAAAGTCTCAGATTCTGAAGAAAGTAAGAGTTCTTCCGGCTGTCTACTCTGCAAAGACTTTTTCACTCTTTTTACCCTCAGCCTTCTAACTACTTTAGTTTGAACCTCAAACTCCATCTCCTGGCCCTCTGTAGGAGCACTAACACCACCAGCAGTGCCAGGCTGTGTCTCTTCAGTTTTCTTCCTATTTGGACATTGTCTAAACAAATGACCAAGCTGACCACACCCATGACACTTTTTACCTTCTTGGCACTCCTCTGTAGAGTGCCCTTGTTGTCTACATTTAGCACAATACAGCACATTACAATTACTATCATTATGACCATATTCTTTGCAGTTTTTGCAAAATTCGGGACGTCCCTTAAAGAGGTCTCCAGTAATATTGCCAATCCTTATCCTTGCTGGTGGAAGATAGTGATCCATTTGGCTTGCGACGCACTTTACAGAAGAATCTCCTCTTACAAGTCCAAAATCCGCTTTCGTTGAAGATTTTTCCCTTGGGAACAAAATCCAAATATCGTGTTAGTATCAGAATGTCTTTCTTCCACATATGGACTATACATTTTTACTATTAACTAATTTTCTGGAAAATGCGGAATAAACTGAATCCCTTCCAACTTAGGATCCCCCTTGAGTCTATCATAGTTCTCCATAAATCCATGTAAATAAGCTTTACAGCTAAAAGTCATGTCATACTCACCACGGCATGGATAATCCATCATGGATAGTACCATTTCGTGGGTTAACTTAAACATGTCCAACATCACAACATCTGCAATGTACTTAACTCCTTTGACACAGCGAAAGTCCTCTTGTACAATGATCCTCATGGAATTTTCTATTCTTTGAAAATCCGGCACACTCCCCATCTTGGATGGCACGAACGTAGAAAACGAAGCCACAGGAAAAAACGGAACCAGGAACTCCTTGATCGCAATCACGGGACACTTCAGCCACTGGAAACGCCACAGGAACCTGGAACAGCAACACCACGATACCAGGAATTGGCACCTGGTTGATCGCCTCTCGTTGCCCTGGGACTAATCCCACCCCCCAAAAGCAGCAATCAGGTGAAGACTTTGCAGCCGATCCTGAAAGGCCAAGGAGTGGGGTACCCAGGGCACCTTCCAGCCAAGACCAAGCACAGCAGATTTTTATTTTTTTTTTTAGTTACTACCCACAAGGGGCTGTTTTATTAAAAAAATTTCAACATTACAATAATCACAAAACAGCATCAAATTCAGCACATACAAATAAAATCAGGCTTGGAACCTCCTTAAAAGGACACATGGTGGCGGACTACACAGCAGAATTCCATTCACTCAAGAACAATTTCTTTAAAAGCGGGGATTTTGCTTTTTCATCTAAAATATAAGTGCATATAGCTAAAATATAATTTTAATACATCATCCACAGATAAAACTTCATGTTTAAAGATTAAAATGTTTCTAGCCCTCCAGAGCGCGTCCTTGGCACAGTTCATGGTCTTCCATGCCATGACTTGTTGGGCTCCGGAGGGGCTGCAAAAAAGTCCATAGAGAATTGCATAGTAAGACAGTCTCCGGAGGCCCGCCATTTTCTGTAATAATGACGTCAATTTAGTCCATAAAGATTTTGAAAACTGGCAGTCCCAGAAGATATGTTGAACTGTCTCTCCCTCTTTGCATCCTCTAGGACACATGGCGGACGTCACATAACCCCTCCGATATTGAAACACCCGGCATGGAAGACAGCCATGGACGCAGCTCCAGGCCAGATCTTTCTGTGGATTAAAAAGAAACTTAAAATTAATATTCTTCCAAATAAAAGCACTAGTTATGGAGTTAAAATTCGCGATTTCAGCAACCTTATCTTTTGCCTTTAATATTTTTAATCAAGGCCTTGCTATTTAAGTTCTATAATACTCTTTTGTTTCAGGTTATAAGAATTAACTATTCTCGTATATTTTATAGTGCTGGGATAAACAAAATGCATATGGTGACTTCAAGTCCACCTCAAACCACTTGAATTTGTGCATAAAGAAACCCAGGTTAAAACGAGTAAAATACGATAAGTAGTTACTTTAAAAAGAGTATTAAAACCATAACTAAAATGCTTTAATAAAAAATCTGCTAAAATCTGGGACATCCTTACCACCTTTGTTTTCTCTTTCATCACTATTTCACGTTTCAATTTCTCCATCTTAGATCCCCAGAAAAAGGTAAAACAAGACTTAATTTTAATAAAACTGTAGGAAGGGGAAAAGCGATACTTATAGTAAAATGGGTAAAATAACCATTTTTAAAATCAACACTTTCCCTTCCATAGACAGCTTTCGCAAGTTCCACACACATCTTCTTGTTTACCTTATCCGCCACCATGTTCCAACCTCTAAGACCATCATTGGACTCATTGAAGGGGACACCTAAAATGGTAACACAATCAGATCTGGACATGGGAATATCAGTAAAATCCATACTTCCAATACTTAAAATGCTGCTTTTATAAAGATTTACCTTAAAACCGGAAGCACAGCAATAAAAACTTGTTTTAAAGTTTTACTCATGGCCGAGGTGTCCCGACAAAAAATCGCTACATCATCCATGTACCCCACTGCTTTTAGCCTCCACTCCACCACCCCCTGGAAGGGGAACTCCATGAATTTGCTTGTGTCTCCTTCACACAGAGTAGAGGCTCCAACGCACAAATAAAAAGCAGTGGGGACAAAGGACACCCCTGCTCCACCCCGGAGCTTAAAACTACTTCCCGTGTCCTAAAACCATTTACTAAAACCCAGCTAGTGCACCCTTGATAAAAGGCCTTAAGAGACAATAAAAACCCTTCCGGCACACTCATTTTCTGTCAAACTTTAAACAAATATAAATGGGACACCCTGTCGAAGGCCTTTTCAAAATCTATAGATAAAATTGCGAGGTTATTCCTCCTGGCCTTCGACTCTTTAACATCACGGATTAAAATAAGGTTATTACCAGGGGCGTAACTACCGGGGAAGCAGCGGTAGCAGCTGCCACAGGGCCTGGGACATTACAGGACCCCGCGGGCCACGGATGTTTTTTTTTTTTTTTTTTTAGGCCGTTACCTGCTGGAGTAACCCCAGCAGGTAACGGGCCCTATAAACTTATCGATCCCCGGGGTCCCGCTCACGGCCGCCTGCGCTTCTGATTCTGCGCAGGCGGCTGTGAGTAGGAGCAGGGATCGGTATGTGAGGCCGCGGGCTGAACACCACAATCTCTGCTATCGCTATACTCTGGGGTCTTTTCAGACCCTGGAGTATAATAATCGGAGGCCCAAGGGAGGTGAGGGAACATAAGAAACAATGTACTTACCTCTCCTGCGCTTTTCCAGACTTTGGGCCTGTTTGGTGACGTCGCAGACGTCATTTTGCGTCGCGACGCCTTGCCCGCATCACGTGACGCCGGCCTGGTCCAACATTGAAGACGGCCGAAGCAGCAGGGAGTGGACCGGAGCGAGGAACAGGTAAGCAACGTTGTTTGTTTGTTTGTTTCTATCCTCCCCTGGGTCTCCGATCATTATACTCTGGGGTCTGAAAAGACCCCAGAGTATAATTGTTCATGGATGGTCCAAAATGGGACATATAATAGTGTGTGCAGGGGCCACTATGGGGCAAAATACTCAGTGCAGGGGCCACTATGGGGAATAATAGTGTGTGCAGGGGCCACTATGGCACATAATAGTGTGCGCAGGAATAAGTTGTGTTTTTTTGGGGGGGTTGGGGCCCAGCCATTCCTAGTTACGCCACTGGTTATCCCATATGCTCCGCCCTGGAATTGCGCAAACCTGGTTTGAATGAATTATTTTTTCTGCTATCTTTTTCAACCGGTTTGGGCAAATTTTAGCCATTAATTTATAATCCATATTTAGAAGGGTGATGGGTCTCCAGTTCTTAAGATCAGTCTTGCCTCCCTTTTTATATAACAAGGAGACCTCACCCTTCTTCCAGGACTGAGGCATTTTTTTGGAGTTAAGTTTCAATAAAAAGGTTAAAAAGATCACTTAAAAACCTCATAAAACTTTACATAAAACTCACAGCGCATGCCATCCGGGCCAGGAACTTTACCTGCCTTAAAACTCCGAATTGTCTCTAAAATCTCCTGCTCTGTAATTGGTTGGGATAAAAACAGCTGCGAGACAGGATCTAAAATAGTCGTTACCTCCTTCAATGAGTCCTTGATAAAAATCTGGATCCACAGGTTTGGCACTAAAAAGGTCAGAATAAAATTCATATACAGTGCCTTGCAAAAGTATTCGGCCCCCTTGAACTTTTCAACCTTTTGCCACATTTCAGGCTTCAAACATAAAGATATAAAATTTTAATTTTTAGGTGAAGAATCAACAACAAGTGGGACACAATTGTGAAGTGGAACAAAATTTATTGGTTATTTTAAACTTTTATAAAAAATAAAAAACTGAAAAGTGGGGCGTGCAATATTATTCGGCCCCTTTACTTTCAGTGCAGCAAACTCACTCCAGAAGTTGAGGATCTCTGATCCAATGTTGTCCTAAATGACGATAAATATAATCCACCTGTGTGTAATCAAGTCTCTGTATAAATACACCTGCTCTGTGATAGTCTCAGGGTTCTTTTTAAAGCGCAGAGAGCATCATGAAGACCAAGGAACACACCAGGCAGGTCCGTGATACTGTTGTGGAGAAGTTTAAAGCTGGATTTGGATACAAAAAGATTTCCCAAACTTTAAACATCCCAAGGAGCACTGTGCAAGCGATCATATTGAAATGGAAGGAGTATCAGACCACTGCAAATCTACCAAGACCCAGCCGTCCCTCTAAACTTTCATCTCAAACAAGGAGAAGACTGATCAGAGATGCAGCCAAGAGGCCATGATCACTCTGGATGAACTGCAGAGATCTACAGCTGAGGTGGGGAGAGTCCGTCCATAGGACAACAATCAGTCATACACTGCACAAATCTGGCCTTTATGGAAGAGTGGCAAGAAGAAAGCCATTTCTCAAAGATATCCATAAGTCTTGTTTAAAGTTTGCCACAAGCCACCTGGGAGACACACCAAGCATGTGGAAGAAGGTGCTCTGGTCAGATGAAACCAAAATCGGACTTTTTGGCCACAATACAAAATGATATGTTTGGCTTAAAAGAAACACAGCTCATCACCCTGAACACACCATCCCCACTGTCAAACATGGTGGCAGCATCATGATTTGGGCCGCCTTTTCTTCAGCAGGGACAGGGAAGATGGGTAAAATTGATGGGAAGATGGATGGAGCCAAATACAGGACCATTCTGGAAGAAAACCTGTTGGAGTCTGCAAAAGACCGGAGACTGGGACGGAGATTTATCTTCCAACAAGACAATGATCCCAAACATAAAGCAAAATCTACAGTGGAATGGTTCACAAATAAACGTATCCAGGTGTTAGAATGGCCAAGTCAAAGTCCAGACCTGAATCCAATGGAGAATCTGTGGAAAGAGCTGAAAACTGCTGTTCACAAACGCTCTCCATCCAACCTCACTGAGCTCGAGCTGTTTTCCAAAGAAGAATGAGCAAGAATTTCAGTTTCTCGATGTGCAAAACTGATAGAGACATACCCCAAGCGACTTGCAGCTGTAATCGCAGGAAAAGGTGGCGCTACAAAGTATTAACTTAAGGGGGCCGAATAATTTGGCATGCCCCACTTTTCAGTTTATTTTACAAAAGTTTAAAATATCCAATAAATTTCGTTCCACTTCACGATTGTGTCCCACTTGTTTGTTTGTTCACCAAAAAATTAAAATTTTATATCCTTTGAAGCCTGAAATGTGGCAAAAGGTTGAAAAGTTCAAGGGGGCCGAATACTTTCGCAAGGCACTGTATTTCTTGGAAAGATATTAACTTCATATCCATCCTTGTGCATAACACGGAGTCCTGTGTTTCTACATAAATTATCTCCGGACCAGATGGAGAACCCAAGTTTCCAGTCCTCACGTAGATACGCATAATTCATATCATGGCTAATTGCACACTCTTGCAAAAAAATTAAATCAAACTTTTGTTTCTAGGAAAGAAAAAAAAAAAGCAGCCCTTTTGTTTGAGCCCTTTAAGCTTCTCACGTTAAGAGAAGCAATTCTTGTCATTTCATATCTTTATGGTGCATCTGAGTTATAGGAACCACCCATTAACCTTGAGGCGCTCTGAGCAGAGTCCGAGATTGAAACATATGTTAGCCAGGTCAGAGGCACTGATGACAGGTTTCACAGGAGGTTTTTCAGGAAGCTTTCCAGGAAGTTTTAGCTGAGACTTTACAGGGATTACCTTCCTCGTGCCAGGAGACTTTTCCAGCACAATAGTTTGATTCACTATCCGCTCAGATGATTCTCCTGTATCCAAAGCTCTTTTCTTCAGCCGGGCTTCTGACTGGTCCATGGCTTCCTCCCCATCTTCTGAAGCTTTGGCCTCTGCAAGAGAGACCCCTCTCACTTCTGCCTCAGCTCCAGCATCCGGGATTTCTGCCACTTCCCCACCCGTATTTTCCCATTTATCTGATTCAGGCATAGTAAAGAGATCCCCCTCCTCAATTTCTGACTTGGCAACCTCAGTAGTCTCAGGATTTTTCTGCTCACTTTTGGGTGTGGTTTCTCCTGCAGCTTCTGCAGCCCCACTCTCCTTGGGTGTGTCTTGGCGGGGCTTTGTTTCTGAACTTGCAGCTTCAGCATAAGTGTTTGGCTTTTTTCTGCTGGGACAATCTTTAAATGCGTGACCTGGAGCAAAACAAATATTACAGATTGTGTTCTTACAATTAGCTGCGGCGTGACCATACTGCAAGCATTTTTTACATTTCTGCTCATTTTCACAAGTAGCTGCCCAGTGGCCAAACTGCTCACATTTATTGCAAAAGGCTGGCATGCCGTTATCTTCCCCTTTCCCTACCAATTCTAAAAAAGGAGAGGGGGTGGGTAAGACCGCCAATTCCTGTGGTAGCGTGGTTCTCCCTGAATTTGACAGATTTTGTACTTTCCGGACCACAGATCTTCCGAATTCGAGTTTTTCGGATTTTTTAATGTCCTCATATTTGTCCAGAAAGCGCAAAATGTCCTCCAACACAAGTGGGCTCATCATTTGTACAACAATTAGGGTCTCATCTTCAAAAAGTGCAACAAAGTGTAAACCTCTTAAAATATCATGGCGGAGCCGCAACCGAAGTTTGCGTATGAACTCACGGCAAGCGTTGAAACTGGTTAGCGTCAGAGTCAAACGGCCAATGGATTCCTGCAGGGCAAGGATTTCGCTCTTGTTGACGGAAAGAGCTCCAACCAGTATTTCTCTCACCATATACTTTAAATCGACAGTTTCAAGTATGCTCGCCTCCACATGTATACAGAATGAGTCCCGGATTTTATAGTCCTGGCTTCCAGCTGACCTGTAAGTAGCACAACAAAGGTTAGATTCCATTGTATAAAGGTTTTTCACGGCGCTCGCCTTCCCGGGTTCTTGATCTAGCCAAAAGGCCGAGAAGTCATAACCCGAAAAGGTTTTGAAGTAAGGTGGGCCCCTCGGACCAACTCTCCACAGCCAAAGGAGAAGAGTACTCATTTTCGAAAGTCAAGATGACAGGAGGGAAAAAAAAAAAATCTACATAAGCCCCTCCTCCTTTTGACCACACCCACTCACGTCCCTGCATCGAACGACGGTACCGTTCACTCCTGATGAAGGAAAGTTTTTTTTTTGTTTGTTTTTTTTTTTGAAAATTTTAAATTTCCTATATTAAAAAAAGACAGAGCTAAGCTAATATTCCAAGACGTTTACTTGGACCTCTGCCTCATCTTTCTACTTTTACACTTCAGTCTGTGCATACGCTTCTTCCTCCACTTGGCTCTCATCTTAAGACAAGACAAGTTTCCCTAAGTTTTTTTTTTTTCCGAAGGTCCCAAAACTGTGCCAACAAATCAACCCGTGCACGACAAAAGTGGGGGTGCCACTGAAAAAAAAGTGCTCAGGGTGCGGTCGATTGCAAAACCCATCTCCAAAGAGAATAGGTCTCCCGAACTGTCCCCAGACTCAGAGCCAAAAGCCCAGGGGCTATACTTGCCCAACTGCTGGAACAGAAGGGCCAACTTGCTTGGTCTCTTCCCAGGCTGTCACCACCAGGAGTACTACCAAGACAGCTACTTGTCCAGTTTCCTCAAGGGCTGCCACCCCAAGAGTACTACTGGGCCTATAATTGTCCATCTCCACATAAGCAGACACAGACTGGGCAAACAAGGAAGGAGGGAACCGAATTGGCCACACAACTCCAACCCCTAGACTTCGAGTAGGACCCAAAAGGGTTTCCACACCCCTTCATGCACAGCAAAGTGACAAACGGTGACAGATGTGACAAACTCGAATTGAATAGAGTGCCTGTGTACAGGCCTGGTCTATCCACCGGATCTATAAAAATTTCCCTTGCTGGATAAACCAAGTATCAGGGTGGAGTGCTTCAAAAGTGATTCAAGTGCGTGTGCAATGTGCCTAACTCAGTGGGTTTCCCACGCCCAGTGAGTTTACGCACCTCAGGGACCACCGAGGCACTCGCACTTTGAGACCTTCGAAAGCATTCCCGGCCTCTTGGCCTCGATCCCAGGGTAGACAAACAACCCCTGGTGTGGTTCTCTGTCTACGTTTGCAGTCTTCGGTTGGCTCCCTACAATGGGGTCACCACTCCAACTGGCGCAACCAACTTACTAGCTGTTATTGATAAGAACAGATACACTTATAAGTTGGTACTCCCAAAGGGGATGCCTTTTATTTAAATCACAAGTCAATTACAATTGAAAAAAACTATCTACTTTCGGCAAGACAAATATACATATAATGAAAGTAACGATAACAATTAAGAAACAAATGGCTCAAATGACTGCACTCCACTCACTTAAAAAAACATTTTCTGCTTAAAACTGGGCGATATTTAAAATCAAGGAGATAATATTTATGCATTTCACTAAAAGCTATAGAAATATCACTTGTAGATCACTTCAGATTTAAAAAGGACATTTTGTGCCGCTCATAAAGCAAATTTCACCGAACTCAATATCTTCCATACCATAATCTTCTTTTTTTACGATTGGGGCATTCCAAGCACCTGCAGAGGGCCATATCTTTAGTAACATTCCTTTTAGGCCCGTGATTTTCCGCACCAAGGGCAGGAGTCTAGTCCATATTAGTTGTGCAAAAAAACAAGTCCACAAGGCATGTTCTGAGTCCTCCTCTTCACGACATCCTGCCCTTGGACACTCAGCTGTATTTGCCGCCCCTCTACGGTGCTGGAACGCCCTAGTTGGCAGACAATCATGGGCAGCGCTCCGAGCAACGTCCTTCTGAAAATTAGAGATTTTTCATTACACTTTTGCCAAATAACTTTACATTTCGGCTCGCTAAAGTTTCTTATAGATGTTAAAATTTTGCTCTGAATCTCCATTAAAATCAATCGATCGTTTTTAACAATATCAATACTTTTATTTTGCAATTTAAAACTAGTAACGATTCTTTCTAAAATCTTGTTGAGGCAATTCAAGAGCATAGGGTGAACTTAAAACTGTGGAAAACCACCCATGCCGCTTCATAAAATACCCCCAAAGAGAAAAAATAACAAACTAGCACTAATACCTAAAATATAACCTTTAATAATCTGATTAAAAAGTGTACAATGCACTACAAAGAAAATGACGTCTGTAGTGTTGCTGCATATGGCATTAAGCAGACAACAGCACATAAGTAGTTTTCACAATGTCCATAAAGCCTCTGTTTGAAAAACAGCTAAACTAAGTGTTCAATAATCAGCAGCATGTGAGTGGCTTTATCACAAGGTCAATAGAGCCCCTGTTTGAATAGATCTATCTTAAGAGGCTTAACAAAATGTAAACACAGCCCTTGTTTGTATAAAGATATCCTCTAAGAGGTTTATAACAATGTCCACACAGCACCTGTTTGTATATAGCTATCCTCTAAGAGGCTTATCTCAAAATAAACACAGCCCCTGTTTGTTAAAGTTATCCTCTAAGAGGCTTTAGCAATGTAAACAGAGCCCCTATTTGTATAAAACTATCCTCAACGCGTTTCCCCCAGAGATAAGCAGGGTTCATCAGGAGAAGGTAAAGATAAAGATAATATCAAGCTTACTGAGATAATTGCAGTAATAACTGCAGTTCCCAGTGTCCTGATGGTGGACACTGGTACTAAGAGAGCCGACGCCATTCACTGTGTCCCGCCGGGTTAATAAACCCGTAGCTCCGCCCCCATGACACTCCCCCTCATGACGTCATCGGACCGAGGCTCCGCCCACCTCGTCCGGAGGTTTGTCATGCAGGGGAAAACAGGTTTCCATGGAGAGGAGATGCTGAACAAACAAATGTAAAAAAGAGAAAATGGTGAATGAAAACAAGACTGCAATAAAGTAAATAGAAAAGAACCTTTCAAGATCACAATCAGATTTACTTAAGATAACAAATGCAAAATACAAGTATAAGTCTGTAAGAACGGGTAAATGACTGGACTAGGGAAACATTGATATGTACACTAATATGTACTAGAGTGGCAAAGATAAACCAGCCACCACAGCAGTGCATAAAATTATGTACTGTTTTAATTGTTATATCCCATCCATATAGAGAAATACCCAAGGATGTAAAACATCAGTAAAATAAACAAAAAATATTTGGGTAAAGCATAATAATAAACCATAGAGTTAAATGAAAACTAATATTGCTATATAAACAGACTAAATAGATGTAAAATGCAGATGAAACCATAATTATATAAATGATGCAAAAGAGAGTGAATCATTCAGGCCTTTAGGTTTCACACTCTGAAATTGAAAAATACGCCTGGTCTCATGCTGTAGGATCAACCGATCCCAGTTACCACCTCTCATTGGGGGACATACTCGTTCTATACCTTGAAAGGTCAGAGACTTAGGGTCACCTCCATGATATTCCCATACATGGGTAGAGAGGGTGCGATCTTCTCTCCGTGTGATATAGCCTACATGGTCAAGTATTCTGCGTCTAAATTCTCGTATAGTTTTACCTACGTAATTTAACGGACAGGGGCATGTGGCCACATAGATCACACCAGTGGTCCTACAGTTGATGAACTGTTTAGTAAGATGTTTCTAACCAGTAGAGACAATAGGAATAGTGTCCCCTTTCAAGATGTAGTCACATGCCTTGCATGAGCCACATTTGAAGGTCCCAACAGGGACACTCTTATCCAGCCAAGTGCTAGCCGCAGAGCGGGGTGTAAAGTGGCTATGTGTTAGCAAATTACCCAAATTCTGACCTCTGCCAAAAGAATTAGATCTAAGGAATTAAATATTAAATGGGAGAAAAAAAGTTACAGAATCTTCATTACGTTTAATTACCCTGCTTATTGAGGAGGAAGGATACAATCTGCAGAAACTCTCTATCTCACTAAAAGATACTATTGAGAAAGCTAGAAGTTTTTCATCAGACCCAGATTTTGTTAAGAAGGAACGTGAACTCCAATTGAATATAGAGAAATATAATAATCTTATTAAATCCAGAAAACATTACCAATTCCAACGAGATTTATTGGAGTTCAAAGAAAATAGAGCCTATATTGGCTTATCCAATTCTAGGGCTGTTAGTGACATTTCGTCTAGTGAAGGGGAATTATCAGATGTGGAATGGTCCACCCGTCCCAAAACATCGTTTAATAGAGGACGAGGTAGAGTTACATCAGTATTTAATAAAAATAGGGGACGTAGCTCTAGAACTGACTTTGGACCTACAAATTTGATATCTGACCCACAAGGGGATTTTTTATCCCAAGGTCCCCCCATTACTCAGTATTTTCTGAGAACACGACCGGATCAGAATCAATGACTGATTTAGGATCGGCTACAAAAAACAGTGACGAGTTACAAGTGATTAATTTATCTAATCGAGTGCTTTCTAGAGATGAGATTACGGTACTTTCCTTGGGTCTGTCATATGTTCCAACAACTAATTTTGATCTTTTCACTTGGGTGAAAGATATTTCCTTGTTTTCCCGAAAATTGCGATGGGCAAAATTTATGGGTTCAGTTAACAAAAGACGATGTGCTGAATTAGGTATACCTTTTGAAGATCTTGATAACCTGAAGCTCCTGGAAGAACTTTGGGAAGAGGGACAAGGTATATCAGGACCGGCCCCCCTTACAGATCTTCACGTAAAAAGCACTGCTGCACCACCTGTCATGGATACTAGTGTAATAGATGTATTTGAATCCATGGTAGTACAGGCTCTTTCTCAATTGTCAAGGGAGAAATTAGCCAGGGGACATAATTTAAGTGGTGGCGAACTCCGTGCTTTACATGATCTTTCACGTGATGAGACGATTATTATAAAACCTTCAGATAAAGGGGGTAATCTGGTTATCATGGACAGATCACAATATGTAGCAATGTGTAATTTCCCTTTTGTTGGATCCTGAGACATACAAAATTTTGGATCACGATCCCACCACTAAATTTAAGAGAGAACTTGATGTTATTCTATTGAGGGCCCATGAGGCGGGCCTAATTAGTAAGAAGGAATTAACATTCATGTCTACTCCATTTCCAACAACGGCTACTTTTTATAGTTTACCCAAGATACATAAAGGGTTTCCCCCTTTAAGGGGTCGTCCTATTGTCTCAGGCATAGGAAGCTTAACCCAAGGAGCGAGTGTTTACATTGACAAAATATTGCGACCATTTGTCTTAACGCTCCCTTCCTATGCCAGAGACACAATGGATATCTTGAAACGGTTGGAAAATATAACACTACCACCAGGTTCATTTTTGGCATCAATTGATGTCGAGGCCTTATACAGTTCAATACCACATAAGGGCTGTGAGGCCATTAGACATTTCCTTTAATCTCGTACCATTCAATTGGCCCCCCATGGCGAATTCATCCTAGAGCTCCTCGATTTCGTTTTAAAGAGGAATTTTTTTTCTGTTTGACGGGCGCTTCTTCCACCAGCAACACGGGACCGCTATGGGCAGTTCAGCTGCGCCCACATATGCTAATTTATTTTTGGGCTGGTGGGAGGAGCGTCTGGTTTTTTCGGATCTCTTTGAGAGGTGGACTGGGATGATTTCGCTATGGATAAGGTACATGGATGATGTGCTTATCCTTTGGACAGGCCCCAAAGAAGAGTTCTGGGGCTTTGTTGAGGTCCTCAATGAAAATGACATCAATATGAAATTTACTGCGTCAATAGATTCTCACTCAATTACTTTTTTGGACCTTCGCATTATTATTAACGGACAGGGGGATTTGGAAACTTCTTTATACCGTAAAGAGACAGCTACAAATAACTTATTAAAATGGGATAGTTTCCATCCAGCCCCCCTCAGGCGGGGAATACCTAAGGGTCAATTCCTTCGTATACGTAGGAATTGTTCTAATTTGGATGATTTTCATGTCAAAGCTAAAGAGCTAGAGGGTAGGTTTTACGAACGAGGATATCCAACGTCTGTCCTCAAAGAAGCCAAAGAGATGGCAGTTCTTAGTGATCGTACCACTTTACTTACCCCTAAGATTAAACCAAAGGATATACATACTATTCGCCTGATAGGGAATTATGACCGTGGAGCTAAGGGTGTCATGGAAATACTCAAATCCTATTAGAACATATTAACAATTGTTCCAGATGTAAGAGAATTAATTAGTCAACATCCCTCTGTTACTTATCGCAGAGGTCAGAATTTGGGTAATTTGCTAACACATAGCCACTTTACACCCCGCTCTGCGGCTAGCACTTGGCTGGATAAGAGTGTCCCTGTTGGGACCTTCAAATGTGGCTCATGCAAGGCATGTGACTACATCTTGAAAGGGGACACTATTCCTATTGTCTCTACTGGTAAGAAACATCTTACTAAACAGTTAATCAACTGTAGGACCACTGGTGTGATCTATGTGGCCACATGCCCCTGTCCGTTAAATTACGTAGGTAAAACTATACGAGAATTTAGACGCAGAATACTTGACCATGTAGGCTATATCACACGGAGAGAAGATCACACCCTCTCTACCCATGTATGGGAATATCATGGAGGTGACCCTAAGTCTCTGACCTTTCAAGGTATAGAACGAGTATGTCCCCCAATGAGAGGTGGTAACTGGGATCGGTTGATCCTACAGCATGAGACCAGGCGTATTTTTCAATTTCAGAGTGTGAAACCTAAAGGCCTGAATGATTCACTCTCTTTTGCATCATTTATATAATTATGGTTTCATCTGCATTTTACATCTATTTAGTCTGTTTATATAGCAATATTAGTTTTCATTTAACTCTATGGTTTATTATTATGCTTTACCCAAATATTTTTTGTTTATTTTACTGATGTTTTACATCCTTGGGTATTTCTCTATATGGATGGGATATAACAATTAAAACAGTACATAATTTTATGCACTGCTGTGGTGGCTGGTTTATCTTTGCCACTCTAGTACATATTAGTGTACATATCAATGTTTCCCTAGTCCAGTCATTTACCCGTTCTTACAGACTTATACTTGTATTTTGCATTTGTTATCTTAAGTAAATCTGATTGTGATCTTGAAAGGTTCTTTTCTATTTACTTTATTGCAGTCTTGTTTTCATTCACCATTTTCTCTTTTTTACATTTGTTTGTTCAGCATCTCCTCTCCATGGAAACCTGTTTTCCCCTGCATGACAAACCTCCGGACGAGGTGGGCGGAGCCTCGGTCCGATGACGTCATGAGGGGGAGTGTCATGGGGGCGGAGCTACGGGTTTATTAACCCGGCGAGACACAGTGAATGGCGTCGGCTCTCTTAGTACCAGTGTCCACCATCAGGACACTGGGAACTGCAGTTATTACTGCAAATTATCTCAGTAAGCTTGATATTATCTTTATCTTTACCTTCTCCTGATGAACCCTGCTTATCTCTGGGGGAAACGCGTTGAGGATAGTTTTATACAAATAGGGGCTCTGTTTACATTGCTAAAGCCTCTTAGAGGATAACTTTAACAAACAGGGGCTGTGTTTATTTTGAGATAAGCCTCTTAGAGGATAGCTATATACAAACAGGTGCTGTGTGGACATTGTTATAAACCTCTTAGAGGATATCTTTATACAAACAAGGGCTGTGTTTACATTTTGTTAAGCCTCTTAAGATAGATCTATTCAAACAGGGGCTCTATTGACCTTGTGATAAAGCCACTCACATGCTGCTGATTATTGAACACTTAGTTTAGCTGTTTTTCAAACAGAGGCTTTATGGACATTGTGAAAACTACTTATGTGCTGTTGTCTGCTTAATGCCATATGCAGCAACACTACAGACGTCATTTTCTTTGTAGTGCATTGTACACTTTTTAATCAGATTATTAAAGGTTATATTTTAGGTATTAGTGCTAGTTTGTTATTTTTTCTCTTTGATAGTATATTTGAGCACGTTTAGTTACTCTACATTTGTTTACTTCATAAAATACCCCGTATAATACCTTATAAAATATACCAGTGATGATTCTTAAAATGCAACTATGCAACGACTAAAATACTTACATAAAAGGAGGGATTTAAAATCAGGGACACCTTTCCCACCTAAAGCCTTGGGTTTCATAAGTTTCCCTTCCAAGCTTTTCCCATTTTGACCCCCAAAAGAAAATAAAGCAACTCCTATTTTCTGGAAAAACCGCTCAGACGGAGAAAACGCCAAACTTAAATACAGTAAAATAGGAAAGAGTACCATTTTTAAAATTAACACTTTGCCCTCCATTGAAAGCCGCCTAAGATTCCACATACTGATTTTCTGATTTATTTTTTGAGCTACCAATTCCCAGCTTAAACAACCACTGTTGGATTCATTAAAAGAAACTCCTAAAATACGTAGAGTCCATTTCAGGGACTGGGCTATCATGCAAAGTTAAAACACCTATATTTAAAATGCTGCATTTGTTTAAAATTGATCTTTAAAACCCAATGCTTCACAGAAATAAGAGTTTTAAGTCATATGAAGCGCCGGGGTGTCCCTACATAAAACCTATATTGTCCATGTATCCCACAATCTTGGCCTCCTGTCCACCTCCACCTGGCAAGAGGACCCCACGAATCAGTCTTTCCTAATACTGCTTAAAAGAGGCTCTATAGCACAAATAAATAAGATTGGGGATAAAGGACACCCCTGTTTAACACCTAATCTTAAAAAAACTTCCTGGGTTTTAAAACCATTTACAACTATTTTTGCTTGAGCAACTATCATAAGCTTTTAAAGATTCTAAAAACCCCGACGGTTTACCCATTTTACGTAAAACCTTAAACAGATAAAAATGCGACACCTGGTCAAAAGCTTTTTCAAAATCCACAGAGGATAGCCAATTTAGACTTCCTCTCCTTGGTGTCGCATATGGCATCTTTTAAAAGGTTTAGATTATCCCAAGGACTCCTCCCGGGAATTGCACAAACTTGATTAAAATGAATAAGTTTTGAAATTACGTCTTTTAATCTATTGGCGCATAACTTCGCCATAATCTTGTAATCACAATTGAGTAAATTTAATAGGTCGCCAGTTTTTAATCTCTTCCTTGTCGCCTTTCTTGTATAAAAGAGAAACATCGCCCTTACGCCAAGATCCTGGGAGGGTCTTGGTCTTAAACTTCTGTAAAAAGAGAAAAAAAGATCATCCTTTAAAATGACATAAAAGGTTACATAAAATGCCATGGGTAATACCGTCCGGACCCGGTACTTTACCCTTTTTAAAACTTTTGATAGTGTCTCAAATCTCTTGCTCACTAATATCCTGTAGTAAAAAACTCTGAGACACAGGATCTAAAACAGTCAATATCTTTCAAAGAATCCTCTAAAAAATTAAAATCCACACTTTTGACATTTAAAAAGGTCCTTATAAAACTTGTGCGTTACCTCTAAAATATCTTTATCTGATTTCCCTTCTAATTTTCCAATCAAAGAATGCCGGCTATTTTTTTTTTAAAAATACCTTGAACATGTTTCGTTCTGTTCTAGATGTATGACTTTAGAGCGAAATCTTAGTTATTTCTCTCTCTGTTCAAGACACCTGTTTAATTTCTTTTTTTTTTTTTGGATCTGCAATTTCTTTATCTACCGGCACACCATGATTCTTCGACTTGTTATAAAGCGTCTGCAAGCGAGTGTTAAGGTCTTGGTAAAAGACTCTCTTCTGATCTGCTTTTACCTTCCCTACTTTAGTAAAAAAAAAAACACACGAGCTTAACTTTCTTCTACTCCCACCATCTTGACAGCAGCATTTTAAAATATAAAACCTTATAGTCAGAAATAACATTCATAACTTCACAATAAAAAGGCAGTAGTTGGTAAGAGCAAAGAATAAAATCTATACGGAAGCTACATGTACCACTACTCCAAGTAACCCTCTCTTCCAGCATATTAGGGTTACATTTTTTTGTAGACATCTTGCAACCTAAAATCATGGATTAAATTCTTTAAAATACCAGAGGTTTTATCATTCCTACTGGTGGCTTGAGTAAAACGCCCCTCTCCTTTTAAAATAGTTAAAATCCCCTGCTAAGATAAAAAAAAGTACAGTCTCATTTAAAAAGAGGCAGCATTTCCAGCATCTTACTTCTAAAATTTTTATCAGGAGCCCCATAAAAATTTAACTGCCAATGGTTACCATTAAGACATGCCTTCACTAATAAAATCTGACCAGGTAAAAGTTGGCGTAATTCGACTGATGCGGAATGCTGCATTCCTGCAGAAAAAAACAGCCGTAAAAGTAGATAAAAAATCCATCAATGTCGTCCTTCTCTTAGAATGAATGTTCCTAACATTAAAGGAGAGTCCATGTAAAGTCTCCATTTTAAGAAGGAGGCAGACTTAAAAAACAGAAAAGCGATAATAGAACTAGTATGTTTAAAACTTAGTGTAAAAACACAACGTAGAAACATTATGCTAAAACACTTTGTCAAAACAACCAGACTAAAAATCACTAAAGTGGTCACTCAAGTTTTCTCACCTCTAAGGCCCCGGGCCCTGCTGAGCCTCTCGTCCGGGCTTGTCGCCGATTCTATGGTAACAAGCGACTCGGGCGAGGAAGGAGATGAGCTGATATCATTCAGCCAGTCCCCTATATACTGCGAGGCAACTAGGTCTGTTACATCAGCACCCCTTAAAAGGGTGGGAGTCCTTCCAGTTTTATCAGGTGGAAGTTTACTCTCTGAGGTCTCAGGTATAACAGTATCCAAGCCAGCCGACAACCCCCCGAACTCCCCCTGAACAGGAGGAAGATCTGAGGACCTGCTTGGCATGTTAGGGGGGTCATCCAACAGGGTTCTCCACACTAGTGGTTACTACTCTCCAATCCTCTTTCATAACCTCTGCAAAAGACTTTCCCTTTAGTTTTTTTTTTTTTACTGGTATGACTCCCCCCTGCTTAGAGTTAGGGTCTATTAGAGGGTTTAATACAGGGACTAAACCTACATCAGGTGCCATTTTAGCTCCAAGCGGATCAGTTTCACTAGGAACACCCTTACTGGGATTCTCCTTCAACTGACCACTGGCACGCCTCCTTTTTGGCTTCTGCCTTCATGGGTTATTTTCCCCAGGGGACTTACAGACATCCATCTCATCTTGAGTATCATCACCCGAACCTTCACTCATAACATCCTCCTCCTCCTTCTGTGGTATTTGCCCAGAGCTGCCACCAGTACCAGACCTAGTAGCAGCCTGAGGTCCAGCCGACCCAGGACCCTTCGGGTGTTCACCAGACCTTCCATGCAAGCCTTCACTGCCTCCCATTGAAGTTGCTCCAGCTCCTGTTCCTGTTTCTGTAGTTACTCCAGCTCCTGTAGTTGCTCCAGTTCCTGTAGTTGTTCCAGCACCGTCACTAGCACCTGATGCATTTTCCCAAGGTCTTACTGGGCAATCCTTAAACATGAAAGACACTGGAGCAAAAATAACACTATCTGCCTTCAGGGCATATTTCTGTTGTATGCCCTGGACTACCACATTTTGATTTTCCAACAACTTTATTGATACACTTGAAAAAACAATCAAAACAAATAAACACGGAATACATGTGCATACACTTGCACAGAATTCAATATACATCAGGTAATATGCACAGAACTAAGAATTTTCTTTAACATAAATTCAGTAAATCAAATAATGGAGTACACGCAAGTACAGGATATTCTAATGTATATGGGAAACAATACAATATGTACAAAATTCCTTAAATCAAATTCAAACTTCAAGTACACTTAATACACATGCACAGTTCAATTTATAAATATAAGGAATGAATATAAAACACGAGTCTTTATACATAAATTAAATCACCAGAGTTTTCCCAACCGACAGGCACCACTTAGTAGCAGCATCCTTTTTATCAATAGTTTTTAACATCACGTAAAAAATAAACACACATTTCATTTAAGGCAATTCTACAACACTCTCTAACAGTGATAACATCTCGTTTAAAAACTAAAACATTCCTCACCTTCCAGAGTGCACACTTTAAAACAATTTATGATAGTCCAGCATGTTTTGAACTGAGTAAAAGTAGGACAGGTAAAAAGACCATAAATAACATATAAATGATTAAAATCTTTCAAACCGCAAGAAAAAAAAAGTGGCCCTGCTCTTTCAGATTTCTTGTGCAAAACAGCAATTCCAGAATAAGTGGTGATTCACTACCAACACAGCCCTCTGTTGGACATCTGGCCGATGCCACCAGGCCCCTCCTGCACTGAAACTCTCTGGTTGGGAGGCACTGGTGAACCACTGACCAGGCCAAATCCTTATGGATATTAGCTAAATACTTCCCAAACACATTTCGCCATACTTTCTGGGAAGACAGTACTGTATAACCTGGAATATTCTCTAGAACGTCACCTTGTCTAGATGCTACAGTCACCTTCTTTTGAGCCCCAAGTATACTAGGATCTAGATTAAGATGTAGAAGCCTGACTGTTTTTTTCCAAGATTGCTAAATGCCGGGGGGATTTAAAAGCATCGGGGAATTCAGAGCAATACGGAACCACCTTTTAAAAACCATACCCAGAGTGTATTTTAAACAGCCAAAAGGACTATTAGTTGTAAATTGTGCTAAAAACAAATTTAATCTAGAAGGTAAAAAGGTTTGGAACATTCCTCCCACCATTACAGTTGTCTTTGTATAAAATCTCACGCTTAAGTTTCTCGAATTTTGAATTCCATAAAAATCTAAAACATAATTTAGTCATTTTCCTTATATACACATATGAAGGAGGATATACCATCACCACATACAGTATAATCAGAAGCAAAACTGATTTAATAATTTAAGATCTTACCCTCCATGGTCAAATTCCTGAGCGTCCACAATTGAATCTTTCGCTCTATTTTAGAAATTGCGATATCCCAACTTGCCCGCCCGTCATTGGAGAGGTTAAAAATGATACCCAAAATTTTTATTTTATCTTGTTGCAGAGGGATGCTGGAAGTAATAGATGAATCCCAGGTTCCCACATAAAAACAATTGTACTTCTCCAAATTGAGCTTAAATCCAGAGCCCTTACAAAAAAGCTGTGTCCCTCAAGGCCCTCCTCAGAGACAGAGATGCCGCACATAAGATGGAGCCCTCGTCCATAATATAGGACAACACTTTAACTTGTTCACCTCCCCTTCCAGGGATGGGTGCACCCCTAATCACCATATCTCTTCTAAGGAGGGCCAGCAAGGGCTCCATTGCACAAATAATAAGGAACGGAGAGAGCGGACACCCTTGTTTTACACCTGATTAAAAGTGGGACTCCTTTTGTTAAAAACCCATTCATAGAAATTTGACTAAAACTAAAACAAATTCTGGATAAAATATCAGGAACATTAAAACGCTTAAGAACCTTAAAGATATCCAGGGGCAACCCTGTCAAAGGCTTTCTTGAAGTCCAAAGACAAAACCACCAATGACTGGTTTCTATCTTTAAAATACTATAAAATATCTCTTAAAAGGTTTAAATGCTCTGCTAAACTCCTGCCAGGCACCCCACATACCTGGCCAGGATGAATTAACTTACTAATAAAGGGCTTAAAACGAATGCTAAAACCTTGTAGTCACTGTTTAATAGAGTTATTGGATGCCAATTCTTTTGTCTCCTTTCTTGTATGAGAGACCACCCCTTTCCTCCAAGAGGGGGGAAGCTCCTCTACTTTAAAAACCTCCTTGTACATTAAAACTATATAGTCTTTTAAAATTTCCCAGAAAGTTAAATAAAATTTAACCTTTCCCTGCATACTGAAAGAAATTCCTGATCTTAGGCTTCGTGCATTCCCACCAGTCCAGCATAGAAGCCCCTGGAAGTCTTTCCAATTGCCACGACTGGTAGGTCTGCACAAAGTCCGCCTTAATCTGTACATCTTCTAGAAGAGTACAATTTGAGCTTCCAAATTCCCCTACTGACCACCTGCTCAATGTCCCACCTCCAAAGAAGCCAGCAACATTTTATGGTCAGAATATATTCGGAACAATAGTACAATTGCTAGGTTTAAAACAAGGAGAAGAAAAAATATAATTAATTCTGGAGGACACTCTTCCATTGGACCAGGTGGGGCCTGGATCCGCTGGCAAGAGTTCCCTCCAACAATCTCTCCAAATTAAAATCAGAAATAAAATTATTCAGTAAACATGATGTGCGATCCCTTCTATTCGGATTTCCTCCTTGACTGAATTCCCCTGGTCTAATAACATTAAAATCTCCGCCAACTATCAAGGGAGAAGACCAAACACACAACAATGGTATAAAGACTAGTAAATCAGACCTCTCAACTTTTTCAGGAGGAGCATAAATATTCAGAACTCTAATAGAATGTCCTTTAAAAAGTAAATGAATTAACATTGCTCTGCCAGGCACTATCTCCGTCAGACTGTATATGTATATTGGAACCCCGACAAAGCAGTCTGATCCCAGAGTTCCTATTGTCATTTCCACCGGACCAAACTGAAGGTCCAAAAGTCCAGTCCCTTTTCAAGTCAGGTAATCCATAGAGCTCTGGATACCATACTCCTGGAGTAAACCAGTCTCGAACGGCTGAGTCTCCAAGTACGACAGAGCGGCTCGTCTACTTGAGCCCTTTAGTGACCTCACATTAAGCGAGGCAATTTTAACAGCCATTTAAACGTCTGAAGCTTCTTCCGAAGAGGAACACTCCGAGATCTGTGTAGATACTCTTTCCCCAGGTTGAGGGGTGAGAATATCTGATATTCTCCACATCCGGACCGGAGACAGAAGACCGGGGCAGATGTTTTTGTCTGTATCTTTTCCTCACCCCACTCCTGCATCTGTCCTGACCGGCACCTCTTTCCAGACTGGCTCATGTCCATTTGCTCCACACCTGCCAATGATAGCTGAGTAGAAGGAGCATCCACCTCTGCAGAAGGACTGGGTACCACACCATCCTTTGTGGGATGTAGAGCTGACACCGGGCCCAGGCAAGCAATCACCATCCATCCTCGACTGGTCTCCAGCATCCACTCCAACCCGAATTCCACCATCCGATTCCGTCAGGGCTCCAGCCTCCACTCTGGCCTGGTCACTCCTTCCCGAACTGGACACACCTCCAACAATATCCTCAGTAGCAGGTACTGAGAGACGCTACAGCAAGCTGCAGGTTTTCATTACTTGGACCTTGTCTGCAACTTTTAGGGACCTTCCCCTGATCTGATACCCCAGAAACAGTCTTAGGGGTCCGGACTATGGGGAAAGGTGTGAAAGCTAATTTTTTTTTACAGACCAATATTTTTTTGGGTCATAAATTACTGCTAGTACTACTACAGATACCAGCTGAACCCCGTGGAAAGGGGATATGGAGACTTAACGTGTCCATGCTCAAAGATGAGGCGGTAAGATCTGACTTTTCCAAATTTTATGCTAACTTGCGCTGTGAAAAACATAAATTCAGTGGAGCTCTGCAATGGTGGGAATATGCAAAAAAAGATGCAAAACGTTCTTTTCCCAAATGGGGATCAGATTAGCCCAGAAAAAGAAGCGATGGTATAGAAGACTAGACAAGTAGTCTAGACATTAATGTGGACGAGAATATAAACAAACTCAAAAAAGATATTCATGAAGCCATCCTAGAAAAAGGTAAAAATTATATAATTTATTCCTCAAAAATTGAAAATGCTGAAACTAATGAAACTTGCTCAAGATTTTTCTTTAAAAAGATTACTGAGATAAAAGAACCAAACAGCTTGAAGACTAAAAAGAATTTCAAGGTACAGTATGTTAAATGTAACAAAAAATTATCAAGAGTAGTTTGGCGAAAAGATTGATAAGCATTTTTTAAATGATACCTTGGATATTTTAGAAGGTTTATCTGTAACTGACCAAAATGATTTAACTGAAGTTTATCTCAAGATGAATTAATTATTGCAATAAAAAGTTTTTCTAATGGGAAGACCCCAGGAAATGATGGCCTCCCGATAGTTTTATCTGACATTCTTAGACATTTTAAAAGAAGACTTATTCAGTTTTTAAAGAAGCTTTTAATTGTGATATGTTACCTCCCTCATGGAGATTTGGTATAATTACGTTGATTTTTAAAAAAGGTGAAAGAAAAAACTTGAATTGGAGACCAATAACGCTTTTAAATGCTTACAAGATCTTATCAAAAATTTAGTCAACAGGATAAAACCAGTCTTAAGATTTTCATTCACGTGGACCAAGTTTGTGCAGTTCCAAAACGAGGCATCTGGTCGCATCTAAATGAGACATTGTGTGGTACCAGCAAGAATGTACGCAAAACTTGGCAATTTTAAATCTGGACTTTTTTAAAGCGTTTGATAGGGTTTCGCATGTGTGTTTATGGCAAGTTTAAAAAAAAATAAAATAATTTTCCTGATGCTTTTTTAAAAATTTTACGTCTCTTATACAGAGGAAACACTAGCAAAATCTTAATAAATGGCCTTTTAACTGAAGATGTTTTTTTAAAATCAGGTGTAAAGCAAGGGTGCCCTCTGTCACCTATTCTATTCATTTGTGCCATTGAACTATTATTACGTGAGATAAGGAAGGATAAAGTGATACGAGCTGTGCCTGTTCCAGGAGGTGGTGGCCGTCAGGTAAAAATTAAAGGATATATGGATGATGTCACCCTCTTTTGCATCACCGAAGATTCCATCAGAAGGGCTATAAGAAAGACACAATACTTTTGTGAGGCTTCTGGTTTCAAATTGAATATTAAGTCTGAATGCTTTTTATCTAGTAACTTATGCAATATTTTAATTCCGAACCTTGAGTTACAGAAAGAAAAAATTAAAATCCTAGGTATATATTTTGATCAGAAGAATGATGGCTCCCATAGTTGGGGAATCGTGAAAGAAAGTCCAAAAGAAAATCGACTATTGGAAATTACGCAAATTAAGTGAGAGAGTTTTAATAATGAAATCTTAGTTCCTATTTTATTATATCTTTACACCGTTTATCCTTCGAGCTACATGTTACGCATTCTACAAAGACTTTTTTTTTTTTTCAGTTCTTTTGGGGCTCGAAAGCATAAAAACTTCAGCAGAAAAAGCTATATAAGGATCCGAGGAAAGGAGGAATGGGTGTCTCTGAATTATCTGGTTTTCTTTCCATTAATTTTTTTTCTCTTTCAAAAATCTTGGAACAGACAGCGACTGGGGCTATTTCCTCAAGTATGCAGCCGGTCATATCTTTAGGCGTCATAAGTGGTTCCACTGTCCACAGACATCACCGATGTTGACTGAAAGCCCGTTACAATATAAATGCCTTGAAAAAACCATCAAAGAATTATGCTTAGAACAGTTGTACGTTTGTTTATCTGTGCCGTCAAGAATTCTTAAAGTTCATAGACAGAGACTTACTATCACCGGTAAAGAATTACAGCTATTGTGTTCCTCAGAGAATATGGACAAATGCCGCTGCCCCATATCTGGACAATTCCTTGAAGGACATTGCGCGGCAGACCGTCCACGAGATTCTTCCCACCAAATTTTTTTCAACATATAAGAGGTTGCAGCAGCACAGCCTGCTGTCCCAGACCATACTGTTGCGAGGATGAGACGACTCTACATATTTTGTGGAACTGTTCATATGCACAAACTGTATGGAAATCCGTTGATGAACTTTTGAAATTTACAACTGGACTGTCCAAATTAGACACTTCTGCTGTGCTTTATGGACTTTTTTCTGGAGTATCCAAGGATAGGTCAAGAGTGATATGGACATTTATTAACTGTGTCAAGAGTGCCTTATGGACTGTCTGTAATGTTTTGATTTTCAAGAGAGATTGCATTACAGAAAGACTGTGTAAAATTAGCTTTAAGTGATGTACATACTTATTTTTTATTAGACGCCAAAAGAATTGGTAATGCCAGAGCCAGCAAATTGTGGAACTTAAGATTATGGAATGTGTTATTTGCAGAATGATGCTGTATTGGTTCTGATTATATTTGCTTGATTTGATTTTTTATGTACGCTCTGTCTGATATTATTTGTCTAATTTTCTAAATAAAAATGTAAAAAATCTGTTATCCGTAACAGCTAGTAGGTTGGTTCCGCTAGGGGAAGTCGTTCACCCCCTGTAGGGAGCCAACTGAAGACTGTGAAAGTAGGCAGAGAACCACACCAGGGGTTGCCATCTACCCTGGGATTGAGGCCATTAGGCTGGGAATGCTTTCAAAGGTCTCAAAGTGTGAGTGCCTCTGGGGTTCGGTGGACCCAGAGGTGCCTGAACTTACTGGGCGTGGGAAACCCACTGAGACTGGCACATGCACTTGAAACACTTTTGATTGCACCCATCCTGTTGCTTGGTTTATCCATGCACAGGTAATTTTTATAGATCCAGTGGATAGACCGGGCCAGTACACTGGCACTCTATTCACTTATGATTTTTATTTGTCATGTTTTGTCACCGTTAGTCACTGTTGCTGTGGATGAAGGGGTGCGGAAACCCTTTTGGGTCCTACCTGAAGTCTAGGGGTTGGAGTGTGTGGCCTTCGGGTTCCCTCCTTCCTTGTTTGCCCGGTCTGTCTCTGCTTTTGTGGAGATGGACAACAGTTGCAGGCCCAGCAGTACTCTTGGGGTGGCAGCCCTTGAGGAGACTGGGCAAGTGGCTGGCTTGATAGTACTCTTGGTGGTGGCAGCCCGGGAGGAAACCAAGCAAGATTCTAGCCCTTCTGTCTTGACAGTTGGGTTAGTCTAGCCCCCTTACTCTTGGGCCTTTTGGTTCTGAGTTTGGGGACAGTCTCGGGATACCCATTCTCTTTGGAGATGGGTTTTGCGATAGACCGCATCCTATGCACGTTTTTTCAGTGGCACCCCCACTTTTTTTTTCCGTGCACTGGTGTTTCGTTGGCACAGTTTTGAGACCTTCAATAAAAAAAAAAAAAAAAGCTCGCTTTCTCAGCTCCAGGCCAAAAACAAGTACTTGTATCCTTAGCTCTCACAAGGATACCCTGTTCTGATAACAGATTTTTTTTTTTTTTTTTTGAACGCTGACATACACCAGCACTTTTATTAAAACATCATCATACAATATCAAAGGAAAAAAAAACATACAATACAATAAAATTCAACTTAATATATTATAAAATATCAGTCTCATAATAATCATATAAATACTCATAGCAAATACACTAAGAACAATATCAAATATAACATTCTTATTTTAGACCTCCTTTCCAGGCAGAAAATTAAACTCTTCGCGTCAATCTTACTCCTATTTTTTTCTCCCCTACCTATAATTTCTTTTAAGGCAGCTGCATCATAACTAGGAACCCTATATGTTGCTATGATCCTATCACACTTTTGCGAATCCTCTCCATTACTTCTTTTGAACTAATAAAGCTATTAAACTCTTGATTCTTTTGAACAAGTTTGTCTATATACTCTGTCAACTCCTCTGCAGTTTTTAAGAAAAAGGGGGACTCTTCCTCCTCCTCCTCAGAAGTTATCTCTTCTTCTTCCTCAGAACCAATTTCCTCCTCCAACTCCTCAGGCTCAACAGAAACCCGATGTACTTCAGGCTGCCTTTCCTGTGTAAATTTCTTTTTACCATTTTTTTCCTTTACTTTCCCAACAGAAATAATTGGCTCACCCAAAGATTGTTCTGGATTCACATCCAGTTTCTCTCCTACCACACTCTTACCCTCAGTAGCACAAGGTTCAGCTTTTTCTGCTCCTCCTTTTTCTTCCTCTGAGGACACTGCTTGAATAGATGTCCAGATTCACCACATAAATGACAGTTTTATATTAGGGCAAGATTCAGCATTATGTCCATCTACATTTCATACAAAAAATTACATCACAATTATCTACGTTATGACCATATTCTTTACATTTTGAACAAAATTCTGGGCGTCCCCTGAAAAAAATATCTCCATTTACCTTCCCTACTTTGAAACGAGCAGGCGGCAAATATAGGGAACCGTCAGTTTTTCTTTTAATTTTGCAAAAAAAACGCCTTTTGCAGGTCCAAAATCTGCTATCGTTTAGGGCTTTCCCTTTCGGGGTTATCTCCAGACAGTACTTTGTCAAAAACAGAATGTCCCGTTCCTCCACAAATGGGCTATACATTTTTACAACCAACAAAATAGTGGGGCACCATGCTCACCCCTTCCAATTTTGGATTTTCTTTTAACTTACTCTAATCCTCCAGAAAGCCTTTTAAAATAGGCTTTGCAACTGAAGGTAACATCATATTCACCTTTTCGGGGATGATCCATGACTGACAAGACCATCTCCTACGTCAGTTTAAAGAGTCCCAACAATAAATCCTCATACGAACTTTACACCCTTGGTGCACTGGAACTTCTCCTCTAACATGATCCGCACCGAGTTTTCAATCCTCTGGGACGCTCCCCATCTTTTAGGATGGCACGAACGTAGAAACAGCAAAACTCCAACCAGGAAATCCAAGCATGACCTCCAACCAAGGAAACTCTAACCAGGAACCTTGAAGCAGCGGGTACCACGATGCCAATATTGGCACCTGGTATCACTCCTCGTTGCCCCAGGACTAATCCCACTCCCCTATAGCAGCAGTCAGGTGAAGACCTTTTGTAGGCCGATCCTGAAAGGCCAAGGAGCAGGGTACCTGGGGCACCTTTCAGCCAGACAAAGTGCAGTGTTAGATTTTTTTTTTTTTTTCAGTTGGATTCCCCTCAAAGGGGGAAGCTTTACTGAAAAAACATAATTACAAACAACAAAATCATCAAAATACAATAAAGCACCAACCGAATTTTGCATAAAACAATAAAATATAAACATTAGTAAGATAAATACATTTTATACACTAAGCAAAATATACCATAAACACAAAATAAATCACTTTTAAACCTCCTTTCCAGGTACAAAGTTTAATCCTCAGACGAATATCTGCACCTAAAGTAATACCTTTTAGTCAAATCTTTTATCATATTAACATCGTAATTAGGAATTTTGTAAGTCTCTATAAATCTGTCAATATCTTTACGCATACTTACAATAATTCTTTTATCCACCTCATTTGAGCTACTATACTCAACAAACTCTTTACTTTCAAGTTTAGTTTCGGATATAAGAATATCCATCTCCTCTTTACTTTTTGAAAGCCAAGCAGAACTTACTTTCTCCTCAACCATCTCTTTCCAATTCAGAATCCTCAGATTCACAAGAAATGAGGCACCTCTGCCTTCCTAGTATGAGCAGATTTCTTTTTCCTCACTTTCTTCTTAACTGAATCAACTAGGGGCTCATCTACAGATTGCTCCATATCAATTTTCTGACTATCTACCAAAATACCCTCTTCTGTAGCGCCAGATTGTGCCCCCTCTGATTTTCCCCTATTGGGACATTTGTCTGAATAAATGCCCAGACATACCACAACCATGACATTTTACCTGCGAACACTCCTCTGCAGAGTGCCCCTGCTGTCTGCACCTAGAACAAAAAATTACATCACAATTAACCTCATTATGACCGTATTCTTTGCTATTTCTACAGAATTCAGGGCGACCCCTGAAAAAGTCACCAGTCACTTTTCCGATCTTTGTCCTTGCAGGCGGTAGATACAACAAACCATCCGGCTTTTGTTGAATTTTGTAGAAAAATCTTCTCTTGCAAGTCCAGAAGCCACTCTCATTAAGCATTTTACCCTTAGGAGAAATGTCCAAACAATACTTTGTTAGCACAAGGATAATGTCCCGCTCCTCTACATAAGGACTATACATCTTAACAATCAACAATAGTTCATTTTCCAGGGAAATGAGAAACTATCTGGATTCCCTCCGATTTGGGATCTCCCTTTAGTCTTTCCCAGTCCTCCATAAATCCTCTCAGATAAGCTTTACAGCTGAAAGTCACATCAAATTCTCCATGACGTGGATAGTCCATCATAGTACCATTTCGTGGGTCAACTTAAATAGGCCCAACATTACATTAGGACATCAGCGATATACTTGACCCCCTTAACGCATCGGAATTCCTCCTGCACGACAATCCTCATGGTACTATCGATTCATTGGAACTCCAGAACACTCCCCATCATGGCAAATGGCACGAGCGTAGTCGTCAAAACACAGGAACCGGAATCAGCAAACAATCTCCAGCCACAGGAAACTCCGTCCGGACCTGGACCTGGACAATTTCTCATTAAGAGTCCCATTCACCAGAAATTCGCTCGTCACACTCCCATACAAAGTCTTAACACTATTCACAAATTTAGACAGAAATCCCATTTTCTCCAACACATCGAACATAAAATCATGCGACACTGTCAAAAGCTTTCTCAAAATCCACAGACAACACCATGCACTTCTGCTTTCATCCCAAACAATCGCTCACTAAGTCCCTAAACAGCAACATATTGTCAGTCATACTTCTGCCAGGCACTTGGTCCTCACCAACCACCTTACCAATCATATCACGCATCCTATTGGCCAACACCTTGCTAAAAGCCTTGTAATCGGCATTCAGCAAGGTTATCGGTCTCCAATTGGCCAACCTGTTCTTGTCGCCTTTCTTTTTGAAGATCAGGACGACCACAACCTCTTTCATAGACTCACTCAACACACCGTTCGCCCACATATAATTGCACACCTCAAGCAGATCCTCACCCATCAAGTCCCACACTTTCACATACAGCTCATCTTTCCCCTGGCGTCTTATTTAACTTAGCACTAAACACAGCATTCTTCAACTCCTCCAAACATACATCATCGCATACACTCTCCCCCTCCTCCCTCTCTAGCTTCCCTTCCAGCCCATTCGTGACCTCATCCATCAAGTCCCTATCATACCATTTAGCCTCATACAACCTCTGATAAAATGTAACCACTTCATACATCACATCCTTGCCATATACACAGTCACCATTTTCATCCAAAAGCTCATCCATGCCATCTTTCTTACCACACACTTTCTTAAAGAAAAAACTCGTGCACTTCTCATTCTTCTCCAGAAACTCAACTTTTGACCTGTAAATGATTTATTTGCCCTTTCTCTCTAACAGTCTATTCATTTCCATTCTCGCCTCGTTCAACAAATCTTTCACATCAAAACCTTGCATCTCCAACTCACGTAACCAATCAAATCTTTTGATCAGATCTTTGAACTCAAACCTTTTCTTGGCGGCAATTTTTCTGCCCAACTTCATGAAAAACCTCCTACACTCCCCCTTCAGCCAATCCCACCACTCCAACACGTTTGCGAACAAACCTTTTCTGCTTTTGCAAGCAACATAAATACTCACAAACTCGTGCATCACCCTTTCATTCTCTAATAAAGACACATTCAACTTTGACACCCCTCCCATGCACCTTATGTCTAAGCACACTAACGCATGCACTTAAACGTAAATGGTCAGAAAAACCAACTGAAGATTGTGAAAACATCTCACATACTAAATTAGAAGAAATAAAAAAACGGTCCAACCTGGATGTGATGCCTCCTCTATCCGAATAATACGTGGCGGGTGGTGGCTTCCCCAGTTTCTCCGTTGCTTCTGTAAAATTAAAAATGAAAGAGTTGAGCTTGTTGCTCGTAATGTCAGTTTTTGCACCTTCAGCGGCACAATTAAAATCTCCTAACAGAATAGTGGGAATCCTCCCGTCTAAGGCATATACATTAATGACCCTCACCCTAACACCCCTACCTACAATTATCGCCATGATACACTTCCCCTCCTCTATCACCGTATAGCTATCAATAAAATTTCTCCCATTCACCAAAATCTCCACCCCATCATTCTTATTACATACACTACCAGACCAAGCGGAATCGCCATATGGCCAATCAGAGTCCGGTATGGCACAGTCAATGTCGCACTCCTGAAGACACACAATCTTCGCTCTGTGTTCCTCAAAGTGTCTAGGATCGCCGTTCTCCTCACCGCAGACATGGTACACCTGACATTCAAGGAAACAACATTGCATACAGTTTTAGTAGCCATACCATTATTTACATAACACCCGCAAACATATCCGTCATCTAAGTGACGGACCCAAGATCTCCTCCATCTGATTCACAGGTGCCACCTGGACCTAGAGCAAGGCGGTCGGGGGGTGGCATTACGGGAATCACAGGGCTGGAGCGCCCGGATGCCGATGGAGACAAGTCCAGTGGCGAATCTGGTAGAGGCGGACCTGCTTTGCTTGTGGCTACTACCGCAGGCCCCTCCCCAGACGCCACAACAGCAGACGACAACACTCCACTTACCTCTCTGGACCATCTAGGTCTCTTAGAGGCCAACGAGTTATCCTCCTCTCTATCCTCAGATTCCTCAGCAGAACTGGGGAGAGCTGATGAAGAGAAGTCTCCCTGACCTGCAGGTTCAGCTGGGATCTCCTCCCTGGGGTCGTCCCATACGATTATGGGGGTCGCAGAAGTTCTGGGCTCTGCTTCCCCTACGCCGTGCAGTCCAGTATCTCCGTCTAGAGGCAGGAGGCCCTGGTGGTCTTCGGGCACCGGCAAAGAGGTGTCCATCCCCTCCTCTCCTCTCGGGGACTCACATGGCAGGGTCCACTCAGATTCAGTCCTCGCATCGGCTGCAGGCTCCGGGTCAGGAGCGGAATCTGCTGAATCGGCTTCATCCTCATCCCGACTCCAGCCACCTGTAGCCTCCGCATAGGTCCTCCTCCTTCTGGACCTGCTAGGACATTGGTAATAAGTATGTTCGCTGCTGTCACAGAGGCTACAGCAGATGAGGAACTGGCACTGTCTGGGGTCATGTCACTCCTTGTTGCACTTACTACAGCGTTCCAGGTTAGGACAGTTTGTATGGGTATGTCCAAAGCGCCTACAAAAAAGTGGGCTTCCCCGGAAGAAGCAAAACCCCTTATCCCTCCCAATAGAGAAGTTTAGGGGATCTGCCCTAGATGTACACACAAAAACCACGTCATCCATATATCCTAGGCTTTTAACAGCCACTCCTCCACCTCCTGGTATAGAGACCCCAGTAATTTTTTTGTCCTTCTGTAAATGTAGTAACAAAGGTTCCATTATACATATAAACAAAATAGGCGAAAGGGGGCACCCTGCCTCACCCCAGAACACACTTTAATGGCAGAAGTCAAAAGTCCATTCACGATTATCTTGCTGTAGGTATTCTTATACAAGGACTGAATAGCCAATAATATTTGATCAGGTAATCCCATACTTTTTAATACAGTAAACATAAAGCGATGAGATACTTTGTCGTATGCTTTTTCTAAGTCTATTGACTCCAACAGTAAAGATAAATCAATCTCCTCCGCATAATGAATTAAATCCCTTAGCAACACAAGGTTATCAGAGATTCTCCTGCCAAGGACTGCACAGACCTGATATTCCCCCATCATAAACTCAATAACCCTACTTAACCTAGCCACCAACACTTCAGCAAAAGCTTTATAATCTACATTAAGCAAAGTTATTGGCCTCCAGTTTCGGATGTCATGCTTATCCCCCATTTTATAAATGAGGGTTACCACACCTTCTTTCATAGATTCACATAAGGATCCAGAGATGAACATATAATTTAGGACACTAGTAAATCCTTCCTTAATGGAAGGCCACATGGCAAGATAGATTTCCACAGGAAAGCCATCACTTCCCGGCGTTTTCCCTTTTGCCATTTTATCAAGTGCCTCTTTAACCTCAGTTTCAGATACAACATCATTTAACCCCTGCATGTCTGCTCCAATCAGACTCCCTTCAACCACCCTACAATAGTCCTCAATTTCAGCCCCTGGGGCAGCTTTGTCAGAACCAAATAAATTCTTGTAGAAATTAGTTATTTCAGAGATCATTTCAGACCCTGTACATTCCCCATTTTCCGTTAAGATAGAAGAAAAAAAAACTATTCCCTCTAAATGTTTTTTTTTTAATAACGGGAACACTTCTCATCTTCCTCGAAGTGTTTTACTTTAGCCTGCCTAATAATATTCTTCCCCTTATTATCCAGCCTCTCTTTTCTTTCTTGTTTTAACCTAAGGATAACCTCATCTACATCACACCCAATCTCTTTAAATTTTTAAAGGCAGCGCAACCTTCTGAAATACTGCGCCTCAATCTCACGTTTGCGCTTGGCCTTCAAAAGGCTCATCCTTTTACACTCTAAAGTAAGTTGTGTTTTAACCCGATCCCACCAATTCAAAACGTTCTCAAATTGAGTTTTTTTGGAAACACACGTCTCAAAAACTACATTTAACGATTCAACATTACACTCCTCCAACAAGCTGGTATTTAATTTCCATAGCCCTCGCCCAAACTTTACAGAGCCCCCTAAATTGAGGGCAACCAGCAATAACTTGTGATCAGTAAAGCTAAACGGCAAGAGGTCAAAAGAATGTATCTTCAGACCCTGATAAACAAGACAATAGTCAATTCTAGATTTGCACCTCCCACTCTCTGCAAAAAAAGTGAAATTTTCACCCCCAATCACATTCTCACCTACATCCACGTAATGAAGGTCCTCTACAATCTGGTTCAGCACCTGAGAGGAACTATCTAAATGAACATCAACATGGCTATCCCTATACTTCTCTGCACGGATGCAATTATAATCTCCAACCGCCACTGTCCAGCCTCGTCCAGGAAAGATGTAGTTTCAGTGTTTCCAAAAATTTAACCCTACCCAAATGTCCAGCAGGAGCATACACATTAAAAATTCTTATACTCTCCCCCCCAAAATTAACCTCCGACAAAGCCAACCTACCTGCAATAACACTTTCAAACTTAATAACCTCAATGTTTGGGTTCTTTAGGAGAAACCCCACACCTTCATTGCGAGATTCGCAGCTAGGGGACCAAAAAGATCTCCCCGCCAACCAATCTCGCTCTGGAGGGCAAGAGTTAATGGCACATTCCTGCAAGCACAACAAGTCCACACTTACAGTTTTCAAAATATCAAAAACAACGGCACGTCTATAATTCGCAGTAATACACCTCACATTAATAGATCCTATTTTGATCACATTCATTATTAACAGATAAAGGAGGAGCCTCGCCACAGCCATCACATAAACAGGCTAGTCCGCATGAACTTCTCGACCTGTTCTCTATCCAAATAATCTTCAACAGGCGAACCAGGCGAGCTAACATCTCCCCCGCTCCCTGAAAAGGAAGGGATACTGTCCTCAGACAGCAAAGCGAAGCGGTTTTCATGTTCAAACCGCGCTCGCTTCACCAACCCCCCACCATCAGATGAACTATTTTTCCCAGAAACACACTCTTTCTGCCCTAATGGTATCGACCCGTCCACATCACCCTCATTTAGATCAGGGAGACTGACTGGACTCAGAGCAGACTCTTCTTGCGGCATGTCATATAACAAACCTTCAATAACTTCTACCATATCTGGAACAGCTGGGACCTCCCGAGGAGAGTCCGGCATCTGCTCTATCCCCAGAACTACATCCATGTGATCTACAGCGCCGCTGCCACTAACACAGGGAGACTCCACACTTGCGGACCCCACTACAGTCTCCACTACGCCAACGTGTACAGGAGGAACTGGTGCTCGCAATTCACTTGAATCCACCGAGGTCCCCCCATCCTCCTGAGCACTCTCCCGCAAACCAACGTCAGACTCCTCCCCATTCAGCCCCACCTGCTCCTGTTTGTGCTGCATAGCAAGCGCTGCCCTGGCCACAATCTCCAATTGCCCAGGGCAGAAGCGAATAAAATGCCCTGCCTTTCTGCATAAGTCACAGACTCGTGCTTGTTCGCACTGTGCCGTTTGGTGGCCGCCACTGCCACAGCTGCGGCACACTCCCTTCGGCTTGTCACAGTGCTCCTGAATATGTCCATACCTCGCACAGTTTCTGCAATAAAATGGCTGTCCCTCAAAGTGGCAGAAACCTCTGTGCTCCCCTATCGCAAAATTAGAAGGAGGGCACAGATATCCCAGCAGAGAATGTTCATCCCTTTTAAACTGCACAATAAACGTTCTCTTCCCGTTCCTCATCTTATATTTGTTCTGCAAGAACACTCCAGCGTCCAACTCTTCACAGTACCGTAGCAGATACTGCCTGACCAGTTCGTTTGACACCCTGATGTTGTACATGTGCACAAAGATAACCCGCTTGACTCATTTAAACAGAGGCACAAGCTTCACTTTACTCACAATGGCAGCCTCTTTCGAGCAAAGATCTGCATAACATTCAGACAGCTATTTTAATTTGCTAGAGTCATATCATACCATCCTTGCTTGCGAAACTCCTGTAGACCTTCTACATCCTGAACCTGGAGCTTGAGGACTCCAAAAATCAGCTCCTCCATGATATTCTCCAACGTAATTGAACCCATAAATTCAGGCTTAACCTGGAAACAGACGTGTCAGCAAGCCCGTTATTCGCCTATACCACAACCTTAGAAGCCGCCATCCCTGCTCAAGTTCTTTGGGATCCCCCAGTACGGGAGACCCCTAGAACACCCTTCACCAAGACCAGAAAAGTCACCTGGGCTTAATCATGAAGGAATCAATGCGTAAATCTGACCAATCACAATCAAGTAAGCTCAGCACCTGGGTTTCGGTTTCAATTTTAGGGCTATTGTGAGGATTACATGACTTAGGGTGAGAGTGCAATTTATTTATTTATTTTTTTTATCGAAGGTCTCAAAGCTGTGCCAACGAAACACCAGTGCACGGAAAAAAGTGACGGGTGCCACTGAAAAAACGTGCAAAGGATGCGGTCTATCGCAAAACCCATCTCCAAAGAGAATGGGTCCTCCGAAACTGTCCCCAAACTCAGAGCCAAAAGGCCCAAGAGTAAGGGGGCTGAACCAACCCAACTGCCTAGACAGGAGGGTCAGATCTTACTTGGTTTCCTCCCGGGCTTCCACCACCAGGAGTACTACCAAGCCAACTACTTGCATCAGTCTCCTCAAGGGCTGCCACCCCAAGAGTACTACTGAGCCTGCAACTGTTGTCTATCTCCACAAAAGCAGAGACAGACACTGGAGAGCAAGGGAGGAGGGAACCCGAAGGCCACACACGCCAACTCCTAGACTTCGGGTAGGACCCAAAAGGGTTTCCGCACCCCTACATCTACACACACACACAGTGACAAACGGTGACAAACGTGATAAACAAAAAAGAATAAATAAGTGAATAGAGAGCCAGTGTACTGGCAAGGTCTATCCGCTGGATCTATAAAAAATTACCCATACTGGATAAACCAAGCAATAGGGTGAGTGCTAACAAAGTGTTTCAAGTGCTTGTGCAATGTGCCAAACTCAGTGGGTTTCCCACGCCCAGTGAGGTAAGGCACCTCTGGAGTCACCGTCCCCAGAGGCATTTGCACCATGAGACCTTCGAAAGCTTTCCCGGCCTAATGGCTTCGATCCCAGGGTGGATGCAAGCCCTGGTGTGGTTCTCTGCCCCATGTTCACAGTCTTCAGTTGGCTCCCAACAGGGGGTGAGCGACTTCCCCTGGTGGAGCCAACCTACTGGCTGCTACTGATAAGAACAGATTTTTTTAAGTTGATAACCACCAAATGGTGGCAATTTTATTAAAAACAATAACAGTACAGTTTTACAGAATAAAAATCAACTTAGTCATGGTGAAATTAAAACATCATACGTTATACATTAATTAAGGGACATGGTGGTCTTATATGTTGGAGTTCCATTCCCTTACAAACCACTTTCTCAAAAGGGGGGCATTTTTATTTTTGTCAATTAAATAATATAAAAACATTTGACTAAAACACAGGCCTAAAACGTCGTCCGCGGTTAAAACGTCGTGTCTAAAAAGCAGGATGTTCCTGGCCTTCCAGAGCACGGATTTCATGCAATTTATAGTCTTCCATGCCATTGTCTTTTGTGCAGCCGAATCTCCGTTAAAAAGTCCGTAAATTATCATGTTAAAAGACAAGTCCATCAGGCCTGCCATCTTGGCCAACAGAGGGAGTATTTTTATCCATGCTGCTTTGCGAAAGAACAGTCCCAAAAAATATGTTTTACAGTTTCATCTGCCTGGCAGCCCTCCCTCGGGCAGACGGCGGACCTGGCGTATCCTCTTCTGTGTTGGAACGCTCGGCATGGAAGACATTCCTGTACGCAGCTCCAGGCCAGGTCCATCTGCTGATTAAAAAGAGAGGGAAGATTAACCATACACCATATATATTCACAGTGCTCAGTGTTAAAATGGGCTATGTTGGTCATTGTTTTGTTCTCCCTCAAACTTTTTAATAAGGCCTTGCTGTTTTTTAGTTCCTCTATATTTTTCCCTCTCAAATTAAAAGGAGCTACTATCTTCTCTAAAATAATATGACGTGGCAAATTAAAAGCATAAGGTGAGGTTAAAACTGTACTAAAATACCCTAACCTTCTCATAAAATGCCCCGTATTAAAACGTAGATAATAAGATCAGTGATGCTCTTTAAAAAGGGAATTAAGACAATAAGAGAAGAATTTGATTAAAAGGAACCTACTAAAATCCGGGAAATCTTTGCCCCCCTTTTTCCTCGTTTTAATCACAATATCTTGTCTTAACTTTTCTGCTTTGGAACTCCAGAAGAAGGTGAAACAAGCCCTGGTGATCCTATTTAATAAAACCGTAGGGGGAGGGAATACCATACTTAAATACAATAAAATGGGAAGGATCACCATTTTTAAAATCAGTACCTTACCCTCCATAGTCAGTTTTCTCAGGTTCAACATGCATAACTTCTTGTTCACCTTCTCCGCCACCATGTCCCAACTAAAAACACCGCTATTTTGCTCACCGAAGGAGACTCCTAAAATAGTGATGGACTCAGACACAGGCACAGGAACATCCGTAAGAGCCATGCCTCCAATGTTTAAAATACTGCTTTTGTCATAATTTATTTTAAAACTTGAGGCATAGCAATAAAAATCCACTTGTCTGAGGGCTCTCTGCAGAGAAGGGGTGTCCCTGCATAAAATCGTCACGTCGTCCATATACCCCACTGCTTTGGTCTGTACCCCTCCTCCGCCCAGCAGGGGTACACCACGCACCATCTTGTCATGTCGTATTGCGGCCATCAATGGTTCTAATGCACAAATAAAAAGCAGTGGGGATAAGGGACACCCCTGTTTTACCCCCGATTTTAAAATCACGCTCTGTGTCTTGAGCCCGTTCACTAAAATCCGGCTAGAACAATTATTATAAAAAGCCTTAAGAGATAATAAAAAGCCCTCCGGTATACCCATGCGTTCTAAGACCTTAAAAAGATAAAAATGTGACACACGGTCGAACGCCTTTTCAAAATCTAAACATAAAATGGCGAGTTTGCTTTTACAATCTTTGGTGTTATCTATGATGTCTTTTATTAAATTTATGTTGTCCCAGATACTGCGTCCTAGCACCCCGCAGACTTGGTTGGCATATATAATCTGCGGGGCTATGGCTTTTAAATGGTTCGCACATATCTTTGCCATTACTTTATAGACTGAGTTAATAAGGGTGATAGGTCTCCAATTTTTCAAACACGTCTTGTCTCCCTTTTTGTACAGTAGGGAGACCTCACCCTTCTGTCAGGACTTGGGCAGCATCTTGGACCTAAAAACATGAGTAAAAAGATAAAATAAATCATCTTTTAAAACATCATAACATTTCGTATAAAACTCACAAAGTATACCATCAGGCCCAGGGACTTTGCCCTTTTTAAAACTTTTCACAGACTCTAAAACCTCCCGCTCCTCCAGTTCGCCTGATAAGACCAACTGGGAAGCAGGACTTAAAACCATTTGGATCTCCTTCAGTGAGTCTTCTAAAAAAACTAGGATCCACAGGTTTAGCGCTAAAAAGATCAGAATAAAATGCATGTACTTTCTGTAAAATGCCCTGTACACTAAAATCACCTTCAATGTTGTCGATAACGTCTTTTTTGTTGTGTATTTTTTTAAAAAAGTACCTGGAGCAGGTTTCGTTCTCCTCCACATGCTGTACCTTTGAGCGAAAAATAATCTCCTTACCTCTCTGCTCCAGGCACCCGGTGATTTCTTCTTTTATATCGCGTATTAAATTACCCACCTCCACCCCATTATCTCTCATCTTGTACAGGGCCTGTAAGCGGGTGTTGAGCTCCTCATACATAGCGAGCCTTTCTTTGCTTTTCTGTTTACTTATTTTTGTAAAAAAGCTCTTTATCTTTTTTTTTCATTTTGTCCCACCATATTGGTATAGAAGTATGAGGACTCCTCACCCGCTTACATTCTTCATAAAACGCTATAAAACCATTAAAAACCTGTGGATCCTCTAAAAGGGAAACGTTTAACTTTCAGGACTTCCGACCATAAAAACAACTGGCGTCAAGCTTCACCTTAAAAGACAAAAGCACATGGGCAGATAAAATATTAGGTAAAAGGCTACATTCAGATGGCAATACATTAAAAGTGCAAAAGATAAAATCAATCCTGGAGCAAGAGGTGGCGTTGCTCCAGGTAACGCCGGCTTCCTCCGGCATGCCCTTATTACACTCTTTATACACATCTGTAAGTCCACAGTCCAGAACCAAGTCTTTGAGCATACCGGAGGTCTTGTCGTAGTTCCTAGAGGAATTAGTGGTTAGCCGGCGTTCTCCTCTTAAAACACAGTTAAAATCGCCTGCGAGGATGAGGGGCTCTGAAAAGTTGATAAAAAGAGGCAGCATCTCCAACATCCTCGCTCTCTCAGTCTTATCCGGCGAAGCATAAACATTTAAAAATTGCCATCTGATGCCGTTGATAAAAGCCTTGACTAATAAAATACGTCCTGGTAAAATTTCTTGGGTAAAATCCACTAAAACGTTTCCCTTAAAAAGAATGGCGACCCCTGAGGCACTGGATTCGTTTGATCCAGACCAACATGATGTGCCATATGTCCATTCTTGTTTATATTTCGTATAGTCCGGACTGTGTGGTATGCCGCACTCTTGCAAAAATAAAACAGAGGCTGCCAGGCAGGACAGGTAGTGAAAGAGAGCAGCCCTTGTCCTTTTTGTTTTTGCACCCCTCACATTAAGGGAGACTCCAGTGAGTTCAGCCATTGGAGAAATGTAGAGAGTCCTTTATCCGGGTAAAAATAGAAATAAATAAATAAATAAATAAGTCCAATCCGAGGTAAAACCAGACGTCTTCTTCAGACAGCAGAACTACCCTGGCCCACATCATCATCACTCTCATCACCAAATATTAATGCCTCCATCGATAAAACCGAGGAGCTATCGCCGCCAACGGGCCCTAGAGGACCAGCCTCATACCTGGGAAGAACACGCATCCATGCCTGGGTCTCCCTTGGCTGAGCATGTACATCCTCATCAGAGGAACTTATGTCAGGTAGGAAATCGCTTAGAGGGTCACCCTGGGACTCAACCCCCTCCCTCATACCCCCACCAGGAGGGTCGTCAACGGGAGGAGGTCGTTGCGCACAGGTCAGGGGCTCGGAGTCATCGGGTGGGGCGGTACTTTCCGGTGCCACCTGGGGGAGCGACACCGGAGCTTTTGGGGTGGACTCATCCGTTTTATTGGACTCGTCCATTGGTTCCCCTTCCACCACCACCTTCTCACTCCTACCCCTTGGCAGCTTTTTTTTGTCCCTTCTTGGGCGACCCTCTTTAAACACAGTCTGCTCAGCCTCGCCACTCTTGGGAGCCCCAGGAACATTATCACAACCGGGTACCTCATCACGCCCTTGTTTCGTTGGCGGGTCCAGTATAGAGGGAACCATTTTCCTCTTACCCTTCGCTTTTATCATTAAGTCAGTTTTACTGGACCCACCTGTATCTAGGCCCGTCGGCAGATCAGAGCTAGTGCTCTCAGCGGGAGGCTCTCCAGGCGCAAGGCTTGCATCATTCGCCTGCTCCTCGGTTTGTGGCCCGGGCTGTTCCGCTGTCCCTCCCTGTGGGGGTGCCTCGGGCTGCTCCCTGTCATCATCTTCCTCGCTTGGGCGTCTATGGGGGCAATCTCTGTATACGTGGCCCACTTTTTGGCAGAAATTTCAACGCTTAGGCAGGGAGCACTCCTTCATATAGTGCTCCGTACTGCCACAGTTTCTACAGGTAACTTTACAATTCTCTTTATTATGCCCATAGACGCCACAAACTTGGCAAAAAGGCGGCATACCATTAAAATAGAGGTCGCCATTCACATTACCGAATTTAAAACGGGCAGGAGGAAGCTTGGGCCTACCATCTTGGCTATAACGAAGTGTCGCCATAAAGTGAAATTTACATGTCCATATCCCGACTTCATTATTAACCTTCTGAGATAACCTTGTCAAAAAAGATATTAATAAAACGGGTTACCTCTTCTTCCTTGATGAATGGAGAGTACATTTTTACCGTTATCCTCCTCCTGTCGTCTGCATTATGTCGATCTACCCAGATGCCTTCCTTTAAAAACTCCATCCTCTTCTCCTTGAAATTCTCCATTGCCTTGTTTAGGATCATCGCAGACCTGAAGGTAACATCATATATCCCTCTCTTTGGATAATCCTGCATCGATAGTACATCCGTCCTGGGGATCCTCATCGTCTTCTCCAGTAGGTGATTAGTCAGAAAAACGACCGACTTATGGGTTTCCTTCCTTACGGAGACTCTAATAGAGTCCCGTAGCCGGGCCCATTCCGGCACAGGGTTGGCTTCAGAAGCCATAACGCAACCAACACGACCGTCTCTTAGAAAAACGCTCAGCGGGGGCTGCACCTCAGTTCCACACAAGGCAGTCCTGAGGCTGGGGGGATCGCATCTCGTTGTTGGGGACTAAGCTCCCCTCCCTATAGCAGCATGTGGGGCCCAGGCTCCAAAGAACCTGAGCGATCCCACAAGGCCTAGAGGGGAGGTACCCCAACACCTCCAGACAAGACCAAGGCAGTAGGAAACTAAAAATCACCTTTTTCTTTTTTTTTTTTTTTTAGTCTCAAAGCTGTGCCAACAAAACACCAGTGCACGGAAAAAAGTGACGGATGCCACTGAAAAAACGTGCAAAGGATGCGGTCTATCGCAAAACCCATCTCCAAAGAGAATGGGTCCTCCGAAACTGTCCCCAAACTCAGAGCCAAAAGGCCCAAGAGTAAGGGGGCTGAACCAACCCAACTGCCAAGACAGGAGGGTCAGATCTTACTTGGTTTCCTCCCGGGCTGCCACCACCAGGAGTGCTACCAAGCCAGCTACTTGCATCAGTCTCCTTAAGGGCTGCCACCCCAAGAGTACTACTGAGCCTGCAACCGTTGTCTATCGCCACAAAAGCAGAGACAGACACTGGAGAGCAAAGAAGGAGGGAACCCGAAGGCCACACACTCCAACTCCTAGACTTCGGGTAGGACCCAAAAGGGTTTCCGCACCCCTACATCTACACACACACAGTGACAAACGGTGACAAACAAAAAAAGAATAAATAAGTGAATAGAGTGCCAGTGTACTGGCCCGGTCTATCCGCCGGATATATAAAAATTACCCATGCTGGATAAACCAAGCAATAGGGTGAGTGCTAACAAAGTGTTTCAAGTGCTGTGCAATGTGCCATACTCAGTGGATTTCCCACGCCCAGTGAGTTAAGGCACCTCTGGAGTCACCGTCCCCAGAGGCATTTGCACCATGAGACCTTCGAAAGCTTTCCCGGCCTAATGGCTTCGATCCCAGGGAGAGCGCAAGCCCTGGTGTGGTTCCCTGCCCCATGTTCACAGTCTTCAGTTGGCTCCCAACAGGGGGTGAACGACTTCCCCTGGCGGAACCAACCTACTGGCTGCTACTGATAAGAACAGATTTTTTACATTTTTATTTTAGAAAATTCATAAATACAAGTTCAACAGAAAATAAACATACATAAACATTAGCAAATAATGGCCATAAGCCAAAGATTCTACGAAAACAGGTTCGAACGCAGAAATACATAACCACAAAAACAAATAACGATCATAAATCAAAAACACAAACAACCAAAATAACGCATATCCAGCTTGTAATACATTGATAACAAGAGGCACTTAAAAATTTAACCCCTTCATCATACCTCCCGACCAACAATAATAAAGCAATTGTCTCACAATCATACTATCTAATCTAACATCATGTTTAACCCAAGCAGTCACCTTTTCTTGATCGAGTTTACAAAGCGCATACTTTGTACAAAAACCCGTAGTACACACACGTAATTCTTCTGATATTTGCGCTTTTACATGAGGGTGTTCACAAAAACGCCTGAAAGCATCTGAGTTTTTCTCAGCCACACCAACTAACCTATCGATCTCCTCCACCGCTTTCTGCTCCTTAAGGGCTTCTTCCTCCTCTGCACTCAATTGAGTCTCCTCCACTAACTTTACTGACTCTTCAGTCCTTCTACTGGGTCCCTCCTCCTCATCGGAATATTCTTCAATTACAGCTTCAGCAGGTTCACTGTTTCAGTCCATCTAGAACTTTTCTTTTTCTTTTTAGATTTCTTACTCTTCTGACTCTCACCTACTTCCTCATCTGAAACACTACCCCTATCTGCCTCTAAGATAGCGCAGTCCGAAATTTCCACACTTGTATCAGCCACTCCACTCTGTTCCTCAACCACACCCACATCCCCACACACATTTACATCTGAACCACCCACAACATCCATGCTTCCCATTCTTTCTTTACCCCTATTAGGACACTGCTTAAATAAATGGTCTTCAGCATTACACAAATGGCATTTTTTTGCAATAGTACAATCAGCAGAAACATGACACTCTTGCTTACGTGTACAGACAATTTTTTCCACAGTCGGTAGCAAAGTGTCCATAGTCCTTGCAATTTGTGCAAAAATCAGGACGTCCCTTGAAAAAGACGTCCCCAGTTGTCTTTCCAATTTTAAATCTGGCAGGCGGCAGAAATAGAGTCCCATCCGGCTTTCTCTTAATTATGCAAGAAAAGCGTCTCTTGCAAGTCCAAAACCTACATTCGTTAAGTACTTTTCCTTTAGGGATGATAGATGAACAATATTGCAACAAGAAGAGCACAATGTCCTTTTCCTCAATAAGAGGACTATACATCTTGATAACAAGCAAAAGTTCGTTTTCCGGAAAATGCGGTATTATAGCCACACCCTCTAGTTCAGGACAAGCACGTACCGTAGGTAGAAAATCCAGGAAAGCCTTCAGGTAAGCTTTACAGCTAAAAGTAATGTCGTATTCGCCTCTTCTGGGATAATCCATTACAGATAAAACCATTTCTCTGGTCAGCTTAAAGACCCCCAGCAGCAAGGTGTTACAAACGAACCGCAAGCCTTTGGAGCCACGAAATTTCTCCTCCACAAGGATCCTCACCGAGTTCTCCAACTTCTGATACTCAGGAACGTCTCCCATGGTTACTTCAGCATGCACAGGAACGCTGTGTAGAAAAACGAAGGTAACTTCACCAAGATCAGGAACCACCACGTTACTGGCAGGAACAGGAACCTGGCGCCGTCATAAACCCTGGCTTCTGGATAGTCGCCCGGTTTGTCGCTTCCCGTTGTCCTGGGACTAATCCCCTACCCCTATAGCAGCACCCCGGTTAAGACCTGGCTATAAACCAGGCCGATCCGGGGAGGCCGAGGAGGGGGTACCCAGGACACCTCTAAGCAAATCACCCCAAGTGTAGCACGGCAATTTTTTTTTTAAGTTGAACGCTGGCCATACACCAGCACTTTATTAAAACAATGTCACAGTACAAAATAAAAACAATAAAATTCAACTTAAATACATATCCAGATTAAAATACATCAACAAAACGAAACAGGGACATGGTGGCATCATATATTAGAATTCCATTCACGCACATACCATTTCCTTAAAAGCGGGGCATTGGCTCTTTTGTCAATTAAATAATAGAAATACATTTCATTATAACAAAGACCTAAAACATCATCAGCAGATAAAACGTCGTGCTTAAAAAGCAAGATGTTCCTGGCCTTCCAGAGCGCCGACTTCATGCTGTTAATGGTCTTCCATGCCAGGGTCTTTTGTCCAGCCAGCATGCAATTAAAAAGTCCATATAATATCATGTTGCAGCTTAAAACTCTCAGACCCGCCATCTTTATGATCCGAGGGAGTATCTTTTTCCACATTTCTTTATCGAAGTCACAGTCCCAGAAAATATGTTGTACCGTCTCCTCTGCCTGGCAGCCCTCCCTCGGACAGACGGCGGATCTAGCATAACCTCTTCTGTGCTGGAAGACTCGGCATGGAAGACACTCGTGCGCGCAACTCCAGGCCAGGTCCATCTGCGTATTAAAAAGAGAAGTTAGGTTAATCATCTTCCAAATGTAACCGCATGTTTGTTCATCAAAATTTTTAACCATAGTAAGTGGCTCTCCTTCTCTTAAGCTTTTTATCAGGCCTTTACTGTTTTTAAGTTCACCAATGCTTCTATTACTTAAATTAAAAAGGGCCACGATCTTTTCTAAAACACTATAATGTGGGGGCAACGTAAAAGCATAAGGTGAGGATAAAATTGTATTGAACCACCCATACTTTCTCATAAAAAGCCCAGTGTTAAAACGAACATAAAAAGACCAGTGGTGCCCCTTAAAAAGTGCATTAAAACAGTAGCTAAAAAACTTAATTAAAAGAAATCTGCTAATATCTCGAAAGTCTTTTCCTCCTTTTCCTCTAGTTTTAGTCACAATCTCTCTTCTAAGTTTTTCAGCCTTGGAATTCCAGAAAAATGTATAACATGCTTTTGTAATTTAAACTTAAATATAAAAGAATGGGTAAAATCACCATTTTTAAAATCAGGGTCTTACCTTCCATACTTAAGTCTCTCATTCTCCACATACAAAGCTTTTTATTCACCTTATCTGCCACCATGTCCCAGCTAAAAGCGCCATTATTTTGCTTGCTAAAGGAGACTCCTAAAATGGTGACAGACTCAGACACAGGCACGGGCACATCAGATACAATCATGCTTCCAATATTTAAAATGTTACTTTTCTCATAATTAATCTTAAAACTAGAAGCGTGACAATAAAAATCAATTTGCCGGAGTGCTCTTTGTAAAGAGGGGGTGTCCTTACATAAAATAGTCACATCGTCCATATAACTTACTGTTTTTGTTTGGACTCCTCCCCCACCGGGTAGAGCCACTACGTTTATCATTTTATTATTCCTAAGGGCACACAGGAGTAGCTCAAGGGCACATATAAAAAGTAGGGGAGACAAAGGACAGAATTTTGCTAGAACAATCTTCATAAAAAGCTTTAAAAGATGCTAAAAAACCTTCCGGTATACCCATGCGTTCTAAAACCTTAAAAAGATAAAAATGAGACACACGATCAAAGGCTTTTTCGAAATCGATCGTTAAAATAACAAGCTTACCTTTTCTGCTATTCGTATCGTTAATAATATCTTTTAAAAGGTTTAAAATGACCCAAATGCTGCGTCCTGGGACCCCATAGACCAGGTTTTCGTGAATGATCTGTGAGGCCACTTCTTTTAATCTGTTCACACATATTTTTGCCATGATCTTGTAGTCGGCATTAAGGAGGGTGATAGGTCTCCAATTTTTTAACTCCGTCTTATCCCCTTTTTTGTATAGCAAGGAGACCTCTCCCCTCCTCCGGGACTTTGGCAGCACTTTGGAACTAAAAACATCTGTAAAAAGGTAAAACAAGTCATCTTTCAAAATTTCATAAAATTTTACGTAAAAATCACAGGGTATACCGTCCGGACCCGGGACTTTTCCTTTCTTAAAACTTTTGATTGTTTCTAAAACCTCCTGCTCCGTCAGCTCCCGCATTAAGAATTGCTGAGAAGCAGGACCTAAAATCATCCGGATCTCCTTTAGCGAGGCTTCTAAAAGACCAGGATCTGCAGGTTTAGCGCTAAAAAGAGAAGAATAAAAGTCATGCACTTTATCTAAAATGCCCTGCACAGAGAAATCACCATCAATATTCTCAATCAAATCTTTTTTGTTATGGATTTTCTTAAAAAAGTACCTGGAGCAGGTCTCATGTTGCTCAGCATGTTGAATTCTAGAACGAAAAATCAATTCTTTACCCTTCTGCTCCAGGCACTTGGTGATCTCATTCTTAAGGTTCTGGATATCTTTTTTAACGTCTACTCCATTCTTACTTACTCTGTACAGGGCCTGCAGGAGGGAGTTGAGGTCCTTGTACAGAGCACGTTTCCCCATAGCTTTCTTTTTACTTATTTGGATAAAAAAGGCTCTTATTTTCTTTTTCATTTTCTCCCACCAAACTGCTATGGGGGTACGAGGATTCCTCTCCCGCCTGCATTCTTCATAAAACATCTTAAAATCATTAAAAACCTGCGGATCCTCTAAAAGGGAAATGTTCAGCTTCCAGGACTTACGTTATAAGAGCATAAAACATAATCAATCCTGGAGCTACACCTTGAGTTGCTCCAGGTAGCGCCGGCTGCCGCCGGCATGCCCTTATTGCACTCTTTATATACGTCTGTCAATCTGCAATCTAGTATCATATCCTTGAGCATGCTGGAAGTCTTGTCATAGTTCCTAGAGGAACTATCTGACAGCCGGCGCTCTCCTCTTAAAACACAATTAAAATCACCGGCTATAACGAGAGGTACTAAGGGTTAATGAAAAGTGGTAGCATTTCCAACAAACTTGCCCTCTCGTTCTTGTCCGGTGAAGCGTAGATGTTTAAAAATTGCCATTTAAAACCGTTAATAGAAGCCCTTACCAATAAAACGCGTCCTGGTAAAATTTCTTCGATAAGATCAATAAAAACATTTCCCTTAAAGAATGGCGACCCCTGCTGCTCTGTTTTCGTTGGACCCTGACCAAACTGAAGGGCCGTACTTCCAGTCTTTCTTATATTTATCATAGTCCAAACTATGCGGTATGCCACACTCCTGGAGGAATAAAACCGAGGCTGCCAGGCAGAATAAATAGTTAAAAAGGGCAACCCGTCTTTTTTGGGATTTCACACCCCTCACATTGAGGGAGATTCCAGTTAGTTCCGCCATTTGGAATTTTGTAGATGGTCATATATGTGTAGATCAAACAATAAATAAATAAATAAATATCTTGAGTAAAAAAATGAACTTCCAAGGGAAATACTCACCAACAGCGGAGCTACCCTTGCCCAAAATCACTTACACTCTCATCCTCGGACCTTACGGACTCCATCGTGCTGCACAAGGAGCTTTCATCACTCAAATCACCAACGGCCCCCCGGGAGACCCTCAGGTAAGCGAGAAGGCCTGAACCGTAACAGGGGGTCCCCATCCCTTGGCCGTGCAAGTCCTCGTCAGAGGAGTCAGCCCTGGGAGAGTAGCAACTTGATATCACCCCAGCCCTCGAGCCTCCGTCAGGGGGCTTGTCAACGGGCTGGGGCGGCTGCGCATATGGTATTGAGCCTTCGCTGACAGGCGGGGCGGTGCTCTCCGGTCCAACCTGGACAGGCTGGACCAGAGTTTGCGTGGTTCCCACCTCCACGCCCTTTTTTCCGGACGTGTCCATGGTCTCCACTTCCGCCACCCCCTGCCCACCCGGCCTTCTACCTAATCTCCTCGGCTCAACTTTCCTGTCACTCTCCCCAGACCCCTCTGGTTCATTAGTTTCGGCATCAGGGGACCCCATAATCATTGCGGGCTTAGATTTCGCATCACGGCACACTTTTGCACTTGGATCAACACGGAGTGGCCCTTGCCCTAGAGCGGCCTTCCGCTTACCTTTACGTGTAGTATCTGTTTTATCCGTCTTGCTCATACCGGGGGCCGTCGGTGCACCTGAAACCATAGAGACACTCTCACCTGGCGCTTCTGTCTCCATTTGAGAGCTAGAGCAGGGCTGCTCCACTGTGGCATCCTGAGAAGGACCAGATGTCATCTCCTGCCCTGGTACCGGTGCTGCTCCCGCCGTTGCTCCTGCTGTAGATCCCTCTCCTAGGTCATCATCTCTGGGGGGTTCCGCCGTTGCTCCCTGTGGGGGTGCCCCGTGTTGCCCTGGATCATCAGCATCTCCAGCTGCCTGCTTGTGGGGACAGTCTTTATAAATGTGATCACGACTTTGGCAGAAATTACATTTACGGGGCTGTGCATACTCTCTTATTTCGTGATCTTTGCCGCCACAATTACGGCAGGTCACATCACACTTGTCTCTTGTATGCCCATAAACCCCACAAGCATGGCAAAAAGGTGGCATATCGTCATAGTAGAGGTCGCCATTCACATTCCCCAATCGGAATCTCGCCGGAGGGAGCCTAGGGTTACCATCAGGGTTTAATCTTAAAGAAGCAAGAAATCTCCATTTGCAAGTCCACACTTTGCATTCATTTAAAATCTTACCCCTAGGTTCCACTTTATCAAAAAAATACTCCACAAAATTGTTTACTTCCCTTTCCGACACAAAGGGGGAGTACATTTTAAGCGCTATCAATTTCCTCTCCTCCGGGTTATGCCTTACCACTCTCACTCCTTCTCTTTGGTAGGCGGCTTTGTGGGTCTTAAAACGTTCCATACCAGCATCTAAGACCTTCTGGGACATAAAGGTAACATCGTATTCGCCCCTTTTCGGATAGTCTTGGAGAGAAAGGATCTCCTCCCTTGGGACGCCCATCGCCTGTCCGATCAGTTTGTCTACAACAAAAGGAACTTTTTTGTAAGTATTGCCACCAAGATGCACTCTGATAGAGTGCCGTAACCGGGCGAATCCCGGTACGGGATTGGCATCAGACGCCATAGCTACTTCGCAACCGTCCAACAAAGGAAAACGCTCAACGAAGCTGCACCTCAGTTCCACACTAGGCAGTCCTGAGGCCGGAGGGATCACAACCCGTTGTTGGGGACTAAGCTCCACTCCCTATAGCAGCATGTGGGGCCCAGGCTCCAAAGAACCTGAGCGATCTCACAAGGCCGAGAAGGGAGGTAGCCCAACACCTCCAGACAAGACCAAGGCAGTAGGAAATAAAATCACCCTTTTTCTTTTTTACTACCCACAAGGGGCTGTTTTATTAAAAGAATTTCACATTACAATACTCAAACAAACAAGGTCAATTCCATCTCATAAAACGATAAAATTGCAATAATCAAGGAAACAGTATCAAATTCATCGTATATATAAGAAAATATATAAAATTACAGTGAACAAAAAGTGGTATCAATTCATCGCATACACAATAAAAATCAGGCTTGGAACCTTCTTAAAAGAAGGACACATGGTGACGGACTACACAGCAGAATTCCATTCACACACAAACCATTTTTTTAAAAGCGGGGATTTTGCTTTCCTGTCAATGGTATAATATAAATACATATAACTAAAACATAATTTTAATACATCATCCACAGAAAACTTCTTGCTTAAAAATTAAAATGTTTCTGGCCCTACAGAGTGCGTCCTTGGCGCAGTTGACGGTCTTCCATGCCATGACTTGTTGGTCTCCGGAGGGGCTACAAAAAAGTCCATAAAGAATTACATGATATGTTAGTCTCCTGAGGCCCGCCATCTTCTGCAACAACGGTATCAATTTAGTCCATAAAGCTTTTGCAAACTGACAATCCCAAAGGACGTGCTGAACTGTTTCTTCCTCTCTGCATCCTCTGGGGCACATGGCGGACCTCACATAACCCCTCCGGTACTGAAACGCCCGGCATGGAAGACACCCATGGACGCTACTCCAGGCCAGATCTTTCTGAGGATTAAAAATAAATTTACAATTAATATTCTTTCAAATAAAAGCGCTAGTTATGTCAGTAAAATTCTCAATTTCAGCGGCCTTTTCCTTGCCCCTAATATTTTTAATTAACGTCTTACTATTTTTCAGTTCCATGATACTCTTTTGTTTTAAGTTCTAAAAGTTCACTATTTTCTCGTATATCTTGTAATGCTGGGATAAACCAAATGCATATGGCGATCTCAAATCCACTTCAAACCATTTGAACTTATGCATAAAAAACCCTAGGTTAAAACGAGTAAAATACGATAGATAGTTACTTTTAAAAAGAGTATTAAAACCATAACTAAAATGCTTTATTAAAAGGAATCTGCTAAAATCTGGGACATCCTTACCACCTTTGTTTTTCTCCTTCATCACTATCTCACGTCTCAGTTTCTCCATCTTAGATCCCCAGAAAAAGGTAAAACAAGATTTGATTATTTTATTCAATAAAACTGGGCGGGGGAAAAGTGACACTTAGAGTAAAATGGGTAAAATAACCATTTTTAAAATCAGCACTTTCCCTTCCATAGACAACTTCCGCAAATTCCACATACATATCTTCTTATTTACCTTGTCCGCCACCATGTTCCAACCTCTAAGACCATCATTAGACTCATTGAAGGGGACCCCTAAAATGGTAATACAATCAGATCTAGACACGGGAATATCAGTAAAATCCATATTTCCGATATTTAAAATATTACTTTTGTTAAGATTTACCTTGAAACTGGAAGCACAGCAATAAAAATGAATCTGTTTTAAAGTCTTACTTACGGCAGGTGCGTCCAAACAAAAGATCGCTACATCGTCCATGTACCCCACTGCTTTTGCCTCCACTCCTCCGCCCCCGGGAAGGGGGACTCCATGAATTTGTTTATCTCTCCTGATCGCACAGAGTAGAGGCTCCAACGCACAGATAAAAAGCAGTGGGGACAAGGGACACCCCTGCTTCACCCCAGAGTTTAAAACTATTTCCCGTGTCTTAAAACCATTTACTAAAACCCGGCTAGTACACCCTTCGTAAAAGGCTTTAAGAGACAATAAAAACCCTTCCGGCATACCCATTTTCTTTAAAACTTCAAACAAATAAAAATGGGACACCCTGTCGAAGGCCTTTTCAAAGTCTATGGATAAAATTGCAAGGTTGTTCTTCCTGGCCTCCGACTCTTCTATTATATCACGGATTAAAATAAGGTTGTCCCGTATTCTCCGTCCTGGAATTGCGCAAACCTGGTTGGAATGGATTATTTTCTCTACTACTTTCTTCAACCGGTTTGCGCAAATTTTAGCCATTAACTTATAATCCATGTTAAGAAGGGTGATAGGTCTCCAGTTTTTAAGATCTGTCTTATCTCCTTTTTTGTACAACAAGGAGACCTCACCCTTCCTCCAGGACGGAGGCATCTTCTTGGAGTTAAAAGTTTCAGTAAAAAGGTTAAAAAGATCAGACTTTAAAACCTCATAAAACTTTACGTAAAACTCACAGGGTATGCCGTCGGGGCCAGGAACTTTACCTGTATTAAAACTTTTAATCGTCTCTAAAATCTCCTGCTCTGTTATTGGCTGGGATAAAAAAAGCTGTGAGACAGGATCTAAAATAGCCGTTACCTCCTTCAATGAGTCCTTGATAAAATCCGGATCCACAGGTTTGGCACTAAAAAGGTTAGAATAAAAATCATACACTTTACTTAAAAGACCCTGTATGATAGATTCACCGTCTATTTCTTTCATCGCAGTTTTTTTGTTATTAATTTTCTTAAAAAAATACCTGGAGCAGGTTTCGTTTTCCTCCACATGTTTTACTTTGGCGCCAAAAATGATCCTCTTTCCTTCCTGCTCCAGGTATTTAGCGATCTCTTCCTTTAAAGTTAAAATTTCAGTACTAAAATCTACTCCATGAGACCTTAATTTATACAGGGTCTGTAGGGTGTTTAAAATAAAATACACTTTCCGCTTTTCTGATCTGATCTTTTTTTTCATAAAATCCCACCAAGAGCTAAAAGGGACATCAGGATCCTTCACCCGCCTATATTTCAAATAAAACCTTTTAAAATCCTCCAGAACCTGTGAATCCTCTAAAAGGGAAGTGTTAAGACGCCAGGACTTATGACCATAAAACTTATTTCCATTAACAGACACACAAAAGGATAAAACTTTATGATCAGATAAAATGTTAGTTAAAACTTCGCATTTGGATGGCAGCACATCCTCAGAACAAAAAATAAAATCTATTCTTGAACTACACGACATTACTCCAGGTGGCGCCGGCTGCCTCCGGCATACTCCTATTACAAAACTTGTACACATCAATTAACTTTGCGTCTAAAATCATATTTTTGAGTATGCCGGATGTCTTATCATAATTATGGCTTGTACTACTTAATAGCCGGCGCTCACCTCTGAGGATGCAATTAAAATCCCCGACAAGGATGAGGGGTTCCGATGGATTTATGTGCAGAGCTAATATGTCCAGCATCCTTGCCCTCTCGTTTTTATCTGGGGAGGCATAGAAATTTAAAAACTGCCATCTAATGTCATTAATAAAAGTTTTAACTAATAAAATTCGTCCTGGTAAAATTTCTTCAATAAAATCCATCAAAACATTCCCTTTAAAAAGAATGGCGACCCCTGCTGATCCGGACTCATTTGATCCGGACCAGACTGATGGTCCATATACCCAGTCCCGTTTGTACTTCTCATAACTGGACTGGTGGGGGATGCCGCACTCCTGCAGAAAAAAGACTGAAGTAGTAAAAAAAGATAAAAAGTTAAAAATCGCCATTCTTCTTGCTTGTGTCTTCATGCCCCGCACGTTAAGTGAGATTCCATTTATTTGTGTAGCCATGGGTAAAAAAAGGTAAAACAGTTAATAATACCAAAGAGAAACTTAATCAAAACAATTGGCTTGTACTACTGATCATCTTCACTCACTTCTCTCCACAGACCTGCCTTCTCGCCTCAACCTCTCAGCTTATATCTGAGGCGCCCCCGGGAGAGGGAGGAAAATGACTGGCACAATATAAACTGCCACAGGGGACCCCAACATGGGCCTCCGTGTCACTCTCGGACATAAAACCAAAAAGGTCTTGAGCATTTAGATCTAAAACAGGTGACTCTTTATCGGCTTCTACAGGAGCCCCATCAGAGGAGACCACCTCCTCCCTCGGACCCGGCAGGGATCTGTCTTCAGGAGGTGGCTGGCCACATGGCATATCACCAGACAAGCCCGAAAGGGCAGCACCACTCAGTGCAGAGACCTCCGCCTCAGCAAAGGCCTCCGCCTCCTCGGGCACTGCCACCTCCAAGCTGCCCCTTTTACCCCTTTTAGGACGGGCCTCCCTCAGCTGTGTCTCTGAGTCTGACTCCTCAGAGTCTAGCACAGGGTCATGGGTCTTATCGCTAGTCACCTCCCTTTTCTCCAGACCCTTTGACCTGGCTTTTGATCCACGCTTTTTTGCTTTCTTTGATATGTCCGTCTGAAAACCATCAAGGGCCCCCTGTGGCTCAGCGCTTCCAGCCTCCATAGGCTCCAATTCGGGCTCGTGACTAGTGCTGATATCAACATCCTGTGCCTCTCCTCTTACCTGGCAGGTCTGTGGTTCATCATGTGGGGGCACCTTTGGTTCCTCGTAATCACCTGTTCCCAGGCGAATTTTACAGTCTCTGTAAATGTGGTCGGTTCTTTGGCAGAAATTGCATTTTTTTGGTACTGAACACTCTTTAAAAGAGTGCTCAGAACTGCCACAGTTCCGACATGTACTGTTGCACATTTCCTGAGGGTGACCATACTTGCCACATTTCCTGCAAAAAGCCGGCATCCCATTAAAATAGAGGTCGCCATTCACGGTTCCAAGCCTGAAACGAGCGGGAGGAAAAAGCATCTGGTCATCAGGGCCTCTCCGAAGCTTTACCAGGTAAGTCCTCTTGCAGTTCCAAATCCCGCAGACATTTAACACCTTTTTTTGGAATAAGACCTCATCAAAGAAATTAGCGAGAAAGCAATGAATTTCTGTTTCTACAATAAAGGGAGAAAACATTTTCACAGTTAATACCACTCTTTCATCAAAATGGGTAAGAATTTCTATTCCCTCTGATGCCATGCTAAGTTTTCCCCTTCTGGCGCTCTTTAAGGCCTGCCTCCAAACCTCTGTGTTAAGAAAGGTCACATCATACTCTGCAAGTCTGGGGTAATCCTGCATAGACAGAATAAACCCCTTGGGGCATCCAAGGTATTTTCCCACAACATACTCAGTCATGGCTCTGACGTTGTTGTACTTATGATCTGCTCCCCTGAGGCGGATCCTCAGGGAGTCTTTCAGCCGGGCAAACTCCGGCACATGCTCGAATGTATGTGCCATGTTTTACCAATGAACGCACTTTCTTCTAGGGTCACCAAGTGAACGCCTAGAAGTCGCTGGGGGGATCGCAACTCGTTTCCCCAGGACTAAGCCTTCCCCCAATAGCAACAGGTGGGTGAAGTCCGGGCAATAAACCCGGACTATCCCACTAGGCCGAGGGGAAGGGTACCCAAGGAACCTGTGCCTTGACTAACTCGCAAATGCAGTGCCACTGAGCAGACTTTTTTTTTTTTTTTAAGTTGAAAACCGCCAGAAAGGACGGCATTTTATTAAAACAAAATATGGTACATAAAATTTCAACTTTTTACATATATAAACAAACACAAATTAAAAGTAACATACTAAAATGGGCACTTGGTGGCTATATATTGGAATTCCATTCCCTTAAAAACCATTTTTTTAATAAAGAGGCTTTGGCTTTAACATCCAATAAATAGTATAAATACATATCGCTAAAACATAATCTTAAGACATCAGCAGTGGATAAAACATCTCTCTTAAAAAGCAGGATGTTCCTGGCCGTCCAGAGTGCGGCTTTCACGCAGTTCATCGTCTTCCATGCCACGGCCTTCTGGAACGTCGTTGGGCAGTCGAAAAGTCCATATAAGATCATACTGTATTTTAAGTCCCTCAGGCTCGCCATCTTAGCCAACAAAGGGAGCATTTTAGTCCATAAGTTCTTAGCAAAGGCGCATTTCCAAAAAATGTGTAGAACTGTTTCGTCTGCCTGGCAGCCCTCCCTCGGGCAGACGGTGGACCTGGCGTATCCTCTTCTGTGTTGAAAGGCCCGGCACGGAAGACGTTGGTGCACACAACTCCAGGCCAGGTCCAACTGCTGGTTAAAAAGAGGGAAGCAATTAGTAAAATTCCATATTTTGGCATTGGTTTCTGTGTTAAAATTTTCAATCTGTATCATGCTTTCTTCCCCCCTTAAAATGGTAATAACTCTTTTACTATGCTTTAGCTCTTCTGGGGTTCTATTCTTAAGATTAAAAAGATTCACTATTTTTTCTAAGATATTGTAGTGTGTTAGGAGGTTAAAAGCATATGGTGAAGTTAAAACAGTGCTAAACCAACCCATTTTCCTCATAAAAACACCCGTGTTATATCTTAAAAAGTATGACCAATAGTGATCTTTAAAAAGCCCATTAAAACAGTAACAAAAGTATTTAATTAAAAGGAACCTGTTAAAATCGGGAAAGTCCTTACCACCTTTTTTTCCTGGACCTTACCACCAGCTCTCTTTTAATTTTGTCCGCCTTGGAATTCCAAAAGAAGGTAAAACAGGATTTGGTAATCCTTCTGTGTAAAACCGTAGGGGGAGGGAATACCAAACTCAAATATAAAAGAATTGGAAGGATTACCATTTTTAAAACCAGAACCTTACCCTCCATACTTAATTTTCTTAGGTTCCACATACATATTTTCCTGTTTACCTTCTCAGCCACCAAGTCCCAATTAGAAACCCCCATTATTAGACTCGCTGAAGGAGATGCCTAAAATTTTAACAGACTCAGACACGGGAATTGGAATGTCAGTAAGAACCATACCTCCGATATTTAAAACACTACTTTTGTTATAATTTATCTTAAAACCAGAGGCACAGCAATAAAAATCGATCTGTTTAAAAGTTCTTTGTATTGCAGGGGTGTCCCGACATAAAACCGTGACATCGTCCATGTACCCCACTGCTTTGGCTTCTACCCCTCCACCTCCGGGCAGGGGCACACCACGTATCATCTTATCATGTCTTATTGCGCAAAACAGGGGTTCAAGTGTGCAAATAAAAAGCAGTGGGGACAAGGGACACCCCTGCTTCACACCCGATTTTAAAAATACTTCCTGTGTCTTAAAACCATTTACTAAAATGTTACTACTACAGTTCTTGTAAAAAGCCTTTAAAGATAATAAAAACCCCTCGGGTACCCCCATACGATCTAAAACCTTAAAAAGATAAAAGTGGGACACCCTATCAAAGGCTTTTTCAAAATCAATGGATAAAATAGCCAACTTACTTTTTCTACTTTTCGTGTCCTCTATTATATCTTTTATTAAATTAAGGGTGTCCCACACGCTCCTACCAGGCACCCCGCAGACTTGGTTTGAATGAATCATCTGCGGGATGACGGCCTTCAATCTACTTGCACAGAGCTTGGCCATAATTTTATAGTCTACGTTGAGGAGGGTGATAGGTCTCCAGTTATTCAAGTCGGATTTGTCACCTTTTTTAAACAGAAGGGAGACCTCACCCTTCCTCCAGGACTTAGGGAGCTTTTTGGTTATAAAAACATCTTTAAAAAGGCTAAAAAGATCGTCTTTTAATATTTCATAAAATTTAATATAAAATTCACAGGGCAACCCATCGGGGCCAGGTACCTTACCTGTTTTAAAACTTTTTAAAGACTGTAAAACCTCCTGCTCGTTGGGCATCTGTAATAAAAAGTCTTTAGAAGCAGGGGATAAAATGGTCTTAACCTCCTTCAGCGAGTCGGCTAAAAAACTATGATCCACAGGTTTAACATTAAAAAGATCTGCGTAAAAAGCGTGGACTTTTGTTAAAATACCATGTATATTAGAATCTCCATCTATACTCTCAATTACAGTTTTTTTATTGTTCATTTTTTAAAAAAATATATAGAGCATTTTTCATTTTCTTCAATATGTTGCACTTTAGTACGAAAAATTATTTCCTTTCCTTTATGCTCTAGACACTTGGAGATTTTATTTTTTAGATTTATAATATCGTTATCTACATTCATACCGATTTTTTCAAACTTATACAGGGTTTGCAGGCGATCATTAAGACCCTCATAAAAGGCAAGCTCCTCTTTTTTCTTCTGTATCCCCTTTACCGTAAAAAAACGTCTAATACGTAGTTTCATTTTACCCCACCACTTACCAATAGGGGTACTAGGGTCTTTAGCTCGCCTGCATCTCTGATAAAATTCAGTAAAATCCTTAACCTGTGGATCATCTAAAAGCGAGATATTCAACTTCCAGGACTTCTGACCTTTAAGAGAATTTTCATTAATTTTCACCTTAAAATTTAAAACTCTATATTCAGATAAAACATTGGTTAAAATACTGCAAGATAAAGGCAACAAATTCTGTGAAGTAAAAGCAAAGTCAATCCTGGAGCTACACGAGGCGTTGCTCCAGGTAACGCCGGCTCCCTCCGGCATGCCTCTGTTACACTCTTTATAGACGTCTTTTAGCCCACAGTCCAGGATAATATCTTTCAGCATGCCTGAGGTTTTATTGTAGTTCCTAGAGGAACGATTGGTAAGCCGGCGTTCACCTCTTAAAACACAGTTAAAATCACCTGCCATTATTAGTGGATCTGTTGTATTAATAAATAAAGGTAAAATCTCCAACATCTTGGCTCGCACGTTTTGATCAGGTGATGCATAAATATTTAAAAGTTGCCATTTAAAACCATCAATAATAACTTTAACCAATAAAACACGTCCTGGAAGAATCTAGTGGATAAAATCAATTAAAACGTTGATTTTAAAAAGGATCGCCACGCCAGAAGCTCTGGACTCGTTGGACCCTGACCACACGGAGGGCCCGAGCTTCCAATCCTTCTTACATTTGTGGTAAGATGGCTTGTGGTCTATACTGCACTCCTGCAGAAAAAAAATTGAGGCTGCCAGGCAGGAAAGATAATTAAAGAGAGCGGCCCGTCTGACCTTGGATTTGGCACTCCTCACATTGAAAGAAACACATTTGAGTTCCGCCATTGGAGATATGAAAGAAGAGGTCCAGTCCAAGATAAAACAATAAATAAATAAATAGTCTTCTTGTAATAAAACAGTTCCAAAAAATCACTTACCACCAGCAGAGCTAATACTGCCCAAACTCTGAGCCTTCGAGCTCAGAGTCTACCGTCAACATGGAGGCTGGGGAGGAACTGTCACTCAGGTTATCACCGCCAACGGCCCCCTTAGAGGTCGCTGCGTTGGGAGGGAAGGGGAAGGACCGGTCCTGAGACTCAAAAGGTTGCCCATTTAGGTCCTCCTCGGAGGCCCCTGGGTCTGGAGGGTCGCCAGTTAGATCATCCCCCCCCTCTGATCCGTGGATGGACCGTTAACAGGGGGAGGCTGCACACATGGGATTTGTCCGGATTCTGGAGAGGGGTTGTTGTTCTCCTCCCCAACCTGGGTAGGCTGGGTTGGAGGTTTCGGGCCCTCAGGATCCTCAGGTAAACCCGAGGTATCCATCTGGATCCCTTCCTCCCCCTCTTCCTTCACGCTCTCAGTTCTCCCTTTTTTTGGCGACCCTCCTCACAATCTGAAGGCTCCCCCGAACTCAGGCCAGAGGATCCTATCTTACGACCCGAGCTAAACCTCTCCTCTCTTTTACGTGTTGCATAGTTGTGTCACAGAAGAAGCTTGAGAGTAGATTATATGGGATAATCAGCATTTACTTCTTAGAACATGAGGTAAACAGCATCAAAACGTTAACACAGCAAAACTTGAAAGTAAAAAGGACCTTTTACAATAGAGAGATAAAAAGCAAGGTACAGCAAGTCTCACATAGCATACCATTACACTCTATTCAGCATATAACATTAATAACATCGCCATCTACTGTCAGATGTAAACTTCTCCTGCACACAAATAAGTCTAAGTCTATCTGTTGCATATATATGTATATAGTATATACCAACACCCTTTCTCAACAGTAAGAACTTATTCAGTTAAATATAATCTCTTCATCAGTCTCTGGTGTCTTTCAGCACTCAACGCCTTTGTGAAAATATCTGCTGTCATATCTTCAGTTGGGCAGTATTCTAAATTCAGAATTCCTTGTTCCTGATGATCCCGTAAGAAATGAAACTTCACATCAATGTGTTTAGTTCTGGGATTAACTCTTTCCATCTGAGCAAGAACAAGACATCCTTGATTGTCTTCATGTAACGTTGTTGGTCCTAACTGTTGTTGTCCTAAGTCTCTTAGTAGTTGTCTTAACCAAAGAACTTCTTGACTCGCATGAGCGGCGGCTACATATTCTGCTTCTGTAGATGATAGTGTTACTATAGATTGTTTTTTACTAGTCCAACTAATTGGTCCGCCCGAGAGTAAGAAAAGATAGCCACTGGTAGATTTTCTATCAATTGGATCTCCAGCCCAGTCTGCATCAACATATCCAGTTAAAACGCATTCATCACTTGCAGGTAGTTTCAGTTTAACGTTGCTAGTTCCTTTCAGATAACGTATTACTCTCTTTACAGCTTTCCAATCCATTTCATTGGTCTTTGACACTTTTCTGCTCAAAATTCCTACTGCTGCTGCAATGTCTGGCCTTGTAACAGTCGCTAAATATAGTAATTTTCCCATTGCTTTTCTGTATAGCTCATTATCTGGTAACATATTTTGTTCACTTTTAATTTCCTTCAGATAATTAGTTTCCATTGGAGACTTTACTGGTTTCGCATCTTTCAGTCCAAATGTTTCTATTATATCTTTGATCATGTGATTTTGGTTAAGTTGGAAACTCCCATCTTCTTCTCTTTCTATCTGTATCCCTAGGTAATGCTTCACATTTCCCAGATTTTTGATCTCAAAGTGTTGATCCAAAATTTTCCGTATTTCGGCTTCATCCCTTTCTCTTTCAAAACAAACTAAAATATCATCAACATATATCAGTACATAGATCCATCTGTCATCTAGTTTCTTTGTGTATAGACAGGGATCCGCTTTGCTTCTTAGAAAATGTTCATTTATGAGCACTTCAGTGATTTTATCATTCCACGCTTTAGCGGCTTGTTTTAAACCGTATATACTTTTCTGTAGCTTACAAACCATGTTTGGTTTCTCTTTATCTTTCAATCCTGGAGGTTGTTCCATGTAAATTTCTTCTGTTAAATCTCCATTCAGAAATGCTGTCTTTACATCCAGATGTTTCAATTCCATTCCTTTAGTAGCTGCAACCGCAAGCAAAGTTCTGATTGTAGTATGCTTGACAACCGGAGCAAATGTTTCATCATAGTCTTCTCCGTATTTTTGAGAATAACCTTTAGCTACGAGTCTTGCTCGGTATTGTTCAGCGGTGCCATCTGTTTGGTATTTAACTTTAAAAACCCATTTCCATCCTATAGCTTTTCTCCCTTTTGGTAATTCTGTCAGTGTCCATGTCTTTGAATCATGCATGGATTTCATTTCTGTTTCTGTAGCCTTTATCCACTTATTGGCCTCTTCTTCTGAGAGTTGAGATATATCCTCCCAAGATGTAGGTTCATATACTTTATTTGTACTTGCCTTGTATGAAAGACGTACAGGTGGTTTTCCTTTGTTTTCTCTCATTGAACGTCTTGGTTCTGTGTCTGTCTGTAGTTCTATCTCTTCACTTTCAGTATTTTGAACTTTATCAATTTCAACTTCTTTTTCATCAGATGTTCCTGGACTTATATCACTGTTGTCTCTCTCATTTCTCATTTCCAGTGATGTCATAATGTTATCATTTAGATCTTCAATGAATGTTACACTGTTACTCACCGTAACTCTGTCTTTTTTAGGATCTAGGATTCTGTATCCTTTGCAGTTGTCACTATATCCAACAAATATTCCTTCTATGGCTCTGTTTTGAAGTTTGGAGCGTTTCTCTTCTGGAACAAAAACAAAAGCTTTGCAACCAAAAACTCTTAAATGATTCACACTTGGTTTCTTACCATGCCACAGTTCATATGGGTTTTTTTCCAGTTTTCTTGAAAAAAGTCTATTTTGCAGATAAGTAGCTGTCATTGCTGCTTCACCCCAGTATTTCTCTGGTAGTTTGGAATCTGTTAGCATGCATCTTATCATTTCAGTCAGAGTTCTGTTTTTCCTTTCTGCTACGCCATTTTGTTCAGGTGTGTATGGAACAGTTTTGTGATGCTCTATTCCATTCTGTCTTAAATAGTTCTCTATTTGGTGTCCTGTGAATTCACCTCCATTATCACTTCTAATGATGATTGGCTTCCTCTGAAACTTATTATACGACTTTGACACGTATTCTTCTAATTTACTGAAAACTTCACTTTTGTTCTTTATTAAGTATGTGACTGTGTATCTTGAGTAGTCATCTATAAAAGTCACCATATATCTATTACCTCCTGATGTGGTTACTTTCATGGGTCCACATACAGTCATGGCCAAAAGTTTTGAGAATGACACAAATATTATATTTTCACATGATCTGCTGCCCTCTGGTTTTTATGTGTGTTTGTCAGATGTTTTTATCACATACAGAAATATAATTGCATTCATATTATGAGTAACAGAAGCTTATATTGACAGTTAGAATGAGTTAATGCAGCAAGTCAATATTTGCAGTGTTGACCCTTCTTCTTCAGGACCTCTGCAATTCTCCCTGGCATGCTCTCAATCAACTTCTGGACCAAATCCTGACTGACAGCAGTCCATTCTTGCAGAATCAATGCTTTAATTTTGTCTGAATTTGTTGGTTTTTGTTTGTCCACCCGTCTCTTGATGATTGACCACAAGTTCTCAATGGGATTAAGATCTGGGGAGTTTCCAGGCCATGGATCCAAAATCTCTATGTTTTGTTCCCTGAGCCATTTAGTTATCACCTTTGCTTTATGGCAAGGTGCTCCATCATGCTGGAAAAGGCATTGTTGAGCGCCAAACTGCTCTTGGACGGTTGGGAGAAGTTGCTCTTGGAGGACATTCTGGTACCATTCTTTATTCATGGCTGTGTTTTTAGGCAAGACTGTGAGAGAGCCGATTCCCTTGGCTGAGAAGCAACCCCACACATGAATGGTTTCAGGATGCTTTACAGTTGGCATGAGACAAGACTGGTGGTAGCGCTCACCTCTTCTTCTCCGAATAAGCTGTTTTCCAGATGTTCCAAACAATCGAAAAGGGGATTCATCAGAGAAAATGACTTTACCCCAGTCCTCAGCAGTCCACTCCCTGTACCTTTTGCAGAATATCAGTCTGTCCCTGATGTTTTTTCTGGAGAGAAGTGGCTTCTTTGCTGCCCTCCTTGAGACCAGGCCTTGCTCCAAGAGTCTCCACCTCACAGTGCGTGCAGATGCACTCACCCCTGCCTGCTGCCATTCCTCAGCAAGCTCTGCACTGCTGGTAGCCCGATCCCGCAGCTGAAACACTTTTAAGAGACGGTCCTGCCGCTTGCTGGTCTTTCTTGGGCGCCCTGGAGACTTTTTGGCACCAATGGAACCTCTCTCCTTGAAGTTCTTGATGATGCGATAGATTGTTGACTGAGGTGCAATATTTCTAACTGCAATACTCTTCCCAGTTAGGCCATTTTTGTGCAGTGCAATGATGACTGCACATGTTTCTTTAGAGATAACCATGGTTAACAGAAGAGAAACAATGATGGCAAGCACCAGCCTCCTTTTAAAGTGTCCAGTGGTGTCATTCTTACTTAATCATGACAGATTGATCTCCAGCCCTGTCCTCATCAACATCCACACCTGTGTTAATGGAGCAATCACTGAAACGATGTTAGGTGGTCCTTTTAAGGCAGGGCTGCAATGATGTTGAAATGTGTTTTGGGGGATAAAGTTCATTTTCTAGGCAAATATTGACTTTGCAAGTAATTGCTGTTAAGCTGATCACTCTTTATAACATTCTGGAGTATATGCAAATTGCCATTAGAAAAACTGAAGCAGTAGACTTTGTAAAAATTAATATTTGTATCATTCTCAAAACTTTTGGCCATGACTGTACATCAGTATGCACCAAGTCAAGTGGTTTTGTGCCTTTTGTTTCACTCTCTTTAGGTATAGACACTCTTGTAGCTTTAGATTTTATACAACATTCACATCTTACAATAATTGAGCAATCAGATATCAACAGATCTTTTGTCAAATTTTTGTTCTGTAATGCCATGATACTCTCAGGATGTCTGTGTCCTAAGCGTCTATGCCACATGTGAATACAATTCTTGTGATCATGTGTACATAACTTCATCTGTTCCTTTAATGTGTCTAGATGATATAATTGTTCACCTGCTTTTACATTTATTATTATCTTGTCTCCTGCTAGGATTGTACATTCATCATCTTTGAATTTTACAGTAAGTCCTTTAGCTGTTAGACGTTTTACAGATAATAGTCCTCCATCTAGTCCTGGAACATATAACACATCCTTTACTAGTATCTTTGAATTATGCCCAAATTTATCAGAATAGATTAGCATTCCTTGTCCAGTACCTTCCGCGGTTATTTTGCTCCCATCTGCAAGGTAAATAGCTTCCTTCTTATTTAGATCAAGTTCAGTAAAGAAGCTCTTATTACTTGTCATGTGACTTGTTGCTCCTGAGTCAATATACCAACTCATTGATAACCTTTTATCGGTTACTTTAAATGTACCATTCCAGTGATCTGCATGTGGGTTAGATATTGTGCTTTTCACCTTCTGTTTACTTTCTTTATGGTATAACTTCTGTTCTGCTTTCCATATAGTACAGTCTTTCTTTAAATGTCCCTTTTTCTTGCATCTGAAACATTCTCTTGTTTCTGTTTTATAGGTCCTCTTATCTGTAATTTTAAGAGCATTTACACTGTCCTTTTCTGTGGAATCATTTGTTTGTTCTTTCCTTCTCTGGTATTCATCTATGAGTCGTGTTTTTACAAACTCTAGTGTAATGTCTGCTTCAGGTCTTGTTTCTAGTGCATTTATCAAAGCAGTGTATGAATCCGGCAAGCTACACAATAATATTGCTGCTACATGACTTTCTTTAATATCTTCACCAACTGATCTCAGCTGTGTTATCACTTCCATCATGGAGTTTATGTGCTCCTGCATGTCTTCCTGTGCACTTAATCTCATCTTGTAAAGTTTCCTTGGCAGAAACAATTTGTGATTTAAGCTGGATCTTTCATGTAACTTTCTCAATGCTTCCCACATTCCCTTTGCTGTATTCTCATTCCTTATGTGGATTAACTGATCATCTTCCACTAATAAGCTGATAGTAGCTCTTGCTTGTCTGTTTTTCTTATCCCATGTCTCATTATTATTATTGGGTCTATCTGTAGTGATTACATCCCATAAATCATCTTTAGACAATAACATCTCCACTTTGAACTTCCATAACTGATAGTTCTCATTGTTCAGCTTAGCTACTGTAAGTCTGAGTTCTGAATTGCTGGTCATTTTAACTTGTCTTACTTGTTTGGAGAGAATTGTTCTGAAGAATCCTTTTGCATTCACTGGGTCTTTTTGTCTTCTATGCCTGGGCCCATAACCTGTTGCATAGTTGTGTCACAGAAGAAGCTTGAGAGTAGATTATATGGGATAATCAGCATTTACTTCTTAGAACATGAGGTAAACAGCATCAAAACGTTAACACAGCAAAACTTGAAAGTAAAAAGGACCTTTTACAATAGAGAGATAAAAAGCAAGGTACAACAAGTCTCACATAGCATACCATTACACTCTATTCAGCATATAACACTAATAACATCGCCATCTACTGTCAGATAGATGTAAACTTCTCCTGCACACAAATAAGTCTATCTGTTGCATATATATGTATATAGTATATACCAACATTACGCTGCACCCCAGAAGAGGCGAGGTCGGCCCTTTTTTTCCCCTTCTTCCTCTTTATCTCTGACCAGGATTCTCGCTTCTCCTTTGGGACAGTCGGCTCAGTGGTACTTGCATGTGTAGTATCGGTATTCTTATCAGTACTACCTGAGTGACTTACCTGTTCCTCCGCCTCGGGGCAGTCTGGCTCCGCCGGTGGAGGATGTGGGGGTGCCTCGGGCCGCTCTTCTTCCATTTTTTCTTCATCCGCTTCAGTGTCTGGGTGCCTATGGGGACCGTTCTTATATAAGTGACCTTTCTCCTGGCAAAAAGTACATTTTTTAGGATAGGGACAGTTTCTTTGTTTCATACACTTTGTCCCCACAATTTTTACATGTAATATCACATTTTTCAGCATAATGCCCATAGACACCACAGAACCTGCAGAAGTGTGGCATACCATTGAAATAAAGCTCACCATTGACTCTCCCAAACCTGAATCTGGCTGGAGGTAGCTTATCTTCTCCTTTCTTGTTCTTCTTCAGACACGCCGTAAATCTCCACTTACAGGTCCAAATTTTACATTCATTGAGTATTCTTGCTTCAAAAGTAACCTTGTCAAAAAATAACTTCATAAAGCTTATCACTTCTTCATCTTTCACAAAAGGGGAATGCATTCTTACCGTGACGATTTTTTTTCTCATCCAAGTTATGCCGTATCACTTTTACCTTCATGCTTAGTAGCTGGTCTTTTATGGCATCAGCGCATCTGGCAACATCCTCCATAACGACTTTGGAATAGAAGGTCACATCGTATACTCCTCTTCTAGGGTAGTCTTGTATGGCCCGGATCTCCAAATGGTTGGTTTTCAGGAGATTGCCCAAGATGGACTCGACTACGTACCTCAAACCTCTGGAGCGCTCTGCTCCTCCCACCAGGATGACCCTGAGGGAATCCGGTAGCTTCGCATGCTCCGGAACTGAGTCAGCCATAGTTGACTCGTATAGGGATCGCAACCACAAATGTCCCTCTGAAACGCACAAAAAAGTGGTCCAGAGGACTCCTCATAAAAAACCCAAGGTTAAAACGTGCAAAATAAGACCAGTAGTGATTCTTAAAAAGAGAGTTAAAACCATAGCTAAAAAACTTTTAGCTAAAGAAAAGGCTAAAATCTGGAAATTCTTTACCACCGTTTTTTTTAGTTTTTGTTACTTCGGATCTTTTCAGCTTCTCCATCCTAGAACTCCAGAAAAAAGTAAAACATGTTTTTGTTATTTTTCGAAGTATCATAGTGGGGGGAGGGAAGACCAAACTAAAATATAATAAAAGGGGTAAAATAACCATTTTAATAATTAAAACCTTTCCTTCCATACTCAAGTTCCGCAGGTTCCAGAAACACACTTTCTTGTTCACTTTATCTGCTACCATGTTCCAGGTTTTAAAACCGTCATTGGACTCGCTGAAAGAGACCCCTAAAATGGTTACCTCCTCAGAAATGGACACCGGTATGTCTGTAAAATCAAGGTTTCCTATGGGTAAAATGGTACTTTTGCTAAGATTAATTTTAAAACTGGAGGCACAACAGTAAAAATCAATCTGTCTAAGGGCTTTCCTAATGGAAGGGGCGTCCCTACAAAGTATAGCTACATCATCCATGTACCCCACTGCTTTCGCCTCTAGCCCCCTTCCACCAGGGAGGGGGACCCCACGGATCTGCTTATCCTGTCTAATTGCGCATAAAAGAGGCTCTAGTGCACATATGAAAAGCAGTGGGGACAAGGGACACCCCTGTTTTAACCCAGACTTTAAAAGTACCTCCTGAGACATAAAACCATTTAATAAAATACGGCTTGAGCAGTCATTATAAAAAGCTTTTAAAGATAATAAAAAGCTAGACGGTACACCCATTCTATCTAAAACTTTAAAAAGGTAAAAATGCGATACTCTGGCCAATGCTTTTTCAAAATCAATAGATAAAATCACTAAAACCCCTTTTCTAGTTTTAATATTCTCAATAGCATCTTTTACTAAGTTTAAATTATCCCAAATATTTCTCCCGGGGATGGCACAGACCTGGTTGGAATGGATAATTTTTCCTACCACAGCTTTCAACCTGTTAGCGCATAGCTTGGCCATTATTTTGTAGTCTGTATTCAACAAGGTAATGGGCCTCCAATTTTTAGGTCACTCTTGTCGCCTTTTTTGTATAAAAGAGTGACCACGCCCTTCCTCCAGGATTTGGGGATGACTTTTGTATTAAAAACTTCCCTAAAAAGACATAAAAGGTCAGTTTTTAAAATATCATAAAACTTAGTATAAAACTCATTTGGTATACCGTCCAGTCCAGGCACTTTACCAGATTTAAAACTTTTTGTGGCGTCTAAAATCTCTTCCTCGGTAAAAACCTGAGCTAAAAACTGCTGTGATTTAGTGTCTAAAAAAGCCGTTATCTCTTTCAGCGAGTCCTCTAAAAAATCATGATCCACAGGTTTATCATTAAAAAGTTCTGAATAAAAGCTATGAACTTTATTTAAAAGGCCCTGTATATCAGTGGCCCCGTCCAATTTTTCAATATTTGTTTTTTTACTTCTTGCTTTCTTAAAAAAATACCTGAAGCATTTTTCATTCTCTTCCAGCTGTTTTACTTTAGAGTTAAAAATTATCTTTTTTCCCGTCTGCTCCAGGTATTTGCTTATTTTGTTTTTTAAGATTAAAATTTCGGGGCCAACACTTACACCTTGAGATATTAGTCTATACAGGGCCTGCAGGCGGCTATTTAAGTCCTCATATTTTGCTCTTTTTTGTTTTGCAACTTTTTTCCCTAAATTAATAAAATACGTCTTAATTCGCTTTTTCATACCCTCCCACCAGACACTGATGGGGGTATGAGGATCCTTAGCCTGCCTGCAATTAAGATAAAAATTCTTAAAATCAGTTAAAACCTGTGGATCATCTAAAAAGGAAACGTTCATTTTCCAGGAGCTGAGACCCATAAAATTATTTCCATCAACAGACACTTTAAAATGTAAAATTCTATGGTCGGAGAAGATATTAGTTAAAAGGTCGCACCTCAATGGCAGCACGTCCTCAGAGCAAAAGATAAAATCAATACGAGAACTACAAGTAGAATTACTCCAGGTGGCGCCGGCACTCTCCGGCATGCCTCTGTTACATTTCTTATATACGTCAGTAAGGTGGAAATCTAAAATCATATTACTAAGCATGCCGGAGGTTTTATCATAATTGCGACTAGTACTTGTCGTTTGCCGGCGCTCACCTTTGAGGACGCAGTTAAAATCCCCGGCGAGGATGAGGGGTTCCGCCGTGTTTATGTAAAGAGACAGAACCTCCAACATCCTCGCCCTTTCGTTCTTATCTGGGGAAGCATACACATTTAAAAACTGCCATCGGATGCCACCAATTAAAACTTTAACCAATAAAATTCTCCCTGGTAAAATCTCCTGGATAAAATCAAGTAAAACGTTCCCTTTAAAAAGAATGGCGACCCCGGCAGATCCGGGCTCGTTAGACCCGGACCACGCTGATGTACCGTAAATCCAGTCCCTTTGATATTCTTCATAGCTGGAACGGTGGGGGATAGCACACTCCTGCAGGAAAATGACGGAGACTGCTAGATATGCCAGGTAATTGAAGATCGCAGCTCTCCGCCTATGGCTCTTAGCACCTCTCACGTTGATTGTCAGTCCGTGAAGCACCGCCATTTGGATGTTGAGAAGAAGGTACAGAAACAACAAGCAACAAGATGAGTTGACAACAGAAAAACTTGATAGTAGAAATACATGGTAACACCTCCCACCAGCTCGCCCAGAAATCACCGTCTCATCCTCACTATAATCACGCTGAGGAGAGTAGGAGGGGGAACTGGCATCTGAATCTATACAAACTCCACACAGGGACCTTAACGCCTCCAGATCCATCACCTGGGCCTGAGTATACTGGGGCTGACCATTTAGGTCTTCCATACCAGACGGACCCTCAGGAGGCCCACCAGAGGGTACCCCCTCCCCCCTCAGGCCTGGATGGGACCTGTCTTCAGCGGGAGGAAGGGCACGAGGTGTTACCTCCATAGGCACCGAAGGAGCTTCCCCCACGGGGGTAACAACAGCCGATCCCTCGTCTGTGTCCATCCCCAACTGGGTTTCACCCCCCGGGCACTTTTTTTCCCTCTTTTCGTGGTGGTCCTCCTTTGATGGGCCCATAACCTGTTTGGTCCCTTCCCCTGGGGCAGGCCTCGCTTTTTGTGACCCACTCGCTGTATCTGTTCTTACCACACCGGCCAGCCCCTTTGATACGGTTTTTCTCTTTTTAGCCTCACTGGTCAGATCATCCTGCGTGGAGCTGCTTTTTTGAATGACTGGTACCGCCTTAGCACTCTCGGGCTTTTTTTGTACATACCTCCGAACTAGCACCCTTTGTACTGCCCTCTGCCTGTCCCCCCTCCTGGCGAGCCGGCGGGGACCCCGAGGGCTCCTCCGTCCTCCTCTCCTCGTCATCATCACCCTCCTGGTTTTTGAACTTACAGTCCTTGTAGAGATGTCCTCGCTGTTGGCAAAAATTACATTTCTTCTCCGGAGTGCATTCCTGAAATGAATGGTTCGCGCTTCCACAATTCCTGCAAGTAACAGTACAACCGGTGCTAAGATGACCATATTTACCACAGGCCCTGCAGAAGTCTTTTATCCCCGAGTAAAAGAGGTCGCCATTCACTGTGCCGAGTCTAAAACGTCTTGGGGGAAGCTGTGGTTCATTATTAGTTCCATATCTTATGTTGACCCAAAAGGTGCGTTTACAGGTCCATACTCTGCATTTATGCATCACGTACTTCCCAGGCTCTACATCTGAAAAGAAAAATTTGACAAAGGACAATACTTGATTATCAGTAACAAAAGGGGAATACATTTTTACTGTGAGAAGTGTCTTTTCTTCAAAATGTTTTAACACTTCCACCCCTATTTCTTTTAAGTCATTAACTCTACGTCTTGCTATTTTCAGTGCATCCTTCCAAGGGCAGTCTCCCTGAAACGTAACATCGAAATCGCCCCTACGGACATAGTCCTGAACGGAGAGAATGGCCTGTATAGGAACGCAAAGAAATCTGCCCAGAATATCTTTGACCACATAGTCAACTGGGTCTTGGCCTTTAACCGCTCTACTGAGGTGGATCCTCAGAGAATTTTTGATCCTAGAAGGCTCTGGCACCTTCCCTAAAGGATCCGTCATGGTGTGCCACGCAACAAATGTTCCCTCTGAAATCCCAAAAAAATGGTCCAGAGGAAACGCTGGGGGGATCGCAACTCGTTTCCTTGGGGCTAAGCCTCCCCCCCCAATAGCAGCAGGAGGGTGAAGTCCGGGCAATAAACCCGGACGATCCCACCAGGCCGAGGGGAAGGGTACCCAAGGAACCTGTGCCTTGACTAATTCACAAATGTAGTGCCACTACACAGACTTTTTTGGATTGAATAATGCTTTTATTACATCCAAGTCTCAAGCAAAAATTACAAAGGTACTGCGACGCAGCGCAACTGAGTTACAATACCACAATTCAGACTAAATCATTCATCCTTAAGGGATGCGGCACAGCATACGGCGACAGGAAATACATCCTAACACTACATGCTGCACTACAAACCTATCTGACATACATTTTGGTCAAAACAACAAAGACAGTCAAGTGACAATACAGAGGGGGAGGGGAAGGGGAAGTCACAGGCCCGAAGCTTTATTGATTGACCACAACACACATGAGGGAAGGACAGGTAAAATACAGGAAATAATATACTCCCTATACTACCACTGCTTCCTACCCTAGCACTAAAACAATAAGCTGAAAAGCAAACGTTAGACAACAAACCAACAAGACATGTGATGGGATTAGGGGGAGGGAGGAGGGGGAGGGGAGGGGGGTAATCCCAAGGCCCGAAGCTTTTTTGAGTAACACAACAGACATGAAGGGAGAACGGGGGAGGGAAAAAAAAAACAGACGTCGCCGAAGACTCAGTCCTCTTCTCCCTCCTCTTCACCGGCCAGGCTATCCAGAATGGCATAGTCCCGCTGCAAGCTGTGAATAAGCCTGCAACAATGCTGGTAAGTGATGTTCTCTCTTCGCAAAGTGAGTCTCTTTCTGGCGAACCAGATAGCGTCCTTGAAACAGTTCACAAGTCGCCAGGCCTCCAGAATGTCGCTCTCTCTGTGAGTTCCCTGAAAGAGCCCATACAATACCGCGTAGTATGTCAGGCCCCTCCTGGGTACACAGTCCTCAAAGTCATCTTCCAGCTCATCCAACAGGCCTTGAGCAAAAGGGCACTCCCAGAAGACGTGCAGAGATGTTTCCTCCTTGTAGGGGCACCGTGGGCAATACCTCGTCTTGCTCAAGTTGCGGGCATGCATGAACGACCTGAGGGGCAGACCCCCTCGGATGGCCATCCACGACAGATCCTTGTGCCCGTTGGTCAGCAGACGTGAAGAGACGTTCTCCCAAACGACCTTCGTGGCATCCGCTGTGAGTCCTGGAACTTCCTCCATCACATCCCTAGCTCGGATGAGCTTGTGGATGGTCTTTGGCTTCCACAGATCCGGTTTCAGACCCTCCAGTTGGAACTCCCTCACGAACTTGGGCACGTCCTTGTAGAACCACGGGACGGTCCAGTTGTAAGGGACGGAGCTGTTCCACTTCTCCCAGCCGAGCCCTCTCCAGAGGGGGAGCAGGAACAAACGAGACATGGCCTTCCCCGCAGATCCGCTGACTGTACTCAGGGTTCTGCGAACACAATCACAAACAAAAGCCGATCTTAGAAGGGTTGGAATATCGGGTATTCCCTTACCTCCTTTGAGCCGGTCCTTGTACATGATGGTCCGCTTCACCCGGTCCATCTTGGAGCTCCACACGAAGTAGAAGACAGTCCTGGTGATGGCCCGCGTCACCGTTGCCAGTGGGGGCCAAGCCTGTGCGGTGTACTGGAGCACAGGCAGGATCTCATTCCTCAGGATGAGCGCCTTCCCCTCGATGGTAAGCTGACGTAGGCTCCATAGCCCGATTCGCTGGTTGATCTTCTTAAGTCTTTCGTCCCAAGACTTCAGGGCGGCGCCTTCCTTTCCGAACCAGACTCCCAAGATCTTGATGAAGTCCGGTTGCACTGTGAAAGGAAAGAAAGCAGGGGAGGCCAGGTGCCATTCTCCGAAGAGCATGGCCTCTGACTTTCCACAGTTCACCTTAGCCCCTGAGGCTTGGCCGAAGCGTTCGCAGATCTGGACGAGCGTTGACACCGACGACTGGTCAGCACAGAAGACGGTCACATCATCCATGTACAGCGAACACTTGACTTCCAGACTTCCTGGGCCCGGTGCGATGATCCCTCGATTCTGCCGGATAGACTCTGTGAACAGTTCTATAACACAAACAAAAAGGAGAGGAGACAGAGGACAGCCTTGTCTGACCCCGGAGCGAACCAGAAAGGGGTCAGTCTTCCAGCCGTTCACCATCACCGAGCAGTGGATGTCAAAGTACATCAGGTTAACCATACGACAAAACCACTCACCTGTACCAAGTTGGCAGAGAGCTTTTGCCATGAAAGCGTGAGAGACACGATCGAAGGCCTTCTCCTGATCCAAACTGATCGGGGCCGCGTGTGCATGGCGGTCTCCGATATAGTGCAATGTGTCTCTCACCAGGGCTAAGCTATCCGCTAACTTCCGACCAGGAATGGCGCAGGTTTGGTCCGGGTGGATGACTCTGCCAATGACAGCCTTCAGTCTCGTTGACATTACCTTGGCCAGGATCTTGTAGTCCACATTGAGGAGCGAAATGGGGTGCCAATTCTTCAGGTCGCATCTTTCCCCCTTCTGCTTGTACAAGATCGTGATCAAACCTTCCCTCAACGACGGCGTCATCGTCCCCTCCGCCACCATCTCCTCATAGAGATCTTTCAGATTCGAACAGATCAGGTCCCCCAGAGCTACGTATAGCTCGGCCGGGAGACCGTCACTGCCCGGAGTCCTTCTGACCTTAAAGGATTTGGCGGAAGCGAGGACTTCAGCCGCCGTCAGAGGGGCGTTGAGAGTCTCAGCACCTGCAGGATCAAGAGTGTTAGTGATACCTGACAGGAACTCTTCCGCTGCATCTTCATCGGTGGGTTTCAGGGAGTAGAGGTCACGGTAGAAGTCGTGGATGACGTCCATCACTTCTGTCTTCCCCCTTCTCATATTGCCGTCTCCATCCCTCATCTCTGTGACAGGCGTGTGGCCTGAGTGGACCTTTCTGAAAAAGAAAGAGTTACATTTCTCACCCTTTTCCAGATGCTCCACCTTGGAACGGAAGATGATCTGCCGTGATTCCTCCTCAAAGTGCCTCTTAAGACCCCTCTTGGTATCCTCCAGCATATCCCTGACGTCCCAACCACAGTGCTCGAGATCTTGAAGGGAACGCAGCTCGCGCTGCATCTCGATCAGGTCACCCTTGCGCCGGGCCGCTTGCTGGCGGCCTCTCGCCTGAAAGAAACAACGGATGTTAACTTTAACATATTCCCACCAATCTGACAACCTGCTAAAGGAAAATTTGTCATTACGAAGGCACACGTAAACATCTCTAATCTCCTCCAACAACTCCCCATTTTCCAACAAAGAGCAATTCAACTTCCAGGAACCAGGGCCGGGAGGAAAACCGTTGCCCACAGTACCCTCAAAGAGAATACCCCTGTGGTCAGAGAAGAAGCAAGGGATCATAGAGTGGCTTACCTGTGCTACTGACCGAGAGGTGAACACGAAATCAATCCTGGAACGCAGTGAGCCATCAGGTCGACACCAGGTATAGTTGACTGACGCCGGCCCCATGGAACCCACCGCGTCCCTAAGAGAGGCCTCAGTCACCATCTCAATCAGCAGTTTGGATGCTACATCGAGCTTCGCTGACGCAGAAGAACTTCTTCCATCTCCCTCTACAGGACAGTTGAAGTCCCCGGCCAGAGAAACTGCCCTGGTGGTAGCGAGCTGAGTGCACAGGATATGGAAAAGCTCCAGTTGCTCGTTCTTCATAAGGGAAGCGTACACGTTGATGAGCCTAATGGGCTCTCCTGCCCAGGAACCGTCTATGACCAGTAGGCGGCCACAGACGAGCTCCTGGTAGGTTTCAAGCGTGAAGGCGTTCCCCCTAATGAGAGCAGCAATACCTGCAGACTTACAGTCGCCACCACCCGACCAGTAAGACGGACCGTGGCTCCACTCCCTGCAGAGGTGTCCGTAGGACCGAAGAGAGGGGAGGCCGCACTCCTGCATCATAACGACATTCGCATTAGCGGTTCTTTCTGCGAAGGACAAAACCGTCTGACGTCTGCTCTTCTCCTTGATGCTCCGCACATTCATGGTAAGAATAGAGATCCTAGCCATAGTGAGAGAAAAAAGAAAAGATTAAACCTTCAAGACAGGTTTTCCTAGTTACCACTCCCGTCGGGGAGTTCCTCTTCCTTCTTTCCTGCAGGCATGAGTTGCTCCAGGGAGTCTTCAATTGCTTGCAGGGCGTGGGTATCGAAAGCCTCCACCATCTCCACCGCCTCACCACCGAGGATCTCGTTGATGACCGACGTAGGGGGTTCAGCTAACAGGTTATCCACATACTGTTCCAGCTCTTCATCCACTGGGATAGCATCCTCAGCGGCTTCGACTGCAATCTTTTTGGCCACCTCGTCTTCCTCACGGGGGCCCTCGCTGATCTTTCTTTTCCTTTGTTGACCGTCTGAAACAAGACAAGCAGGAGAGGGGAGGGGGGGGATTCCTCCAGAGAAGGGCCCTCAGCAGCTGGAGGGGGAGGTGTTAGTGCTGCTGGGGGGAGGGAGACTGGGGGAGAAGGGTGAGGGGTGCAGGGGTGGCCACTGAGGTAATGGGGGGAAGGAGTGGGATAACCTCAGTGAGGGGGACACAGAGAGGGGGGGGAGTCGTCCTCTTACCCAGTTCAGACGTCTTCTTTGGCTGCTGCGGCTTCTGCTTCGGCTGCTGTTGCTGCTTTCCCTTGTTCTGCTCCGGTTTCTGAGGATTCCAGGGCTTCTGTGGCTCTTTGGGCTTGGTCGCTGGCTTCTTCTTGGCCAGCGCGGCAGGCGCGCTGACCGCGAAATCCGCTGCCACCTTCGCCCATGACCGCTTTGGGCACCCCTTGTAGGCGTGGTCCGCCTCCCCACACAGATTACAGGTCTTCCATGTGGGGCAATCCTTGGTCTCGTGCCCTACCACTCGGCAGTTCTTACAGGCGTTCTCTCTACAGTCCTTCCCTTCGTGCCTGTCCTTACCACACTTGCGACAGCGGCGTGGCATATCGGGGTAGAAGATCAGGCCATAGGAGTTCCCCAGTGAGAACAGCGGCGGCAGGTGCACGAGGCCGTTTGGATTGTGGGGGTCCCTGTGGAGGCGCACGATGGCCGACCACTTGCTGTTCCAAAAGCCTAAACTGTTCAGGATCTTGGATGGCTCCTTCATCACTGTGCAGTGTCGGCTCAGGAACGTGGCCACGTCGCTGCCTGGGGTGTGCGGGTCCCTCATGGCCACCGTGATCCGCCTCTCATTTTGTTGCACTGGGCAGCTGCCCACGAACATCCTGAAAGGCGAATCCGGCAGCGCAGATTTCACCGCATCCCAATAGCTCCTGCATATGTCCACGGAGGCAAAGGTCACGAAGAAGATCCCGGTCAAGAAAGCATGGACTGCTAGGGTCTCAGCCTTGGTGAACCCTTGCTCCAGGACCATCTTCTGACAGAAAATCTTTTCTGTCATGTTTGGACGCTTTCCGTCCACCTCCTTCAGCCTCAGGGTTACCGTTTGCCGCATCCAGGGCTCCAAGGTAGGAGGTCCCTGGGTGGGCTTCTGGCTCCCCGTCTGGCTGGAGGAAGCGGCCGGAGAGACGTCCAAGATGGCCGCAGGAGCTTGGGCCGCCTTGGCCGCGCCCCCAGCTGGTCTCCCCGCCTTCTTGAGGATGGCTCCTCCTGTGGCCATTGCCTCCGGACACCGGGCTGTCCCTCGAAGTCTCTGGGCAAAGATCTGTCCCTCGGCGCTCCCGAAGTCTTCTCCTGAAGTCTCAGCTAGGCTCCGCCTCCTAATCTGAATACTCGCAAAGTCTCCGCCTCCTGAAGTCTCCTGAAGTCGATCTCTCTCCCTTAGCTTCTCGGGCTGCGCTCCCGGCGTCCTCTCAGCTGCTTCTCCCTTGCTGGCGTCGGTCTTCGATGGCGTAGGTCTCGAAGTCGTTAGGGGGGCTCGCCTTCCCAGCCTATGGCGTCCGATTCAAGTAAGTATTTGTACCCGGTAGCTCTTACAGCTTTTCATAAGTGGGGAACCGGAAAACAGATCTGCTCGGACACCCATATCCGATATTCCGGGAAAGAAACCGAGTATTAGATCTTAAGCATAAGACAGATCTACGTTTGCGGGCCGGAGGAGCAAGTTGCCAAAGAAAGACAAAATTCTGTTTTGTTTTCTAGGAAGAAAGCAGAGTTTTCGGGAGAGGAATCGATCCTGTGGGAGGAGAACTCAGGACTGCATTCTTGCCCGGCTTCGTGGGACAGCTCGAGAGAATCCAATGGTGGTAATGGCAACGGGAGGAGCCATCGCGAAGAAGAAGCGAACCATGGGACCAGCCAAAGTAGCCCAAAATTCAGCATCCATCTCTGGGGCCGCTGCTTCTGATACCCCTTCCAGCCAGGTAATCCAGAAGCCCACCCAAGGTCCCCCAAACCTGGAGCCTTGGATGAGGCAGACGGTGACCCTAAAGTTGAAAGAGGTAGATGGAAAAGCACCCCACTTGACAGAGAAGGCCTTCTGTCAAATGATGGTGCTGGACCAGGGCTTCACCAAGACTGAGATCTTGGCCATCCACTCCTTCATCACGGGGATCTTCTTCGTGACCTTTGCCACTGTGGATATCTGTTGGAGATATTGGGACGCGGTTAGATCGGTGAGTCCGGGGTCCCCTCTCAGCAGGTTCGTGGGCAGCTGTCCTGTCCAGCACAACGAGAGGCGGATCACGTTCTCAATGAGAAATCCGCATACCCCAGGAAGCGACGTGGCCACTTTCCTAGGTCGTTACTGTACAGTCATCAAGGAACCCTCCAAGATACTGAACAGTCTCGGCTTTTGGATAGCCAAGTGGTCTGTTGTTGTGAGGCTCCATAGGGACCCCTTCAGTCCAGACGGCCTCCAGCATCTGCCCCCGACCTTTTCGCTTGGGAACTCTTACGGCCTGATCAACTACTCGGGCATGCCAAATCTCTGCCGGAGGTGCGGCAAGGCCGGGCACGTTGGCAAGGACTGCAAAGAGGATGCATGTCAGAACTGTCGGACGGTGGGGCAAGAGTCCAAGGACTGCCCACGGAGGAAGACCTGCAACCTCTGTGGGGAGGCGGACCACGCCTACAAGGGATGTCCCAAGAGATCGTGGGCGAAGGTAGCGGCGGATTTCGCGGCCACGGCGCCAGCCACCCTGGCCAAGAAGACGCCGCAACCCAAGCCCCAAGACAAGAAGAAGCCGCAGCAGCAGCCGACAGGGAAGCAGCAGCCCCCCAAGAAGCCGCAACAGCAGCCCCCCAAGAAGGCCCAGCAGCAGCAACAGACCAAGCCGGCCAGCCAGCCATCTGGAACGGGTAAGGGGGCGAAAGCCCCGCCCCCCCTCCCCTCACCGTCCCCCCTCCCCTCACCGTCCCCCCCACTGAGGAGCTCCCACTCCTTCCCCCCATTTCCTCAGTGGCCACCCCTGCCCCCCCTCGCCAAGCCCTGCCCCAGCCCACGCCCCTGGCCACGCCAGCCCCAGCAGCACTAACCGTCCTTCCTCCAGCTGCTGTGGTCCCCTCTCTGGAGGAATTCCCCCCCCTCCCCTCTCCCCTTTCTCTCATTTCAGATGGCGGACACCGGAAGAGGAGGTTGAGCGAGGAGTCTTGTTCCAACGAGACTTTCAAGAAGAGGATAGCGGTTGAGGCCCCGGTAGAGACACCCGAAGACACCCCTGAGGAGGCCCTCGCCAGGCACCAGGAGCTGGAGGAGATGGTGGAAAACCTGGTGGCGGACCCAACCCCCATCAACATCCGCAAGGTCCTGGACCTCAGCGAGTTGGAGCTGGGAGAGATGGACACGTCCGTGCCTTCGAACGCCCTGAGCGAGATCAACGAGACCCTGCGGGACCTGATGCCAGCGGGATCCTTGGAAGAACCCCCCTCCGGACGGGGGGGGGGGTAAGTAGACAGTCACTGTCTTGAAGGGTTTAATCTTTCTTTTTTCTCTTTACAAATGGCGGGAATCAACATTCTTACCATCAACGTGAGGAGCATCAAAGACAAGACTAGACATCAGACGGTCCTGTCCTTCCTGGATACGTTGAAGAACGCTAATGTCATTTTGTTGCAGGAATGTTCTCTCCCTTCTCTTAGGTCTTACAGCCACCTCTGCAGGGAGTGGAGCCACGGTCCATCCTACTGGTCCGGTGGTGGCGACTGCAAGTCCGCAGGTATCGCCGTGCTCATCCGAGGTAATGCCTTCACGCTTGAAACCTACCGGGAGCTCGTCTGTGGCCGTCTTATGGTCATAGACGGGACCTGGGCAGGGGAGCCCATTAGGCTCATCAACGTGTACGCATCTCCTCAGAAGCACAAGCGTATGGAACTTTTCCAGATCCTGCGCACTCAGCTCGCCACCACCAGGGTAGTGGTTCTGGCTGGGGATTTCAACTGTCCTGTGGAGGGCGACGGGAGAAGCTCCTCAACATCGGCGAAGCTGGACAAGACATCTAAACTACTGATCGAGATGGTGACCGAAGCCTCTCTGAAGGACGTGGTGGGTTCCATGGGGCCGGCATCAGCCAACTATACCTGGTGTCGGTCCGATGGCTCATCTCGTTCTAGGATTGACTTTGTGTTCACCTCTCGGTCGGTAGCCCAGGTGAGACACTCTATGGTCCCTTGCTTCTTCACTGACCACAGGGGCATTCTCTTTGAAGGGACACTGGGGAACGGTTTCGCACCGGGCCCGGGGTCCTGGAAATTGAATTGCTCCCTGCTGGAAAATGCGGAACTGCTTGCGGAACTTAGAGATGTTTACTTGCTTCTTCGTAATGACAAGTTTTCTTTCAACAGGTTGTCGGATTGGTGGGAATATGTGAAAGTTAACATCCGTTGTTTCTTACAGGCGAGAGGCCGTCAGCAGGCGGCCCGGCGCAAGAGTGACCTGAAGGAGATGCAGCGCGAGCTTCGTTCCCTTCTACACCTCGAGCGTTGTGGCTGGGACGTCAGGGGCATGCTGGAGGAAACCACGAGGGGCCTCAAGAGGCACTTTGAGGAGGAATCACGGCGGGTCATCTTCCGTTCCAAGGTGAGAAGTGTAATTCTTTCTTTTTCAGGAAGCTCCACTCAGGACACACGCCTGTTACAGAGATGAAGGATGCAGACGGAAACATCAGAAGGGGGAAGACGGAAGTGATGGGAGTCGTCCACGACTACTACCGCGACCTCTACTCCCTGAAACCCACCGATGAAGACGCAGAAGAGGAGTTCCTGTCAGGTATCACTAACAAGCTTGATCCTACAGGTGCTGCTATGCTCGACGCCCCCCTGACGGCGGCGGAAGTGCTCACTGCCGTTAAATCCTTTAGGGTCGGAAGGACTCCGGGCAGTGATGGTCTCCCGGCCGAGCTATACGTAGCTCTGGGGGACCTGATCTGTTCGGATCTGAAAGATCTCTATGAGGAGATGATAGCGGAGGGTACCATGCCGCCGTCACTGCGGGAAGGACTGGTCATGATCCTGTACAAGCGGAAGGGAGAACGTTGCGAGCTGAAGAATTGACGACCCATCACTCTTCTCAACGTGGACTACAAGATCCTGGCTAAGATTCTGGCTACGAGACTGAAGGCTGTCGTCGGCACGATCATCCATCCAGACCAAACTTGTGGTATTCCAGGTCGTAGGATCGCGGACAGCTTGGCCATGGTGAGAGACACATTGCACTACATCGGAGACCGCCGTGCACATGCGACCCTGATCAGCTTGGATCAGGAGAAGGCCTTCGATCGTGTCTCTCACACCTTCATGGCCAAGGCACTCCGCCAACTTGGTATGGGTAAGATGTTTTGTCGCTATGTCAGCCTGATGTATTTTGATATTCACAGCTCGGTGATGGTGAACGGCTGGAAGACTGACTCCTTTCCTGTTAGCTCTGGAGTCAGACAAGGCTGTCCTCTGTCACCTCTCCTTTTTGTTTGTGTCATAGAGCTCTTCGCGGAGTCTATCCGGCAGAATCGAGAGATCAGAGGAATCTCCGCACCGGGACCAGGTGGATACGAGGTGAAGTGTTCCTTGTACATGGACGATGTGACTGTCTTCTGCGCCGACGAGGCGTCGGTGTCAACACTCGTCCGGACCTGCGAGGGCTTCGGCCAGGCTTCAGGGGCAAAAGTCAACTGCGGAAAGTCAGAAGCCATGCTCTTCGGGGCGTGGCAGCTGGCCTCCCCTGCTGTCTTTCCTTTCACAGTTAAACCGGACTTCATCAAGATCCTGGGAGTCTGGTTCGGGAAGGAAGGTGTGGCCCTGAAGTCCTGGGTCGAACGTCTGAAGAAGGTCAATCAGAGGATTGGACTGTGGAGTCTCCGGAACCTTACCACCGAAGGGAAAGCACTGGTCCTGAGAAACGTGATCTTGCCTGTACTCCAGTACACGGCCCAGGCATGGCCGCCGCTGGCATCGGTGTCGAGGGCCATCACCAGGACCGTCTTCCACTTCATCTGGGGCTCCAAGATGGATCGGGTGAAGCGGACACGCATGTACAAGAGTCATCTGAAGGGAGGTAAGAATATCCCAGATATTCCGACTTTACTAAGGATTGCTTTTGTTTGTGATTGTGTTCGCAGAACCCTGAGGACAGCTAACGGATCCGCAGGGAAGACCATGTCGCGCTTGTTCCTGCTACCCCTCTGGAGAGGACTCAGCTGGGAGAAGTGGGACAGCTCCGTCCCTTATAATTGGATCGTCCCGTGGTTCTACGCAGACGTGACCAGATTCGTGAGGGAGTTCCAACTGGAGGGTCTGAAGCCGGATCTCTGGAAACCGAAGACGATCCACAAGCTCATCCGAGTGAGGGATTCGTTGGAGGAGGTGCCAGCTCTGCCAGCGAGTACAGCGGAGGTCGTTTGGGAAAACATCTCTTCAAACTCGCTGACCAACGGACACAAGGACCTGTCGTGGATGGCTGTCGGAGGAGGACTCCCAACGAGGTCATTCATGCACGCCCGCAACCTGAGCTGGACGAGGTATTGCCCGCGGTGCCCCTACAAGGAGGAAACATCTATGCACATCTTTTGGGAGTGCCCGTTTGCTCAGGGTCTGTTGGATGAGCTGGAGGAAGAATTCGAGGACTGCGTCCCCAGGAGGGGTCTGACGTACCACGCGGTGCTGTATGGACTTTTCCAGGGGACTCACGCAGAGACTGACATCCAGGCGGCCTGGCGCCTTGTGAACTGCTTCAAGGATGCCATCTGGTTCGCCAGGAAAAGACTGATTTTGCGGAGGGAGAGTGTCTCCTTCCAGGTTTGTTGCAGACTCATCCACAGTCTACAACGGGACTATTCGATCTTGGATAGCCTGGCCGGCGAAGAGGAGGAAGAGGACTGATCCACCACCATCGGCGGCGTCGTCGTTCTCCCCCTCCCCTCTCCCCCCCATGTGTGTAGTGTTATTCAATAAAGCTTCGGGCCTTGTGATTACCCCCTACCTTTTCCCCTCTCTCCTCTCCCCCTCCCATCACATGTACTGTATGCTTTTTGTTTAACCTTGTTTTCAGAAAAGTATGCTATGTAGGGTAGGAAGTAGTGGTAGTATAGGGAGTGTATCATTGCCTGTATTGTACCTATCCTGCCCCTTTGTGTGTTGTGGTCTTAAATAAAGCTTCGGGCCTGTGACCCCCCCCCCCCCCCCCCTTTTTACCCCCTTCTTTTTGTCACAGTTCTATGCTTTATATTTTGACCAATGTTAGAGTAGGTTTGTAGTGCAGCATGTTAGGTAGGAATAAAATGCATTTCTCGCCGCATGTTGCGCCGCATCCCTTAAGGATGACTCTTAGTCATTGATTGTGGATTTGTAACTCAGTGCGCTGCGTCACAAACCCCTTGTTATTCCTTGTGGAAATAAGATGTGTTGCCAATAAAGAGTTTTTTGTTCAAAAAGGTAGCTCTTACACGGGACACCCTGTTCTGATAAGAACAGATTTTTTACATTTTTATTTATAAAGTTCATAAAATACAAAAACAAAAACGTTTGAACGTACAGCGAAATAGCCATAAATCCACAAAAAAAACAAAGCAAAAAGGACATAAACATGATAAACATACATTACATTTTTCAGAATACAAAAAGGAACAAAAATAGGGCGATTTAAGTCATGTCACTCTCTGAACTTAACCTAAACTTCCACACATAGTACAATAATCGTTTTAGGACCGAACACTCTAACTTAATTTCACCTCTAACCCAAGCCAACACCGCTTTACAATCGAACGTACAAACCTCATATTTCTTACAGAAATCTAAAGGATTTGATCGCAAGAGCCCTATTAGTTCTCTCCTGATTTCAAGATCGTCTCTAAAACGTACGTAACTATCCGAACTTTGCTCAGCCTCCTCAACCATCCAATTAAACTCCTCAGCAATTCTCTGCTCTCTAAGAGCTTTCTCCTCCTCTACATCCAATTGAGTCTCTTCCACAATTTTTCCTGAACTTTCAATCCTTTCTGAACTTTCAACCCTCCTACTAGGTCCCTCCTCTTCCGAATATTCCTCTATGATGGCCTCCGCAAGTTCACTATCAGTTGCAGCTTCCACAGCTACCTCAGCCTCCATCTCCACTGACTCCTCCTCAACTCTCTCCGCCCACCTAGAACTTTTCTTCTTTTTTTTTGTCTTCCTACTACTCTGACAAGCCTCACTCTCCTCACCTGAAGAAATTCCCTTGTCAGCCTCAAGGATAGCGGTATCAGAGATTTCTATGCCAACATCAATAGCCCTCACCACCCCCAGCACTCGCACCACCCCCCGCACTCTCACCAACACTCACCTCAACATCCTCACCACAACGCTGTGGGCACTGGCGGTATAGGTGCTCCGCAGATCCACACAGATTGCAACACACGGGGCTCTCGCAATTCGAAGAAAGGTGACCTTCTTTCCTGCAATGGGTACATACAATCTTACCACAATTAACAGTTAAATGACCATATTCACGACAGTTACTACAAAAATCAGGTCTACCTCTAAAATAAACTTCCCCATTAACCTTCCCCAACTTAAATCTGCCAGGTGGCAAAAATAATGACCCATCAGGCTTACGCTTTACTATAACATAATACCGCCTCTTACAGGTCCAGAACCCACATTCATTGAGTATTTTACCTTTAAATATAATGTTAGAACAGTAGTTAGACAGAAACTGAAAAACCTGGTGATCAAAAACAAAAGGACTGTAAATTTGTACAACGAGCAAAAGTTCATTGTCCGGATAATGTGGAACAACGGCAATTCCTTCCATCTCAGGAGCATTCCTCAAAGTACGTAAGTTCAACAAAAAGTCCTTAAGGTAAGACTTGCTGGTAAAAGTCACGTCGAACACACCTCTTTTAGGAAAATCCATAAATGACAAGATCATATTACGGGTCAGCTTGAAGATCCCTAGGAGTAGGGTAGTAGAGATGAACCTCACTCCTTTAACAGCACGAAATTTTTCCTCCACCATGAAGCGGACGGTATCCTCCAACTTTTGGTTCTCCGGAACATCCCCCATGACGCTGGTGTAGACAGCAGATCACAGGAACGTAGAAAAAACAGGAATCACGGCTCAGCGCAGACCACAGGAAAACGAAAACCACCTCCAACGAAAGCAGCGCTTCTCCTCTACCTGGAAGCCGTCAGACGCTCAGGTCACCGGATTGGTGACCTAGCTATCGCCCCTCTGTTGTCCTGGGACTAATCCCCTACCCCAATAGCTGCAAACTGGTTAAGACCCAGCTTAAAAGCCAGGCCGATCCAGGGAGGCCGAGGAGGGGTTACCTAGGACAAATCTAAGCAGATCACCCCAAGTGCAGCACGGCAATACTACACTTGGGATTAGCCAAGAGGCCGAGAAGCGACAAATCAGCTCCTGGGTTTTAGGGTTAAGGTTAGGCAGATTTGCTTAGCATTGATTGGACATTCTACATGTCAACCATACATTCCCCTTACGTCCGACAGCAGCACAATATGGGGTATCTCTGCCCCTGTGTGTTGTTTAGGACAGGTGGAACCTTTAATTAGCACCAAAAAGGTGCCTCCTACTAGCCCTATAAGAGGGCACAAGAGACCTCCCTCCACTGTGTTTTTTTCTGTCCTGTGTGGAACAGGTGGACGGAGGTCTCTTGTGACCTCCCGTTGCTAGGGGTTTTATTTATTCCTGGCTTACCTTTTTGGGGTACCTCGGTCCCGAAGAAAAAACCTCTGGTCCTTCGGGCCTTCGCACCGCAGCGCAGCGTTATCCGGCATCCATCTGCAGGCAGCGCGATCCCGGAAGTAAGCGGGGAACCTCCTCGGCAGGAACTTTTCTCCGGTTCCGTGTTCCCAGGGGAAGGAGGCCTTTGCGCACCACCGCGCCCTACTTCCGGTTTTCTCGGAAAAAGTGCGGTAAGTTTGGAAATTTTAAATTTAAAGGCAAAATATAGAATTGATTTTTGCTGCTTGTATTTTGAGCCTCTGGCTTAGGCTTATGCTCCTCTATGTTCCAGTATGGCGTTTGACTTGTTTTGGTGCTGTATAAATGTTTCTTTGTTGGCTTCCTCCCCTCGCTGCTGGATTACATTTAAAAGGTCTGAATGCAGTCCTTTATTTGTTGAGTGAGTAGTTTCTAGCTCCTCTGCTGCGGGTTGCGGTGGCTGGTTTTTTTCTGACGGTTTTTTTCTCTCTTCAAGTGACCGATTCAAAAAAAAAAAAAAAAAAAAAAAAAAAGAGGTACCCCTTGGGTTTTTATGCGATGCTTGGCGATTTTCCCTGTTTCAGTTTCAGTGTCACGTGGCTGTTTGATGTTTCAGATGTCATCTTCTGCAGCACGTAATGGCGATGCGCTTAGGAGGAAAAATTCCTCTAAACTTGAAACACCTAATGTGTTTGGATTGCAATACCCCTTTACCTGACGGCTATGATTTTACCCGCTGTCACCAGTGTCGCGGACCCTGCTGGAAGTACCTTCTATAAGATGTTGTTACTTGGGTAAAGGACTTTATGAGGAGTCTCTTAAAGGAGAGTCGTTCTTCCATCGCCCAGATTGCCAAGAGACCGCAGATTGAGACACAATCTTGCTTACGGATCTCTGATGAAGATTATCAGATAGTGGACGAGACACTCTCATCTGACGATTCCACTGAAGATCCCAGCAGGCCATGCTTCCACTCGAAAAATTATGCCGGCTGCTGAAGTCCATCCGGTCTAAGGATCGTGATGTTGACGGGGGAAGCCTCCGTGTCCACCTATAGAGGGCCTAGGGTCTTCCAAGTGGACCAGACATTACAAAAAGTAATGTCCTCAGAGTGGAGAAGTCCTGAAAAACCTCTTGTGGTTCCTAGGAGGTTCAGCGCTTTATTCCCAGTTGCTCAATGGGATCAATGGGGTCCTCCTCCCAAGGTGGATATGGCGGTGGCTAAACTGTCCTGCCGCACTAAGGTACCATCAGATGATGGAGCAAATCTGCACGACGCCATGGCAGGCGCTTCGACAATACCTTCAAAAAGGCTTATTCAGCTGCCTCGCCCAAGACCGCTGTGCGGTTGCGTCCTGTGAAGTGTCAGCCAAATTATGTACTGACCTGGTCCACCTCAAAAGTGACCGACTCTGGAGTCCAGAGACGAGCTGCTAGGGTTTCTAGGCTCAGTTTCCCTGGCAGCTGAATATTTAACGGAAGCCTCCCACCATCAATTAAGGCTGGCGGCCAAATCCCTGGCACTTACCAAGAACACTGCAGCAGGAAGACCTCTATGGTTAAAACCTTGGAGAGCTGTGTTCCCCTCAAAGTATAATTTGTGCGCATTACCCTTTGAGCCGGGTAGAGTCTTTGGCTGTGCCCTAGACGAGATCCTAGAGGGCTTGGCCGACAAGAAGGGTAAAACTTTACCCCAGGCCTTCAGAGGTAGGTCTGGCTCTGGCCGTGGTAGAGGCTATCCGCCTCGTCGTGGAAGGCAGTCCAGAGAGGCTCTAGTTATTCCTCTAGAGGCGCCGGCCGGAGATTCCGAAGTCTGATGATAAAAAAGTCAAGCCTAGCTTTTTGACATCAGAAGCAGTTTTCCTGTGGCCGAGATTCCTGTCGGAGGTCGTGTCTCCCACTTTCTCAACTGCGGGCAGGAAAAAATTCGAGACCCATGGGTCCGGTAGGTAATCCAAAGAGGTTATGCAATCAAGTTCCTCCGTCCTTCTCAGGATCGGTTTGTGTTAACTCGCAGCCTCCCTGGAATGCTTCATCCGAGAGTACATTCACAAGGGAGCCCTGGTGGAAGTCCCTTCTCTAGAAGAAGGATCCAGTGTCTATTCTCCCGTCTTCCTGATGCCAAAACCGGCAGACAAGTGGAGAATGATCATAGACTTAAGGTACCTCAACCGCTTCATCAAAAAGAAGTGCTTCCATAGGAAAACCATAAAGTCTGTCACCACCTTTCTCCTCTAAGGCGATGTTTTTTGTGACTTTGGATATAAAAGACGCCTATTTGCATATTTCTATTTACCTCCACACAGAAGGTTTTTTTCTAAGGATTGCCGTAATAGTTTCCGGCCACAGGAAGCACTTTCAATTCACAGCACTACCCTTCGGGATCTCCTCTGCTTCCCACACCTTTACAAAGGTAGTGGCCCCCATAACGGCCGCCCTCAGGCTTCAGGGGATATTCTTGGTGCCTTATCTAGACGACTGGTTGATAAAGGCCCAGTCAGAGTCTGTTCTGCTCCAGTACCTACAGACAGCCTTCAGAGTCTGTGATGGCTTATAAATTGGGAGAAGTCAAAAACGATCCCTTCAACTCGAAGGAAGTTCCTCTGAGAAAACTACTTCCTAGATTGAGTCCGCCTGCAAATCTCCTTGACACCAGCAAGGAAGGAGAAGCTGGTTGCGGCAGTCCGGCACCTCTTCAAAAAGCCGATAGCCTCCATCAGAACATTGATGAAGATCCTGGGCTTGATGTCTTCCGCAGTGGAGGCAGTCCCATGGGCCTTGTGGCACTTACTTCCCCTCCAGAAGGAGTTACTAGAGGCTTGGGATCGCTCCCTTCTTACATTCAGCAAGAAGATTCGACTCTCCCCCAGGACCCGTCTTTTTCCCTCAAGTGGTGGTTGCACCTGAAAGACGGAAGGTCCACGGTCCAACCTTCTTGGACCCTGTTGACTACAGATGCATCCCTCTCGGGATGGGGAGCCCATTGGACGAAAACTACATAAAGGGAGTCTGGAGCGCTCCTGAAAAAAGGACCTCGTCCAACTGGAAGGAGCTCAGAGCCGTATATCGTGCCTTACTCTATTGCTTGCCTCTTCCCAGGGAAGAGCAGTCAAAATCCGGTCAGACAACATGACCACAGTGCTGTACGTGAACAGACAGGGAGGCACCAGATCACCAACCCTCCTTAGGGAGGCAGATCTGATATTTACATGGGCAGAGAAAAATCTAACCCATTTATCCGCAGTTCACATCAAGGGCTCCCTGAACATAGTAGCGGATCGGTTGAGTCGGGGGTTATGCCGTATCAGGAGAATGGTCACTCAATCCAGAAGTCTTTCATCAGATTACCTTAGGGGTCTTCCAGAAATAGACCTCATGGCAACCCGACTCAACGCCAAGGTGGAGAAGTTCTGTTCCCTTTACCAGGAGGACAATCCATTGGCAGTGGATGCCCTGTCCATCCCTTGGAGGTCCAGGCTGGCATACATCTTCCCTCCAATTCCAATAATACCAAAGGTATTAATGAAAATCAGACAGGACCAAGTCTCTGTGATAGCCATCATTCCATTCTGGCCAAAAAGAGCTTGGTTTTTCCCAACTCATGGAGATGAGTCGAGGGATATATTGGAGGCTTCCCCCCATCCAGAACCTGGTTTCCCAAGGATCTCTGAAGTGCCAGGATCTCTGGAGATTCAACCTGACAGCCTGGAGGTTGAGCAGTCCCTACAGCAGGATAGAGGACTGTCAGAGGCCGTCCTGAAGACCCTTTATTCTGCAAGAGCAGAATCTACCAATAAGAACTACCAGAGGACAGCCAAGATTTTCATGGAGTGGTGCTCCAAGAAGGGTATTAATAATCTAGAACCTTCAACGGCTGATATTTTCTTCAGGACGGTTTGGATAAGGGCCTTGCCCCTGCCACTTTGAAAGTGCAGATTGCGGCCCTCTCCGCTCATTTGAACAGACGTCTGTCTCAGGATCCTCTGGTTGCAAGGTTCCTTAAAGGGGCAATGAGGCTAAAGCCCTCAGTATCATCCGCAGTGGGACCTTGCGGTAGTAATTACAGGCCTGTGCGGTCCTTCATTTGGACCCTTGGAGACTACGGGGATAAAATATTTAGCCTACAAACCACTTTTTTGTTGGCTATTATATCTGCCAAAGAGTAGGGGTACTCCAGGCCCTCTCTTCTAGAGAGCCGTACATTTTGTTTTTGCAGATAGGGTGCACCTTAGGTTTGCCTGGGTTTATCCCTAAGGTCCCCTCATACTATAATAGCAATCAGCTAATTTCGTTACCTGTCTCCCCCCCCCCCCCCCCCCCCAAACAAAAAACACAACAAAAAAAAAAAACCCCACCACCCAACGACGTACTCACCCCTCCCCCCCCCCCACCACCACACACACACACACACACACACACACAAAAACAAAAAACACAAAAACCAAACAAACCCCACCCACCCCCTCCCCCCACACCCCAAAAACAAACAACACCCTCCTTTTTTTTTTTTTTTCTTTCACCCTCCCCCTCCTCTCTCCCCCCCCCCCCCCCCCCCCCCGCCCGCCTCCCCCCCCAGCCCCCCGCCCCACCCCTCCCCCCCACCCGGCCCGACACCACCACCCCCATCTCACTTACCCTTCACTTTTAATTATCAATTACCCACACCCACCCCCCACCCCCAACCCCCCGCCAGCCGCCGTCCGTCGTGGGGCAAGGAAGAAAACCCCCCCCCCCTAAGAACTTTCCCCCCTCTCTCCCTTGTGCCGCCGCCCGCAGGGAAGGGGATTTTTGGATAGCAACATCATTCTCCCTCCCCTCCACCCAACCACCCCCCCCGCCCCCCCCCCCGCAGGTTTCTTTTTTTTTTTTTTTTAAATACAACGGGGGGGGGGGGCTCCTCTCCTCCCCTTAGGGGGGGAGGGGGGGTCCTTTTTTGTGGTTATTAAAGGTTCCCCCTGGCCTAAACAACCCCCCAGAGCAGGGGTTTTTTTGGATTGAACAAAAGCTTTTATTTGCATCCAAGTCTTATACAAAAAATAACAAGGTACTGCGACGCAGCGCATAACTGTATTACAATACCACAATTCAGTCTATATCATTCATCCTTAAGGGATGCGGCGCGGCATACGGCGACAGGAAATACATCCTAACACTACATGCCGCACTACAAACCTAGCTGACATACTTTTGGTCAATGCAATAAACACAGACGAGTGACAAAAACAGAGGGACGAGGGGGAGGGAAGGTCACAGGCCCGAAGCTTTATTGATTGACCACAACACACATGAGGGGAGGACAGGCAATGCAAGAAATAATATACTTCCTATACTACCACTACTTCCTACCCTGGCAATAACTAACACATTTTAGGGGGGGACAGGTAAATACAAGAAATAATATACTTCCTATACTACCACTACTTCCTACCCTAACTCTAAACAAAATGGTTAAACGGCAAAAGCATCAAACATGTGATGGGATGGGGAAGAGGAAAGAGGGAAAGGGGAGGGGATGATCACAGGCCCGAAGCTTTATTTGAGTAACACGACAGACATGAAGGGAGGACGGGGAAGGGAAAAAACAGACGTCGCCGAAGACTCAGTCCTCTTCTCCCTCCTCTTCACCGGCCAGGCTATCCAGAATGGCATAGTCCCGCTGCAGGCTGCGGATCAGCCTGCAACAATCCTGAAAAGTGATGTCCTCTCTTCGCAAAGTCAGTCCTTTTCTGGCGAACCAGATAGCGTCCTTGAAACAGTTCACAAGTCGCCAGGCCTCCAGAATGTCACTCTCTCTGTGAGTCCCCTGGAAGAGCCCATACAATACCGCGTGGTACGTCAGGCCCCTCCTGGGTACACAGTCCTCAAAGTCATCTTCCAGCTCGTCCAACAGGCCTTGAGCAAAAGGGCACTCCCAAAAGACGTGCAAAGATGTTTCCTCCTTGTAGGGGCACCGTGGGCAGTACCTCGTCTTGCTCAAGTTGCGGGCATGCATGAACGACCTGAGGGGCAGCCCCCCTCGGATAGCCATCCACGACAGATCCTTGTGCCCGTTGGTCAGCAGACGTGAAGAGACGTTCTCCCAAACGACCTTCGTGGCGTCCGCTGTGAGTCCTGGAACCTCCTCCATGCCATCCCTAGCTCGGATGAGCTTGTGGATGGTCTTTGGCTTCCACAGATCCGGTTTAAGACCCTCCAGCTGGAACTCCCTCACGAACTTGGGCACGTCCTTGTAGAACCACGGGACGGTCCAGTTGTAAGGGACGGAGCTGTCCCATTTCTCCCAGCCGAGCCCTCGCCAGAGGGGGAGCAGGAACAAACGAGACATGGCCTTCCCCGCGGATCCGCTGACTGTACTCAGGGTTCTGCGAACACAATCACAAACAAAAGCCGATCTTAGAAGGGTTGGAATATCGGGGACATTCTTACCTCCCTTGAGCCGGTCCTTGTACATGATGCTCCGCTTCACCCGGTCCATTTTGGAGCCCCACACAAAGTGGAAGACGGTCCTGGTGATGGCCCGCGCCACCGTTGCCAGTGGGGGCCAGGCCTGTGCGGTGTATTGGAGCACAGGCAGGATCTCATTCCTCAGGACGAGCGCCTTTCCCTCGATGGTGAGCTGACGTAGGCTCCAAAGCCCGATTCGCTGATTGATTTTCTTGAGTCTTTCGTCCCAAGACCTCAGGGCGGCGCCTTCCTTTCCGAACCAGACTCCCAAGATCTTGATGAAGTCCGGCTGTACTGTGAAAGGAAAGAAAGCAGGGGAGGCCAGGTGCCACTCTCCGAAGAGCATGGCCTCTGACTTTCCACAGTTCACCTTAGCCCCTGAGGCTCGGCCGAAGCGTTCGCAGGTCTGGACGAGCGTTGACACCGACGACTGGTCAGCGCAGAAGACGGTCACATCGTCCATGTAGAGCGAACACTTGACTTCCAGGTTTCCTGAGCCCGGTGCGATGATCCCTCTGATCCCTCGATTCTGCCGGATAGATTCTGCGAACAGTTCTATAACACAAACAAAAAGGAGGGGAGAGAGCGGGCAGCCTTGTCTGACCCCGGAGCGAACCGAAAAGGGGTCAGTTTTCCAGCCGTTCACCATCACCGAGCTGTGGATGTCAAGATACATGAGGTTAACCATACGACAGAACCACTCACCCACACCAAGTTGGCGGAGGGCTTTCGCCATGAAATCGTGAGAGACACGATCGAAGGCCTTCTCCTGATCCAGACTGACCAGGGCCGCGTGCGCACGGCGGTCTCCGATGTAGTGCAATGTGTCTCTCACCAGGGCTAAGCTGTCCGCGATCCTCCGACCAGGAATGGCGCAGGTTTGGTCCGGGTGGATGACGCTGCCGATGACTGCCTTCAACCTCGTTGACATCACCTTGGCCAGGATCTTGTAGTCCACGTTGAGGAGCGAGATGGGACGCCAATTCTTCAGGTCGCATCTTTCCCCCTTCTGCTTGTACAAGATCGTGATCAAGCCTTCCCGCAACGACGGCGGCATCGTCCCCGCCACCACCATCTCCTCGTAGAGATCTTTCAGATCCGAGCAGATCAGGTCCCCCAGAGCTACGTATAGCTCGGCGGGGAGACCGTCGCTACCCGGAGTCCTTCCGACCTTAAAGGATTTAGCGGCAGCGAGGACTTCGGCCACCGTCAGAGGGGCGTTCAGAGCCTCAGCACCTGTAGGATCAAGAGGATTCGTGATACCTGACAGGAACTCTTGCGCTGCATCTTCGTCGGTGGGTTTCGGGGGAGTAGAGGTCGCGGTAGTAGTCGCGGACGACGCCCATCACTTCCTTCTTCCCCCCTTCTCATGTTGCCGTCTCCATCCCTCATCTCTGTGACGGGCGTGTGGCCTGAGTGGACCTTTCTGAAAAAGAAAGAGTTACATTTCTCACCCTTCTCCAGATGCTCCACCTTGGAACGGAAGATGATCTGCCGCGATTCCTCCTCAAAGTGCCCCTTGAGACCCTTCTTGGCGTCCTCCAGCATATCCCTGACGTCCCAGCCACAGCGCTCGAGGTCCTGAAGGGAGCGCAGCTCGCGCTGCATCTCCCTCAGGTCCCCCTTGCGCCGGGCCGCCTGCTGGCGGCCTCTCGCCTGGAAGAAACAACGGATATTGACTTTAACATATTCCCACCAATCCGACAACCTGCTAAAGGAAAATTTGTCGTTACGAAGGCACACGTAGACATCTCTAATCTCCTCCAACAACTCCTCATTTTCCAGCAAGGAGCAATTCAGCTTCCAGGAGCCGGGGCCGGGTGGAAAACCGTTGCCCACGGCGCCCTCAAAGAGAATACCCCTGTGGTCAGAGAAGAAGCAAGGGATCATAGAGTGGCTTACCTGTGCTACTGACCGAGAGGTGAACACGAAGTCAATCCTGGAACGCAGTGAGCCATCGGACCGACACCAGGTGTAGTTGGCTGATGCCGGCCCCATAGAACCCACCGCGTCCCTGAGAGAGGCCTCGGTCACCATCTCGATCAGCAGTTTAGATGTTACATCGAGCTTCGCCGACGCAGAAGAACTCCTTCCGTCACCCTCCACAGGGCAGTTGAAGTCCCCGGCCAGAATGACCGCCCTGGTGGTAGCGAGCTGAGTGCGCAGGATCTGGAAAAGCTCCAGGCGCTCGTTCTTCATGGGGGAAGCGTACACGTTGATGAGCCTAATAGGCTCCCCCGCCCAGGAACCGTCTATGACCATTAGCCGGCCACAGACGAGCTCCCGGTAGGTTTCAAGCGTGAAGGCGTTCCCCCTGATGAGAACGGCAATACCTGCGGACTTGCAGTCGCCACCACCCGACCAGTAAGACGGACCGTGGCTCCACTCCCTGCAGAGGTGTCCGTAGGACCGAAGAGAGGGGAGGCCGCACTCCTGCATCATCACGACATTCGCCTTAGCAATGTTCTCCACGAACGACAAAGCTGTCTGACGTCTACTCCTCTCCTTGATGCTCCGCACATTTATGGTAAAGATAGAGATCCCAGCCATAGTGAGAGAAAAAAGAAAAGATTAAACCTTCAAGACAGGTTTTCTAGTTACCGCTCCCGTCGGGGGGGTTTCTCCTCCTTCTTGTCCGCAGGCAAGAGTTGCTCCAAGGAGTCTTCAATCGCCTGCAGGGCGTGGGTATCGAAAGCCTCCACCATCTCCACCGCCTCACCGCCGAGGATCTCGGTGATGATTGACGCCGGGGGTTCGGCCAGCAGGGTATCCACATACCGCTCGAGTTCTAAGTCCACCGGGATGGCGTCCTCGGCGGGCTCCACTGCTATCTTTTTGGAGACCTCGTCGTCTTCGTCGGGGCCTTCGCTCTTCTTCCTTTTCCTTTGCTCTGAAACAAGACAAGCGGGAGAGGGGAGGGGGGGGGAATTCCTCCAAGGAGGGGCCCGCAGCAGCTGGAGGGGGAGGTGTTAGTGCTGCTGGGGGGAGGGAAGCCGGGGGGGGAGGGTGAGGGGGGGGGCAGGGGTGGCCACTGAGGTGATGGGGGGAAGGAGGGGGATAACCTCAGTGGGGGGAACACTGGGAGGGGGGGGAGTCGTCCGCTTACCCTGCTCAGGATTTTTCTTGGGCTGCTGCGGCGGCTGCGGCTTCTGCTTCTGCTTCTGCTGCTGCTGCTGCTGCTTACCCTTGCTCTGCTCCGGTTTCTGGGGATTCCGGGGCTTCTGAGTGTCTTTGGGCTTGGTCGCTGGCTTCTTCTTGGCCGGCGCGGCGGGCGCGCCGGCCGCGAAATCCGCCGCCACCCTCGCCCAGGATCTCTTCGGGCACCCCTTGTAGGCGTGGTCCGCCTCCCCACACAGATTACAGGTCTTCCGTGTGGGGCAATCCTTCGTCTCGTGCCCCACCACACGGCAGTTCCTGCAAGCGTTCTCCTTGCAGGCCCTTCCTTCGTGCCCCTCCTTACCACACTTGCGACAGCAGCGCGGCATATCGGGGTAAAAGATGAGCCCGTAGGAGTTCCCGAGCGAGAACACCGGCGGCAGATGCACGAGGCCGTTGGAGTTGTGGGGGTCCCTGTGGAGGCGGACTACGGCTGACCACTTACTGTTCCAGAAGCCGAGACTGTTCAGGATCTTGGACGGCTCCTTGACCACAGTACAGTACCTGCTCAGGAACGTGGCTACGTCGCTGCCTGGGGTGTGCGGATTCCTCATCGCCACCGTGATCCGTCTCTCGTTCTGTTGCACTGGGCAGCTGCCCACGAACATCCTGAAAGGGGATCCCGGCAGCGCTGACTTCACCGCATCCCAATACCTCCTGCATATGTCCACGGAGGCAAAAGTCACAAAGAAAATCCCTGTGACGAAGGCGTGGACTGCCAGGGTCTCGGCTTTGGAAAAGCCCTGCTCCAGGACCATCTTTTGACAGAAAATTTTCTCTGTCATGTTTGGACGCTTTCCGTCCACCTCCTTCAGCCTCAGAGTCACCGTTTGCCTCATCCAGGGCTCCAAGGTTGGAGCCCCCTGAGTCGGCAGCAGGTTTCCCGTCTGGCCGGCGGAAGCGGACGGAGAGACGTCCGAGATGGCCGCCGGAGCCTGGCTTACCTTGGCCTTGCCCCCGGCTGGTCTCCCCGCCTTCTTGGGGATGGTTCCTTGTGTGGCCATTACCTCCTGGCACCGGGCTGTCCCACGAAGACTCTGGGCAGAGAACTGTCCCTCGGCGCTCCTGAAGTCTTCTCCTGGAGTTTCAGCTAGGCTCCGCCCCCTAATCTGAATATCTCCCGAAGCTCCGCCTCCCGAAGTCCAAGTCGTTCTCTCTCCCTGAGCTTCCCGGGATGTGCTCACGGTGGGTTGTCAGCTGCTTCTCCCTTGCTGGCGTCGGTCTTCGATGGCGAAGGTCTCGAAGGCGCTAGAGGGCTCGCCCTCTCGGTCTAAAGGCAGATCAAATGCAGCACTGCTCCCCCGTCCAATAAATGGCACTCGGTTTATCCTGGAAATTTCGGATATGGGCGTCCGAGCGGATCCGCTTTCTGGCGTCCCAGAAGTTTTACCGGATATTGCTATCCGAACGGTTCCTATTCCAGTTCCCCTCGCACCAGATATTGAACTGATAAGAACAGATACTACACTTGATCTTAGCCAAAAGGCCGAGAAGCGAGGACGGGAAAACCCCCCCCCCTGCGCCGCCCTCCCCCCCTACCGGAGCCAACACGACTTCACAAACAACCCTACCCCCCCCCCACCAAGCAAATAAACCTAAGGGGGGCCGATTTTTTTTTTTCTTTTTTCTTTTTTAAATATGTAATTTTTTTCCCCCCCCCCCTAAATACACAAAAACCCCTCCTCCATTTAATCTAAATAACCACCAGAAAGTTACCAAACACATCTAATTACATATGCGTGAATCTGACCAATCACAATCAAGTACGCTCAGCACCTGGGTTTTGGTTTCAGTCGGTTTCTTTTTAAGACTTTGTAGCTCACATTTGGGGGGTCTTTTGGGGACAAATTAATAATTTGTTTAGCAGGCTTCTCCTTTCCACCCTACTAACCCCCCCCCCCACCAACAAAATCAGCGCAAGAGAGATTTTTTTTTCCTCTTTTCTATTTTTCATTTATTTATTTTAATCCCCCTCCCTTCAAAAACACAAAAATGTCTGCTAGATTAAATCTAAATAACCACCAGAAAGTCACCCAACACATCTAATTTCATATGCGTATCTACCATCCAATCAAGTAAGCTGAGCTCCTGGGTTTTAGGGTTAGGCAGATTTGCTTAGCATTGATTGGACATTCTACATGTCAATCATACATTAGCCCCACCAAGAAGGAAATTAAGCTTAGGGAGAGATTAATTTTTTTGCTCTTTTCTAATTATCAAATTAATAAATTAATCCTGCTACCTTAAAATGCACAAAAATGTCTGCTAGATTAACTCTAAATAACCACCAGAAAGTCACCAAACACATCTAATTACATATGCATAAATCTGACCAATCACAATCAAGTAAGCTCAGCGGGTGAGGGCTATTGTGAGTATTACATGACTTAGGGTGAGAGTGCAATTTATAGGAGAGACAAATTAGAATACAGAGTTGCTTAGCATTGATTGGACATTCTAATTGTCAATCATACAATAGCCCCACCAAAAAGGAATTTAAGCTTAGGGAGCGATTAATTTTTTTGCTCCAAACACATCTACTTACATATGCGTAAATCTGACCAATCACAATCAAGTAAGCTCAGCTTCTGGGGGTTAGGGTTAGCATTAGGGTTAGGGTTGCGAAGGGAAGCGCGCCATTAACGTGGCAATAACGCACACCCCTGGGTTAAATCCACGGTGACGTTTAGTGCCCAGTGACCCCATCGCCTTTGCGAAGGCAAGCGCGCCGGATTAACACGGCACAAACCCCCCCCCCCGGGTTAAATCCAGGGCGACGTTTAGTGCCCAGTGACCCCATCGCCTTTGCGAAGGCAAGCGCGCCATTAACGTGGCAATAACGCACACCCCTGGGTTAAATCCAGGGCAACGTTTAGTGCCCAGTGACCCCATCGCCTTTGCGAAGGCAAGCGCGCCATTAACGTGGCAATATCGCACACCCCTGGGTTACATCCACGGCGACGTTTATTGCCCAGTGACCCCATCGCCTTTGCGAAGGCAAGCGCGCCATTAACGTGGCAATAACGCACACCCCTGGGTTAAATCCAGGGCGACGTTTAGTGCCCAGTGACCCCATAGCCTTTGCGAAGGCAAGCGCGCCATTAACGTGGCAATAACGCACACCCCTGGGTTAAATCCAGGGCGATGTTTAGTGCCCAGTGACCCCATCGCCTTTGCGAAGGCAAGCGCGCCATTAAGGTGGCAATAACGCACACCCCTGGGTTAAATCCAGGGCGACGTTTAGTGCCCAGTGACCCCATCGCCTTTGCGAAGGCAAGCGCGCCATTAACGTGGCAATAACGCACACCCCTGGGTTAAATCCAGGGCGACGTTTAGTGCCCAGTGACCCCATCGCCTTTGCGAAGGCAAGCGCGCCATTAACGTGGCAATAACGCACACCCCTGGGTTAAATCCAGGGCAACGTTTAGTGCCCAGTGACCCCATCGCCTTTGCGAAGGCAAGCGCGCCATTAACGTGGCAATAACGCACACCCCTGGGTTAAATCCAGGGCGACGTTTAGTGCCCAGTGACCCCATCGCCTTTGCGAAGGCAAGCGCGCCATTAACGTGGCAATAACGCACACCCCTGGGATAAATCCAGGGCGACGTTTAGTGCCCAGTGACCCCATCGCCTTTGCGAAGGCAAGCGCGCCATTAACGTGGCAATAACGCACACCCCTGGGTTAAATCCAGGGCGACGTTTAGTGCCCAGTGACCCCATCGCCTTTGCGAAGGCAAGCGCGCCATTAACGTGGCAATAACGCACACCCCTGGGTTAAATCCAGGGCGACGTTTAGTGCCCAGTGACCCCATCGCCTTTGCGAAGGCAAGCGCGCCATTAACGTGGCAATAACGCACACCCCTGGGTTAAATCCAGGGCGACGTTTAGTGCCCAGTGACCCCATCGCCTTTGCGAAGGCAAGCGCGCCATTAACGTGGCAATAACGCACACCCCTGGGTTAAATCCAGGGCGACGTTTAGTGCCCAGTGACCCCATCGCCTTTGCAAAGGCAAGCGCGCCATTAACGTGGCAATAACGCACACCCCTGGGTTAAATCCAGGGCGACGTTTAGTGCCCAGTGACCCCATCGCCTTTGCGAAGGCAAGCGCGCCATTAACGTGGCAATAACGCACACCCCTGGGTTAAATCCAGGGCGACGTTTAGTGCCCAGTGACCCCATCGCCTTTGCAAAGAAAAGCGCGCCATTAACGTGGCAATAACGCACACCCCTGGGTTAAATCCAGGGCGATGTTTAGTGCCCAGTGACCCCATCGCCTTTGCGAAGGCAAGCGCGCCATTAACGTGGCAATAACGCACACCCCTGGGTTAAATCCAGGGCGACGTTTAGTGCCCAGTGACCCCATCGCCTTTGCGAAGGCAAGCGCGCCATTAACGTGGCAATAACGCACACCCCTGGGTTAAATCCAGGGCGACGTTTAGTGCCCAGTGACCCCATCGCCTTTGCGAAGGCAAGCGCGCCATTAACGTGGCAATAACGCACACCCCTGGGTTAAATCCAGGGCGACGTTTAGTGCCCAGTGACCCCATCGCCTTTGCGAAGGCAAGCGCGCCATTAACGTGGCAATAACGCACACCCCTGGGTTAAATCCAGGGCGACGTTTAGTGCCCAGTGACCCCATCGCCTTTGCGAAGGCAAGCGCGCCATTAACGTGGCAATAACGCACACCCCTGGGTTAAATCCAGGGCGACGTTTAGTGCCCAGTGACCCCATCGCCTTTGCGAAGGCAAGCGCGCCATTAACGTGGCAATAACGCACACCCCTGGGTTAAATCCAGGGCGACGTTTAGTGCCCAGTGACCCCATCGCCTTTGCGAAGGCAAGCGCGCCATTAACGTGGCAATAACGCACACCCCTGGGTTAAATCCAGGGCGACGTTTAGTGCCCAGTGACCCCATCGCCTTTGCGAAGGCAAGCGCGCCATTAACGTGGCAATAACGCACACCCCTGGGTTAAATCCAGGGCGACGTTTAGTGCCCAGTGACCCCATCGCCTTTGCGAAGGCAAGCGCGCCATTAACGTGGCAATAACGCACACCCCTGGGTTAAATCCAGGGCGACGTTTAGTGCCCAGTGACCCCATCGCCTTTGCGAAGGCAAGCGCGCCATTAACGTGGCAATAACGCACACCCCTGGGTTAAATCCAGGGCGACGTTTAGTGCCCAGTGACCCCATCGCCTTTGCGAAGGCAAGCGCGCCATTAACGTGGCAATAACGCACACCCCTGGGTTAAATCCAGGGCGACGTTTAGTGCCCAGTGACCCCATCGCCTTTGCGAAGGCAAGCGCGCCATTAACGTGGCAATAACGCACACCCCTGGGTTAAATCCAGGGCGACGTTTAGTGCCCAGTGACCCCATCGCCTTTGCGAAGGCAAGCGCGCCATTAACGTGGCAATAACGCACACCCCTGGGTTAAATCCAGGGCGACGTTTAGTGCCCAGTGACCCCATCGCCTTTGCGAAGGCAAGCGCGCCATTAACGTGGCAATAACGCACACCCCTGGGTTAAATCCAGGGCGACGTTTAGTGCCCAGTGACCCCATCGCCTTTGCGAAGGCAAGCGCGCCATTAACGTGGCAATAACGCACACCCCTGGGTTAAATCCAGGGCGACGTTTAGTGCCCAGTGACCCCATCGCCTTTGCGAAGGCAAGCGCGCCATTAACGTGGCAATAACGCACACCCCTGGGTTAAATCCAGGGCGACGTTTAGTGCCCAGTGACCCCATCGCCTTTGCGAAGGCAAGCGCGCCATTAACGTGGCAATAACGCACACCCCTGGGTTAAATCCAGGGCGACGTTTAGTGCCCAGTGACCCCATCGCCTTTGCAAAGGCAAGCGCGCCATTAACGTGGCAATAACGCACACCCCTGGGTTAAATCCAGGGCGACGTTTAGTGCCCAGTGACCCCATCGCCTTTGCGAAGGCAAGCGCGCCATTAACGTGGCAATAACGCACACCCCTGGGTTAAATCCAGGGCGACGTTTAGTGCCCAGTGACCCCATCGCCTTTGCAAAGGCAAGCGCGCCATTAACGTGGCAATAACGCACACCCCTGGGTTAAATCCAGGGCGACGTTTAGTGCCCAGTGACCCCATCGCCTTTGCGAAGGCAAGCGCGCCATTAACGTGGCAATAACGCACACCCCTGGGTTAAATCCAGGGCGACGTTTAGTGCCCAGTGACCCCATCGCCTTTGCGAAGGCAAGCGCGCCATTAACGTGGCAATAACGCACACCCCTGGGTTAAATCCAGGGCGACGTTTAGTGCCCAGTGACCCCATCGCCTTTGCGAAGGCAAGCGCGCCATTAACGTGGCAATAACGCACACCCCTGGGTTAAATCCAGGGCGACGTTTAGTGCCCAGTGACCCCATCGCCTTTGCGAAGGCAAGCGCGCCATTAACGTGGCAATAACGCACACCCCTGGGTTAAATCCAGGGCGACGTTTAGTGCCCAGTGACCCCATCGCCTTTGCGAAGGCAAGCGCGCCATTAACGTGGCAATAACGCACACCCCTGGGTTAAATCCAGGGCGACGTTTAGTGCCCAGTGACCCCATCGCCTTTGCGAAGGCAAGCGCGCCATTAACGTGGCAATAACGCACACCCCTGGGTTAAATCCAGGGCGACGTTTAGTGCCCAGTGACCCCATCGCCTTTGCGAAGGCAAGCGCGCCATTAACGTGGCAATAACGCACACCCCTGGGTTAAATCCAGGGCAACGTTTAGTGCCCAGTGACCCCATCGCCTTTGCGAAGGCAAGCGCGCCATTAACGTGGCAATAACGCACACCCCTGGGTTAAATCCAGGGCGACGTTTAGTGCCCAGTGACCCCATCGCCTTTGCGAAGGCAAGCGCGCCATTAACGTGGCAATAACGCACACCCCTGGGTTAAATCCAGGGCGACGTTTAGTGCCCAGTGACCCCATCGCCTTTGCGAAGGCAAGCGCGCCATTAACGTGGCAATAACGCACACCCCTGGGTTAAATCCAGGGCGACGTTTAGTGCCCAGTGACCCCATCGCCTTTGCGAAGGCAAGCGCGCCATTAACGTGGCAATAACGCACACCCCTGGGTTAAATCCAGGGCGACGTTTAGTGCCCAGTGACCCCATCGCCTTTGCGAAGGCAAGCGCGCCATTAACGTGGCAATAACGCACACCCCTGGGTTAAATCCAGGGCGACGTTTAGTGCCCAGTGACCCCATCGCCTTTGCGAAGGCAAGCGCGCCATTAACGTGGCAATAACGCACACCCCTGGGTTAAATCCAGGGCGACGTTTAGTGCCCAGTGACCCCATCGCCTTTGCGAAGGCAAGCGCGCCATTAACGTGGCAATAACGCACACCCCTGGGTTAAATCCAGGGCGACGTTTAGTGCCCAGTGACCCCATCGCCTTTGCGAAGGCAAGCGCGCCATTAACGTGGCAATAACGCACACCCCTGGGTTAAATCCAGGGCGACGTTTAGTGCCCAGTGACCCCATCGCCTTTGCGAAGGCAAGCGCGCCATTAACGTGGCAATAACGCACACCCCTGGGTTAAATCCAGGGCGACGTTTAGTGCCCAGTGACCCCATCGCCTTTGCGAAGGCAAGCGCGCCATTAACGTGGCAATAACGCACACCCCTGGGTTAAATCCAGGGCGACGTTTTAGTGCCCAGTGACCCCATCGCCTTTGCGAAGGCAAGCGCGCCATTAACGTGGCAATAACGCACACCCCTGGGTTAAATCCAGGGCGACGTTTAGTGCCCAGTGACCCCATCGCCTTTGCGAAGGCAAGCGCGCCATTAACGTGGCAATAACGCACACCCCTGGGTTAAATCCAGGGCGACGTTTAGTGCCCAGTGACCCCATCGCCTTTGCGAAGGCAAGCGCGCCATTAACGTGGCAATAACGCACACCCCTGGGTTAAATCCAGGGCGACGTTTAGTGCCCAGTGACCCCATCGCCTTTGCAAAGGCAAGCGCGCCATTAACGTGGCAATAACGCACACCCCTGGGTTAAATCCAGGGCGACGTTTAGTGCCCAGTGACCCCATCGCCTTTGCGAAGGCAAGCGCGCCATTAACGTGGCAACAACGCACACCCCTGGGTTAAATCCAGGGCGACGTTTAGTGCCCAGTGACCCCATCGCCTTTGCGAAGGCAAGCGCGCCATTAACGTGGCAATAACGCACACCCCTGGGTTAAATCCAGGGCGACGTTTAGTGCCCAGTGACCCCATCGCCTTTGCGAAGGCAAGCGCGCCATTAACGTGGCAATAACGCACACCCCTGGGTTAAATCCAGGGCGACGTTTAGTGCCCAGTGACCCCATCGCCTTTGCGAAGGCAAGCGCGCCATTAACGTGGCAATAACGCACACCCCTGGGTTAAATCCAGGGCGACGTTTAGTGCCCAGTGACCCCATCGCCTTTGCGAAGGCAAGCGCGCCATTAACGTGGCAATAACGCACACCCCTGGGTTAAATCCAGGGCGACGTTTAGTGCCCAGTGACCCCATCGCCTTTGCGAAGGCAAGCGCGCCATTAACGTGGCAATAACGCACACCCCTGGGTTAAATCCAGGGCGACGTTTAGTGCCCAGTGACCCCATCGCCTTTGCGAAGGCAAGCGCGCCATTAACGTGGCAATAACGCACACCCCTGGGTTAAATCCAGGGCGACGTTTAGTGCCCAGTGACCCCATCGCCTTTGCAAAGGCAAGCGCGCCATTAACGTGGCAATAACGCACACCCCTGGGTTAAATCCAGGGCGACGTTTAGTGCCCAGTGACCCCATCGCCTTTGCGAAGGCAAGCGCGCCATTAACGTGGCAATAACGCACACCCCTGGGTTAAATCCAGGGCGACGTTTAGTGCCCAGTGACCCCATCGCCTTTGCAAAGGCAAGCGCGCCATTAACGTGGCAATAACGCACACCCCTGGGTTAAATCCAGGGCGACGTTTAGTGCCCAGTGACCCCATCGCCTTTGCGAAGGCAAGCGCGCCATTAACGTGGCAATAACGCACACCCCTGGGTTAAATCCAGGGCGACGTTTAGTGCCCAGTGACCCCATCGCCTTTGCGAAGGCAAGCGCGCCATTAACGTGGCAATAACGCACACCCCTGGGTTAAATCCAGGGCGACGTTTAGTGCCCAGTGACCCCATCGCCTTTGCGAAGGCAAGCGCGCCATTAACGTGGCAATAACGCACACCCCTGGGTTAAATCCAGGGCGACGTTTAGTGCCCAGTGACCCCATCGCCTTTGCGAAGGCAAGCGCGCCATTAACGTGGCAATAACGCACACCCCTGGGTTAAATCCAGGGCGACGTTTAGTGCCCAGTGACCCCATCGCCTTTGCGAAGGCAAGCGCGCCATTAACGTGGCAATAACGCACACCCCTGGGTTAAATCCAGGGCGACGTTTAGTGCCCAGTGACCCCATCGCCTTTGCGAAGGCAAGCGCGCCATTAACGTGGCAATAACGCACACCCCTGGGTTAAATCCAGGGCGACGTTTAGTGCCCAGTGACCCCATCGCCTTTGCGAAGGCAAGCGCGCCATTAACGTGGCAATAACGCACACCCCTGGGTTAAATCCAGGGCGACGTTTTAGTGCCCAGTGACCCCAACGCCTTTGCAAAGGCAAGCGCGCCATTAACGTGGCAATAACGCACACCCCTGGGTTAAATCCAGGGCGACGTTTACTGCCCAGTGACCCCATCGCCTTTGCGAAGGCAAGCGCGCCATTAACGTGGCAATAACGCACACCCCTGGGTTAAATCCAGGGCGACGTTTAGTGCCCAGTGACCCCATCGCCTTTGCAAAGGCAAGCGCGCCATTAACGTGGCAATAACGCACACCCCTGGGTTAAATCCAGGGCGACGTTTAATGCCCAGTGACCCCATCGCCTTTGCGAAGGCAAGCGCGCCATTAACGTGGCAATAACGCACACCCCTGGGTTAAATCCAGGGCGACGTTTAGTGCCCAGTGACCCCATCGCCTTTGCAAAGGCAAGCGCGCCATTAACGTGGCAATAACGCACACCCCTGGGTTAAATCCAGGGCGACGTTTACTGCCCAGTGACCCCATCGCCTTTGCGAAGGCAAGCGCGCCATTAACGTGGCAATAACGCACACCCCTGGGTTAAATCCAGGGCGACGTTTAGTGCCCAGTGACCCCATCGCCTTTGCGAAGGCAAGCGCGCCATTAACGTGGCAATAACGCACACCCCTGGGTTAAATCCAGGGCGACGTTTAGTGCCCAGTGACCCCATCGCCTTTGCGAAGGCAAGCGCGCCATTAACGTGGCAATAACGCACACCCCTGGGTTACATCCAGGGCGACGTTTAGTGCCCAGTGACCCCATCGCCTTTGCGAAGGCAAGCGCGCCATTAACGTGGCAATAACGCACACCCCTGGGTTAAATCCAGGGCAACGTTTAGTGCCCAGTGACCCCATCGCCTTTGCGAAGGCAAGCGCGCCATTAACGTGGCAATAACGCACACCCCTGGGTTAAATCCAGGGCAACGTTTAGTGCCCAGTGACCCCATCGCCTTTGCGAAGGCAAGCGCGCCATTAACGTGGCAATAACGCACACCCCTGGGTTAAATCCAGGGCAACGTTTAGTGCCCAGTGACCCCATCGCCTTTGCGAAGGCAAGCGCGCCATTAACGTGGCAATAACGCACACCCCTGGGTTAAATCCAGGGCGACGTTTAGTGCCCAGTGACCCCATCGCCTTTGCAAAGGCAAGCGCGCCATTAACGTGGCAATAACGCACACCCCTGGGTTAAATCCAGGGCGACGTTTAGTGCCCAGTGACCCCATCGCCTTTGCGAAGGCAAGCGCGCCATTAACGTGGCAATAACGCACACCCCTGGGTTAAATCCAGGGCGACGTTTAGTGCCCAGTGACCCCATCGCCTTTGCGAAGGCAAGCGCGCCATTAACGTGGCAATAACGCACACCCCTGGGTTAAATCCAGGGCAACGTTTAGTGCCCAGTGACCCCATCGCCTTTGCGAAGGCAAGCGCGCCATTAACGTGGCAATAACGCACACCCCTGGGTTAAATCCAGGGCGACGTTTAGTGCCCAGTGACCCCATCGCCTTTGCGAAGGCAAGCGCGCTCATTAACGTGGCAATAACGCACACCCCTGGGTTAAATCCAGGGCGACGTTTAGTGCCCAGTGACCCCATCGCCTTTGCGAAGGCAAGCGCGCCATTAACGTGGAAATAACGCACACCCCCTGGGTTAAATCCAGGGCGACGTTTAGTGCCCAGTGACCCCATCGCCTTTGCGAAGGCAAGCGCGCCATTACGTGGCAATAACGCACACCCCTGGGTTAAATCCAGGGCGACGTTTAGTGCCCAGTGACCCCATCGCCTTTGCGAAGGCAAGCGCGCCATTAACGTGGCAATAACGCACACCCCTGGGTTAAATCCAGGGCGACGTTTAGTGCCCAGGGACCCCATCGCCTTTGCAAAGGCAAGCGCGCCTTTAACGTGGCAATAACGCACACCCCTGGGTTAAATCCAGGCGACGTTTAGTGCCCAGTGACCCCATCACCTTTGCGAAGGCAAGCGCGCCATTAACGTGGCAATAACGCACACCCCTGGGTTAAATCCATGGCGACGTTTAGTGCCCAGTGACCCCATCGCCTTTGCGAAGGCAAGCGCGCCATTAACGTGGCAATAACGCACACCCCTGGTTAAATCCAGGGCGACGTTTAGTGCCCAGTGACCCCATCGCCTTTGCGAAGGCAAGCGCGCCATTAACGTGGCAATAACGCACACCCCTGGGTTAAATCCAGGGCGACGTTTAGTGCCCAGTGACCCCATCGCCTTTGCGAAGGCAAGCGCGCCATTAACGTGGCAATAACGCACACCCCTGGGTTAAATCCAGGGCGACGTTTAGTGCCCAGTGACCCCATCGCCTTTGCGAAGGCAAGCGCGCCATTAACGTGGCAATAACGCACACCCCTGGGTTAAATCCAGGGCGACGTTTAGTGCCCAGTGACCCCATCGCCTTTGCGAAGGCAAGCGCGCCATTAACGTGGCAATAACGCACACCCCTGGGTTAAATCCAGGGCGACGTTTAGTGCCCAGTGACCCCATCGCCTTTGCGAAGGCAAGCGCGCCATTAACGTGGCAATAACGCACACCCCTGGGTTAAATCCAGGGCGACGTTTAGTGCCCAGTGACCCCATCGCCTTTGCGAAGGCAAGCGCGCCATTAACGTGGCAATAACGCACACCCCTGGGTTAAATCCAGGGCGACGTTTAGTGCCCAGTGACCCCATCGCCTTTGCGAAGGCAAGCGCGCCATTAACGTGGCAATAACGCACACCCCTGGGTTAAATCCAGGGCAACGTTTAGTGCCCAGTGACCCCATCGCCTTTGCGAAGGCAAGCGCGCCATTAACGTGGCAAAAACGCACACCCCTGGGTTAAATCCAGGGCGACGTTTAGTGCCCAGTGACCCCATCGCCTTTGCGAAGGCAAGCGCGCCATTAACGTGGCAATAACGCACACCCCTGGGTTAAATCCAGGGCGACGTTTAGTGCCCAGTGACCCCATCGCCTTTGCGAAGGCAAGCGCGCCATTAACGTGGCAATAACGCACACCCCTGGGTTAAATCCAGGGCGACGTTTAGTGCCCAGTGACCCCATCGCCTTTGCGAAGGCAAGCGCGCCATTAACGTGGCAATAACGCACACCCCTGGGTTAAATCCAGGCGACGTTTAGTGCCCAGTGACCCCATCGCCTTTGCGAAGGCAAGCGCGCCATTAACGTGGCAATAACGCACACCCCTGGGTTAAATCCAGGGCGACGTTTAGTGCCCAGTGACCCCATCGCCTTTGCGAAGGCAAGCGCGCCATTAACGTGGCAATAACGCACACCCCTGGGTTAAATCCAGGGCGACGTTTAGTGCCCAGTGACCCCATCGCCTTTGCGAAGGCAAGCGCGCCATTAACGTGGCAATAACGCACACCCCTGGGTTAAATCCAGGGCGACGTTTAGTGCCCAGTGACCCCATCGCCTTTGCGAAGGCAAGCGCGCCATTAACGTGGCAATAACGCACACCCCTGGGTAAATCCAGGGCGACGTTTAGTGCCCAGTGACCCCAACGCCTTTGCGAAGGCAAGCGCGCCATTAACGTGGCAATAACGCACACCCCTGGGTTAAATCCAGGGCGACGTTTAGTGCCCAGTGACCCCATCGCCTTTGCGAAGGCAAGCGCGCCATTAACGTGGCAATAACGCACACCCCTGGGTTAAATCCAGGGCGACGTTTAGTGCCCAGTGACCCCATCGCCTTTGCGAAGGCAAGCGCGCCATTAACGTGGCAATAACGCACACCCCTGGGTTAAATCCAGGGCGACGTTTAGTGCCCAGTGACCCCATCGCCTTTGCGAAGGCAAGCGCGCCATTAACGTGGCAATAACGCACACCCCTGGGTTAAATCCAGGGCGACGTTTAGTGCCCAGTGACCCCCTCGCCTTTGCGAAGGCAAGCGCGCCATTAACGTGGCAATAACGCACACCCCTGGGTTAAATCCAGGGCGACGTTTAGTGCCCAGTGACCCACTCGCCTTTGCGAAGGCAAGCGCGCCATTAACGTGGCAATAACGCACACCCCTGGGTTAAATCCAGGGCGACGTTTAGTGCCCAGTGACCCACTCGCCTTTGCGAAGGCAAGCGCGCCATTAACGTGGCAAAACCGCACACCCCTGGGTTAAATCCAGGGCGACGTTTAGTGCCCAGTGACCCCATCGCCTTGCGAAGGCAAGCGCGCCATTAACGGGGCAATAACGCACACCCCTGGGTTAAATCCAGGGCGACGTTTAGTGCCCAGTGACTCTACCGCCTTGCGAAGGCAAGCGCGCCATTAACGTGGCAAAAACGCACACCCCTGGGTTAAATCCAGGGCGACGTTTAGTGCCCAGTGACCCCCTCGCCTTTGCGAAGGCAAGCGCGCCATTAACGTGGCAATAACGCACACCCCCCTGGGTTAAATCCAGGGCGATGTTTAGTGCTCAGTGACCCCATCGCCTTTGCGAAGGCAAGCGCGCCATTAACGTGGCAATAACGCACACCCCTGGGTTAAATCCAGGGCGACGTTTAGTGCTCAGTGACCCCATCGCCTTTGCGAAGGCAAGCGCGCCATTAACGTGGCAATAACGCACACCCCTGGGTTAAATCCAGGGCGACGTTTAGTGCTCAGTGACCCCATCGCCTTTGCGAAGGCAAGCGCGCCATTAACGTGGCAATAACGCACACCCCTGGGTAAATCTAGGGCGACGTTTAGTGCCCAGTGACCCCATCGCCTTTGAGAAGGCAAGCGCGCCATTAACGTGGCAATAACGCACACCCCTGGGTTAAATGGAGGGCGACGTTTATTGCCCAGTGACCCCATCGCCTTTGCGAAGGCAAGCGGGCCATTAACGTGGCAATAACGCACACCCCTGGGTTAAATCCAGGGCGACGTTTAATGCCCAGTGACCCCATCGCCTTGCGAAGGCAAGCGCGCCATTAACGTGGCAATAACGCACACCCCTGGGTTAAAATCCAGGGCGACGTTTAGTGCCCAGGGACCCCATCGCCTTTGCAAAGGCAAGCGTGCTATTAACGTGGCAATAACGCACACCCCTGGGTTAAATCCAGGCGACGTTTAGTGCCCAGTGACCCCATCGCCTTTGCAAAGGCAAGCGCGCCATTAACGTGGCAATAACGCACACCCCTGGGTTTAATCCAGGGCGACGTTTAGTGCCCAGTGACCCCATCGCCTTTGCGAAGGAAAGCGCGCCATTAACGTGGCAATAACGCACACCCCTGGGTTAAATCCAGGGCGATGTTTAGTGCCCAGTGACCCCATCGCCTTTGCGAAGGCAAGCGCGCCATTAACGTGGCAATAACGCACACCCCTGGGTTAAATCCAGGGCGACGTTTAGTGCCCAGTGACCCCATCGCCTTTGCGAAGGCAAGCGCGCCATTAACGTGGCAATAACGCACACCCCTGGGTTAAATCCAGGGCGACGTTTAGTGCCCAGTGACCCCATCGCCTTTGCGAAGGCAAGCGCGCCATTAACGTGGCAATAACGCACACCCCTGGGTTAAATCCAGGGCGACGTTTAGTGCCCAGTGACCCCATCGCCTTTGCGAAGGCAAGCGCGCCATTAACGTGGCAATAACGCACACCCCTGAGTTAAATCCAGGGCGACGTTTAGTGCCCAGTGACCCCATCGCCTTTGCGAAGGCAAGCGCGCCATTAAGGTGGCAATAACGCACACCCCTGGGTTACATCCAGGGCAACGTTTAGTGCCCAGTGACCCCATCGCCTTTGCGAAGGCAAGCGCGCCATTAACGTGGCAATAACGCACACCCCTGCGTTAAATCCAGGGCAACGTTTAGTGCCCAGTGACCCCATCGCCTTTGCGAAGGCAAGCGGCTATTAACGTGGCAATAACGCACACCCCTGGGTTAAATCCAGGGCAACGTTTAGTGCCCAGTGACCCCATCGCTTTGCGAAGGCAAGCGCGTTTATTAACGTGGCAATAACGCACACCCCCGGGCTAAATCCAGGGCGACGTTTAGTGCCCAGTGACCCCATCGCCTTTGCAAAGGCAAGCGCGCCATTAACGTGGCAATAACGCACACCCCCCTGGGTTAAATCCAGGGCGACGTTTAGTGCCCAGTGACCCCATCGCTTTGCGAAGGCAAGCGCGCCATTAACGTGGCAATAACGCACACCCCTGGGTTAAATCCAGGGCGACGTTTAGTGCCCAGTGACCCCATCGCCTATGCGAAGGCAAGCGGGCCATTAACGTGGCAATAACGCACACCCCTGGTTAAATCCAGGGCGACGTTTAGTGCCCAGTGACCCCATCGCCTGCGAAGGCAAGCGCGCCATTAACGTGGCAATAACGCACACCCCTGGGTTAAATCTAGGGCGACGTTTAGTGCCCAGTGACCCCATCGCCTTTGCAAAGGCAAGCGCGCCTTTAACGTGGCAATAACGCACACCCCTGGGTTAAATCCAGGGCGACGTTTAGTGCCCAGTGACCCCAACGCCTTTGCAAAGGCAAGCGCGCTTTATTAATGTGGCAATAACGCACACCCCTGGGGTAAATCCATATGGCGACGTTTAGTGCCCAGTGAGCCCATCGCCTTTGCGAAGGCAAGCGGGCCATTAACGTGGCAATAACGCACACCCCCGGGTTAAATCCATGGCGACGTTTAGTGCCCAGTGACCCCATCGCCTTTGCGAAGGCAAGCGGGCCATTAACGTGGCAATAACGCACACCCCTGGGAAATCCAGGGCGACGTTTAGTGCCCAGTGACCCCATCGCCTTTGCGAAGGCAAGCGGGCCATTAACGTGGCAATAACGCACACCCCTGGGTTAAATCCAGGGCGACGTTTAGTGCCCAGTGACCCCATCGCCTTTGCAAAGGCAAGCGCGCCATTAACGTGGCAATAACGCACACCCCTGGGTTAAATCCAGGGCGACGTTTAGTGCCCAGTGACCCCATCGCCTTTGCGAAGGCAAGCGCGCCATTAACGTGGCAATAACGCACACCCCTGGGTTAAATCCAGGGCGACGTTTAGTGCCCAGTGACCCCATCGCCTTTGCGAAGGCAAGCGCGCCATTAACGTGGCAATAACGCACACCCCTGGGTTAAATCCAGGGCGACGTTTACTGCCCAGTGACCCCATCGCCTTTGCGAAGGCAAGCGCGCCATTAACGTGGCAATAACGCACACCCTTGGTTAAATCCAGGGCGACGTTTAGTGCCCAGTGACCCCATCGCCTTTGCGAAGGCAAGCGCGCCATTAACGTGGCAATAACGCACACCCCCGGGTTAAATCCAGGGCGACGTTTAGTGCCCAGTGACCCCATCGCCTTTGCGAAGGCAAGCGCGCCATTAACGTGGCAATAACGCACACCCCTGGGTTAAATCCAGGGCGACGTTTAGTGCCCAGTGACCCCCATCGCCTTTGCGAAGGCAAGCGCGCCATTAACGTGGCAATAACGCACACCCCCTGGGTTAAATCCAGGGCGACGTTTAGTGCCCAGTGACCCCATCGCCTTTGCGAAGGCAAGCGCGCCATTAACGTGGCAAGAATGCACACCCCTGGGTTAAATCCAGGGCGACGTTTAGTGCCCAGTGACCCCATCGCCTTTGCGAAGGCAAGCGCGCCATTAACGTGGCAATAACGCACACCCCTAGGTTAAATCCAGGGCGACGTTTAGTGCCCAGTGACCCCATCGCCTTTGCGAAGGCAAGCGCGCCATTAACGTGGAAATAACGCACACCCCTTGGTTAAATCCAGGGCGACGTTTAGTGCCCAGTGACCCCATCGCCTTTGCGAAGGCAAGCGCGCCATTAACGTGGCAATAACGCACACCCCCTGTTAAATCCAGGGCGACGTTTAGTGCCCAGTGACCCCCATCGCCTTTGCGAAGGCAAGCGCGCCATTAACGTGGCAATAACGGACACCCCTGGGTTAAATCCAGGCGACGTTTAGTGCCCAGTGACCCCATCGCCTTTGCGAAGGCAAGCGCGCCATTAACGTGGCAATAACGCACACCCCTGGGTTAAATCCAGGGCGACGTTTAATGCCCAGTGACCCCATCGCCTTTGTGAAGGCAAGCGCGCCATTAACGTGGCAATAACGCACACCCCTGGGTTAAATCCAGGGCGACGTTTAATGCCCAGTGACCCCATCGCCTTTGTGAAGGCAAGCGCGCCATTAACGTGGCAATAACGCACACCCCTGGGTTGAAGCCAGGGCGACGCTTAGTGCCCAGTGACCCCATCGCCTTTGCGAAGGCAAGCGCGCCATTAACGTGGCAATAACGCACACCCCTGGGGTTAAATCCAGGGCGAGTTTAGTGCCCAGTGACCCCATCGCCTTTGCGAAGGCAAGCGCGCCATTAACGTGGCAAAACCGCACACCCCTGGGGTTAAATCCAGGGCGACGTTTAGTGCCCAGTGACCCACTCGCCTTTGCGAAGGCAAGCGCGCTATTAATGTGGCAATAACGCATACCCCTGGGTTAAATCAGGCAATGTTTAGTGCCCAGTGACCCCCTCGCCTTTGCAAAGGCAAAAGCGCCATAACGTGGCAAATAACGCACACCCCAAGGTTAAATCCAGGGCGACGTTAGTGCTTAGTGACCCACCACGCCTTTGCGAAGGCAAGCGCGCCATTAATATGGCTATAACGCACAGGCCTCGGGTTAAATCCAGGGCGGATGTTAGGGACTCAGTGACCCACTCGCCTTTGTGAAGGCAAGCGCGCCATTAACGTGGCAATAACGCACACCCCTGGGTTAAATCCAGGGCGACGTTTAAAGCTCAGTGACCCCATCGCCTTGGCGGGGGCAAGCGCGCCATTAACGTGGGCAATAACGCACAACCCCTGGGTTAAATCCAGGGCGACGTTTAGTGCCCAGTGACCCCATCGCCTTTGCGAAGGCAAGCGCGCCATTAACGGGGCAAAAACCGCACACCCCTGGGTTAAATCCAGGGCGACGTTTAGTGCCCAGTGACCCCATCGCTTTTGCGAAGGCAAATGCGCGCCATTAACGTGGGAAAAAGCACACCTGGGTAAATCCAGGGCGACGTGCTAGTGCCCAGTGACCCCATCGCCTTTGCAAAGGCAAGCGTGCCATTAACGTGGCAATAACGCACACCCCTGGGTGAAATCCAGGGCGACGTTACTGCCCGGTGACTCCCATCGCCTTGGAAGGCAAGCGCCTTTATTAACGTGGCAATAACGCACACCCCTGGGTGAAATCCAGGGACGTTTAGTGCCCAGTGACTCCATCGCCTTTGAAAGGCAAGCGCGTTTTTTAACGTGGCAATAACGCACCCCCCCAGGTTAAATCCAGGGCGACGTTTAGTGCCCAGTGACCCCATCGCCTTTGCGAAGGCAAGCGCGCCATTAACGTGGCAATAACGCACACCCCTGGGTTAAATCCAGGGCGAAGTTTAGTGCCCAGTGACCCCATCGCCTTTGCAAAGGCAAGCGCGTCATTAACCTGGCAATAACGCACCCCCCTGGGTTAAATCCAGGCGACGTTTAGTGCCCAGTGACCCCACCGCCTTTGCAAAGGCAAGCGCGTCATTAACGTGGCAATAACGCACACCCCTGGGTTAAATCCAGGGCGACGTTTAATGCCCAGTGACCCCATCGCCTTTGCGAAGGCAAGCGCGCTCATTAACGTGGCAATAACGCACACCCCTGGGTGTAATCCAGGGCGACGTTTAGTGCCCAGTGACCCCATCGCTTAGTAAAGGAAAGCGCGCTATTAACGTGGCAATAACGCACACCCCTGGGTTAAATCCAGGGCGATGTTTAATGCCTAGTGACCCCATCGCCTTTGCGAAGGAAAGCGCGCGATTAACGTGGCAATAACGCACACCCCTGGGTTTAATCCAGGGCGTACGTTTAGTGCCCAGTGACCCCATCGCCTTTGCGAAGGCAAGCGCGCTCATTAACGGGGAAGCAATAACGCACACCCCTTGGTTAAATCCAGGCAACGTTTAGTGCCCAGTGACCCCATCGCCTTTGCGAAGGCAAGCGCGCCATTAACGTGGCAATAACGCACACCCCAACCATGGCGACGTTTAGTGCTTAGTGACCCTTATCCCCTTTGCGAAGGCAAGCGCGCCATTAACGTGGAAATAACGCACACCCCTGGGAAAAATCCAGGGCGACGCTAGTGCCCAGTGACCCCATCGCCTTTGCGAAGGCAAAGCGCGCCATTAACGTGGCAATAACGTACACCCTTGGGTTAAATCCAGGGCGACGTTTAGTGCCCAGTGACCCCATCGTCTTTGCGAAGGCAAGCGTCAACGTGCTAATAACGCACACCCCTGGTTAAATCCAGGGCGACGTTTAATGCCAAGTGACCCCATCGCCTTTGTGAAGGCAAGCGCGCCATTAACGCCGCAATAACGCACACCCCTGGGTTAAATATGCCGGCGACGTTTTCTATTGCCCAGTGATCCCAAAACCTTTGCAAAGGCAAGCGCGCATTTAATGTGGCAATAACGCACACCCTTGCCTAAATCCAGGGCGACGTTTACTGCCCAGTGACCCCACGGTTACACAGTGAAGGCAAGCCACGTGGCAATAACGCACACCCTGCTAAATCCAGGGCGACGTTTAGTGCCCAGGGACCCCATCGCCTTTGCAAAGGCAAGCGCGCTTTTAACGTGGCAATAACGCACACCCCTGCCAAATCCAGGGCGACGCTAATGCCCAGTGACCCCATCGCCTTTGCGGCGCGCGCCATTAACGTGGCAATAACGCACACCGGGGAATCAGGCAACATTTAGTGCCCAGTGACCCCATCGCCTTTGCAAAGAAAAGCGCGCTATTTAACGTGGCAAAACCGCACACCCCTGCTAAATCCGCAAGTTGATGGTGCCACGTCTAGTGACCAACGCTTTTTTAAGGCAAGCGCGGTTAACGTGGCAATAACGCACACCCCAAGTTAAATCCAGGGCGACGTTTAGTGCCCAGTGACCCCATCGGCTTTGCGAAGGCAAGCGCGCCATTAACGTGGCACATGCTGCACACCCTGTTACATCCACGGCGACGTTTATTGCCCAGTGACCCCATCGCCTTTGCGAAGGCAAGCGCGCCATTAAGGTGGCAATAACGCACACCGCTGAGTTAAATCCAGGCGACGCGCCCAGTGACCCCATCGCCTTTGCGAAGCGTGCCATTTACGTGGGCAATAACGCACACCCCTGGGTTAAATCCTTTCAGGGCAACGTTTAGTGCCCAGTGACCCCATCGCCTTTAAAGGCAAGCGCGCCATTAACGTGGCAAATCCACACCCCCCCCAATCCAGTGCGACGTTTAGTGCCCAGTGACCTCATCGCCTTTGCGAAGGCAAGCGCGCCATTAACGTGGCAATAACGCACACCCTTGGGTTTAATCCAGGGCAACGCTATGCCCAGTGACCCCATCGCCTTTGCGAAGCGCGCCATTAACGTGGCAATAACGCACACCCCTGGGTTAAATCCATGGCGACGTTTAGTGCTTAGTGACCCCCATCCCCTTTGCGAAGGCAAGCGCGCTATTAACGGGAAATAACGCACACCCCTGGGAAAATCCAGGGCGACGTTTAGTGCCCAGTGACCCCATCGCCTTGCGAAGGCAAGCGCGTCATTAACGTGGAAATAATGCACACCCCTGGGTTGGAATCCATGGCGACGTTTATTGCCCAGTGAACCCATGGCGTTACGGGCTGACACAGTGGGTCGTGGCACACGCACACCCCTGGGTTAAATCCAGGGCGACGCTTAGTGCCCAGTGACCCCATCGCCTTTGCGAAGGCAAGCGCGCCATTAACGTCGCAATAACGCACACCCCTGGGTTAAATCCAGGGCGACGTTTAGTGCCCAGTGACCCCATCGCCTTTGCGAAGGCAAGCGCGCCATTAACGTCGCAATAACGCACACCCCTGGGTTAAATCCAGGGCGACGTTTAGTGCCCAGTGACCCCATCGCCTTTGCGAAGGCAAGCGCGCCATTAACGTCGCAATAACGCACACCCCTGGGTTAAATCCAGGGCGACGTTTAGTGCCCAGTGACCCCATCGCCTTTGCGAAGGCAAGCGCGCCATTAACGTCGCAATAACGCACACCCCTGGGTTAAATCCAGGGCGACGTTTAGTGCCCAGTGACCCCATCGCCTTTGCGAAGGCAAGCGCGCCATTAACGTCGCAATAACGCACACCCCTGGGTTAAATCCAGGGCGACGTTTAGTGCCCAGTGACCCCATCGCCTTTGCGAAGGCAAGCGCGCCATTAACGTCGCAATAACGCACACCCCTGGGTTAAATCCAGGGCGACGTTTAGTGCCCAGTGACCCCATCGCCTTTGCGAAGGCAAGCGCGCCATTAACGTCGCAATAACGCACACCCCTGGGTTAAATCCAGGGCGACGTTTAGTGCCCAGTGACCCCATCGCCTTTGCGAAGGCAAGCGCGCCATTAACGTCGCAATAACGCACACCCCTGGGTTAAATCCAGGGCGACGTTTAGTGCCCAGTGACCCCATCGCCTTTGCGAAGGCAAGCGCGCCATTAACGTCGCAATAACGCACACCCCTGGGTTAAATCCAGGGCGACGTTTAGTGCCCAGTGACCCCATCGCCTTTGCGAAGGCAAGCGCGCCATTAACGTCGCAATAACGCACACCCCTGGGTTAAATCCAGGGCGACGTTTAGTGCCCAGTGACCCCATCGCCTTTGCGAAGGCAAGCGCGCCATTAACGTCGCAATAACGCACACCCCTGGGTTAAATCCAGGGCGACGTTTAGTGCCCAGTGACCCCATCGCCTTTGCGAAGGCAAGCGCGCCATTAACGTCGCAATAACGCACACCCCTGGGTTAAATCCAGGGCGACGTTTAGTGCCCAGTGACCCCATCGCCTTTGCGAAGGCAAGCGCGCCATTAACGTCGCAATAACGCACACCCCTGGGTTAAATCCAGGGCGACGTTTAGTGCCCAGTGACCCCATCGCCTTTGCGAAGGCAAGCGCGCCATTAACGTCGCAATAACGCACACCCCTGGGTTAAATCCAGGGCGACGTTTAGTGCCCAGTGACCCCATCGCCTTTGCGAAGGCAAGCGCGCCATTAACGTCGCAATAACGCACACCCCTGGTTAAATCCAGGGCGACGTTTAGTGCCCAGTGACCCCATCGCCTTTGCGAAGGCAAGCGCGCCATTAACGTCGCAATAACGCACACCCCTGGGTTAAATCCAGGGCGACGTTTAGTGCCCAGTGACCCCATCGCCTTTGCGAAGGCAAGCGCGCCATTAACGTCGCAATAACGCACACCCCTGGGTTAAATCCAGGGCGACGTTTAGTGCCCAGTGACCCCATCGCCTTTGCGAAGGCAAGCGCGCCATTAACGTCGCAATAACGCACACCCCTGGGTTAAATCCAGGGCGACGTTTAGTGCCCAGTGACCCCATCGCCTTTGCGAAGGCAAGCGCGCCATTAACGTCGCAATAACGCACACCCCTGGGTTAAATCCAGGGCGACGTTTAGTGCCCAGTGACCCCATCGCCTTTGCGAAGGCAAGCGCGCCATTAACGTCGCAATAACGCACACCCCTGGGTTAAATCCAGGGCGACGTTTAGTGCCCAGTGACCCCATCGCCTTTGCGAAGGCAAGCGCGCCATTAACGTCGCAATAACGCACACCCCTGGGTTAAATCCAGGGCGACGTTTAGTGCCCAGTGACCCCATCGCCTTTGCGAAGGCAAGCGCGCCATTAACGTCGCAATAACGCACACCCCTGGGTTAAATCCAGGGCGACGTTTAGTGCCCAGTGACCCCATCGCCTTTGCGAAGGCAAGCGCGCCATTAACGTCGCAATAACGCACACCCCTGGGTTAAATCCAGGGCGACGTTTAGTGCCCAGTGACCCCATCGCCTTTGCGAAGGCAAGCGCGCCATTAACGTCGCAATAACGCACACCCCTGGGTTAAATCCAGGGCGACGTTTAGTGCCCAGTGACCCCATCGCCTTTGCGAAGGCAAGCGCGCCATTAACGTCGCAATAACGCACACCCCTGGGTTAAATCCAGGGCGACGTTTAGTGCCCAGTGACCCCATCGCCTTTGCGAAGGCAAGCGCGCCATTAACGTCGCAATAACGCACACCCCTGGGTTAAATCCAGGGCGACGTTTAGTGCCCAGTGACCCCATCGCCTTTGCGAAGGCAAGCGCGCCATTAACGTCGCAATAACGCACACCCCTGGGTTAAATCCAGGGCGACGTTTAGTGCCCAGTGACCCCATCGCCTTTGCGAAGGCAAGCGCGCCATTAACGTCGCAATAACGCACACCCCTGGGTTAAATCCAGGGCGACGTTTAGTGCCCAGTGACCCCATCGCCTTTGCGAAGGCAAGCGCGCCATTAACGTCGCAATAACGCACACCCCTGGGTTAAATCCAGGGCGACGTTTAGTGCCCAGTGACCCCATCGCCTTTGCGAAGGCAAGCGCGCCATTAACGTCGCAATAACGCACACCCCTGGGTTAAATCCAGGGCGACGTTTAGTGCCCAGTGACCCCATCGCCTTTGCGAAGGCAAGCGCGCCATTAACGTCGCAATAACGCACACCCCTGGGTTAAATCCAGGGCGACGTTTAGTGCCCAGTGACCCCATCGCCTTTGCGAAGGCAAGCGCGCCATTAACGTCGCAATAACGCACACCCCTGGGTTAAATCCAGGGCGACGTTTAGTGCCCAGTGACCCCATCGCCTTTGCGAAGGCAAGCGCGCCATTAACGTCGCAATAACGCACACCCCTGGGTTAAATCCAGGGCGACGTTTAGTGCCCAGTGACCCCATCGCCTTTGCGAAGGCAAGCGCGCCATTAACGTCGCAATAACGCACACCCCTGGGTTAAATCCAGGGCGACGTTTAGTGCCCAGTGACCCCATCGCCTTTGCGAAGGCAAGCGCGCCATTAACGTCGCAATAACGCACACCCCTGGGTTAAATCCAGGGCGACGTTTAGTGCCCAGTGACCCCATCGCCTTTGCGAAGGCAAGCGCGCCATTAACGTCGCAATAACGCACACCCCTGGGTTAAATCCAGGGCGACGTTTAGTGCCCAGTGACCCCATCGCCTTTGCGAAGGCAAGCGCGCCATTAACGTCGCAATAACGCACACCCCTGGGTTAAATCCAGGGCGACGTTTAGTGCCCAGTGACCCCATCGCCTTTGCGAAGGCAAGCGCGCCATTAACGTCGCAATAACGCACACCCCTGGGTTAAATCCAGGGCGACGTTTAGTGCCCAGTGACCCCATCGCCTTTGCGAAGGCAAGCGCGCCATTAACGTCGCAATAACGCACACCCCTGGGTTAAATCCAGGGCGACGTTTAGTGCCCAGTGACCCCATCGCCTTTGCGAAGGCAAGCGCGCCATTAACGTCGCAATAACGCACACCCCTGGGTTAAATCCAGGGCGACGTTTAGTGCCCAGTGACCCCATCGCCTTTGCGAAGGCAAGCGCGCCATTAACGTCGCAATAACGCACACCCCTGGGTTAAATCCAGGGCGACGTTTAGTGCCCAGTGACCCCATCGCCTTTGCGAAGGCAAGCGCGCCATTAACGTCGCAATAACGCACACCCCTGGGTTAAATCCAGGGCGACGTTTAGTGCCCAGTGACCCCATCGCCTTTGCGAAGGCAAGCGCGCCATTAACGTCGCAATAACGCACACCCCTGGGTTAAATCCAGGGCGACGTTTAGTGCCCAGTGACCCCATCGCCTTTGCGAAGGCAAGCGCGCCATTAACGTCGCAATAACGCACACCCCTGGGTTAAATCCAGGGCGACGTTTAGTGCCCAGTGACCCCATCGCCTTTGCGAAGGCAAGCGCGCCATTAACGTCGCAATAACGCACACCCCTGGGTTAAATCCAGGGCGACGTTTAGTGCCCAGTGACCCCATCGCCTTTGCGAAGGCAAGCGCGCCATTAACGTCGCAATAACGCACACCCCTGGGTTAAATCCAGGGCGACGTTTAGTGCCCAGTGACCCCATCGCCTTTGCGAAGGCAAGCGCGCCATTAACGTCGCAATAACGCACACCCCTGGGTTAAATCCAGGGCGACGTTTAGTGCCCAGTGACCCCATCGCCTTTGCGAAGGCAAGCGCGCCATTAACGTCGCAATAACGCACACCCCTGGGTTAAATCCAGGGCGACGTTTAGTGCCCAGTGACCCCATCGCCTTTGCGAAGGCAAGCGCGCCATTAACGTCGCAATAACGCACACCCCTGGGTTAAATCCAGGGCGACGTTTAGTGCCCAGTGACCCCATCGCCTTTGCGGCAAGCGCAAGCGCCATTAACGTCGCAATAACGCACACCCCTGGGTTAAATCCAGGGCGACGTTTAGTGCCCAGTGACCCCATCGCCTTTGCGAAGGCAAGCGCGCCATTAACGTCGCAATAACGCACACCCCTGGGTTAAATCCAGGGCGACGTTTAGTGCCCAGTGACCCCATCGCCTTTGCGAAGGCAAGCGCGCCATTAACGTCGCAATAACGCACACCCCTGGGTTAAATCCAGGGCGACGTTTAGTGCCCAGTGACCCCATCGCCTTTGCGAAGGCAAGCGCGCCATTAACGTCGCAATAACGCACACCCCTGGGTTAAATCCAGGGCGACGTTTAGTGCCCAGTGACCCCATCGCCTTTGCGAAGGCAAGCGCGCCATTAACGTCGCAATAACGCACACCCCTGGGTTAAATCCAGGGCGACGTTTAGTGCCCAGTGACCCCATCGCCTTTGCGAAGGCAAGCGCGCCATTAACGTCGCAATAACGCACACCCCTGGGTTAAATCCAGGGCGACGTTTAGTGCCCAGTGACCCCATCGCCTTTGCGAAGGCAAGCGCGCCATTAACGTCGCAATAACGCACACCCCTGGGTTAAATCCAGGGCGACGTTTAGTGCCCAGTGACCCCATCGCCTTTGCGAAGGCAAGCGCGCCATTAACGTCGCAATAACGCACACCCCTGGGTTAAATCCAGGGCGACGTTTAGTGCCCAGTGACCCCATCGCCTTTGCGAAGGCAAGCGCGCCATTAACGTCGCAATAACGCACACCCCTGGGTTAAATCCAGGGCGACGTTTAGTGCCCAGTGACCCCATCGCCTTTGCGAAGGCAAGCGCGCCATTAACGTCGCAATAACGCACACCCCTGGGTTAAATCCAGGGCGACGTTTAGTGCCCAGTGACCCCATCGCCTTTGCGAAGGCAAGCGCGCCATTAACGTCGCAATAACGCACACCCCTGGGTTAAATCCAGGGCGACGTTTAGTGCCCAGTGACCCCATCGCCTTTGCGAAGGCAAGCGCGCCATTAACGTCGCAATAACGCACACCCCTGGGTTAAATCCAGGGCGACGTTTAGTGCCCAGTGACCCCATCGCCTTTGCGAAGGCAAGCGCGCCATTAACGTCGCAATAACGCACACCCCTGGGTTAAATCCAGGGCGACGTTTAGTGCCCAGTGACCCCATCGCCTTTGCGAAGGCAAGCGCGCCATTAACGTCGCAATAACGCACACCCCTGGGTTAAATCCAGGGCGACGTTTAGTGCCCAGTGACCCCATCGCCTTTGCGAAGGCAAGCGCGCCATTAACGTCGCAATAACGCACACCCCTGGGTTAAATCCAGGGCGACGTTTAGTGCCCAGTGACCCCATCGCCTTTGCGAAGGCAAGCGCGCCATTAACGTCGCAATAACGCACACCCCTGGGTTAAATCCAGGGCGACGTTTAGTGCCCAGTGACCCCATCGCCTTTGCGAAGGCAAGCGCGCCATTAACGTCGCAATAACGCACACCCCTGGGTTAAATCCAGGGCGACGTTTAGTGCCCAGTGACCCCATCGCCTTTGCGAAGGCAAGCGCGCCATTAACGTCGCAATAACGCACACCCCTGGGTTAAATCCAGGGCGACGTTTAGTGCCCAGTGACCCCATCGCCTTTGCGAAGGCAAGCGCGCCATTAACGTCGCAATAACGCACACCCCTGGGTTAAATCCAGGGCGACGTTTAGTGCCCAGTGACCCCATCGCCTTTGCGAAGGCAAGCGCGCCATTAACGTCGCAATAACGCACACCCCTGGGTTAAATCCAGGGCGACGTTTAGTGCCCAGTGACCCCATCGCCTTTGCGAAGGCAAGCGCGCCATTAACGTCGCAATAACGCACACCCCTGGGTTAAATCCAGGGCGACGTTTAGTGCCCAGTGACCCCATCGCCTTTGCGAAGGCAAGCGCGCCATTAACGTCGCAATAACGCACACCCCTGGGTTAAATCCAGGGCGACGTTTAGTGCCCAGTGACCCCATCGCCTTTGCGAAGGCAAGCGCGCCATTAACGTCGCAATAACGCACACCCCTGGGTTAAATCCAGGGCGACGTTTAGTGCCCAGTGACCCCATCGCCTTTGCGAAGGCAAGCGCGCCATTAACGTCGCAATAACGCACACCCCTGGGTTAAATCCAGGGCGACGTTTAGTGCCCAGTGACCCCATCGCCTTTGCGAAGGCAAGCGCGCCATTAACGTCGCAATAACGCACACCCCTGGGTTAAATCCAGGGCGACGTTTAGTGCCCAGTGACCCCATCGCCTTTGCGAAGGCAAGCGCGCCATTAACGTCGCAATAACGCACACCCCTGGGTTAAATCCAGGGCGACGTTTAGTGCCCAGTGACCCCATCGCCTTTGCGAAGGCAAGCGCGCCATTAACGTCGCAATAACGCACACCCCTGGGTTAAATCCAGGGCGACGTTTAGTGCCCAGTGACCCCATCGCCTTTGCGAAGGCAAGCGCGCCATTAACGTCGCAATAACGCACACCCCTGGGTTAAATCCAGGGCGACGTTTAGTGCCCAGTGACCCCATCGCCTTTGCGAAGGCAAGCGCGCCATTAACGTCGCAATAACGCACACCCCTGGGTTAAATCCAGGGCGACGTTTAGTGCCCAGTGACCCCATCGCCTTTGCGAAGGCAAGCGCGCCATTAACGTCGCAATAACGCACACCCCTGGGTTAAATCCAGGGCGACGTTTAGTGCCCAGTGACCCCATCGCCTTTGCGAAGGCAAGCGCGCCATTAACGTCGCAATAACGCACACCCCTGGGTTAAATCCAGGGCGACGTTTAGTGCCCAGTGACCCCATCGCCTTTGCGAAGGCAAGCGCGCCATTAACGTCGCAATAACGCACACCCCTGGGTTAAATCCAGGGCGACGTTTAGTGCCCAGTGACCCCATCGCCTTTGCGAAGGCAAGCGCGCCATTAACGTCGCAATAACGCACACCCCTGGGTTAAATCCAGGGCGACGTTTAGTGCCCAGTGACCCCATCGCCTTTGCGAAGGCAAGCGCGCCATTAACGTCGCAATAACGCACACCCCTGGGTTAAATCCAGGGCGACGTTTAGTGCCCAGTGACCCCATCGCCTTTGCGAAGGCAAGCGCGCCATTAACGTCGCAATAACGCACACCCCTGGGTTAAATCCAGGGCGACGTTTAGTGCCCAGTGACCCCATCGCCTTTGCGAAGGCAAGCGCGCCATTAACGTCGCAATAACGCACACCCCTGGGTTAAATCCAGGGCGACGTTTAGTGCCCAGTGACCCCATCGCCTTTGCGAAGGCAAGCGCAGCCATTAACGTCGCAATAACGCACACCCCTGGGTTAAATCCAGGGCGACGTTTAGTGCCCAGTGACCCCATCGCCTTTGCGAAGGCAAGCGCGCCATTAACGTCGCAATAACGCACACCCCTGGGTTAAATCCAGGGCGACGTTTAGTGCCCAGTGACCCCATCGCCTTTGCGAAGGCAAGCGCGCCATTAACGTCGCAATAACGCACACCCCTGGGTTAAATCCAGGGCGACGTTTAGTGCCCAGTGACCCCATCGCCTTTGCGAAGGCAAGCGCGCCATTAACGTCGCAATAACGCACACCCCTGGGTTAAATCCAGGGCGACGTTTAGTGCCCAGTGACCCCATCGCCTTTGCGAAGGCAAGCGCGCCATTAACGTCGCAATAACGCACACCCCTGGGTTAAATCCAGGGCGACGTTTAGTGCCCAGTGACCCCATCGCCTTTGCGAAGGCAAGCGCGCCATTAACGTCGCAATAACGCACACCCCTGGGTTAAATCCAGGGCGACGTTTAGTGCCCAGTGACCCCATCGCCTTTGCGAAGGCAAGCGCGCCATTAACGTCGCAATAACGCACACCCCTGGGTTAAATCCAGGGCGACGTTTAGTGCCCAGTGACCCCATCGCCTTTGCGAAGGCAAGCGCGCCATTAACGTCGCAATAACGCACACCCCTGGGTTAAATCCAGGGCGACGTTTAGTGCCCAGTGACCCCATCGCCTTTGCGAAGGCAAGCGCGCCATTAACGTCGCAATAACGCACACCCCTGGGTTAAATCCAGGGCGACGTTTAGTGCCCAGTGACCCCATCGCCTTTGCGAAGGCAAGCGCGCCATTAACGTCGCAATAACGCACACCCCTGGGTTAAATCCAGGGCGACGTTTAGTGCCCAGTGACCCCATCGCCTTTGCGAAGGCAAGCGCGCCATTAACGTCGCAATAACGCACACCCCTGGGTTAAATCCAGGGCGACGTTTAGTGCCCAGTGACCCCATCGCCTTTGCGAAGGCAAGCGCGCCATTAACGTCGCAATAACGCACACCCCTGGGTTAAATCCAGGGCGACGTTTAGTGCCCAGTGACCCCATCGCCTTTGCGAAGGCAAGCGCGCCATTAACGTCGCAATAACGCACACCCCTGGGTTAAATCCAGGGCGACGTTTAGTGCCCAGTGACCCCATCGCCTTTGCGAAGGCAAGCGCGCCATTAACGTCGCAATAACGCACACCCCTGGGTTAAATCCAGGGCGACGTTTAGTGCCCAGTGACCCCATCGCCTTTGCGAAGGCAAGCGCGCCATTAACGTCGCAATAACGCACACCCCTGGGTTAAATCCAGGGCGACGTTTAGTGCCCAGTGACCCCATCGCCTTTGCGAAGGCAAGCGCGCCATTAACGTCGCAATAACGCACACCCCTGGGTTAAATCCAGGGCGACGTTTAGTGCCCAGTGACCCCATCGCCTTTGCGAAGGCAAGCGCGCCATTAACGTCGCAATAACGCACACCCCTGGGTTAAATCCAGGGCGACGTTTAGTGCCCAGTGACCCCATCGCCTTTGCGAAGGCAAGCGCGCCATTAACGTCGCAATAACGCACACCCCTGGGTTAAATCCAGGGCGACGTTTAGTGCCCAGTGACCCCATCGCCTTTGCGAAGGCAAGCGCGCCATTAACGTCGCAATAACGCACACCCCTGGGTTAAATCCAGGGCGACGTTTAGTGCCCAGTGACCCCATCGCCTTTGCGAAGGCAAGCGCGCCATTAACGTCGCAATAACGCACACCCCTGGGTTAAATCCAGGGCGACGTTTAGTGCCCAGTGACCCCATCGCCTTTGCGAAGGCAAGCGCGCCATTAACGTCGCAATAACGCACACCCCTGGGTTAAATCCAGGGCGACGTTTAGTGCCCAGTGACCCCATCGCCTTTGCGAAGGCAAGCGCGCCATTAACGTCGCAATAACGCACACCCCTGGGTTAAATCCAGGGCGACGTTTAGTGCCCAGTGACCCCATCGCCTTTGCGAAGGCAAGCGCGCCATTAACGTCGCAATAACGCACACCCCTGGGTTAAATCCAGGGCGACGTTTAGTGCCCAGTGACCCCATCGCCTTTGCGAAGGCAAGCGCGCCATTAACGTCGCAATAACGCACACCCCTGGGTTAAATCCAGGGCGACGTTTAGTGCCCAGTGACCCCATCGCCTTTGCGAAGGCAAGCGCGCCATTAACGTCGCAATAACGCACACCCCTGGGTTAAATCCAGGGCGACGTTTAGTGCCCAGTGACCCCATCGCCTTTGCGAAGGCAAGCGCGCCATTAACGTCGCAATAACGCACACCCCTGGGTTAAATCCAGGGCGACGTTTAGTGCCCAGTGACCCCATCGCCTTTGCGAAGGCAAGCGCGCCATTAACGTCGCAATAACGCACACCCCTGGGTTAAATCCAGGGCGACGTTTAGTGCCCAGTGACCCCATCGCCTTTGCGAAGGCAAGCGCGCCATTAACGTCGCAATAACGCACACCCCTGGGTTAAATCCAGGGCGACGTTTAGTGCCCAGTGACCCCATCGCCTTTGCGAAGGCAAGCGCGCCATTAACGTCGCAATAACGCACACCCCTGGGTTAAATCCAGGGCGACGTTTAGTGCCCAGTGACCCCATCGCCTTTGCGAAGGCAAGCGCGCCATTAACGTCGCAATAACGCACACCCCTGGGTTAAATCCAGGGCGACGTTTAGTGCCCAGTGACCCCATCGCCTTTGCGAAGGCAAGCGCGCCATTAACGTCGCAATAACGCACACCCCTGGGTTAAATCCAGGGCGACGTTTAGTGCCCAGTGACCCCATCGCCTTTGCGAAGGCAAGCGCGCCATTAACGTCGCAATAACGCACACCCCTGGGTTAAATCCAGGGCGACGTTTAGTGCCCAGTGACCCCATCGCCTTTGCGAAGGCAAGCGCGCCATTAACGTCGCAATAACGCACACCCCTGGGTTAAATCCAGGGCGACGTTTAGTGCCCAGTGACCCCATCGCCTTTGCGAAGGCAAGCGCGCCATTAACGTCGCAATAACGCACACCCCTGGGTTAAATCCAGGGCGACGTTTAGTGCCCAGTGACCCCATCGCCTTTGCGAAGGCAAGCGCGCCATTAACGTCGCAATAACGCACACCCCTGGGTTAAATCCAGGGCGACGTTTAGTGCCCAGTGACCCCATCGCCTTTGCGAAGGCAAGCGCGCCATTAACGTCGCAATAACGCACACCCCTGGGTTAAATCCAGGGCGACGTTTAGTGCCCAGTGACCCCATCGCCTTTGCGAAGGCAAGCGCGCCATTAACGTCGCAATAACGCACACCCCTGGGTTAAATCCAGGGCGACGTTTAGTGCCCAGTGACCCCATCGCCTTTGCGAAGGCAAGCGCGCCATTAACGTCGCAATAACGCACACCCCTGGGTTAAATCCAGGGCGACGTTTAGTGCCCAGTGACCCCATCGCCTTTGCGAAGGCAAGCGCGCCATTAACGTCGCAATAACGCACACCCCTGGGTTAAATCCAGGGCGACGTTTAGTGCCCAGTGACCCCATCGCCTTTGCGAAGGCAAGCGCGCCATTAACGTCGCAATAACGCACACCCCTGGGTTAAATCCAGGGCGACGTTTAGTGCCCAGTGACCCCATCGCCTTTGCGAAGGCAAGCGCGCCATTAACGTCGCAATAACGCACACCCCTGGGTTAAATCCAGGGCGACGTTTAGTGCCCAGTGACCCCATCGCCTTTGCGAAGGCAAGCGCGCCATTAACGTGGCAATAACGCACACCCCTGGGTTAAATCCAGGGCGACGTTTAGTGCCCAGTGACCCCATCGCCTTTGCGAAGGCAAGCGCGCCATTAACGTGGCAATAACGCACACCCCTGGGTTAAATCCAGGGCGACGTTTAGTGCCCAGTGACCCCATCGCCTTTGCGAAGGCAAGCGCGCCATTAACGTGGCAATAACGCACACCCCTGGGTTAAATCCAGGGCGACGTTTAGTGCCCAGTGACCCCATCGCCTTTGCGAAGGCAAGCGCGCCATTAACGTGGCAATAACGCACACCCCTGGGTTAAATCCAGGGCGACGTTTAGTGCCCAGTGACCCCATCGCCTTTGCGAAGGCAAGCGCGCCATTAACGTGGCAATAACGCACACCCCTGGGTTAAATCCAGGGCGACGTTTAGTGCCCAGTGACCCCATCGCCTTTGCGAAGGCAAGCGCGCCATTAACGTGGCAATAACGCACACCCCTGGGTTAAATCCAGGGCGACGTTTAGTGCCCAGTGACCCCATCGCCTTTGCGAAGGCAAGCGCGCCATTAACGTGGCAATAACGCACACCCCTGGGTTAAATCCAGGGCGACGTTTAGTGCCCAGTGACCCCATCGCCTTTGCGAAGGCAAGCGCGCCATTAACGTGGCAATAACGCACACCCCTGGGTTAAATCCAGGGCGACGTTTAGTGCCCAGTGACCCCATCGCCTTTGCGAAGGCAAGCGCGCCATTAACGTGGCAATAACGCACACCCCTGGGTTAAATCCAGGGCGACGTTTAGTGCCCAGTGACCCCATCGCCTTTGCGAAGGCAAGCGCGCCATTAACGTGGCAATAACGCACACCCCTGGGTTAAATCCAGGGCGACGTTTAGTGCCCAGTGACCCCATCGCCTTTGCGAAGGCAAGCGCGCCATTAACGTGGCAATAACGCACACCCCTGGGTTAAATCCAGGGCGACGTTTAGTGCCCAGTGACCCCATCGCCTTTGCGAAGGCAAGCGCGCCATTAACGTGGCAATAACGCACACCCCTGGGTTAAATCCAGGGCGACGTTTAGTGCCCAGTGACCCCATCGCCTTTGCGAAGGCAAGCGCGCCATTAACGTGGCAATAACGCACACCCCTGGGTTAAATCCAGGGCGACGTTTAGTGCCCAGTGACCCCATCGCCTTTGCGAAGGCAAGCGCGCCATTAACGTGGCAATAACGCACACCCCTGGGTTAAATCCAGGGCGACGTTTAGTGCCCAGTGACCCCATCGCCTTTGCGAAGGCAAGCGCGCCATTAACGTGGCAATAACGCACACCCCTGGGTTAAATCCAGGGCGACGTTTAGTGCCCAGTGACCCCATCGCCTTTGCGAAGGCAAGCGCGCCATTAACGTGGCAATAACGCACACCCCTGGGTTAAATCCAGGGCGACGTTTAGTGCCCAGTGACCCCATCGCCTTTGCGAAGGCAAGCGCGCCATTAACGTGGCAATAACGCACACCCCTGGGTTAAATCCAGGGCGACGTTTAGTGCCCAGTGACCCCATCGCCTTTGCGAAGGCAAGCGCGCCATTAACGTGGCAATAACGCACACCCCTGGGTTAAATCCAGGGCGACGTTTAGTGCCCAGTGACCCCATCGCCTTTGCGAAGGCAAGCGCGCCATTAACGTGGCAATAACGCACACCCCTGGGTTAAATCCAGGGCGACGTTTAGTGCCCAGTGACCCCATCGCCTTTGCGAAGGCAAGCGCGCCATTAACGTGGCAATAACGCACACCCCTGGGTTAAATCCAGGGCGACGTTTAGTGCCCAGTGACCCCATCGCCTTTGCGAAGGCAAGCGCGCCATTAACGTGGCAATAACGCACACCCCTGGGTTAAATCCAGGGCGACGTTTAGTGCCCAGTGACCCCATCGCCTTTGCGAAGGCAAGCGCGCCATTAACGTGGCAATAACGCACACCCCTGGGTTAAATCCAGGGCGACGTTTAGTGCCCAGTGACCCCATCGCCTTTGCGAAGGCAAGCGCGCCATTAACGTGGCAATAACGCACACCCCTGGGTTAAATCCAGGGCGACGTTTAGTGCCCAGTGACCCCATCGCCTTTGCGAAGGCAAGCGCGCCATTAACGTGGCAATAACGCACACCCCTGGGTTAAATCCAGGGCGACGTTTAGTGCCCAGTGACCCCATCGCCTTTGCGAAGGCAAGCGCGCCATTAACGTGGCAATAACGCACACCCCTGGGTTAAATCCAGGGCGACGTTTAGTGCCCAGTGACCCCATCGCCTTTGCGAAGGCAAGCGCGCCATTAACGTGGCAATAACGCACACCCCTGGGTTAAATCCAGGGCGACGTTTAGTGCCCAGTGACCCCATCGCCTTTGCGAAGGCAAGCGCGCCATTAACGTGGCAATAACGCACACCCCTGGGTTAAATCCAGGGCGACGTTTAGTGCCCAGTGACCCCATCGCCTTTGCGAAGGCAAGCGCGCCATTAACGTGGCAATAACGCACACCCCTGGGTTAAATCCAGGGCGACGTTTAGTGCCCAGTGACCCCATCGCCTTTGCGAAGGCAAGCGCGCCATTAACGTGGCAATAACGCACACCCCTGGGTTAAATCCAGGGCGACGTTTAGTGCCCAGTGACCCCATCGCCTTTGCGAAGGCAAGCGCGCCATTAACGTGGCAATAACGCACACCCCTGGGTTAAATCCAGGGCGACGTTTAGTGCCCAGTGACCCCATCGCCTTTGCGAAGGCAAGCGCGCCATTAACGTGGCAATAACGCACACCCCTGGGTTAAATCCAGGGCGACGTTTAGTGCCCAGTGACCCCATCGCCTTTGCGAAGGCAAGCGCGCCATTAACGTGGCAATAACGCACACCCCTGGGTTAAATCCAGGGCGACGTTTAGTGCCCAGTGACCCCATCGCCTTTGCGAAGGCAAGCGCGCCATTAACGTGGCAATAACGCACACCCCTGGGTTAAATCCAGGGCGACGTTTAGTGCCCAGTGACCCCATCGCCTTTGCGAAGGCAAGCGCGCCATTAACGTGGCAATAACGCACACCCCTGGGTTAAATCCAGGGCGACGTTTAGTGCCCAGTGACCCCATCGCCTTTGCGAAGGCAAGCGCGCCATTAACGTGGCAATAACGCACACCCCTGGGTTAAATCCAGGGCGACGTTTAGTGCCCAGTGACCCCATCGCCTTTGCGAAGGCAAGCGCGCCATTAACGTGGCAATAACGCACACCCCTGGGTTAAATCCAGGGCGACGTTTAGTGCCCAGTGACCCCATCGCCTTTGCGAAGGCAAGCGCGCCATTAACGTGGCAATAACGCACACCCCTGGGTTAAATCCAGGGCGACGTTTAGTGCCCAGTGACCCCATCGCCTTTGCGAAGGCAAGCGCGCCATTAACGTGGCAATAACGCACACCCCTGGGTTAAATCCAGGGCGACGTTTAGTGCCCAGTGACCCCATCGCCTTTGCGAAGGCAAGCGCGCCATTAACGTGGCAATAACGCACACCCCTGGGTTAAATCCAGGGCGACGTTTAGTGCCCAGTGACCCCATCGCCTTTGCGAAGGCAAGCGCGCCATTAACGTGGCAATAACGCACACCCCTGGGTTAAATCCAGGGCGACGTTTAGTGCCCAGTGACCCCATCGCCTTTGCGAAGGCAAGCGCGCCATTAACGTGGCAATAACGCACACCCCTGGGTTAAATCCAGGGCGACGTTTAGTGCCCAGTGACCCCATCGCCTTTGCGAAGGCAAGCGCGCCATTAACGTGGCAATAACGCACACCCCTGGGTTAAATCCAGGGCGACGTTTAGTGCCCAGTGACCCCATCGCCTTTGCGAAGGCAAGCGCGCCATTAACGTGGCAATAACGCACACCCCTGGGTTAAATCCAGGGCGACGTTTAGTGCCCAGTGACCCCATCGCCTTTGCGAAGGCAAGCGCGCCATTAACGTGGCAATAACGCACACCCCTGGGTTAAATCCAGGGCGACGTTTAGTGCCCAGTGACCCCATCGCCTTTGCGAAGGCAAGCGCGCCATTAACGTGGCAATAACGCACACCCCTGGGTTAAATCCAGGGCGACGTTTAGTGCCCAGTGACCCCATCGCCTTTGCGAAGGCAAGCGCGCCATTAACGTGGCAATAACGCACACCCCTGGGTTAAATCCAGGGCGACGTTTAGTGCCCAGTGACCCCATCGCCTTTGCGAAGGCAAGCGCGCCATTAACGTGGCAATAACGCACACCCCTGGGTTAAATCCAGGGCGACGTTTAGTGCCCAGTGACCCCATCGCCTTTGCGAAGGCAAGCGCGCCATTAACGTGGCAATAACGCACACCCCTGGGTTAAATCCAGGGCGACGTTTAGTGCCCAGTGACCCCATCGCCTTTGCGAAGGCAAGCGCGCCATTAACGTGGCAATAACGCACACCCCTGGGTTAAATCCAGGGCGACGTTTAGTGCCCAGTGACCCCATCGCCTTTGCGAAGGCAAGCGCGCCATTAACGTGGCAATAACGCACACCCCTGGGTTAAATCCAGGGCGACGTTTAGTGCCCAGTGACCCCATCGCCTTTGCGAAGGCAAGCGCGCCATTAACGTGGCAATAACGCACACCCCTGGGTTAAATCCAGGGCGACGTTTAGTGCCCAGTGACCCCATCGCCTTTGCGAAGGCAAGCGCGCCATTAACGTGGCAATAACGCACACCCCTGGGTTAAATCCAGGGCGACGTTTAGTGCCCAGTGACCCCATCGCCTTTGCGAAGGCAAGCGCGCCATTAACGTGGCAATAACGCACACCCCTGGGTTAAATCCAGGGCGACGTTTAGTGCCCAGTGACCCCATCGCCTTTGCGAAGGCAAGCGCGCCATTAACGTGGCAATAACGCACACCCCTGGGTTAAATCCAGGGCGACGTTTAGTGCCCAGTGACCCCATCGCCTTTGCGAAGGCAAGCGCGCCATTAACGTGGCAATAACGCACACCCCTGGGTTAAATCCAGGGCGACGTTTAGTGCCCAGTGACCCCATCGCCTTTGCGAAGGCAAGCGCGCCATTAACGTGGCAATAACGCACACCCCTGGGTTAAATCCAGGGCGACGTTTAGTGCCCAGTGACCCCATCGCCTTTGCGAAGGCAAGCGCGCCATTAACGTGGCAATAACGCACACCCCTGGGTTAAATCCAGGGCGACGTTTAGTGCCCAGTGACCCCATCGCCTTTGCGAAGGCAAGCGCGCCATTAACGTGGCAATAACGCACACCCCTGGGTTAAATCCAGGGCGACGTTTAGTGCCCAGTGACCCCATCGCCTTTGCGAAGGCAAGCGCGCCATTAACGTGGCAATAACGCACACCCCTGGGTTAAATCCAGGGCGACGTTTAGTGCCCAGTGACCCCATCGCCTTTGCGAAGGCAAGCGCGCCATTAACGTGGCAATAACGCACACCCCTGGGTTAAATCCAGGGCGACGTTTAGTGCCCAGTGACCCCATCGCCTTTGCGAAGGCAAGCGCGCCATTAACGTGGCAATAACGCACACCCCTGGGTTAAATCCAGGGCGACGTTTAGTGCCCAGTGACCCCATCGCCTTTGCGAAGGCAAGCGCGCCATTAACGTGGCAATAACGCACACCCCTGGGTTAAATCCAGGGCGACGTTTAGTGCCCAGTGACCCCATCGCCTTTGCGAAGGCAAGCGCGCCATTAACGTGGCAATAACGCACACCCCTGGGTTAAATCCAGGGCGACGTTTAGTGCCCAGTGACCCCATCGCCTTTGCGAAGGCAAGCGCGCCATTAACGTGGCAATAACGCACACCCCTGGGTTAAATCCAGGGCGACGTTTAGTGCCCAGTGACCCCATCGCCTTTGCGAAGGCAAGCGCGCCATTAACGTGGCAATAACGCACACCCCTGGGTTAAATCCAGGGCGACGTTTAGTGCCCAGTGACCCCATCGCCTTTGCGAAGGCAAGCGCGCCATTAACGTGGCAATAACGCACACCCCTGGGTTAAATCCAGGGCGACGTTTAGTGCCCAGTGACCCCATCGCCTTTGCGAAGGCAAGCGCGCCATTAACGTGGCAATAACGCACACCCCTGGGTTAAATCCAGGGCGACGTTTAGTGCCCAGTGACCCCATCGCCTTTGCGAAGGCAAGCGCGCCATTAACGTGGCAATAACGCACACCCCTGGGTTAAATCCAGGGCGACGTTTAGTGCCCAGTGACCCCATCGCCTTTGCGAAGGCAAGCGCGCCATTAACGTGGCAATAACGCACACCCCTGGGTTAAATCCAGGGCGACGTTTAGTGCCCAGTGACCCCATCGCCTTTGCGAAGGCAAGCGCGCCATTAACGTGGCAATAACGCACACCCCTGGGTTAAATCCAGGGCGACGTTTAGTGCCCAGTGACCCCATCGCCTTTGCGAAGGCAAGCGCGCCATTAACGTGGCAATAACGCACACCCCTGGGTTAAATCCAGGGCGACGTTTAGTGCCCAGTGACCCCATCGCCTTTGCGAAGGCAAGCGCGCCATTAACGTGGCAATAACGCACACCCCTGGGTTAAATCCAGGGCGACGTTTAGTGCCCAGTGACCCCATCGCCTTTGCGAAGGCAAGCGCGCCATTAACGTGGCAATAACGCACACCCCTGGGTTAAATCCAGGGCGACGTTTAGTGCCCAGTGACCCCATCGCCTTTGCGAAGGCAAGCGCGCCATTAACGTGGCAATAACGCACACCCCTGGGTTAAATCCAGGGCGACGTTTAGTGCCCAGTGACCCCATCGCCTTTGCGAAGGCAAGCGCGCCATTAACGTGGCAATAACGCACACCCCTGGGTTAAATCCAGGGCGACGTTTAGTGCCCAGTGACCCCATCGCCTTTGCGAAGGCAAGCGCGCCATTAACGTGGCAATAACGCACACCCCTGGGTTAAATCCAGGGCGACGTTTAGTGCCCAGTGACCCCATCGCCTTTGCGAAGGCAAGCGCGCCATTAACGTGGCAATAACGCACACCCCTGGGTTAAATCCAGGGCGACGTTTAGTGCCCAGTGACCCCATCGCCTTTGCGAAGGCAAGCGCGCCATTAACGTGGCAATAACGCACACCCCTGGGTTAAATCCAGGGCGACGTTTAGTGCCCAGTGACCCCATCGCCTTTGCGAAGGCAAGCGCGCCATTAACGTGGCAATAACGCACACCCCTGGGTTAAATCCAGGGCGACGTTTAGTGCCCAGTGACCCCATCGCCTTTGCGAAGGCAAGCGCGCCATTAACGTGGCAATAACGCACACCCCTGGGTTAAATCCAGGGCGACGTTTAGTGCCCAGTGACCCCATCGCCTTTGCGAAGGCAAGCGCGCCATTAACGTGGCAATAACGCACACCCCTGGGTTAAATCCAGGGCGACGTTTAGTGCCCAGTGACCCCATCGCCTTTGCGAAGGCAAGCGCGCCATTAACGTGGCAATAACGCACACCCCTGGGTTAAATCCAGGGCGACGTTTAGTGCCCAGTGACCCCATCGCCTTTGCGAAGGCAAGCGCGCCATTAACGTGGCAATAACGCACACCCCTGGGTTAAATCCAGGGCGACGTTTAGTGCCCAGTGACCCCATCGCCTTTGCGAAGGCAAGCGCGCCATTAACGTGGCAATAACGCACACCCCTGGGTTAAATCCAGGGCGACGTTTAGTGCCCAGTGACCCCATCGCCTTTGCGAAGGCAAGCGCGCCATTAACGTGGCAATAACGCACACCCCTGGGTTAAATCCAGGGCGACGTTTAGTGCCCAGTGACCCCATCGCCTTTGCGAAGGCAAGCGCGCCATTAACGTGGCAATAACGCACACCCCTGGGTTAAATCCAGGGCGACGTTTAGTGCCCAGTGACCCCATCGCCTTTGCGAAGGCAAGCGCGCCATTAACGTGGCAATAACGCACACCCCTGGGTTAAATCCAGGGCGACGTTTAGTGCCCAGTGACCCCATCGCCTTTGCGAAGGCAAGCGCGCCATTAACGTGGCAATAACGCACACCCCTGGGTTAAATCCAGGGCGACGTTTAGTGCCCAGTGACCCCATCGCCTTTGCGAAGGCAAGCGCGCCATTAACGTGGCAATAACGCACACCCCTGGGTTAAATCCAGGGCGACGTTTAGTGCCCAGTGACCCCATCGCCTTTGCGAAGGCAAGCGCGCCATTAACGTGGCAATAACGCACACCCCTGGGTTAAATCCAGGGCGACGTTTAGTGCCCAGTGACCCCATCGCCTTTGCGAAGGCAAGCGCGCCATTAACGTGGCAATAACGCACACCCCTGGGTTAAATCCAGGGCGACGTTTAGTGCCCAGTGACCCCATCGCCTTTGCGAAGGCAAGCGCGCCATTAACGTGGCAATAACGCACACCCCTGGGTTAAATCCAGGGCGACGTTTAGTGCCCAGTGACCCCATCGCCTTTGCGAAGGCAAGCGCGCCATTAACGTGGCAATAACGCACACCCCTGGGTTAAATCCAGGGCGACGTTTAGTGCCCAGTGACCCCATCGCCTTTGCGAAGGCAAGCGCGCCATTAACGTGGCAATAACGCACACCCCTGGGTTAAATCCAGGGCGACGTTTAGTGCCCAGTGACCCCATCGCCTTTGCGAAGGCAAGCGCGCCATTAACGTGGCAATAACGCACACCCCTGGGTTAAATCCAGGGCGACGTTTAGTGCCCAGTGACCCCATCGCCTTTGCGAAGGCAAGCGCGCCATTAACGTGGCAATAACGCACACCCCTGGGTTAAATCCAGGGCGACGTTTAGTGCCCAGTGACCCCATCGCCTTTGCGAAGGCAAGCGCGCCATTAACGTGGCAATAACGCACACCCCTGGGTTAAATCCAGGGCGACGTTTAGTGCCCAGTGACCCCATCGCCTTTGCGAAGGCAAGCGCGCCATTAACGTGGCAATAACGCACACCCCTGGGTTAAATCCAGGGCGACGTTTAGTGCCCAGTGACCCCATCGCCTTTGCGAAGGCAAGCGCGCCATTAACGTGGCAATAACGCACACCCCTGGGTTAAATCCAGGGCGACGTTTAGTGCCCAGTGACCCCATCGCCTTTGCGAAGGCAAGCGCGCCATTAACGTGGCAATAACGCACACCCCTGGGTTAAATCCAGGGCGACGTTTAGTGCCCAGTGACCCCATCGCCTTTGCGAAGGCAAGCGCGCCATTAACGTGGCAATAACGCACACCCCTGGGTTAAATCCAGGGCGACGTTTAGTGCCCAGTGACCCCATCGCCTTTGCGAAGGCAAGCGCGCCATTAACGTGGCAATAACGCACACCCCTGGGTTAAATCCAGGGCGACGTTTAGTGCCCAGTGACCCCATCGCCTTTGCGAAGGCAAGCGCGCCATTAACGTGGCAATAACGCACACCCCTGGGTTAAATCCAGGGCGACGTTTAGTGCCCAGTGACCCCATCGCCTTTGCGAAGGCAAGCGCGCCATTAACGTGGCAATAACGCACACCCCTGGGTTAAATCCAGGGCGACGTTTAGTGCCCAGTGACCCCATCGCCTTTGCGAAGGCAAGCGCGCCATTAACGTGGCAATAACGCACACCCCTGGGTTAAATCCAGGGCGACGTTTAGTGCCCAGTGACCCCATCGCCTTTGCGAAGGCAAGCGCGCCATTAACGTGGCAATAACGCACACCCCTGGGTTAAATCCAGGGCGACGTTTAGTGCCCAGTGACCCCATCGCCTTTGCGAAGGCAAGCGCGCCATTAACGTGGCAATAACGCACACCCCTGGGTTAAATCCAGGGCGACGTTTAGTGCCCAGTGACCCCATCGCCTTTGCGAAGGCAAGCGCGCCATTAACGTGGCAATAACGCACACCCCTGGGTTAAATCCAGGGCGACGTTTAGTGCCCAGTGACCCCATCGCCTTTGCGAAGGCAAGCGCGCCATTAACGTGGCAATAACGCACACCCCTGGGTTAAATCCAGGGCGACGTTTAGTGCCCAGTGACCCCATCGCCTTTGCGAAGGCAAGCGCGCCATTAACGTGGCAATAACGCACACCCCTGGGTTAAATCCAGGGCGACGTTTAGTGCCCAGTGACCCCATCGCCTTTGCGAAGGCAAGCGCGCCATTAACGTGGCAATAACGCACACCCCTGGGTTAAATCCAGGGCGACGTTTAGTGCCCAGTGACCCCATCGCCTTTGCGAAGGCAAGCGCGCCATTAACGTGGCAATAACGCACACCCCTGGGTTAAATCCAGGGCGACGTTTAGTGCCCAGTGACCCCATCGCCTTTGCGAAGGCAAGCGCGCCATTAACGTGGCAATAACGCACACCCCTGGGTTAAATCCAGGGCGACGTTTAGTGCCCAGTGACCCCATCGCCTTTGCGAAGGCAAGCGCGCCATTAACGTGGCAATAACGCACACCCCTGGGTTAAATCCAGGGCGACGTTTAGTGCCCAGTGACCCCATCGCCTTTGCGAAGGCAAGCGCGCCATTAACGTGGCAATAACGCACACCCCTGGGTTAAATCCAGGGCGACGTTTAGTGCCCAGTGACCCCATCGCCTTTGCGAAGGCAAGCGCGCCATTAACGTGGCAATAACGCACACCCCTGGGTTAAATCCAGGGCGACGTTTAGTGCCCAGTGACCCCATCGCCTTTGCGAAGGCAAGCGCGCCATTAACGTGGCAATAACGCACACCCCTGGGTTAAATCCAGGGCGACGTTTAGTGCCCAGTGACCCCATCGCCTTTGCGAAGGCAAGCGCGCCATTAACGTGGCAATAACGCACACCCCTGGGTTAAATCCAGGGCGACGTTTAGTGCCCAGTGACCCCATCGCCTTTGCGAAGGCAAGCGCGCCATTAACGTGGCAATAACGCACACCCCTGGGTTAAATCCAGGGCGACGTTTAGTGCCCAGTGACCCCATCGCCTTTGCGAAGGCAAGCGCGCCATTAACGTGGCAATAACGCACACCCCTGGGTTAAATCCAGGGCGACGTTTAGTGCCCAGTGACCCCATCGCCTTTGCGAAGGCAAGCGCGCCATTAACGTGGCAATAACGCACACCCCTGGGTTAAATCCAGGGCGACGTTTAGTGCCCAGTGACCCCATCGCCTTTGCGAAGGCAAGCGCGCCATTAACGTGGCAATAACGCACACCCCTGGGTTAAATCCAGGGCGACGTTTAGTGCCCAGTGACCCCATCGCCTTTGCGAAGGCAAGCGCGCCATTAACGTGGCAATAACGCACACCCCTGGGTTAAATCCAGGGCGACGTTTAGTGCCCAGTGACCCCATCGCCTTTGCGAAGGCAAGCGCGCCATTAACGTGGCAATAACGCACACCCCTGGGTTAAATCCAGGGCGACGTTTAGTGCCCAGTGACCCCATCGCCTTTGCGAAGGCAAGCGCGCCATTAACGTGGCAATAACGCACACCCCTGGGTTAAATCCAGGGCGACGTTTAGTGCCCAGTGACCCCATCGCCTTTGCGAAGGCAAGCGCGCCATTAACGTGGCAATAACGCACACCCCTGGGTTAAATCCAGGGCGACGTTTAGTGCCCAGTGACCCCATCGCCTTTGCGAAGGCAAGCGCGCCATTAACGTGGCAATAACGCACACCCCTGGGTTAAATCCAGGGCGACGTTTAGTGCCCAGTGACCCCATCGCCTTTGCGAAGGCAAGCGCGCCATTAACGTGGCAATAACGCACACCCCTGGGTTAAATCCAGGGCGACGTTTAGTGCCCAGTGACCCCATCGCCTTTGCGAAGGCAAGCGCGCCATTAACGTGGCAATAACGCACACCCCTGGGTTAAATCCAGGGCGACGTTTAGTGCCCAGTGACCCCATCGCCTTTGCGAAGGCAAGCGCGCCATTAACGTGGCAATAACGCACACCCCTGGGTTAAATCCAGGGCGACGTTTAGTGCCCAGTGACCCCATCGCCTTTGCGAAGGCAAGCGCGCCATTAACGTGGCAATAACGCACACCCCTGGGTTAAATCCAGGGCGACGTTTAGTGCCCAGTGACCCCATCGCCTTTGCGAAGGCAAGCGCGCCATTAACGTGGCAATAACGCACACCCCTGGGTTAAATCCAGGGCGACGTTTAGTGCCCAGTGACCCCATCGCCTTTGCGAAGGCAAGCGCGCCATTAACGTGGCAATAACGCACACCCCTGGGTTAAATCCAGGGCGACGTTTAGTGCCCAGTGACCCCATCGCCTTTGCGAAGGCAAGCGCGCCATTAACGTGGCAATAACGCACACCCCTGGGTTAAATCCAGGGCGACGTTTAGTGCCCAGTGACCCCATCGCCTTTGCGAAGGCAAGCGCGCCATTAACGTGGCAATAACGCACACCCCTGGGTTAAATCCAGGGCGACGTTTAGTGCCCAGTGACCCCATCGCCTTTGCGAAGGCAAGCGCGCCATTAACGTGGCAATAACGCACACCCCTGGGTTAAATCCAGGGCGACGTTTAGTGCCCAGTGACCCCATCGCCTTTGCGAAGGCAAGCGCGCCATTAACGTGGCAATAACGCACACCCCTGGGTTAAATCCAGGGCGACGTTTAGTGCCCAGTGACCCCATCGCCTTTGCGAAGGCAAGCGCGCCATTAACGTGGCAATAACGCACACCCCTGGGTTAAATCCAGGGCGACGTTTAGTGCCCAGTGACCCCATCGCCTTTGCGAAGGCAAGCGCGCCATTAACGTGGCAATAACGCACACCCCTGGGTTAAATCCAGGGCGACGTTTAGTGCCCAGTGACCCCATCGCCTTTGCGAAGGCAAGCGCGCCATTAACGTGGCAATAACGCACACCCCTGGGTTAAATCCAGGGCGACGTTTAGTGCCCAGTGACCCCATCGCCTTTGCGAAGGCAAGCGCGCCATTAACGTGGCAATAACGCACACCCCTGGGTTAAATCCAGGGCGACGTTTAGTGCCCAGTGACCCCATCGCCTTTGCGAAGGCAAGCGCGCCATTAACGTGGCAATAACGCACACCCCTGGGTTAAATCCAGGGCGACGTTTAGTGCCCAGTGACCCCATCGCCTTTGCGAAGGCAAGCGCGCCATTAACGTGGCAATAACGCACACCCCTGGGTTAAATCCAGGGCGACGTTTAGTGCCCAGTGACCCCATCGCCTTTGCGAAGGCAAGCGCGCCATTAACGTGGCAATAACGCACACCCCTGGGTTAAATCCAGGGCGACGTTTAGTGCCCAGTGACCCCATCGCCTTTGCGAAGGCAAGCGCGCCATTAACGTGGCAATAACGCACACCCCTGGGTTAAATCCAGGGCGACGTTTAGTGCCCAGTGACCCCATCGCCTTTGCGAAGGCAAGCGCGCCATTAACGTGGCAATAACGCACACCCCTGGGTTAAATCCAGGGCGACGTTTAGTGCCCAGTGACCCCATCGCCTTTGCGAAGGCAAGCGCGCCATTAACGTGGCAATAACGCACACCCCTGGGTTAAATCCAGGGCGACGTTTAGTGCCCAGTGACCCCATCGCCTTTGCGAAGGCAAGCGCGCCATTAACGTGGCAATAACGCACACCCCTGGGTTAAATCCAGGGCGACGTTTAGTGCCCAGTGACCCCATCGCCTTTGCGAAGGCAAGCGCGCCATTAACGTGGCAATAACGCACACCCCTGGGTTAAATCCAGGGCGACGTTTAGTGCCCAGTGACCCCATCGCCTTTGCGAAGGCAAGCGCGCCATTAACGTGGCAATAACGCACACCCCTGGGTTAAATCCAGGGCGACGTTTAGTGCCCAGTGACCCCATCGCCTTTGCGAAGGCAAGCGCGCCATTAACGTGGCAATAACGCACACCCCTGGGTTAAATCCAGGGCGACGTTTAGTGCCCAGTGACCCCATCGCCTTTGCGAAGGCAAGCGCGCCATTAACGTGGCAATAACGCACACCCCTGGGTTAAATCCAGGGCGACGTTTAGTGCCCAGTGACCCCATCGCCTTTGCGAAGGCAAGCGCGCCATTAACGTGGCAATAACGCACACCCCTGGGTTAAATCCAGGGCGACGTTTAGTGCCCAGTGACCCCATCGCCTTTGCGAAGGCAAGCGCGCCATTAACGTGGCAATAACGCACACCCCTGGGTTAAATCCAGGGCGACGTTTAGTGCCCAGTGACCCCATCGCCTTTGCGAAGGCAAGCGCGCCATTAACGTGGCAATAACGCACACCCCTGGGTTAAATCCAGGGCGACGTTTAGTGCCCAGTGACCCCATCGCCTTTGCGAAGGCAAGCGCGCCATTAACGTGGCAATAACGCACACCCCTGGGTTAAATCCAGGGCGACGTTTAGTGCCCAGTGACCCCATCGCCTTTGCGAAGGCAAGCGCGCCATTAACGTGGCAATAACGCACACCCCTGGGTTAAATCCAGGGCGACGTTTAGTGCCCAGTGACCCCATCGCCTTTGCGAAGGCAAGCGCGCCATTAACGTGGCAATAACGCACACCCCTGGGTTAAATCCAGGGCGACGTTTAGTGCCCAGTGACCCCATCGCCTTTGCGAAGGCAAGCGCGCCATTAACGTGGCAATAACGCACACCCCTGGGTTAAATCCAGGGCGACGTTTAGTGCCCAGTGACCCCATCGCCTTTGCGAAGGCAAGCGCGCCATTAACGTGGCAATAACGCACACCCCTGGGTTAAATCCAGGGCGACGTTTAGTGCCCAGTGACCCCATCGCCTTTGCGAAGGCAAGCGCGCCATTAACGTGGCAATAACGCACACCCCTGGGTTAAATCCAGGGCGACGTTTAGTGCCCAGTGACCCCATCGCCTTTGCGAAGGCAAGCGCGCCATTAACGTGGCAATAACGCACACCCCTGGGTTAAATCCAGGGCGACGTTTAGTGCCCAGTGACCCCATCGCCTTTGCGAAGGCAAGCGCGCCATTAACGTGGCAATAACGCACACCCCTGGGTTAAATCCAGGGCGACGTTTAGTGCCCAGTGACCCCATCGCCTTTGCGAAGGCAAGCGCGCCATTAACGTGGCAATAACGCACACCCCTGGGTTAAATCCAGGGCGACGTTTAGTGCCCAGTGACCCCATCGCCTTTGCGAAGGCAAGCGCGCCATTAACGTGGCAATAACGCACACCCCTGGGTTAAATCCAGGGCGACGTTTAGTGCCCAGTGACCCCATCGCCTTTGCGAAGGCAAGCGCGCCATTAACGTGGCAATAACGCACACCCCTGGGTTAAATCCAGGGCGACGTTTAGTGCCCAGTGACCCCATCGCCTTTGCGAAGGCAAGCGCGCCATTAACGTGGCAATAACGCACACCCCTGGGTTAAATCCAGGGCGACGTTTAGTGCCCAGTGACCCCATCGCCTTTGCGAAGGCAAGCGCGCCATTAACGTGGCAATAACGCACACCCCTGGGTTAAATCCAGGGCGACGTTTAGTGCCCAGTGACCCCATCGCCTTTGCGAAGGCAAGCGCGCCATTAACGTGGCAATAACGCACACCCCTGGGTTAAATCCAGGGCGACGTTTAGTGCCCAGTGACCCCATCGCCTTTGCGAAGGCAAGCGCGCCATTAACGTGGCAATAACGCACACCCCTGGGTTAAATCCAGGGCGACGTTTAGTGCCCAGTGACCCCATCGCCTTTGCGAAGGCAAGCGCGCCATTAACGTGGCAATAACGCACACCCCTGGGTTAAATCCAGGGCGACGTTTAGTGCCCAGTGACCCCATCGCCTTTGCGAAGGCAAGCGCGCCATTAACGTGGCAATAACGCACACCCCTGGGTTAAATCCAGGGCGACGTTTAGTGCCCAGTGACCCCATCGCCTTTGCGAAGGCAAGCGCGCCATTAACGTGGCAATAACGCACACCCCTGGGTTAAATCCAGGGCGACGTTTAGTGCCCAGTGACCCCATCGCCTTTGCGAAGGCAAGCGCGCCATTAACGTGGCAATAACGCACACCCCTGGGTTAAATCCAGGGCGACGTTTAGTGCCCAGTGACCCCATCGCCTTTGCGAAGGCAAGCGCGCCATTAACGTGGCAATAACGCACACCCCTGGGTTAAATCCAGGGCGACGTTTAGTGCCCAGTGACCCCATCGCCTTTGCGAAGGCAAGCGCGCCATTAACGTGGCAATAACGCACACCCCTGGGTTAAATCCAGGGCGACGTTTAGTGCCCAGTGACCCCATCGCCTTTGCGAAGGCAAGCGCGCCATTAACGTGGCAATAACGCACACCCCTGGGTTAAATCCAGGGCGACGTTTAGTGCCCAGTGACCCCATCGCCTTTGCGAAGGCAAGCGCGCCATTAACGTGGCAATAACGCACACCCCTGGGTTAAATCCAGGGCGACGTTTAGTGCCCAGTGACCCCATCGCCTTTGCGAAGGCAAGCGCGCCATTAACGTGGCAATAACGCACACCCCTGGGTTAAATCCAGGGCGACGTTTAGTGCCCAGTGACCCCATCGCCTTTGCGAAGGCAAGCGCGCCATTAACGTGGCAATAACGCACACCCCTGGGTTAAATCCAGGGCGACGTTTAGTGCCCAGTGACCCCATCGCCTTTGCGAAGGCAAGCGCGCCATTAACGTGGCAATAACGCACACCCCTGGGTTAAATCCAGGGCGACGTTTAGTGCCCAGTGACCCCATCGCCTTTGCGAAGGCAAGCGCGCCATTAACGTGGCAATAACGCACACCCCTGGGTTAAATCCAGGGCGACGTTTAGTGCCCAGTGACCCCATCGCCTTTGCGAAGGCAAGCGCGCCATTAACGTGGCAATAACGCACACCCCTGGGTTAAATCCAGGGCGACGTTTAGTGCCCAGTGACCCCATCGCCTTTGCGAAGGCAAGCGCGCCATTAACGTGGCAATAACGCACACCCCTGGGTTAAATCCAGGGCGACGTTTAGTGCCCAGTGACCCCATCGCCTTTGCGAAGGCAAGCGCGCCATTAACGTGGCAATAACGCACACCCCTGGGTTAAATCCAGGGCGACGTTTAGTGCCCAGTGACCCCATCGCCTTTGCGAAGGCAAGCGCGCCATTAACGTGGCAATAACGCACACCCCTGGGTTAAATCCAGGGCGACGTTTAGTGCCCAGTGACCCCATCGCCTTTGCGAAGGCAAGCGCGCCATTAACGTGGCAATAACGCACACCCCTGGGTTAAATCCAGGGCGACGTTTAGTGCCCAGTGACCCCATCGCCTTTGCGAAGGCAAGCGCGCCATTAACGTGGCAATAACGCACACCCCTGGGTTAAATCCAGGGCGACGTTCCAGGCGACGTTTAGTGCCCAGTGACCCCATCGCCTTTGCGAAGGCAAGCGCGCCATTAACGTGGCAATAACGCACACCCCTGGGTTAAATCCAGGGCGACGTTTAGTGCCCAGTGACCCCATCGCCTTTGCGAAGGCAAGCGCGCCATTAACGTGGCAATAACGCACACCCCTGGGTTAAATCCAGGGCGACGTTTAGTGCCCAGTGACCCCATCGCCTTTGCGAAGGCAAGCGCGCCATTAACGTGGCAATAACGCACACCCCTGGGTTAAATCCAGGGCGACGTTTAGTGCCCAGTGACCCCATCGCCTTTGCGAAGGCAAGCGCGCCATTAACGTGGCAATAACGCACACCCCTGGGTTAAATCCAGGGCGACGTTTAGTGCCCAGTGACCCCATCGCCTTTGCGAAGGCAAGCGCGCCATTAACGTGGCAATAACGCACACCCCTGGGTTAAATCCAGGGCGACGTTTAGTGCCCAGTGACCCCATCGCCTTTGCGAAGGCAAGCGCGCCATTAACGTGGCAATAACGCACACCCCTGGGTTAAATCCAGGGCGACGTTTAGTGCCCAGTGACCCCATCGCCTTTGCGAAGGCAAGCGCGCCATTAACGTGGCAATAACGCACACCCCTGGGTTAAATCCAGGGCGACGTTTAGTGCCCAGTGACCCCATCGCCTTTGCGAAGGCAAGCGCGCCATTAACGTGGCAATAACGCACACCCCTGGGTTAAATCCAGGGCGACGTTTAGTGCCCAGTGACCCCATCGCCTTTGCGAAGGCAAGCGCGCCATTAACGTGGCAATAACGCACACCCCTGGGTTAAATCCAGGGCGACGTTTAGTGCCCAGTGACCCCATCGCCTTTGCGAAGGCAAGCGCGCCATTAACGTGGCAATAACGCACACCCCTGGGTTAAATCCAGGGCGACGTTTAGTGCCCAGTGACCCCATCGCCTTTGCGAAGGCAAGCGCGCCATTAACGTGGCAATAACGCACACCCCTGGGTTAAATCCAGGGCGACGTTTAGTGCCCAGTGACCCCATCGCCTTTGCGAAGGCAAGCGCGCCATTAACGTGGCAATAACGCACACCCCTGGGTTAAATCCAGGGCGACGTTTAGTGCCCAGTGACCCCATCGCCTTTGCGAAGGCAAGCGCGCCATTAACGTGGCAATAACGCACACCCCTGGGTTAAATCCAGGGCGACGTTTAGTGCCCAGTGACCCCATCGCCTTTGCGAAGGCAAGCGCGCCATTAACGTGGCAATAACGCACACCCCTGGGTTAAATCCAGGGCGACGTTTAGTGCCCAGTGACCCCATCGCCTTTGCGAAGGCAAGCGCGCCATTAACGTGGCAATAACGCACACCCCTGGGTTAAATCCAGGGCGACGTTTAGTGCCCAGTGACCCCATCGCCTTTGCGAAGGCAAGCGCGCCATTAACGTGGCAATAACGCACACCCCTGGGTTAAATCCAGGGCGACGTTTAGTGCCCAGTGACCCCATCGCCTTTGCGAAGGCAAGCGCGCCATTAACGTGGCAATAACGCACACCCCTGGGTTAAATCCAGGGCGACGTTTAGTGCCCAGTGACCCCATCGCCTTTGCGAAGGCAAGCGCGCCATTAACGTGGCAATAACGCACACCCCTGGGTTAAATCCAGGGCGACGTTTAGTGCCCAGTGACCCCATCGCCTTTGCGAAGGCAAGCGCGCCATTAACGTGGCAATAACGCACACCCCTGGGTTAAATCCAGGGCGACGTTTAGTGCCCAGTGACCCCATCGCCTTTGCGAAGGCAAGCGCGCCATTAACGTGGCAATAACGCACACCCCTGGGTTAAATCCAGGGCGACGTTTAGTGCCCAGTGACCCCATCGCCTTTGCGAAGGCAAGCGCGCCATTAACGTGGCAATAACGCACACCCCTGGGTTAAATCCAGGGCGACGTTTAGTGCCCAGTGACCCCATCGCCTTTGCGAAGGCAAGCGCGCCATTAACGTGGCAATAACGCACACCCCTGGGTTAAATCCAGGGCGACGTTTAGTGCCCAGTGACCCCATCGCCTTTGCGAAGGCAAGCGCGCCATTAACGTGGCAATAACGCACACCCCTGGGTTAAATCCAGGGCGACGTTTAGTGCCCAGTGACCCCATCGCCTTTGCGAAGGCAAGCGCGCCATTAACGTGGCAATAACGCACACCCCTGGGTTAAATCCAGGGCGACGTTTAGTGCCCAGTGACCCCATCGCCTTTGCGAAGGCAAGCGCGCCATTAACGTGGCAATAACGCACACCCCTGGGTTAAATCCAGGGCGACGTTTAGTGCCCAGTGACCCCATCGCCTTTGCGAAGGCAAGCGCGCCATTAACGTGGCAATAACGCACACCCCTGGGTTAAATCCAGGGCGACGTTTAGTGCCCAGTGACCCCATCGCCTTTGCGAAGGCAAGCGCGCCATTAACGTGGCAATAACGCACACCCCTGGGTTAAATCCAGGGCGACGTTTAGTGCCCAGTGACCCCATCGCCTTTGCGAAGGCAAGCGCGCCATTAACGTGGCAATAACGCACACCCCTGGGTTAAATCCAGGGCGACGTTTAGTGCCCAGTGACCCCATCGCCTTTGCGAAGGCAAGCGCGCCATTAACGTGGCAATAACGCACACCCCTGGGTTAAATCCAGGGCGACGTTTAGTGCCCAGTGACCCCATCGCCTTTGCGAAGGCAAGCGCGCCATTAACGTGGCAATAACGCACACCCCTGGGTTAAATCCAGGGCGACGTTTAGTGCCCAGTGACCCCATCGCCTTTGCGAAGGCAAGCGCGCCATTAACGTGGCAATAACGCACACCCCTGGGTTAAATCCAGGGCGACGTTTAGTGCCCAGTGACCCCATCGCCTTTGCGAAGGCAAGCGCGCCATTAACGTGGCAATAACGCACACCCCTGGGTTAAATCCAGGGCGACGTTTAGTGCCCAGTGACCCCATCGCCTTTGCGAAGGCAAGCGCGCCATTAACGTGGCAATAACGCACACCCCTGGGTTAAATCCAGGGCGACGTTTAGTGCCCAGTGACCCCATCGCCTTTGCGAAGGCAAGCGCGCCATTAACGTGGCAATAACGCACACCCCTGGGTTAAATCCAGGGCGACGTTTAGTGCCCAGTGACCCCATCGCCTTTGCGAAGGCAAGCGCGCCATTAACGTGGCAATAACGCACACCCCTGGGTTAAATCCAGGGCGACGTTTAGTGCCCAGTGACCCCATCGCCTTTGCGAAGGCAAGCGCGCCATTAACGTGGCAATAACGCACACCCCTGGGTTAAATCCAGGGCGACGTTTAGTGCCCAGTGACCCCATCGCCTTTGCGAAGGCAAGCGCGCCATTAACGTGGCAATAACGCACACCCCTGGGTTAAATCCAGGGCGACGTTTAGTGCCCAGTGACCCCATCGCCTTTGCGAAGGCAAGCGCGCCATTAACGTGGCAATAACGCACACCCCTGGGTTAAATCCAGGGCGACGTTTAGTGCCCAGTGACCCCATCGCCTTTGCGAAGGCAAGCGCGCCATTAACGTGGCAATAACGCACACCCCTGGGTTAAATCCAGGGCGACGTTTAGTGCCCAGTGACCCCATCGCCTTTGCGAAGGCAAGCGCGCCATTAACGTGGCAATAACGCACACCCCTGGGTTAAATCCAGGGCGACGTTTAGTGCCCAGTGACCCCATCGCCTTTGCGAAGGCAAGCGCGCCATTAACGTGGCAATAACGCACACCCCTGGGTTAAATCCAGGGCGACGTTTAGTGCCCAGTGACCCCATCGCCTTTGCGAAGGCAAGCGCGCCATTAACGTGGCAATAACGCACACCCCTGGGTTAAATCCAGGGCGACGTTTAGTGCCCAGTGACCCCATCGCCTTTGCGAAGGCAAGCGCGCCATTAACGTGGCAATAACGCACACCCCTGGGTTAAATCCAGGGCGACGTTTAGTGCCCAGTGACCCCATCGCCTTTGCGAAGGCAAGCGCGCCATTAACGTGGCAATAACGCACACCCCTGGGTTAAATCCAGGGCGACGTTTAGTGCCCAGTGACCCCATCGCCTTTGCGAAGGCAAGCGCGCCATTAACGTGGCAATAACGCACACCCCTGGGTTAAATCCAGGGCGACGTTTAGTGCCCAGTGACCCCATCGCCTTTGCGAAGGCAAGCGCGCCATTAACGTGGCAATAACGCACACCCCTGGGTTAAATCCAGGGCGACGTTTAGTGCCCAGTGACCCCATCGCCTTTGCGAAGGCAAGCGCGCCATTAACGTGGCAATAACGCACACCCCTGGGTTAAATCCAGGGCGACGTTTAGTGCCCAGTGACCCCATCGCCTTTGCGAAGGCAAGCGCGCCATTAACGTGGCAATAACGCACACCCCTGGGTTAAATCCAGGGCGACGTTTAGTGCCCAGTGACCCCATCGCCTTTGCGAAGGCAAGCGCGCCATTAACGTGGCAATAACGCACACCCCTGGGTTAAATCCAGGGCGACGTTTAGTGCCCAGTGACCCCATCGCCTTTGCGAAGGCAAGCGCGCCATTAACGTGGCAATAACGCACACCCCTGGGTTAAATCCAGGGCGACGTTTAGTGCCCAGTGACCCCATCGCCTTTGCGAAGGCAAGCGCGCCATTAACGTGGCAATAACGCACACCCCTGGGTTAAATCCAGGGCGACGTTTAGTGCCCAGTGACCCCATCGCCTTTGCGAAGGCAAGCGCGCCATTAACGTGGCAATAACGCACACCCCTGGGTTAAATCCAGGGCGACGTTTAGTGCCCAGTGACCCCATCGCCTTTGCGAAGGCAAGCGCGCCATTAACGTGGCAATAACGCACACCCCTGGGTTAAATCCAGGGCGACGTTTAGTGCCCAGTGACCCCATCGCCTTTGCGAAGGCAAGCGCGCCATTAACGTGGCAATAACGCACACCCCTGGGTTAAATCCAGGGCGACGTTTAGTGCCCAGTGACCCCCATCGCCTTTGCGAAGGCAAGCGCGCCATTAACGTGGCAATAACGCACACCCCTGGGTTAAATCCAGGGCGACGTTTAGTGCCCAGTGACCCCATCGCCTTTGCGAAGGCAAGCGCGCCATTAACGTGGCAATAACGCACACCCCTGGGTTAAATCCAGGGCGACGTTTAGTGCCCAGTGACCCCATCGCCTTTGCGAAGGCAAGCGCGCCATTAACGTGGCAATAACGCACACCCCTGGGTTAAATCCAGGGCGACGTTTAGTGCCCAGTGACCCCATCGCCTTTGCGAAGGCAAGCGCGCCATTAACGTGGCAATAACGCACACCCCTGGGTTAAATCCAGGGCGACGTTTAGTGCCCAGTGACCCCATCGCCTTTGCGAAGGCAAGCGCGCCATTAACGTGGCAATAACGCACACCCCTGGGTTAAATCCAGGGCGACGTTTAGTGCCCAGTGACCCCATCGCCTTTGCGAAGGCAAGCGCGCCATTAACGTGGCAATAACGCACACCCCTGGGTTAAATCCAGGGCGACGTTTAGTGCCCAGTGACCCCATCGCCTTTGCGAAGGCAAGCGCGCCATTAACGTGGCAATAACGCACACCCCTGGGTTAAATCCAGGGCGACGTTTAGTGCCCAGTGACCCCATCGCCTTTGCGAAGGCAAGCGCGCCATTAACGTGGCAATAACGCACACCCCTGGGTTAAATCCAGGGCGACGTTTAGTGCCCAGTGACCCCATCGCCTTTGCGAAGGCAAGCGCGCCATTAACGTGGCAATAACGCACACCCCTGGGTTAAATCCAGGGCGACGTTTAGTGCCCAGTGACCCCATCGCCTTTGCGAAGGCAAGCGCGCCATTAACGTGGCAATAACGCACACCCCTGGGTTAAATCCAGGGCGACGTTTAGTGCCCAGTGACCCCATCGCCTTTGCGAAGGCAAGCGCGCCATTAACGTGGCAATAACGCACACCCCTGGGTTAAATCCAGGGCGACGTTTAGTGCCCAGTGACCCCATCGCCTTTGCGAAGGCAAGCGCGCCATTAACGTGGCAATAACGCACACCCCTGGGTTAAATCCAGGGCGACGTTTAGTGCCCAGTGACCCCATCGCCTTTGCGAAGGCAAGCGCGCCATTAACGTGGCAATAACGCACACCCCTGGGTTAAATCCAGGGCGACGTTTAGTGCCCAGTGACCCCATCGCCTTTGCGAAGGCAAGCGCGCCATTAACGTGGCAATAACGCACACCCCTGGGTTAAATCCAGGGCGACGTTTAGTGCCCAGTGACCCCATCGCCTTTGCGAAGGCAAGCGCGCCATTAACGTGGCAATAACGCACACCCCTGGGTTAAATCCAGGGCGACGTTTAGTGCCCAGTGACCCCATCGCCTTTGCGAAGGCAAGCGCGCCATTAACGTGGCAATAACGCACACCCCTGGGTTAAATCCAGGGCGACGTTTAGTGCCCAGTGACCCCATCGCCTTTGCGAAGGCAAGCGCGCCATTAACGTGGCAATAACGCACACCCCTGGGTTAAATCCAGGGCGACGTTTAGTGCCCAGTGACCCCATCGCCTTTGCGAAGGCAAGCGCGCCATTAACGTGGCAATAACGCACACCCCTGGGTTAAATCCAGGGCGACGTTTAGTGCCCAGTGACCCCATCGCCTTTGCGAAGGCAAGCGCGCCATTAACGTGGCAATAACGCACACCCCTGGGTTAAATCCAGGGCGACGTTTAGTGCCCAGTGACCCCATCGCCTTTGCGAAGGCAAGCGCGCCATTAACGTGGCAATAACGCACACCCCTGGGTTAAATCCAGGGCGACGTTTAGTGCCCAGTGACCCCATCGCCTTTGCGAAGGCAAGCGCGCCATTAACGTGGCAATAACGCACACCCCTGGGTTAAATCCAGGGCGACGTTTAGTGCCCAGTGACCCCATCGCCTTTGCGAAGGCAAGCGCGCCATTAACGTGGCAATAACGCACACCCCTGGGTTAAATCCAGGGCGACGTTTAGTGCCCAGTGACCCCATCGCCTTTGCGAAGGCAAGCGCGCCATTAACGTGGCAATAACGCACACCCCTGGGTTAAATCCAGGGCGACGTTTAGTGCCCAGTGACCCCATCGCCTTTGCGAAGGCAAGCGCGCCATTAACGTGGCAATAACGCACACCCCTGGGTTAAATCCAGGGCGACGTTTAGTGCCCAGTGACCCCATCGCCTTTGCGAAGGCAAGCGCGCCATTAACGTGGCAATAACGCACACCCCTGGGTTAAATCCAGGGCGACGTTTAGTGCCCAGTGACCCCATCGCCTTTGCGAAGGCAAGCGCGCCATTAACGTGGCAATAACGCACACCCCTGGGTTAAATCCAGGGCGACGTTTAGTGCCCAGTGACCCCATCGCCTTTGCGAAGGCAAGCGCGCCATTAACGTGGCAATAACGCACACCCCTGGGTTAAATCCAGGGCGACGTTTAGTGCCCAGTGACCCCATCGCCTTTGCGAAGGCAAGCGCGCCATTAACGTGGCAATAACGCACACCCCTGGGTTAAATCCAGGGCGACGTTTAGTGCCCAGTGACCCCATCGCCTTTGCGAAGGCAAGCGCGCCATTAACGTGGCAATAACGCACACCCCTGGGTTAAATCCAGGGCGACGTTTAGTGCCCAGTGACCCCATCGCCTTTGCGAAGGCAAGCGCGCCATTAACGTGGCAATAACGCACACCCCTGGGTTAAATCCAGGGCGACGTTTAGTGCCCAGTGACCCCATCGCCTTTGCGAAGGCAAGCGCGCCATTAACGTGGCAATAACGCACACCCCTGGGTTAAATCCAGGGCGACGTTTAGTGCCCAGTGACCCCATCGCCTTTGCGAAGGCAAGCGCGCCATTAACGTGGCAATAACGCACACCCCTGGGTTAAATCCAGGGCGACGTTTAGTGCCCAGTGACCCCATCGCCTTTGCGAAGGCAAGCGCGCCATTAACGTGGCAATAACGCACACCCCTGGGTTAAATCCAGGGCGACGTTTAGTGCCCAGTGACCCCATCGCCTTTGCGAAGGCAAGCGCGCCATTAACGTGGCAATAACGCACACCCCTGGGTTAAATCCAGGGCGACGTTTAGTGCCCAGTGACCCCATCGCCTTTGCGAAGGCAAGCGCGCCATTAACGTGGCAATAACGCACACCCCTGGGTTAAATCCAGGGCGACGTTTAGTGCCCAGTGACCCCATCGCCTTTGCGAAGGCAAGCGCGCCATTAACGTGGCAATAACGCACACCCCTGGGTTAAATCCAGGGCGACGTTTAGTGCCCAGTGACCCCATCGCCTTTGCGAAGGCAAGCGCGCCATTAACGTGGCAATAACGCACACCCCTGGGTTAAATCCAGGGCGACGTTTAGTGCCCAGTGACCCCATCGCCTTTGCGAAGGCAAGCGCGCCATTAACGTGGCAATAACGCACACCCCTGGGTTAAATCCAGGGCGACGTTTAGTGCCCAGTGACCCCATCGCCTTTGCGAAGGCAAGCGCGCCATTAACGTGGCAATAACGCACACCCCTGGGTTAAATCCAGGGCGACGTTTAGTGCCCAGTGACCCCATCGCCTTTGCGAAGGCAAGCGCGCCATTAACGTGGCAATAACGCACACCCCTGGGTTAAATCCAGGGCGACGTTTAGTGCCCAGTGACCCCATCGCCTTTGCGAAGGCAAGCGCGCCATTAACGTGGCAATAACGCACACCCCTGGGTTAAATCCAGGGCGACGTTTAGTGCCCAGTGACCCCATCGCCTTTGCGAAGGCAAGCGCGCCATTAACGTGGCAATAACGCACACCCCTGGGTTAAATCCAGGGCGACGTTTAGTGCCCAGTGACCCCATCGCCTTTGCGAAGGCAAGCGCGCCATTAACGTGGCAATAACGCACACCCCTGGGTTAAATCCAGGGCGACGTTTTAGTGCCCAGTTACCCCCATACGCCTTTGCGAAGGCAAGCGCGCCATTAACGTGGCAATAACGCACACCCCTGGGTTAAATCCAGGGCGACGTTTAATGCCCAGTGACCCCATCGCCTTTGCGAAGGCAAGCGCGCCATTAACGTGGCAATAACGCACACCCCTGTGGTTTAAATCCAGGGCGACGTTTAGTGCCCCGTGGCCCCCATCGCCTTTGCGAGCGGCAAGCGCGCCATTAACGTGGCAATAACGCACACCCCTGGGTTAAATCCAGGGCGACGTTTAGTGTTTAGTGACCCCAAAGCCTTTGGGAAGGCGAGCGCGCCATTAACGTGGCAATAACGCACACCCCTGGGTTAAATCCAGGGCGACGTTTAGTACCCAGTGACCCCCATCGCCTTTGGGAAGGCAAGTGCGCCATTAACGTGGCAATAACGCACACCCCTGGGTTAAATCCAGGGCGACGTTTAGTGCCCAGTGACCCCATTGCCTTTGCGAAGGCAAGCGCGCCATTAACGTGGCAATAACGCACACCCCTGGTTTAAATCCAGATGCGACGTTTAGTGCCCAGTGACCCCGTTGCTTTGCGAAGGCAAGAGCGCCATTAACGTGGCAATAACGCATACCCCTGGGTTAAATCCCGGGCGACGTTTAGTGCCCAGTGACCCCATCGCCTACTGCGAAGACAAGAGCGCCATTAACGTGGCAATAACGCACAACCCTGGGTTAAATCCTGGGCGACGTTTAGTGCCCAGTTACCCCCATCGCCTTTGTGAAGGCAAGCGCGCCATTAATGTGGCAATAACTTGCACACCCCTGGGTTAAATCCAGGGCGACGTTTAGTGCCCAGTTACCCCATCGCCTTTGGGAAGGCAAGCGCGCCATTAACGTGGCAATAACGCACACCCCTGGGTTAAATCCAGGCGACGTTTGGTGAGCCTAGTTAACCCCAACGCCTTTGGAAAGGCAAGCGCGCCATTAACGTGGCAAATAACTCACACCCCCTGGGTTAAATCCAGGGCGACGTTTAGGTGCCCAGTGACCCCATCGCCTTTGCGAAGGCAAGCGCGCCATTAACGTCGCAATAACGCACACCCCTGGGTTAAATCCAGGGCGACGTTTAGTGCCCAGTGACCCCATCGCCTTTGCGAAGGCAAGCGCGCCATTAACGTCGCAATAACGCACACCCCTGGGTTAAATCCAGGGCGACGTTTAGTGCCCAGTGACCCCATCGCCTTTGCGAAGGCAAGCGCGCCATTAACGTCGCAATAACGCACACCCCTGGGTTAAATCCAGGGCGACGTTTAGTGCCCAGTGACCCCATCGCCTTTGCGAAGGCAAGCGCGCCATTAACGTCGCAATAACGCACACCCCTGGGTTAAATCCAGGGCGACGTTTAGTGCCCAGTGACCCCATCGCCTTTGCGAAGGCAAGCGCGCCATTAACGTCGCAATAACGCACACCCCTGGGTTAAATCCAGGGCGACGTTTAGTGCCCAGTGACCCCATCGCCTTTGCGAAGGCAAGCGCGCCATTAACGTCGCAATAACGCACACCCCTGGGTTAAATCCAGGGCGACGTTTAGTGCCCAGTGACCCCATCGCCTTTGCGAAGGCAAGCGCGCCATTAACGTCGCAATAACGCACACCCCTGGGTTAAATCCAGGGCGACGTTTAGTGCCCAGTGACCCCATCGCCTTTGCGAAGGCAAGCGCGCCATTAACGTCGCAATAACGCACACCCCTGGGTTAAATCCAGGGCGACGTTTAGTGCCCAGTGACCCCATCGCCTTTGCGAAGGCAAGCGCGCCATTAACGTCGCAATAACGCACACCCCTGGGTTAAATCCAGGGCGACGTTTAGTGCCCAGTGACCCCATCGCCTTTGCGAAGGCAAGCGCGCCATTAACGTCGCAATAACGCACACCCCTGGGTTAAATCCAGGGCGACGTTTAGTGCCCAGTGACCCCATCGCCTTTGCGAAGGCAAGCGCGCCATTAACGTCGCAATAACGCACACCCCTGGGTTAAATCCAGGGCGACGTTTAGTGCCCAGTGACCCCATCGCCTTTGCGAAGGCAAGCGCGCCATTAACGTCGCAATAACGCACACCCCTGGGTTAAATCCAGGGCGACGTTTAGTGCCCAGTGACCCCATCGCCTTTGCGAAGGCAAGCGCGCCATTAACGTCGCAATAACGCACACCCCTGGGTTAAATCCAGGGCGACGTTTAGTGCCCAGTGACCCCATCGCCTTTGCGAAGGCAAGCGCGCCATTAACGTCGCAATAACGCACACCCCTGGGTTAAATCCAGGGCGACGTTTAGTGCCCAGTGACCCCATCGCCTTTGCGAAGGCAAGCGCGCCATTAACGTCGCAATAACGCACACCCCTGGGTTAAATCCAGGGCGACGTTTAGTGCCCAGTGACCCCATCGCCTTTGCGAAGGCAAGCGCGCCATTAACGTCGCAATAACGCACACCCCTGGGTTAAATCCAGGGCGACGTTTAGTGCCCAGTGACCCCATCGCCTTTGCGAAGGCAAGCGCGCCATTAACGTCGCAATAACGCACACCCCTGGGTTAAATCCAGGGCGACGTTTAGTGCCCAGTGACCCCATCGCCTTTGCGAAGGCAAGCGCGCCATTAACGTCGCAATAACGCACACCCCTGGGTTAAATCCAGGGCGACGTTTAGTGCCCAGTGACCCCATCGCCTTTGCGAAGGCAAGCGCGCCATTAACGTCGCAATAACGCACACCCCTGGGTTAAATCCAGGGCGACGTTTAGTGCCCAGTGACCCCATCGCCTTTGCGAAGGCAAGCGCGCCATTAACGTCGCAATAACGCACACCCCTGGGTTAAATCCAGGGCGACGTTTAGTGCCCAGTGACCCCATCGCCTTTGCGAAGGCAAGCGCGCCATTAACGTCGCAATAACGCACACCCCTGGGTTAAATCCAGGGCGACGTTTAGTGCCCAGTGACCCCATCGCCTTTGCGAAGGCAAGCGCGCCATTAACGTCGCAATAACGCACACCCCTGGGTTAAATCCAGGGCGACGTTTAGTGCCCAGTGACCCCATCGCCTTTGCGAAGGCAAGCGCGCCATTAACGTCGCAATAACGCACACCCCTGGGTTAAATCCAGGGCGACGTTTAGTGCCCAGTGACCCCATCGCCTTTGCGAAGGCAAGCGCGCCATTAACGTCGCAATAACGCACACCCCTGGGTTAAATCCAGGGCGACGTTTAGTGCCCAGTGACCCCATCGCCTTTGCGAAGGCAAGCGCGCCATTAACGTCGCAATAACGCACACCCCTGGGTTAAATCCAGGGCGACGTTTAGTGCCCAGTGACCCCATCGCCTTTGCGAAGGCAAGCGCGCCATTAACGTGGCAATAACGCACACCCCTGGGTTAAATCCAGGGCGACGTTTAGTGCCCAGTGACCCCATCGCCTTTGCGAAGGCAAGCGCGCCATTAACGTGGCAATAACGCACACCCCTGGGTTAAATCCAGGGCGACGTTTAG